>CARXXK010000003.1:77521518-78253945 GCA_949089665.1 Macrosiphum euphorbiae
GAATAGAAAAGAAGATGAATTAGATGGAAACTTAAGAAAACGACGACTCTGCGTGGTGTTACAAGACCGGTGGCGGGGACGCAGTGATGGCGGCAATATTGTGTTGTTGTTCGTCGGCCAAAGCTTTTGACTATGGATGAGTGAGCGAGCAGGCGGAACGACTAGGAACGTTCCGAATCTCCGAGAGACCGTGTCGCAGCAAACGACCAACAAAACGATGGAAAAAAAAAAACGGCCAAGGAAAATAATATTAATACGTCATAAGGAACGCGCGTGACGACGTCCGCCTCCGCCGATGCCCGCAACGCCACCTACCTGTTGCGGAGTACCTGCGGAGCGACGTCGGGCGCTGCTGTGCCAGTAATGTCATCGCTCCCCGAGGCCTTCCAAAACTCTGTGGCGTAGAGGTCGTTCGCCCCCGCCACCGAAGACTACGACGACGTCCGAGTCCGTCGAGCGAGACGAACGCTGCTGCTGTATGAGTATACATTCTTGTACCGCGGTTTCGGCGTGGTAGCCCGGTCGAGGAGCGGGTTCCGCGAAACACTTTGCAGGGGACGAGTTCCGGAAAAAATTTTGACAACCAGTACACCCCCCCCTCCCGCGGGGTAGCACGCACGTAAATGGTTGTGTAAGTACATTACACGCAGAGCGGTTCACCCCAATCGTGTTTAATCTGATAATTATTATAGTTTATTCAAATTATGACGATTTTTGGAATTTGTAAGCATATATTTACATAATTAATAGAGGACCATAGGTATTTATAAGATTTGAGGATTTTTTTTTTTTTAAATCAACCTTTTTTCTTGTTAATTGTTAGTTATAGATGACTTTTTTGTAAATGTATCTAAATCAGAATTTGAACATATAGTTTCTAAGTTATTAGTATGTATATAACTAAGGATAATAGTAGGTTCTTAAAAACCGTTACACACAATATAAAACAGATATGTAGAGAGATTATCTTATACTGGATCTATTATTTATTAATTACTTAAGTTTTAAAATCTCCATAGCCTACATATGTCTTCCAAACCCATTATATCATAGTACACAAAGTTAAAAAAAACTCAAAAACTACTCGTTTGAATTTCGATGTATATATCGACATTTTCAAGTCATCTGATTAACAATTTACAAGAAAAATAGTGGTTCTCTTTTGAAAAAAATAAAGATGATAATATAATCACCGCATAACGCTTCTTTGATTGTAAGACAAAACTATGTACTTGAAAATATGACCCTCAAGTGTATATACCTATATAAATGTTTTAAATATCAGGATTTGAATGATTTCATTAGGTATTAAAAAGAAAAAATGGGGTGATCATGCTTGGTGATTCGTCCTGCATACTAAAATTTCAAAGGGGAGGGGCGCTGCCGAGGACTAAACTAAGTGACTCTTGATCTACAAACGTGTTTCATTGTCAGCTATAGTTCGTGTTTTTGAATATTAATAGTCCCTTAGAATATACGGCTTACTAGAAATAAAAATAAAAATCTGAATAATGCGTAAATAATGCATTAATCCACATCGTTATTCCTTAACCACACGTAAAATACGGAATCGTTTCTTATCCAACCGATACTAAAATCTAAGTAATCTTACGAGTTTTTTTATAACATTCTGCACACGTGAAATATATCACAAATTATAATATCACCGACACCATTAGTACTAAATAAGTATCTATATAAATCACTATTAGTTTTATAATGATTATTGTTCTTTTTTTAAATTTTTGGATCCATCTTTATTTTTTGGAACAGTACATATATTATACCAAATTGAATCTACTTTTTACTGACTAGTGGAGGGCTTGAAAACATAAAACGTCCGGTAATTTTCATAACAATTGGAAAAAGTAAAAACAAATGATTGAAAAACGAGAATATAATAATAATGATTAATGAAGAAGATTATGTTCAGCGTTTACCTCATTAATATTAGCGTTTGAAGTTAAAATTACGACAAATTGATTACCTATATCAAACGATTTTAGTTATTCTGTTGTAACTGAAACTTTTCACCATTCGGTATGTATCAATATTTTTTATACACACAATGCAATTCACAAATTATATTTAGGTTTAATTTTAACAATTTTTAACCACGATTTATATTCAATCAGTTCTACGGTATACATCAGTATTGATTCATAAGTCTAAAACCGCTATAGTAATATTATATGAAATAATATTTAAATAATAATTACTATCTATAATATATATTTTATACATACGATATTTTTGGAAAATTAGTTTAATCAGCTACGGTATTATACTAATAGTAGGTACTAGGTACTAATAATTATACTAATACGACATGACTATATATTATATATTAATAAGTACCTAAATATTATATATATTAGCGAAAGTTAATATATCTAGTAGGTATAATATACTACATGCAAATCAAGGTCTATATAGAAGTAAAAACATTATCATGTTGATTATAACGATAATCATATTATATTTTATATTTTTAATGTCTGAATTATAATTAAAACCATCTATTTAATGTAATAAACCGTAATATTATTATATTAACATTTGTAAAAATGTAATATTTTGGTCATAGAAAAAATGCACGTGTCACTACTCACTGCATATTATAGTTAAGTTTAGTTCTTGGTATTGGTAATATGATTTCGAATAGAAAGTTTTATATTTATTACGTGTACTAGAAAATTAAGAAATTATGAACGTAGGTAGTAAAAAAGGCATAGGTACTACCTAATTATGTGATGTGCTTTATAAAATTGCAGCCTTTAAAACGGGATATTTATTAAAACTAAAATTATACTATTATTATTTATTTCCGTTGTCAACTAACTATTTGAGCATCATACACTTATCATTACTATGTCATAAACCTACTTAATTCAGTAGTTTTTAATTTATATAATATATATATTACCTATACAGTATACATAATGTATTGATGATAATAACATGCAGTAGTGCAGTAATACATGATATTTATATGTGGTAGATGCGTTTTGGAACATCGAATATCGATATTATAGTATGTCCTATGACTTATGTTTACTGAATTTTCAACACGAAATAAACATAAGTATATAAAAAAAAATGATTAACATTGTTATTACTTATTACTATCTAATACATATTTTAGATTATCATGAGTGATTCATGTGTGTATCAATGTGTAGTCCTGTTTCATATTTAAGAAGTTAACTTAAGATGTGAACTATAATATTATGGTCATTGGCTGTCACAGAAAATTTTCCGATATTTAATTTGTTTGTATACGTTTATGATTGATTAAAATATATATTTTACTAAAATCTCAATATACAAGTACTTACTTGCTTGATTGGTTATTAATAATAAATATCGACAAACGGAAAATTATAGGTACCTATAACCCTAACCTAACCTAACTATTTAATAAAATCAATTGGTTTTTGTACGACTAAATTATATAAAGATATTCGTCCAAGCTATCCCGGAAATCAACATGAATCGACAGAGTCAATTCCCATCTGTTGTTTTATGTACATTTTACAACCCCGTTCTTTAAAGACTTTGAGAACCCCTTGAAAACTAGGACCGGTTTCTTACACACGTCCCTGTCATCGTGAGATTTCAACTGGCAAGTCCTTTCTCCTCCAAACTTCTATTTCCCTCGGGGAAGGATACGGTATATTTTCTGTGTTACAGACGATACAAAATAATCCCAACAATGCTTAAGTATTTATTGTATATTATAATACACATTTATATTAAAAGTAAACGTATTATACAAGTGTTGGAATTGCATATTATGATCTATTTCCTCAAATATATTAAACAGTGTACACCTTATGTATATTATAAGACATATACTGTATAAGCTAATAAATTAAAAGAGTTATGTAAGTATACAACACAACAAGGATAATAAGTAATAGCATTACCTATTATTAGTTTAAAAAAAATTATAAGTTCACATTAAATTGTTGCTGCAGATAAAAATGAATAACCTTATGTTAACTTACATAACCGAACTTATTTACTATGAACATTACAAAAGACCTTATAGTTATTATAAAATGTAATAACATTCAAATGAACCTATGTACTTATTTTATTGAAAAGTATTACCATTATGTATCTATACCTTTTTTAGAAACATTTTTAATTCCCTATTGGCAATTACAAACCAGAATATTTTTCCAAAATATTTAATATAAAAAAAATACGATATAGTTTAGATGATCTAAGTAGTAATTATTGGAATATGTCTGTACCACTCCGCTCATCGAAGCTTTTAATAATTATAAACTAAAACTTATCAATAACTCGTTAGAAATTCTACTTTGAAACGCATAGACATTTTCAGAGAAATATTCTGCTTTGGAATACAAGATTAGAAATACATAATACGCTGTCATTCAAAAAAGTAAAACCATAACATGTCTTCATTTTGTATAAAAATATTTTATCACATTCACTATCAACTAATAACTAATAACTATTTATATTTTTTATAGTAATTACTAATTATTATTGTCACGAATAAATTAAAATGCAAGTTGATCCCGGATATCATACTATAATTTGCATGCATTTGCCGATTGTATTCAATGCAGCCTATTTTATATAAGACACATACATATTCATTCAATTTTAGATTTTCAGCAAAGTTATTAGTTGTTTTTTTTTATATACTCTACAGTCTACATAATATATTTATTATTAAAATCATAAGTGGTGGACTGTATATTATCACCAGCTGTCGGCCAATATGGTGATTATAAGGATAACTAATAACTAAACAAGTATAATGATGATGCATAATGATGCCAGTGGGTTAAATGTGAATCGATTATTATCATACACAAAATAAACATAGGGTTTATTTCCTTCCATTTAATTGTGCACAGTCACCCAATATACGTCTTTGGCGAATGTCTTAATTATGATATGCACTGCCATAATCATGTATTTATTTTGATCATTCATCAAACGGTTATGTGTACAGCCGCACAAATTACGAAAAGGTAAAAAGGATTCTTATTTGATACATACGTGGTAAGGCAACAAAAAAAAAAGATAGATAATAATATTGTACATCAAAAATTTAACTACGCTCTCCCTCTCACACAACCTAAGCTCCATCATTCTCCAATAACGTAATTCTGTGTACACGACGCACTAGTTATCCTTGACTCGTCCTCCGACAATATAAATATAACCACAGCTACTGCATATATAGGGATCTCCTCGAGTTATTTAAAAACATTAATGTTGAATACACACATCTATAGCCTTCGTCATACACCTTAGAAAATGTGCTTTATATTTTTAATACGTATTTTTTGGTTGACTATATTATTCAGTTCTTATGTACATAATAATTGTAATGTACTGACTAATGAGAAATGACTATATACTGACTAATGTATTATAAGTAGGGCTACAGGGTTTTAATGTCCAGTGTTATATGGTAATATGTGCTCGTTTTGTTACAAATATCTATCTCCATGTCTTATTGAATGGAATA
Organism: Macrosiphum euphorbiae; assembly: GCA_949089665.1. Classification (NCBI taxonomy): domain Eukaryota; kingdom Metazoa; phylum Arthropoda; class Insecta; order Hemiptera; family Aphididae; genus Macrosiphum; species Macrosiphum euphorbiae. Next base: position 77,527,037 of record CARXXK010000003.1, read on the forward strand.
TGGATGTACCTACCAAATTTAATTTTTCATTTTTTCATTTTTAATAGTAGTTTTATGATTTTTAGGGCATTTTATGCTTATAATTTAATTTAAAAACGTTGTTTCAAGATTTGGATGGAATTATACATAGGTATCATATTATAATATATATTCTATCAATACAAACAAAATGCAAACAAAATGTTAATGATTAGTGATCTAATCTCGCTTTTGAATAATTCTAACTAATAAAATCGTCACCCTAGGTCAACCGGAAGTATATAACCTAACTGCAACCTAGCTATATTTTTATGACCACTGAATTCAGCATCGTCGTCGAATCGATCAAATGAAAATAACATATTTCTATGAGTAATACATATTATAACATTTTAAATATTTTGTAAGCCTAATATTTTCTTCTTCTTCTAGCGGATAAGTAAAATGTTTTTTTTTAATTTTAGGGCATTTTTCAGCCCCAATTTTAAGATATCTCGAATGGCATATATAACGAATTCTACATTTTAAAGACCATATTATGTAGGTACTCATAGTCTGACCCAGTTGACATAAAATATACACATTTCAATTATTAGAGTGTAGTAAAATACAGTTGATAAACTATTATGTTAACTACATACAGTCTATAGAGGACATAGATGTACTATCTTCTATATACGTGGTATAAAAATCCACTCAATGCAAACTGTTATACAAAAAATTATAAAACTAACCATGTACAACCATGTGCAATATTTGTGTGCAGGATGTAAACAAATTAATTAGTATAGGAGTTTCAAAGAAGTTTAAAGTCAAATTCATAAATCCAAAAACATTTTTTATCAACTTTACTTGTTCCCTAAATAGTCGTAAGTTGTTCAATAGGCCCCCTAGGCCCTCTCCCCACCCACTAGGTACCCTCACAATAATCAAATGATATAAAATCGTCTATTACAAACCGAGAGTATCATTTTGAAATGCAGCAGTGATTTAATAATAATATTAATATTAATCTTCGTTTTCTAACCCTCTATAACTATTTTATCTTATAAAGATTGACTTTACCATGATAAATTTACTTCAAACTATTTTTTATTTAATATTTTTAATTATTTTAAAATGAGTTCATACCTAATGTTTTTGAAATATTATAAGGTTTAATTTTTCAAACATAACTAATAGGTATGTACGTTACATTGTTACAACAAGGCCGTAACTTGGGAGGGGGGCCAGACCCCACCGAATTTTTTTAAAAGTAGAAATATTTTAGCTGTGAATATTGTTTATTTGCTATTGTATTAAAAATAATTTTATACTTTCGCCAGAACAGTAATAACGAGAATAGAGTTTTTATATTTTAAACGTATAAAAACTATGAATGTCCAGTACCTATCTATATTAAAAAAAATGCTGGTCCACCTCCCAGAAATTTGTTTTCAGTTACGGCCTTGCAACTTATAATGCGTTTATTTTTGTATAGATGATAAATATATAGGAATAATATGATACACAAAATATATTTATTATATAATATGTACAACCAATGAGCGTACCATTAAGTTTAGTACAATGGTACACATTATAATAATATATGACACAGAACACAATAAATAATACAATGTACCCGCGATATTTTACTGAGATATAGTTAACTAAAATATAAATATAATGAAACTTAGTTTTCATAATAAACTAATAAGTTAGAAAAAAAAACATATAAATAGAATTTCTCTTTATGCAACAATAATAAGGAGGTGCTAACTAGACCTTACGGGGACGGTAAACGGGTTTTCCAATCGAGGGTTATAGTAACAATTATACTCAATTAGGTACATTATTAAAAAGAAATCATAACATCATATAAATGCAAGGCTGGGCAAGTTAATGATTTTTTTTAACTCAGTTAAGTTAAGTTAATATGCGTCAATAACAAAAAGTTAAAACTTAATACACACTTTTTGTAAACATTTTATTAAGCTAAAAAAAAATGAATTTGTTTATACAAAGCCAGAGTACTCAATTTTTTTCCAACCCTAAACTAAATTATAGGCTATAGTGTTTATACCTACTTGTTACAGTATTTCCATATAAGTTAGATTCGAATGATATACATTTTTAACTTAACACAAATCACGGTAAATACTTTTTGACATGAAAACGAAATAGACTAAAATAGTGAAATATAATTAAATTAAAAACAAAACTAATTAACTTAACTAACTTCTTAAAATTAAAAATTAATTCGTTAATTTCACGTTGATTAAAAAAGAAATGTATAGTAAGTTAACAGTTATGTTAATGAAAAACCAAAAGTAATTAGTTTAGTTAAAAGGTTAAAATAAAATAAACTTTTTAACTTAAGTTTAACTTTGTAACTCGTTATTTCCTAGCCTTGTATAAATGTAGGTACCTCCCTAATAAAGGTATAAATATTTTTTATGTAAATATACATTTTTTAAAAATCATGTTTATTTTTAAATAACGCGTAATCGATAATATGCAATCGCTTAAGATCACCTACTCGAATACAGACTACAACAACAACAACAACAACAACAACAATATACAATTATATTAGTTTGCGAGCATTAAACCGGATGTACCTACACGATAACAGTTGTCGTACGATGATATCCGTTGTTCCTAAATGACATGAGCTGCACCAAATACCAATAATATGATGAAAAAATAGATAATACCGTCAGTTGTACAGATTACAGAATATCTTCACAACAATAAACAGGTATGGTAAATCAAAAAGATCATGTTCTATTTATATCACTATGAAGAAGGGGTGAGAGGGGGCCAGGCTAGTGGTAACTTCTTTTCTTCTGCCTCCGTCGGTCGTGCACACACTTTACTTCTGTATTCTTATGCTCTATGGGAATTTCCGGAAACACTTTTGTTCCACTACCGCACCCGTCGACGTGTGTTCGGTTCCCTTGACAACACACAAAAGAAGAAGTCGGCAAGGAACAACGTTTTCGCTTTGCGTATATAAAAAATAGATTAAAATAAAAAAAAAATACGAATAAAAAAACATAGATAATACAATATAGTGGAAAAACGGAGAAGGGGACATACATCAAACCGTGTATGCAACAGTGTTCCTTTACCCCTTCTACCTAACCACTATACCGGAGGCTCGGTCACGGTTTGTGGTCATTCGATGTGCGAGAACCCCTTGTGATGTGTAAAAGCGCATCGCCGACCTTCGATTGGTATTCTGATTTTTTTTTTACTTAATTTAGCCAATTTAATTTAATACGTCAAAATATATGGTTGCATGGAAAATATTGAAACAAAAATGTGCACAATTTTTGTTATTTTAGTAAGTTATAACAGACATAAATTAATAACTTCTATATACAAAATATATTATACAATGTACAAAACTAAAACTGTAATTTTGTATTTGTATTTTCAAAAAATGTTGAATTGCAATAAAACATGTTTTACAACTTGAAACGATGCAGTTGTTTTTTATCGAACTTAAACCAGTCCGAAGGGGACCAAGGTTTCGTTTTGGACATCTTGAACGTGTAAAACTAAACCGGACAGACAAGAAAAGTACATAACATACGTATTTCAGCAATGGTCGGTCATGGTAGGCTAATAAATATTTAATATAAACATTCTGTTGCTCCCCCTTTAAATTAAATACTATCATAATAATTGGCTCATTTTTAAAAGTGATAGGTGTCACTAGATACTTCACGTCTTATTATTTTGTTATCAATTCTTATTTGATTGTCTGATTGATAATGACGTATAGAATTTAAAAAAAGTGAAAATAGTACAAGTAAAATATATTGCTATATAAGTAATGCATTTGGACAAAAATAATTTTTAACTGTAATTCAGTTTATATTTTTACAAATATTATATGTTTGATATATTATTTGATTGAAGTAACTAACTTTGAAACGAAGGTTGTAATGGATTTTTCTTTTGTATACAACTCAACAACACTCATGTATACTTTATTGTACATTTTAGTGATTAAAAACATTTTAATTATGATATAAAAGAATACCAATACTGTGTTACATTTTTTAATTATTTTTGTAACATCATATAGTTGACAAGACATATTTCGTTTAATTAAAATATGATTGAATAGTAATATATGTCTGTACTACTGTAATATAATTACTTTAACTTTAGATATTATTGTTATTCAAACGTCCATATGAAAATTTTTATGATCATATTTTATATTATAATATTATATTTGTACGTATATAATATCATATAAATTACAAGAAATCAATTATGATTATAGAAGAAATGAAAACCCATATTCTTTCAGACGTTAAATACATTATAATCATGTGACAATTTCTATTGAATGGAATCGTCAAAATACTATTAAAATTAAAATGATATTGCTTGCCTACTCGTTATTATAATGGCTATAGCAGTTGTATTAGTTTCATATTAGTGGATACATTGTAGCGAGAAGGAATATTAATTTTGTACTTAATGATCATAAACTTAATAGGAAAATATACTTTAAATATTGCTATGAAGTAATAAATTAGGTATTTCTATAAATTTAAATATCTCAATAAAGTACTTGATAAACTAAAATGTATAAAACATGTTAATAAATAATAACTAAATACATTTCTAGTCGTGTAAGATTCGTAACAATTTGTATAAATTTAAATATATTGCAATTATATAATATACAGCCACGTGGAAACAATGGAAGAGTATGCATGATACTAGTTTGGTGTTTTTTAATTAAATAATTTGGAAGTCCATTATAATTTGGTATACCTATATCAAAATAATACGGTATAGCTTTTGCAAATACGACATTCATGATTTAATTCGGGTATTAAATTGTAAATTATACCTAGGGCACTTAGCTGTTATATTAATATTATTAATATTACAAATATTTTAAAAGAATAATAAGTAAATTAAATATGATAGGTAGGTACTAGGTACTGAACCAATACGTAAGAAATGCATGATAAAACAACTCGCATAATATAGCCGCTTGTATAATGGTGTATAAGTATTGGACACAATTAAAGATATATTTGTTACAAAACTATAGTCGGAAAAAATGGCCCTTCTCGATCAGTCATAAAAATGCATGTAGAACTAAGAGCTCCCGAAGAACAAAATTTTAAACCGCTTATAAAGTTATCAATACTCATTACTCATTAGTCATGACGTATGGCTTACTGGATTACGAAATATTTAAGGTATACATTGAATCATGGTCACGAGATAAGTTTCAAAAATTGAAATTAGTTACTTTTTACCAGGGTCCACGGTTTTATATAATATAGTACTAGTATGTTATAATATTAATTTCTGTACATATTACTACGATTTACTTGAACATTATTGGATATTAGTTAGATACTTATACCAGATTTGTAGAAAATTTTATGTAAAATCGTTTGTAATTTGCATAACAGGTATACATTTTATTCATTTCTCCCCATATAATAAAAAAATTAAATAAATAATTAACAATTGATGAATATGTATTTTATTAATGTAAACTATATAATAATATACGCAGCACTTATAGGCATTGTATATCGCATTATCAAAATAAAAAGTACCTACCAATTTAAATGTTAGTATAAATCAAGACGTATTAAAGCTCATAAGTTATAGACAAAAAAAAAATTTTGCATTACAATTTACAAAGTTACAAATGACAAGAGAGTGATAAGCGCTAAAAATTAGTTCATTTGGGAGCCTAAACTGAACATAACGCAAGGGGCCACAAATTCATATTATTTTAAGTATCAGTTGCGTAACCAGTATATCTTTAACCGTGCAGGTATTGGATGCCATTAGCTATATCACTGCAAGTCAACAGCGTGCTGCAGAAGTGCAGTCGTTTCAAAGAGTTTCAGACTAAATCAACCACAACGAATACTGCTAATGTAATGTATTTAGCAGCAATAATGTTACAGCAGCAGTACACTATAATATAATACATACAGCGCGCGTATACCTATAATGCAATGTATGAAATGTCAGTACGAAACTATGAACGGTGGCAAGTGGATGATGGGAGGAGGAGGAGGACGGTCGAAACCCGTTATGTGTTGCAGCAGCGGCGCGGCGAAGACAGAAGCAGCACACAACAGAAAGGAAGAAGATGAAAAAAAAATGCGTTCCGTACGCACTTCATCATCACATCGGAGCGGTATTAAAGTATTATATTATGCTGCGCCGTAGGAAAATGTATGAAAAAAAATTATTAGAAAAAGAAAAGGCACTGTGCTCGCCGTTCCGAATCCAATTATTACGCTATGCGCACCGCCAGGTATACCACGAATACGCAATTAAATCCCGACTGGAACACAACGAAAACAGCTCGCGATGAAATGCGGCAAGACACTGTGAAACGCAAGAAATATGCAAGAAAATAATGCTCTGACGAAGAGTAGAACTAATTTTACCCTGCAAATATCACAAATAATACGTTTAATGGTACATCATAATACATACGTAGGTACCTACCATATTATCATATAGTTCGTATTCTATATAGACATCTGCTGAAATACTGATAATAATATTATATACGTGGATTCGCTGATTAGTCTATAATATGGTAACTATAATAATAATATATAAAATCAAATCTGTGGGAATAAACTATGAATAAACCCAGTCTTGTAAAAGATACTTTTCAAAAGTATTCAAGTATAGGTACAGATACTTATTTTTTAAAGTATTTAAAATAAGTTTCTGAATGGTTGGAAAAATACTTTTTTTGTTTTTAATTTGTTTTACCTTTTTACTTTGGCCTAATAACATAATAGATAAATTGAGAAATATGCAAGATAATAATGCTCTGTCGAAGAGTAGAACTAATTTTATCCTGAAAATATCACAAATAATACTTTAATGGTACAAAATAATACATAGGTACCATATTATCATATATTAGATTCGTATATTCTATATGGACATCTGCAGCATGCGATACTGATAATAATATATAAGTGGATTCGCTTATTAGTCTATAATATTATGGTAACTATAAATTATAATAATAATATATAAAATCAAATCTGTGAGGATAAACTACGAGTAGAATTAAGACGAACCCATATAATCTATAAAAACTGAATTCTGCAAAGTCGATTGCATACATATTATTATCTTCCTATAATAATATTATTGTATTGTACAACTAAAAAGTGTACCTACCTACTTTACACTTGATCGTATATGTATAAATACGTAAAAAAAACTGTTATAATGTGTTTGGGATGTATACTAAAATACAATGTGTCAGTTTTTTTTTTAAACAATATTGATCTTATAATACTTTCGATAATAAAAACGAACAATGCGAAACTGTACCTATTTATGTTATCCAAAAAAAACTAGATGTATCATATATTATGTTCTTAACGTTTTCCGTAAGTACCTACCTACATTTGTATTGAATAAAAAAAAGTAAAAACGCGTCAGATGTCAAATTTCACACAAATTCCCGCAAAAATAAGTTTTATTTTCCGTTTACGATTCACAAAAATATATAACATCATCGCCTATAACTTATATAGCACACATGCGAGTATATTATATATAGATATAAGTACATAATATTATATATTATTATTAAAATATATGCTTATGATGCGTATATATGAAACATATGTGTTTGAGAAGGCCTTGAACTGCTACCACAGCATAACCTTGAACTCTTTGTGCGACATCGCAAGTTACTATATATTATAAAGTATACTCTTCGCTTATAGTCCCTATGTATAAAAAAAACCATGTAACAAAAAATGAAAATTCATAACTTTATCAGCTAGCAGAATAATAGGTATCAAAGACAGAAGAATATCTACTAAAAGATAAATTGCCATTTTTACGTCTAAGGAAAAAACACTAACAGTGATACCTAATTTGAGTGCAAAATACAAATATTAACTGATTATAAGCTATAACTTTTAATAATAACTCTGATACGTAAATATAAAACATTATCGGTAGGAGGTCAATCTACAAATATCAATAGCCAATCATGAAACTATAACAAATTTCTAATTTGACGTTTTTATCAAATATTATATAATCATCATAATATAACCTGTATTGATTTGATTTAACAATTTTTTTTAACAAAGTATTAGGGTTGGCCCGGTGTAATAATTCTGTCGATGCGATGTAGTAGTATTATATACAGTTATAAAAATCGACGAAGGACACAAACTCGACTACGATTACAAGGTAGGTTAGGTGAGAATATAGTACATGCAGCGGCATCAAACACGAGGCATTTAGAACAGCTGTTGCAACCGTTTTCGTACAATATATATACACGTTTTAAACGGCCAGATAAATGTGCACACATAATAATATTATTATCTCAATCGCACTGTTATATAATACCTATACATCAGTTAGGGACAAGGCTGTTCAGCTGATTACACAGATAAAATGACATTTTTTAAAAATCGAATTTTCTATATTATATTATGTTTACAATAATTTCCGTAAAACTCGACTGATGTCTGATAATAATAATCGAACCATAATAATATGCAATTTACTCAAGAAAGTCAAACATTGCAGGATGTGCACACAAAGTACGATATAATATTATATTAAATCATTTAAGTCCAGCATTATAGTTCGAGTGTTTTTTTATATATACGGTCATAATAATAACGTCCGCCGCATGTGCGTGTGCTCCGAGTTAGAATGTTTTGATTCATATGATAATCATATTTCGTAAAATAGGTATGTAGTTAAAAAAGTAAAATTACAAACTATTATTATTATGTATTTTCAACCCGTTCCCCTCCCTTCGCACCGCACATCATTATGCCGCGCTGTGAGGCTCACACTGTAGCCGGTGCGCACGCACACACACACACACACGCAAATACCCGGCCGTGACTAATTGCCCCCGACCGTACCCGAATCCCGCGTGTGTGACGACGACGACGATCATTATAATGTGTATTTTTACCTCTAAATCTCATTATTTCGACTTGTTCGCGAAAGCCCTAATTTTCTGGGCGGCGTATTGAACGCAATCGAAGGATCACAATTAATATTAACATCAAAACTATATTAATGCCCATCGCGAAGACACGACGACGTCATCGTCGCGGCAACCCGCCGAACGTTATTTATTCTTTTACCGACGAGAAAAATATTAAATATAGCACGGCCGCCGCTCGGCGGCGCATACGAAAAATGCGCGTCGTCCGGCGCCGCCGCCGCCGCCACCCGTATTCCGTTTTCGTGCACGCGGGAAAAGTTGGGCGGGATAAATCGGACGCGCGCGCAGGGTACGGGCGGAGGCGTTCGGCCATTTTGACGCGTCCCTCGCCCACAAACGCCCGGCGGCACTTAATCGCCAGATGGGTTCAACGTTTACAATCTCGCGTATTTCTATGCGTTATCACATTCGGCCGCGGTGGTTTTTAATTAATTTCGTTTTACTGTATATTAGACAACAAAAAAATATAGAAACACTATCATATCACGTTTTTGTCATTATAATAATATTATTGTGTAGACAATGACACGAAAGCACTCAGATGGATCGTTTTACGCGAATAATCGAAAAATAATATCATGTTTGCCGCTGCAACACACTACCCACGCTTGAAGACACTTATAAAGATTCAACGCGTCGAGGTGGACGCATAGCAAAAGTTTGAAAATTAACACTGCATTGATTCGTCATTTTTTTGAATCACAATTTTTTCAATTGTAATTAACATAGTAGTTAATCGAAAAAGTTTGAAATGTTATTTGTTAAAAACCTTTTCAAATATTGTCTATTCTAACTATTCTAGTTTTTGATCATTCAAACTTTTGCTGGTCTTCCGTCGAGGTTTCCTTTTTTATTATGAGAAAAATTCTTAAATATAATTTAATTTGTTGGTATACATTGTTAACTGGGCACATGTTGTCCCGTGCAGATATCGGAAAACGTTCAAAACGATATTAAAATATAATATTGATACACAGAATTTCCGCATACGTTCGAGTACATCCCGCAAGTCGTACCTATATAAAGACAAATGGAACCTATCCTCTTATTAAATTAAAACACAATGAATATGATTTTGAGATAACAACGCAGCTTGTGTCGAAGAACTGCTGGTCAGGGGAGGTGAAGAGAAAAGTTGCAGCCAAAAGTTGTAATCATATGTAATTCGGTTGCTGGGACGACGACGTTATGACGCAGTGATGTTGAACGAGCAATCTCTATAATTACCCACCTGATGATTAGTCTAACAAGATTACATCTATAAATAAAAATGCAATCATATATTGACCAATATTAATTTTCTTTTGCTTATTATAAATTACAATGTGCAAATGTTACTTAAATATTTTTTTATGTTGACACATATTATACATATTAATAATATGAATCGACCAATCAAATTAATGTATATTTATTTATTAAAGTGCACTTGCATTTTAAATTACAGACGGAATATTTATAAACTTAAATCACCGGCTAATCATATATCTACGTATGTTGCACAACACCGTATATGGACAAAGAAACCGGTATCTAAATAAATATGGTAAAATACTCGCCTTTGCAGTCAATTTTTTTAAATTTCCACGTTACCGCGTGTCTTATATAAAAAGTGTATTTAGACAATATATATATATATTATACCTAAACTGTTGAATGATATTTTTCGTGAAAAATCTCATAAGCTAAATGTTGATATTAATATGCCGTTTAAACCAAATGATGAGTGTTCGGGTATTTTCATTATTTAAAATGGGTAACCTAAATAAAAAGTATAGATGGGTGCATCGTACCTATGTATAATATATAATTAGATTCGTGCACCCAGTATCTAATTCTTGATGATTTACTGTTGTAGATGCAGTGCCGCAGTGGCGTCCTCTGCAAGGTGGTTGTATAAAGGGGTCATCATTTCCCTCCATCATGATCTAATTTTATCGTCCCACGATAATCACAATATACCTATACTTATTAGGTATATTCATTTTCTCCTCCTACTTAGAAATAGAAATTGGTCTACACCAATGCTGGACCTAATACCCTCAGCGATAAAAATAAATCCGGTTAGGTTTATATTACACATTATTTAAAACCATTGCAACATAATATACACTTTAAACGGCTATACGGTCCATATCATAATAGATATTTAAAAACAATTATTTTGTAGTCGAGAACATTTTTTAATTGAAATATTATTGTTGTCACGGGTATGGGTATTACGAAATTCGTTAAGGATACGACTAAATAATGTATCATGGCAATATTTAAAATATTTTAATTGATAAATTTGTGAAATTTATTTATACAATAAAGGCGCACACGTGTTTTGGTATTGTACTAAAAACTGTGTAGGTAAACCTCATTCAAAAAATATGTAGGGTCTGTAGATCACCGAAGTCGTGAGAAAATGACAGGTCATTCATGGACGAGGGCGGTAGAATTCAGAGGCAACTACAACAACACTCGCGTTTATTATTGTATAGAAAAGGGACAGGGGTTAAACAGTAGGTATTGTGCGATAGGTAATAGTAATAAAACCATTCTTTTACAATATTTATTGTGCCATAAAATCAAAAGCCTTTCAATAAAAAGTGTCAACCCGTGTCATAAACATATAGATAGGCGCACGTTACTTGTTAATGGGTATATTATTATTTTCCTAAAGTTATTAAGAAATGTTGAGATAAAATAGATACTTCTTTTTATAATGGCGAAAGTGGTAGGTATAACTATGAATATAGTATGTACATGCAGAATAATATATTATGATGTACAATATTATCATATCCTACACTTTGTTTAAATGATAATAGTGTGAAATGTACGACAACAATACGATGTCCCGGATCGTTCAAATCATATTATTTCTTTGTAGACCACCCGCAATTTTGCTTAGGGAACACCCCCCCTGTGCGCACTCCGCACGCCAAAACGAGCACAAAAGTACAATTCTCTCGGTGAGCTATGACGACGATGTGCTAGCTGATTTTTTTCCATCGGAACGGAACCGGTTATGAAATGAGCGAAACACACATACAACATGGCGTGTATCTACTCGTATTATCGTCTTCGTCCTAATGATATGGTGAATTGCAAACGTAATAAAGGTAATTATACTGAGGCCGTATATTGAGGAAAATTAAATTCAAAGAGAGAGTTAAAAAAACGAAAAACGCGTGTATAAGTTGGCACTGAAATTATATGTGTAGGTACCGCAACGGACACAGGTGGACAAGGACGTTCTAAAAATATACACCGAAATAATAGCACGAATTCACTACTATACGCTCGACCGAGTTATGTCTAACTTAAACTATAACTTGTAACTACTCATATTATCATAGCACTCACGGTGTTGGTTGTCATGTCAACGACTACGTAAATGAGCAAGACGATCTCCTGTTCATCAGATCCAAGAAGGTTTCCTTGGTGGCCGGCCGTGGCCACGTACAGCGCACATAGGTACGGTGTGGCTGCTCTCATGTTAGTGACTTTAATGCTTTTGCAGACGTCTTGCAGTTGTTTCTGGAGGCCCCCCTCCTCCACCACCTCCACCTCCGGTCGAGTATCACAGACCGTCGATTTGATGTCGGACATTCCCCATTACCTATATAAACAAACATACAATATTTAATAACAAAGCTAAAAATAACTATCTTATATTGCAATGAAAATAATAATAAACACTAGTTAAAGCCGTTTAAGGTACTCACTACTCATAATGCTTATTTTTACTTTCTAAAAAAATTTAAACAGCTGTTAAGTATAATGTTATATTATCCAATATAGTTTTTAAATGAACGAAAATTTCACACAAATATATTATGTATCTGACAATACAAGTAATTATAATATAATATTAATATAATGTAAGTATAGGTATTTATAATTTATCGTTACAAAGCATAGTATTTTGGAAGATCAATTTTAATAGATATTGTGAAGCATCTATACGTCTTATTAATTTACTATTTTTTTTTTATTCTATACTGATTATTCATTATGTAACAAATGTATTTTAAATTATTCAATTAATACTAAAAAACGACATTCATCGTGGTACCTATTTATAATTATCTATTTTAATAGTATAATTGTAGTATAATCTTTTTGAAACGCATCACATTCTTTTTAAGGACGAATAAAAATACATAATTCGTAAAAATATTTAATTGATTGCTTGTAATAACGTAAAAGCATGTATTCTTTTAAAATTTTTCATGACCTTGACAGTGTTTACTAGACTAGTCTCCTGTAATTTAAGAAAATTTACATGTGACGCAATAATTTACGTCCATGGCCGTCTTCTTCTATTCGCAGACTACGGTTACTACTGCCGTACTACATTATGTTTTCAACACGAGATTCATATTATAATCAACACGTTATCAATTTTTACGAGTATAATGTACTTCAGAATATTATGTTTTGTAATTTTTATGGAAACACTTTTTATTTATAAAAATCGAAAACATTACATTCATAAGTATAAAAAAAGAAAATGATAATTCAAAACACAAAAAGGTAAGGTGTATAGGTACTCGATTTTGCATTGTTTTATTATGACAATTTGATTTTATAAGTCCCACAAAATATTTTTTTTTAAAGTTTCACACCCCGAGGCTTAACAAATCGATGAACTGAAGTCTATTGATATACGTACAATGTATCTTTACAATGTACATACTTTGATGAACATTTTGACTGCCGAATCGTATCTAATTATAATAATTAACAATTACAATAATAGGTACTATGCCAAAACCATACCTAAGCCAATTGAAACCTCTAAGATAACCTATTAAATCCGTAGAAATTAAGACATTTTCGCAGAACAACGTATAAACAAATGAAATTACAAATTTAAATAATTCCAAATATCTTTACACATTTGCCAATACACATAAATGAAAATGAAAGGGTTTAAAACGTTATTTTACGCAAGCGGAGTTATTCAATATATAACGATCGAGACATTCCAACTTATATATTATGGGAAGCCAAATAACATATTAAACCACTAAAAGTAATTCTCTTTACAAGTATATACAATGTTATTGATAGTGAAAAGTCCTGTATTATTGTATTAACAATACGCACTAAATTAGTAGAAAAACAAAAGAAAATAGTAAAAAATATTATTAAAGAAAATTATAAAAAGTAGTGTACAAAATAGCAGGTAAACAACTTATTTTATACTTTAAAATTGCTAATAACAGTTTTAAACCGAATTAAAATAATACTACGAAGTGTTTATCAAGTTCAAGGATGTATATAAACACTGAACACACAATAATAAGTACTTCCATTGTATCTAATCATCTATTACGTGTATGAGACAAATATTTTTTTTTAATAAAATTAAATTTTTATACAATCCTATTAATTAGTACAATCTGTTTAGTATTTAATTGATATATTTTAGATTAAAAATAAAATAGGTACATATATAGATAGCACACACGTGTACTAAAGATACAAACTAATATTAATTAGGTACAATAATATAAATAGTATATTTTTTTAAATCTTACTGCTTAAAGCAGATACTTTTATAATAGCATTATTATGTTACCTAGTATACATTTATATACCTAACACTATTTCCCCAGATATATTTTTTAATGAATATAATATTTATGGCCTTGATGTGTTCAAAATAGAATAACAAATTGAACGTACCTACCTAGGTATTATAATGCATTGAGCAGAACCAAGTCCCCACACTCAATTTATTACGAATAGAACATTTTATACGTATTCCTAGTTTAAATAAACAAACTGCAAAACTACTTAAATGAATGGATTTCTAAGTACGTCCAAATTGTTTCCTACGGTATTGCACACATTTCGTATAATATTGCAAGTATACCGTTTAATCAATTTTTTTAAATTTCTATTTAATAACTATAATATAATATACTATATGTACATATTATTTTATTATTTATGACTAATTATCATAAACATTGGTTAGTTCCAATGCTGCATCTTAAAAAACACGATATTTTGAAATAAAATGTTTAAAGTTATGTCGAGAAATAGAAAATTGTTTGAGGAAAAATGTTCAGAAATATTAAATGTTACGCCTTTAGTATGTAGGTAACTATGTTTGTTTCACTAACCCAACATGTATTAATATCGTATTAATGCCCATGTATAATAATTAAAATGTAATAATAAAAAATAGTTTACCAACTAAATAATGTACTACACCAGAAATATTGCATGATCGATTATTAACTATCGCAGTGTTTAAAACGAAACACAGATCGTTACAAGTGGTAAGTCGCATTAAAATATGTTATTAATTGTGACCATAATTAGTTAGGTATTTTCGTACTTAGCGAGTTACGATATTACGTGTCGGTGAAAATAGAAAAACCAAAAAGTTTCTCAATACAGTGTGTCTATATGATACGTCATAATGCATATGAAATATTTTTTAATTTTTAATGAGATGTGGTTTTTCTTTACAAAGGGTCGTCGCTAAAAATAAATTTGTATACACCTTTTGTAATACAGAACGGAAACGTCAAAATATATCGCCGAAATAATGAGACCGCGTAGGTAGGCAGCTTTCACCAGCAACGATTCGGTTACCGCGACAGTCCGCTGTGCTCGGAAAAACCGTTCTGCGACCGATGAACCGATTAAAAACGTGCGGCGAGCCATTCAGAACCCGAACAGATGCAAATTGAGGAGAACAATAATACCAAAAAAAAAAAAAAATTGTTCAAGCAATAGAGACAAAATAGTGTGTCTATTTAGTCTATAATCTATATACTCACGATGCGGTTGATAGAGCAACGGTTACACAGAACAGTACCAGCTATTGTGATTTAAAGGTTAAGTTGATTTGATAAATTAGGATTTCCAATTACACATTTTCCAGTATAAAATGTAATAGGTCTATCAAAATACGTAGGTACCTATTTAATCATTTATCAATACTGATTTTAAAATAAATTAACTTAAAACAAAGAAAGAAAGAAAATAGGTATACCTGCGCATAGAATAGTAATATTAAAAAAAAAACAAAATTATATGAATAAAAATATCAAAATAATATATTATGATTACAATTCCAAAAAATTGATCTTTTAGCATTTTTAATGCAATCGCGCACCTATCAATAAATATTAAATATGTATTAACAAATAAATTAATTTATGTTTTTATATGAAAAATGATTGTAATTAAAATTTGCGCAATTTGTATAAATGATTGTAAGTACCTAATTGTAATTTGTGTAATTTGTAATTTGACAAAATTGTGTATAATGGTTTTCTAAGGAAGCTGTTCTAAAATAAATAGTTCAAACAATATTTGTACATCCGCTAGTCATATAAAATATTATAAATTACAAGTCGTATAACATCGGAATATGATGAAACAGAAGATCCTAAGCCTTAGAAGGCGAAGGAAAATGTTGTTTGAGTATAATAATTTTCTATCATCGCGTTAATGACCAATTCGAATATTTGGAGGTACGCAGATTATATACACCATGTACGTGGATAAATTTCTTTGAAAAAACGTTTATATTGTTCTTAAATTGTGCCCACATGAGTTGTAAAAAAGGAAATGTGAGCAAATGAGTTGTAGCCCAAGCAATAGAGACAAAATAGTGTACCTATATATAGTAGGTAAATATACTCACGATGCGGTTGATAGAGCAACGGTTACACATAACAGTACCTACTGTGATTTAAAAGTTAAGTTGATTTGATAAAATTAGGATTTCCAATTACACATTTTCCAGTATAAAATGTAATATGTCTATAAAAATACGTACCTATATAATTTATCAATACTAATTTAAAATAAAGAAAGAAAATACCTGCGCTTAGAATAGAAATATTAAAAAAACAAAATTATATAAAAAAATATGAAAAAATATGAAAAATATATTATATTCTGATTACAAATCCAAAAAAACTGATCTTTTAGCGTTTTTAAAGCAAACGCGTACCAATAAATATTAAATATGTATTAACAAATAAATTAATTAATGTGTTGATGTGAAACATGATTGTAATTGTAATTTGTAAATTTTAATGACTTTTTGTATAAACGATTGTAAGTATACCTATATAGGTTAGGTTAGGTTAGGTTATATAGTCTATAATATACTCAAAATGCGGTTGATAGAGCAACGGTTGCATAGAACAACACCTACTGTGATTTAAAGGTTAAGTTGATTTGATAAAATTAGAATTTCCAATTACACATTTTCCAGTGTAAAATGTAATAGGTCTACCTATTTAATCATTCATTTTGAAAACGGTTTTGATAAATACATTGCAGGACGATGTTCTCTTTAAGTATATGTATATAATATAATAAAAGCGTAGGTAAACGTATGTACTATAAATAATTGTTATTATGATAATATAGTCTTTGATTAAAAAACTTTGAATTTTCTACAAACGTCAGAAAATATAATTCAGATCACATTCAGTGGCATCACATAAGAACTGTTTTCTTGTGAATGGAATATATTATAATATTTTGCTTGTATAGTTTAATAGGTGAGTAGGTTTTTTAAAACATTCAATTATATATTTTGTTCGCATATATCATACATTGTTATGACTTTACGAGTGGGTGGATTATTTTAAACTGTGGTCTGACAATAAAACAAAAAGTGAACGATGCCGCTATGCCTCTACGCACTGTAGATACTGCACTGATAATATTTAATTGATAAACATCTGTTATGGTAAGCAGTTTTTGGCCTTGATTGGTTGAATATCTGGATAATTTTTGTGAAATTATACTATTGACAAATTATTTAATAGATGTATCCGACTTGGTCCATACACGATCATAATAATATGGTGCACAACAAATAAAATATGAATTATATCACGCATGCGCATCTAACAACTTGATATTTTATATTATCAGTATCACAAATCTTAATATTTCGTGCGTGACACAAATAATACTACTACAGAATACCATGTTTTTCTAACAATTTACATTAACTACAAAAACGTATTATTATTTTCTTCTGTGAAAATATGATTCATTTTTTGTTTTTATTTTAAAGAATTTGTCCAATATTATATAAATTAAATTTTAATTTTACCTAACTGAATTCAATCTGATATCACGAGGTAATTAAACTATATACAAAAAAATTAAAAATTAACGAAATAACATTTTATATAATATATACAAATGACTAGATATACTGCCAGCTAATTAATAGTGTTAAGCTTATGAATAATAACTTAAAATCCAAAGCTAAATAAATAGTATTGTAAATTACATTCGTGTTCGTAGAACTATTGAAATGAATATGATTAAAAATCAACTCCAGCTATCATAAAAATCAGTATAAGTAAACCAGTTAAACATGTCAGAACTTGTCTTTTTTTTCTATCCCTGCCGTTTGAAAAATGATAGATAATCAACATATTATTATAAGAAACCTCAAGTCGAAATAGTTGATGAAAAACAAAACTATATTATGATAGATATTACCTACCTAAATATTATTTGAATAGAACATTATTTAGGGACGACTGCTTATTGATCGACGATTGTATATTATACTAATATGTTGCCGCACACAATGGGGAGGTGAAACACAATTTAAATGACTATATGTTTTATATTATAGGTGCGTATTTTATGTGTTCTCGACAAAAAAAAAAAAAGGATGAAGCCAAACACGCGCGTTACGTAATCAACACAACATAATATGTGTTTCAAAGGGTTAGGTCCATTTTATATTTTTCATATTATTATGGAATACCTATTAACGTTACCGTTTTCGAGATAAATATATATATCAAGAATTTCGGATTTCTATCGATTGTCCTCCGGGCCACAAAGTTCATCATATATTCAATTGGGCGAGTGATGGGTGGGGGGAAAAAACAAGTTGACAAATTCCTTCACGGTATTGCTGATGGGAATGCCCGCTGCAGCAGCGGTCGTAGTTCCCTGGACACGCATCACAGGCCACGGATGGAACAATAATAATAATACGCGTGTTACGTCGTCCAGAAAGGTAACACGGATGTTGCTGTATAGAAGAGCATCAATGGGAAAATTTCAAAAATTAAACAAGTCTTCAAAATGATTACATTTTATTGGGATGAGTGAAATATGCCGCACAATACGTGTCACAAAATCATAACACTAGATATATGAAAATAATAACCTAACAAAAAGTATCAAGTCGATGGTACCCATCTTGTTGTATTTAAACTAATGATTTACAAATCGTAGAAAATTAAATTGTTTTAATGATCTCATATTTATAGTATAATATAGTTTGCGTAGCATAATATACGTACTGCGTATTTAAGAACTTTATTGTAAGTTAGGACAATAATAATAATATACATAATATAAACATATTTTAGGGTCAACAATTTTATTACCTATATTGAATTTATTACTGAGAATATATTTTTTAATCCAATTCTATATGCGTATGTTCTGTATTAATCACAGAATGGTTCATCGAATGTTATAATAATAGTTTTACTATTGTTTTTATACATTTAAGTCTTTTACGTAACATTTTTAGATAACTAATACATTAAACCACATGTTATTCTTATGGCCATAAATATATTTAAATTGTTCACTGGATTGACTAAACTACATATTTTAAAAGTTTTCATATAGTTATCATTTCGTTAAATCATATTATATAACTTCTAATTTTCCTCATAGGATATTAATTTACACATTGCATTAAAAATAAATACAAACAAATTGATAATTTATGAAACGTAGGTATATATTATTATGATAATGTAACTCAAGCGAATTTTTTTTTAGCTAAATATATGCTTATTTAATTATGTCAAAAATTAATAAATATTTAACACTTAAAAACTCGTGTTCGTTAAGTTTAATTTTGTATGTATAGGTACTCTAATCTAATTAGTGTTATTATAAACACCCATTAGTACAAGTATAAACATATTTTTTTTTCTTTTAATCCAAATTCAATATACTAGGTACCTAGTACTAATTTGTTTTTATTTTAACTTGAAAACAAATTTTATTATTATTTAAGTTTAAAATAAACACATTTGTATAGGCACCTAGTCTTAAGTATCAAACAAAATAATCTCAAATATTAGCTATTTAAATATATTATTATACAATCATATTTTACGACGATATACTGTGGTACTTGTGGTACCTAGTGTGGTTTGTGATGTATAATAAAGATTGTTGACGACTTGCAGTTGTGTATCAAGGTATATTAACCATACGAATATCGAATTAATTAAAGTATATTATGTATAAATAAATATTTCTGTAATAATTTGTTAAACTTGGTATGAACGAATTATTAGAAACTATTTTAAATCATAATATAGTTATGAAATCTAAATTTTATAATTACCTACTCAGTTACTCAACAATATAGGTATCTAGATAATAAAATCTTGTTTTATCTCGTATTTTATTAATATTTTTCAACAATAAAGTACACACATTTTACTGCGAGTAATGACTAATACGATATTACGATAGGGAGAGCAAACATTATGTGGTTACCTATATAATAGGTAGGTAGGTGCAATAAACGATGACATTTCGAATGCGAAATCTAATAAATTGAAGCGAAGATATTATTCTGTACGCATTAGAAATCACGGAGTCTAACATTAGAAAATGTTCGAAATTCACTATCACGCACGTTGATCGAAAGGTGTTCGATTCAAACGAAAACCCCTATTGGCCGGTGTATAAATATTATATGTTATCGGTCAAAGGATAAGAGATAATGTATAGAAACAACATGTTGCTATCATGCGACAACAACATTATTAACGAGTATGTATAATAATAGTTTGATCTAATTTTAGAAGTACCGACGATATTGCTACTTTTCAGACGGAAGGCATAATATAACGACTACGAAATTCATCGGTTCCTATACAGCATCATCTTATTAATACGAACACACTAACACAGATACGGTTTTATCGTAATCTATTGGAGATTATAGGCGAAAAGATGAAAACGAAAATATTGAGCTACTGTGCCCGGAGAGAACGGGAAAAGCTTCCAGCAGGATACCTGTTGCTGCAGACGATCAGCACATGTACCTATACGGAGATAGTATCCACACACGCACACACACACAGTACGCACACACACGGTACGCACACACACAAACATCATGACAATAGTAACTCACCGTTCAGCCCGTTTCATATCCGTTATTTGATTCCGGTCGTTCGGGAGGCGCACACAAAGATACGAAATGTTGTGTTTCCGGCGGCGGCTGCGACGGGGGGGGGGGGGGGTTGGCACGCACACGCGACGGATAAAATTGTAGAGACCGAACCGAACTTTCGAAATATGAACGTATATCCGGAATCCCGATTTACGAAGGGAGCGCGGGTGACGTCGAAGACTTGTGCGTAATTAATAATAATATATTATTATTTGCCTACACTAAAATATTATAATATTAAAAGGACACACACACTCGGTACACGTAAGTCTTATTTATAACAATAATAATATGATATCGTGAGTTTAGATTTTCGTCGACACGATCGTGTGTGTGTGTATTTTATTTGTGACCGAACGTGCTCGCACACCGGAGACCGAATGCTGTCGAGTGGCGGCGGCGGTTCTCTGTTGCGTTGAGTAAAACGGCCGCGGCGAGAGTAGGAAAAAATACTACAGGTATTACAAACGCGATTACGGCGGGAGCGGGCCGGGGGGCGGTAACGGAGGACGGTCCGCGGCGGCGGCGGTGGTGGGGAGCCAGGTGATACGGCCAGGTGAACCAGGTATTTCGGTGCGTGTGTGCGCGGTGTGCGCGCGTACGCGTGTGTGTGTGTGCGGTGCGTGTGTGTGTGTGTGTGTGTGCGGTGCGTGTGTGTATGTGTGTGTCTGCTGCTACGTGTATTACGGCGGCGGCGTCGTCACTCCCCACCATTGAAACCGGCTTTCCCCCTACCGCGGGTAACCACTATCCCGTCTTTCCTACCACGGCCGCGCCGCCGCCGTCGTCGGGATCTTCTTCGCCGCCGCCGCATCGTCGTCGTCGCGAGGTAGGGACAGAAAGCGGCGACCTTCAGGTGCGTATTATCATCGTTATGACGTTTTATAATAATATATTAATATATAATACGAAATATTATATATATATATAAAAGTACGTACGTACCATATGGCATATGCACATTGTATAGGTACATTGTGGTTAGGTTACCACGGAGTGTCGGTGGGAAAAAAATTGGGTTGCGGGACGACCATCGATCGAGTTATTTTAAGGAACCGTAACCGCTTTTCTCCCACTCTTCACCCTTTTTTTTTTTAGGAGACGTCTCATCACCGAGCACGTTATTTCCGTCCAGAAGCAAAACCTACCATAGGTACGCGTAGGGAGGTACTCGAACTTGGGATGTTCAAAATAATTTTAAGCTCCCAGTAACGCAGGATTTTAGTTCGGTTAGGGTTTCACCTGAGTAAATGTTTTACGTTATTATTTTCAAAACAGATTTTATGTAACAAATTATAGTTGGTCTCAAATTTAATCTATATTTACAGTGTTTAACCTGGTCATCTATAGGGACTCCTCGGGCCGTAATAATCGATGGACGATAATACACCACTGATTATGGCAGACGTTTATCAATGCTCTAAATCGGTCAAAAGAAAACTGAAATCACAGATTATCGACGTCTTTGTCAATTTATTTTATATCTATTAAAAATGACCAAAAAATGATCTGTGTGTATCAAAATGGTGGTAAATAAGATTTTTGTAGAAAAAAGAAATTTCCGGGGGGGGGGGGGGGGGTCAGAACCCTAGAACCCTACAATTGCGTACGCCACTGATTACCACGGAGTGTCATGGAACGTCGGTGGGAAAAAAATTGTGTTGAGGGACCATCAATCGAGTTATTTTTAAGGAACCGTAAATGCGTTTCTCCCACTCTTCACCCTTTATTTTTTTTTAGGAGACTTCTCATCACCAAGCACGTTATTTTCACCTAGAAGCAAACCTACCATAGGCACCCGTAGGTGGGAGGTTTGCGTTTGATCGAATTTTTAAAAAACGCTAAGTGTTTGCAGCATTTTTTTATTTTTGAGTGTGTACCTACACGATAAGTATAGTCGAAATAATGCTTCGATTTTTAACTTCAGTATTTTGTTCCATGGGAAAGTGAATATTGTTGGTGCATTGGGGAGGTCAAAATATTTCCAGTAGTTTTTAAAAGCGCGAGAAAAACAACATACAAATTAAGGAAAATGACGCCCTCTTAGGTAGGTGTTGAAAAGTATTGCACGTCCGTATGTGAGTGAGGTAAAAGTAAATTTGATCAAATTATTAAATCGTAAAAACTTACGTCACAACAATAATATGATCGGAGTCCTGCCACGAAAAATAATTACAATCACACAGCGTGAGCATTCTGCATAAAATGTATTATATAAGTAAAAAATAAACATAATGAAGCCAAAGTATTCTATTAATTATTGCTTTTCCATTATTTTACATGCTTATGGTGAAAAACTTACTTTTCTAAGAATAAAAATAATACCAATGCGTTATTAGACATTCTCATTTAAACTGCAGGTAAGGAATATTGTGATTTTCGACCAATTTGAATTATATATTTTATGAATGCGAGGGAATAAAGGTATCCAAATGTGAATACTTCGGCGACTAAGATAATGTTATTATAATTTCATTAATAACATAATAAGGTGATGGCATTAGTGGATTGGATTCACTATGCTTGAATAGTATATACTCTGTAAAATTGAAGTGAATTTAGAAATACACAATTAAGGTGTCGACAATAACAATATTAGTCCCTTTCCTTAATTTATACCTCCAAATATACATAATAATTAATGGAAAAATAATGAATATATAGGTGATATAAGCAAGAAAGGCGATGAATGTCAAGAATTAAGAAAAACAAATCAGGATTCTAGTGAAACAATCTTATGATGATAGGTAATACTATTATATTATTCATTATAACAATAAATACTTATTAGTTATTTTATTTATTTATTTGATTAAATCATGTAAAATAATATTACTACTTATGACCTATAAGTTATACCTTATTTGCTAAATTAAATATTTAATACTCTGTATGAACATTTTCACAAAATAATTTTATAATTTATCGGTCAGTTTAATTCAGTTCGGTACCGGTCAGTTAACAATTTTTAATCATATATTAAATATATTTATTTATATGTAAATTATATATTATGGTAACAAAGTGTCATACTGTTTATTATGACCAGTTATAAATTAATAAATTATTCAATATAGAAAAAAAAAACCTGGGAAGTCGCACTGCAGCAGCTGTATACCAAATATATTTTGAGCGTATATATAATATACCTACTACCTCGTCTTTGATTAGGTCACTGAAATGTAAGTGTTAAATTTGAATTCAATTATACATCATTACACAGGATTCTGAACAGTGACGGTGTAATATACAATGAAGGAAATCGATAGGTATATTAGGCTTGGGTGACAATAGCCCCATCAAAAGTATTCGAGCTCACTTAAAAAGAAATGAAAAATAATTATAGTATAGTTTTCTTCATAAATATTGCTCAAAATGTCAATAGAAAACTGTTATGCTTATGGAATAATATTTTCTTAGGAAAAGTAGTAAATATTTTGACCGAAAAAATGTGATTATTATCCGCATTATTACATATATTGTGATCGAAGGAGACGGACTAAGTTGAACTTAAACTTAAAACGCTTATCAAATACAATTTATTATAAGTCCACTTTTCGATATTTTTAAATTTATGTAAGAAACAACTCTGGAGGGACATTATAATACATTTTTAGACCATAGATATTTAAATACAAAACGTTATGAATTATAAAATCTTAAATAGAAAATAATTTGCATTGGTTGAGATTTTTAACAGGTACCTATATTAACCGATTAGCATAGGTAGTACTATTAAACAAAAAAAAAACAATAGTAATAGTTTTGTAACATTAACTATAGTTATAGTAATCAAATGAATATAATGCAATTTTAATAACAGTACCTATATAGTTCGCGAGAAGCGACAACAATTTTTTTATTGCATTTTAAGTCGTTACTCTTAATAGCTATAATATTTATAGCCCGATTTCTGCCTTTATATCAGCCCCAATAAACTACGGATATCTTAACATGCATTTATGTATTATACTATTAGACATTAATTTTTAACTTTTAAGTTCTATTACAACGAACATATTTTGGATTCCAACGAAATAGCTAAAATATTTTAAAAACGCTACCTATATACATATACTTAAATAAACAACTTCGTAAAAATGTGAACTTAAAATGTCTAAAAATAATAATATTGTGCCTATGTATTTTAAATGTATTTAAATTTATATAGGAATAACTTATAAAGAACCTTGTTTCAATAATTTTTTATAAATAAATTTATAAAAAAAAAAATTTTAAATGTCAAATATATGACATCGTATGATTAGTCAAATTATTATGAAAATTTAATTAACTACGTATAGTGGAATGTTTCTACTACTCATATTTTGTGGATTGCAACCAAATAAAAAAAATATCGTTAGAAGATAAATTATTATTTTACGTGAACAAATATCAAATTTAAAATTATTCAATATGTAAACTTGTTTTTCGTAAATATTCAGGTTTCTCGTCATTTTTTTTTTTGTTTTTTCCAAATTATTTTGAAAATTACTGAAAATATTTTACTTTTGACCTCACCAACGTACCAATTAAATCAAACTTCCTACCAGAAACTACTAGCAAAGTAAATAGTTAAAGTTGAAGTATTTTTACAGTCTTCGGGACTGAAGTGACTGAAGATGACTGATGATAGATACACAAAATAAACACACATTATTTTAAAACCAATACACTCATCGCTATTCGCTACGCCCAGAATCTATACAACTCAAATTAAATCAATTTAATTAAATTTAGTGAACATCAATACAAATTCAAATATTATTATAGATAGATTCAAAAATATAAATTTTAGATATATGAAACTAAAAATCAACGTTTTAACATATAAGTAATATTATAAATTTCCAGTATTATATAGACGTTAAAAAACGATTCTTTCCAATCCTCCATATAATACTATTTATAATAAAAGTGCTTGGTAGTGACCAACTTTTGTAATTAAAAATGTTTACTTATAAATTGTAAAACTAGTTTAGTAAACTAGCTATAGTTGGAATAAAAAAATATTATTATTATATTATACTTTAATATTGGCCGCACATAGTGTAGTTGCCTCCCGAAGTCAAAAAGATCAATAATTCTTACACGAATTGTCTATAACGAATTTAATATAAAAGTTGCCTCCCGACGTATTCCACGTTTTATCGTAAGCAATAAGGGTCTAGTACATAAGCCCAACAAGGGTGGTACTATGGGGTGTTTAAGCAAATTTCAGTTACGATTAAAATAAGTTCTGTAACGTGTGAACGGAGTTTTTCAAGTATATATGAAACGAATTAAAAATTGGTCGAGGACAATACGTAGGTATGTTATAGCACCGGATTACTGACTTGTCTATTGCAAATATTATATGAGGTGTTGTAAATATAACAGAAATCAGTGTTGGAAAAGTATTTACCTACAGCACAAAAAACAAGGAAAATAATTTTCAAATAATAAATTATATTATATAATCAACAAATATCAAACGTACAATAATATAAATAAATATAATATGTAACACCCCAAAGAGTAAGAGTACATTATTGAAAGACTACAATTATCGTTAAATTAACACATGAAGACAATAGTTGAAATAACTGAGAATAAATTAAACATCAATATTCAAATTATAAATACAAGTTTCTAGTTTAGGAATTATATTAAAGTTGTTGGTATAGGTGACACACTGGACTATTTGTGAATTAGTTGTTTTTAGAATGAGGTATGTAAGGTATAAGGTTATGTAAACCTAATTTTTATAATTATAAATTATACCACATGTGTG
Organism: Macrosiphum euphorbiae; assembly: GCA_949089665.1. Taxonomy (NCBI): domain Eukaryota; kingdom Metazoa; phylum Arthropoda; class Insecta; order Hemiptera; family Aphididae; genus Macrosiphum; species Macrosiphum euphorbiae. The sequence goes on from CARXXK010000003.1 coordinate 77,554,034, forward strand.
TACTTACATAGTGTATTATAGTGAAATTTATGAACCTATAATTCTATATACGAGAGGCAACTACAGTATGACAATTTTTAGGAGGTTATTTTAATATCTATTTATTTAAGTCCATACTAATTATTTTTACACTTTCCCCTACAACTAATCAGTGGCGTAATTAGGAATTTGGTTTGGGGGTGGGGGGGGATATACGTTTTTAGCAAACATTAATAGTCATTACCATAACTTTGATCAAAATGTTAGCAGAAAAAAAAAAGTTTTGGGGGGGATCTATTCTCCTAATCCCCCCCTAATTACGCCCCTACAACTAACTGATCATCAGATTCAACTAGTGTGTATTGATCTTTTTATTTATAGGTACTCTATAAGGATGGGATTATGGGAGGCAACTAGTATTTGCACCGTTTAATATTATTGAATTTATTGTTCTTATTAACATTTAACTTCATACACTATATATACCTTCGGCAGTGGAAATATTGCAAACAATAAAGCGCATTATTCGCCGCTCACTTTGGTGTCTGACCTCACACATCAGTCACCTGCAGTATGAAAATGAGTAAATGCGAAATCACTTAGACACCTTTCTTATTCGTAGGTATATAAGCAATACGAAATGATAAATATAAATCTTAGCGAATTTTGTTTCGAGGTTTGGCCTAGGAAGTCCAACCTTATAACATGTTTGATCGCCTTCAAGTGCAGGTATGCAAAAAAATACAAACTACCATCAGTTACGAATTAAATTGTATAAACAACTTTTCGAATATCTTACACAGAGTAAAGACAGTAAATATCATCGAGAAACAAAAAAATCAAACGAATAAAAGCATACTTGCCTTAAGCATGACATCAGAATACGGTGTGATACAATAAAAACAAAATCACTGCTTAATAGTGCTTGTGGACAATTGGACAAACAACTACTCAATAGTGGATTTCGACTTGCACACTACGACTGTGAAGTAGAACCAAAACCTCCAAACCCTATATAAATCTCAGATTTTTCATTCGTAGATAAATTACTAAATACTTTTTTTTCTAATATATTATAGGTACCTACCTATCTAATTTTAATTTACGTATAACGATCATAATCCTTAGATTTCCTGTCACCGTGATTTTCACTATAGGTATGAACTACAGTAAACTGCTTCTGGAATCAACAATCAATAATCTGATAATTTCACAAACCCTAGAAAACTAAACCAAAACGTGACCACGCGTGACTCGAAATCAATATTATATACCACTTAAATTTAAAATTCTGTAAATATTTGTATAGATTGTAACCGTTAAAATTAAATAAAAAATAAATCATACCCATGTCTATGACTATAAAGTATAAAATGAAACAAAATTTTAATTTAAAATAGAAATTCTGGTTTAAGGTATAGAGAATATTATATAAAACTATATCATTGGATTCAAATTAGGTAATAATTATTTTGGTTTGGTTATTTGATTAGCCTCAGATAATAATATTAGTCATTAATCTCACAAACAAATACATATACAATTTCGTAGGTACCACACTTTTCTAATTTTGAGTCGTTATTTCCCCAATTACCACTTTTAAAATGTTAAAATAGTATAACATTATTGTGATTTATATAATCTGATATGAGTAAAACTGGTTTATATTAAGATGCATGGTTTGAAAAAATGATATTGCGACTATTTAAATTGTATACAATTTATCATCTAAGTAGATATAGGGAGCATGTAGGCTACTTCTATAAAATATTTATACGATTACTGATATTATATATCCGAGTTTCTTAACCTGAGGTACCCGGAAAGCTCATAGGTGATACACTAAGAACATCTCATTTTATAAAAAAAATGGAATGGATCGTTCACATTAGAAATTATTTGGTATATATTTGATATATTTAATAATAACTTTACATATTATTTCATTTTCTTTTTATGCATTAAATGATTATATTATTATCATCATTTTGTAGTTCCTAATAAAATAAAATTCCGTATACATGTAAAATAAAATTGTTGATAAGCAAAAAAAAAAAACGTTATTACTTATTTGGTCAATTGGTACATGCAAATTTTCAAACTGAGTAGGTGGTACAAGGATAATATAGAAAGGTTGAGAACCTCTGTTATTGATGATACAATATACTGAACAATGTTGTAAGTACTTACAAATTTTCTAACCCCTCAAATTTTTATTTGTCGACATACGAATTTGCACTATTTTATGCTGCACGTGTAGATAACTGTGATAGGTACTGTCATATTATATATTGATGCAAAAGGGAGAAAGTAAACCACTCTGCTATAAAGTAGGTGTCGAGTGTACCTCTTCATAAATCAAATTACTGTAATATATCGGTTCAATTTAAGTTCAATAGTTGATCACATTTTCATTAAATTACATAGAATTTGTTCAACTTCAAACTTTATAAAAAAAAAAATTGTTCCAATGTGTATTTCTTTTGTTTGCTCTATTTTGTTTGCATATTAAATGCTTCTATTATTATCATAATTTTGTAGTTCCGTGCAAAATAAAATTTTTGATAAACAAAAAAACCGTTATTTGCTCAAGCGTAGGTACATGAAAATTTTCAAACTGTGTAGGTGGTACGCGGATATAAAAAGGTTGAGAACCGCAATTATATAGATGATACAATATACTGAACAATGTTGTAAGTATTTACAAACTTTCTAGTCCCTAAAATATTTTATTTGTCAACATACGAATTTGCACTATGTTAGCAAATTTAGGTACAAGTTTAGATAGCTGTGATAGGTACTGTCATATTATATATTATATATACACATTTCGTATACGCTTTATTGATGCAAAAGGGAGAAAGTAAACCACTCTGCTGTAAAGTAGGTGTCGAGTGTACACTGTACCTCGTCATAAATTAGATCACTGTAATACATCTGTTTGATTTAAATTCAATAGTTAATCGTATTTTCATTAAATTACATAGAATTTGTTCAATTTCAAATGTTTATAAAAAAAATAATTTTTCCAATGTGTTTTTGAAATTTTTTGTTTGTTCTATGAAGAACTATGAGGAACTGCAGTATGATATAACTTTCATGCTTATCGACTAATAAATACAATGTTTATCAACATAAATCGAAATAATACTAAAAAAAGTTGAGAATTTCAAATATTAATAGGAAATAAAGATCCAAAATATTTCATCTCTCTTTTTACAGGATTACATAAAAAAAAAATCGATATTACTTTTTTAGGGTAAATATTTTATATTCCCGTTTTCCTTAATTTTTGTTGTTTTCCCAGTACCTATTACATTGAAAAGTTCTAGGAATTATTACTTCAGATCTATACTAAAGTACTAACTCGATCTAATTTGAAAAGCACTCAGACAATATTTAAGAATGAAGACATTTTATTGCCCCCACCCAAGAGCGACGTCGGAGGTACAAACAATAAATTAATAAATTATTGTAAATGTGTTTAAGACCAACAGTACATTCATCGCTCCGCTCATAATCAAAAAAGTAATTTCGGCTATATGAGTATATGATATAAGCGCCAAAGAAATAAAAATGACACCTAATGTGTGGCAAAATGGGTAGGACATAAGCTCCAAATGTGCAAAAATGACATATCATTTGCACCAAATTTAATATTTTATATAAATAGTTATTTAAAAATGTCGATCTTATAAAAAATTATCAATAAATATAACAGAAATTGAGAAACTATAATTATAAAATTATAATTTTAATAATTCGGTTTATTTTTTCGATATTTGATCTTATCAAAAATTGTTAAAATATAATATATAGTTCTAAATTGAAAATCTGTTATTTAATATCTATTAAGCGTGGCACACGGGTATCTAGGATTTTGGCGGTATCGTACGATACAACTTTTTGGCGTTTATGCCTTCCACCGGGTAATTACTAATTTCATAGGCCTGCTGCAGTATGTAATAATAAAGGAACCATATAAATATATTCAAATTATTCGTTTATCCTATAGGATTATACTAGGATAATATGCGCTAGGATATTAAGTTGGTCTAGAAAGCATAACATTTCAATTACAATGGCGTGGTACTCGAATTAAAGCGGTTATCATATACAAACTGTCGTAAAAATGGTTTTTAGGTCAAAACGCCTAGAAACGAGAGAAATGAACCGTGTTTTTTTTTTGTACGCTCATTGAAATGAGCGTAATATACATTGTCGAGTGAGTAAAAAGAAAAAAATGAAAAAAATAAATATCATAAACGCCATTGTTTTCATTTTTTAATTTAACTTGCGAATGACAAGTGTACACGATCATATATATTTTTATAAATAATGTCAATGATGTTTATACGCATACCGATTTTTTTTTTGTATTGGATTGTGTTTTGACATTGTTTTGGCCTCAATTCGTCTTATTATGAGCATATTATAGTGTACCGTCGTGTAAGGACTCACACCTGAACGTATATTTACATTTTCAACAAAAAGTTTTTCCAAGTCCTCATCTAGTGTAAGTAAATCATAAACTGAAAAACCAAATCGAATCTGAAACAGAAATAACATACAGTGAAACTATTCGATATTACAGCAGTCTCATTGGCAAAAATAAAAATCGTATTATCATATAGACAGTTTCGTTAAATAGAATTGAATAAATGCGGTTCCATAATTTGGTTTGGTTCTCAAAAATATTTCGTTGAACAGAAAATGTTAAATGGAAGTCCATTGCACGGAAGTATATAGATATGGAAGTACTGATTTAGCCGCCCCCAAAAAATACCCCTCATTGATTTGGTTATTTTTAATTAATAGTTTTGTTAGGTGGGCTATAGCCACCCACAATTTTAACCCTAGTTGCACCTATGAGTAATAGGTAGTGTTATTAATTTAAATTAATTAAATACCTAGCCATATACGGCTATACACTCATATACCTATGCATATATTCAATTATTACACTTCATATACATAGATGATAAATTATATTATTTATAACTATACTCTATTCAGATTAAGAACATACCAGGGGCCATGGTCAAACCCGGTTTTGCTACTTAAATCTGGTATGATATTATTCTAAATAGACTACATACAGGGTGACGATAGTGATGACTTGAGCTGGGAATGTAATGCCCTAAAAATTCTAAATAATGCACTAAAAAAATGCAGGTCAATTGTTTTTATTTTTTTGTAAATTTTAAATTAATTAAATTGAAATAAAAGTGATTAAAATAATTTAACACTCAAATACGCAATCGACTCGAACATTTCGGCATTTTAAATATAATAATTAAAATCAAATGCAGGACTTAGGTACGACAAAAAACTTGTAATGAACTAATAAACGGTATCGTCAGCTGATTTCAGTATCAATTTTATTGCTCTTAGCAGATTATTAAACAGATTGATATATTACAGTAATTCTAAATAATAGTTATAGGTACTTTGACACGCCACCAATCGCAAATTCGTTAAGTATCTAAGTTTTTATAATAAAATTGTATTGTCCAATACGAGTATCTAAGAATACGAGATACGAGTACTTACCTACTTTATTGTTTGTTGTACAAAAAAAAAATATATAATTTATATAAGACTCGCGTTAGCATGTAAAATTTTAAAATAAAATTTAAAGTTTGAATTTTGGATAACCTAAAAAATGAAGAAAATTACTTTAAAATCAAAAATTGTCAATAAATGCAAAATAAATTTTCTTATTCTCCTTCAAAAGTACATGTGACCAGAAATGCATCGAAATCCCAGCCCTAGTGACGACTGACTATAGTGTATCACAAATATATTAACATTATTATTATTTCCTATGCCTTAAATATAACATTCACAATTCAACACAACACAATATAAAATAAGCAAAGTGAATAAATAAATGATAACATATGGTAATATAGTTAATATGTTGACTAGCAATGGGTGTGTGTGTGTGTGTTGGACATAGATCAATCTTCTTTTAAATTTTTTGGTCCAGGGAACTCAGCCATTGCACTGTGTAGTCTGATGTGGCTCTGTGTAGTTCTTTCATTCCTCTTTGCATATAATTGACGAATATTCATTCATCGGTGATATGTAGAGCCCGGAATTATATGTATTTGTATATCTGTACCATATATAATAAAATAATGGATAGGCCATGATATCTTATCACAAGTGTATGAACGTTACAAGGGGTCTTATAATAAAATAATAATAAAACCCCTTGCTAGAGTAAGAAGCACTATATAAAAGCAGTCTGTCTGTAATCCACATTCCGGCACCCCTCGTATATATAATTAATATAGGAATGGCCTATCCATTATTTTATTATCTATGATTTGTACTAAGTGTACGAACGTCTAGGGGGTTTTTAAATGTACACGGTTCACCGAATTTAAACACCAAATTTTATACTTCATATTTTGCATACTTGTTCAAAAATGCATATAACATAGATATGCATATTTAATGAGTTTTTAATAAATTAGCTAGTTTAATTTAAGATAAATACATTTTAACAATTTTAAAGGAGAAAAAATCTTTGACTGTGTCTCCTAGAAGAATATTGTTAAAATATTGTCATTTTTGCAACCCTTCGTGAGATCGGAGCGTATAGATAATATAATATATTTATTATAATATATATTATTTATAATATATTTATATTATATTAACAACAATAAATCGCATACACCTTCATTTCGGTATACTATATGTTGTTACTTTAACGTGCGCAACGAATAAGGCTGTAACTCAATTTTACAATTTTTTTTTTTTATAACTATAAAACTTACAGATGATATTATTTTATTTATCTTTTTTAAGTTTTCTGAGTTTTAAACATTGTATTTTAAACAATCTGTAATATGAAAAAATGAAGATGTATAAAATATTGTATTTTGATTTTTAAAATATTGCAATTTTAACTCTTTAAATATTCTTTTGTTTATGATGGGTCTACTTTCTTTGGTGTAAAAATGTGGTTTTAAAAAAAAAAAATCACGTTTTCATAATGTATAACATTTGGCATATATTATTGCACATTTAACCACTTTTTCCTCTCATATTTGCATCATATTTGACACTTTTTAAATGCATATAAATCCGGACTCTAGACTGATACCTATGTGTAGCAGTTTGCTTTTCGAGCCCACAGTCACATCATGGCGAGGTCTCAGTTCCCAGGAGTCAGGACTGTATTTACCCAGGTATGAGGTATCCCGTCCTTCCATGGCCCGTTCGGAGTTTATTTTGAATGTAAAATAATCAGATACCTACTCCTAAGTTAGGAGTCCCAACAAGCTACAGTCCAGAATATCAACAACTATTAATATGTTTATTTATAAAATGTACATACAATTCTTTGGCACATGGTATAAAAAGACAAAAACAACTAGTTATCAGGAAGATTAAACAAAACATTGAAAAATCATTCAAAATTGTTGACAATATAATGTCTGGGCTGATAATTAATTAAATTTAATTTTCAATGTACCAACTTTTATGTTAACTCTATTAAGTAGAACTTTAAAATCAATTCTTCATTATTCTTAAGTGACTTAAGATAATTGGATTTTTATTTTATATGACTTAGGCTACCAGGGCAAGCGTTTAAAATTATTATTACTAAACCTGACTTAAGATATTAAGACCAATTTAAAATTATTTCTGTCAGATTCTTAATTCTTAACTATATATACATACCTACATGTTTTGTACCCAATATAATATGACTTAAAATGTTTAGGCCAAAACAAATTTCACTGATAGTGAGCTATAGTTTTGACTTTTGACTTACGTGATCTATACCAACAAAATATAAAAATATAAAAGAGAGTGGTGTCATGGGACAACCGCGGGTAGAAGTTTCTTTTCCAACAAATATTATAGATTACGGAACAAGTGCACTTTACCACCTCATGCAAATTTTTCGATTTTTTTTTTTGAACTTATGTAGCTCATCGAGTTAGGAACGATAGTGCAATCAGAATTTCTCGCTCTCACTTAGTTTCGAAGTTATGGCCTTCCAAAGTTTTCAATTTTACGTTTATATACGCTTGCGCGCAACACTACCTACTATAATGCCGCGCGGAGGACTATTTTTGTTATTTTCTTGTACTTACGTATTCTAACCTGTTTAAAACAATGGTGCAATAATAATTTATCCCCCGATTGGCTATGAAACACCTCCCCAAGTGGGTCAAAGGGTTAAGAAAATTGCATTTTTGTTGCACCGAGTCACAGAGCGGGGTCAATCGCTCGCTCGGACAATTAAAAATATTCCTCTCCTGGAAGTAGAAATAGTCAATCTGGTTTAAATAAATTCTCGCATTATACCTATAGTAGGTACCTACCTACCTACCTGATAATAATTAATTATAATAATCATTCAATTATAAATACGATTTTAGATTATTTTAGAACTTCGAAACTAAGCGAGAGCGACAAATTATGATTGCACCATCGTTCTTAACTCGATGAGTTACATAAGTTCCAAAAAAAAAAAAATCAAAAAATATGCATGGGGTGGTAAAGTGCACTTTAGCCTAGATTACAAATACATTTTAGTGGAACCATTCAAAATAAAAGTAAATATCAATAAGTTATTTAAGTAAATGTGAAAAATGAATGAAAATTATTATTATTACTAGGTATTATATTATTTATATTCAATAACCGAAATTACAGACCTGTGATAACTGAAATATGATACGTATGTTTGTGTTGGCATTTTTTCCAAATATCTTGAAAATACTGCATCAATTGTGGTGTCATCTCTGGTTTTAGATTCGGCTGGATTGTTTATCATATTATGTAAGTTGAATGTAAAGGAAAGTTTTATAAATGTCTCCGATTTCTCGTCATTGAAATTGATGTTAAAGTCATCAAATTGTTATAATTTATAAATTGTAATAATTATAAGCGCATAATATGCAGATCTAACCAAACAGATTAGAAAAAGTCTATAACAAACGCGACGCGACGCACAAAAAAATTTAATGGTGGCAAAAGTAATGCACTATGCAGGGATATATGCAATAGTCAGATTATTATTCTAAGAAAACAATTTCTTGAAATAAAAATGGTTACGCGTCACCCAAGGAGGTTGTAATATGTATATAAGATGTAACCAAAAGTTTATGTGTTGTAACGGACCGTTGTATAGATTTCAGTGTCTGGTTGTTCGGGAATATGCGAGCTCGGCACTTTTGGGTATTCCCACTTTACCGCCCGGCACTTTTACGGATTTCCACTTAACATATATTATTATACTTATTTATACTTATTACTTATATATTTTATTAATTTTAATAATTATTATAAACGCATAATATACGTAGTGTAGTGATGTACCTATTATCAATAATAAAATTATACTATCAATATCGCAAGAAATTTATAATCGATCTATCGCGGACCGTCACTCCAACTTACCGTTCCCTCTTTTTTTTTTTTTTTTTGTTCCATTCTACCGATCGATCTAATAATGTGATAATATTTCAGAAAACTGATCTGTATTCGTTGGAATGTCTATTTGAGATATATGTCAGTCCACTTTTTAAGATTCTGTTTTTTTTTTTTTAATTTATTTATTACGGCTTCAACATTATAGTCATTAGCCGCCGGGAATTAAAACATATTTACATGTTATTTACAATCATCGCATAATATTTAAATAAAGGAAATGCAGTACAACTGAAATGGTAATAATAGGTAGTGTAAGTAGTAATAATACATAATTTTAGTAACTATTTAAATTCTATTATACAGGGTGTTGCACGATAAATGTGTCAAACTTCTAGAGGTGTTTCTACACCACAAATGGAACGAAAAAAGTCCTCATGACCACTGCTTTAAAAAATAATTGTTGTTAGATACTACTGAAATTTATTAAAATTTTGGCATTTTAAAGTTATAAAAAATGTGTGCTATTCTTTTTACCCAACAAATCAGATGGGAACCGTATAAGATATGTTTTCCCTAGTCCCAATTTATGAGCTTTTCATAATTAATTATTATTATTATTTTTTTAATGTATTCAAATTAATTGTGGTACCTACGGTTTAACAGATATGAACATTATTATGAATCAAACTTGCGTTTACCAAAAAGCCATAAACATGGAAATTATCACCATTATTATTGATAATTCGATTATGGCCATATGGACTTTTTTTTCCATTTGAGTTGTAGAAACACCTCTAGAAGTTTGACACATTTATCGTGCAACACCCTGTATAGATTGGTTATTTTAAGGAATGTTATTAAACATTTAACATTGTCTATATACTTAAAATGTCTTTTAATGTATCGGATGTGGAAAAATTTTTCTTTCTTTGGTTAGATTTGGGCTTTCTAGGAGGAGGTGTTTTACGGATATAAGTGAGTTGTTGCAGAGTTCTCAGGTTGGTGGTCTCGGTTCTCTTCTCATTAAGTGGAAGTGGGTTATATTGTGTGACAATTTTTGTACTTACCGGAGGAGTCGGGTTTGGTGCCAAAAAAGGTTTTATTTGGTATAACATATTATATATTCCTAATAAATCCCGAATAATCAACGTTTGAAAATTCCGAAATTTCAAAATATTCAAGATAAATTTATAGATGTTGGGGAGGGGGGGGGGGGGGGTGAAATTAGGAAAAGTGGACAGAACCAATCTCAAGTAGACGTCATAATAACGAATTCAAATTACTTTTAAAAAGTATTATTGCATTAGATACTAGATCGATCAGTATGATGGAAAAAAAATTGGATGTCTTTAGGCTAAAATAACTGTTTAATATATATTATAAATTATAATATTTCGTCAGGATCTTGCAATAAAAAACTTCGTTTCAAAAATGTTTGATTCTAATTACACTACAAGCCAAAAATGTCAATACCATACGCCAAAGGTCATAATTGTACCCAACACATAAAATTCGAAATATTTGAACAAAATATGTTTAATAATGATCAATCTTAGAAACATTTATGTTTAAAAAACTGGGGAAGTCGCTTTGCAGCTCTGTAGTATTTACACCTCTTCGTCGAGTAGGTCACTCTACAGTAATGGATAATATGTTAAATTTGAATTCAATGATAAATCATTGCAGCTAAAATCGACGTTGAGCGGAAACGGTGTGCCAGACTCTGTTTGTTAGGGCATTTTATAATTTATTTTTATCACTATATCAGTAACAGTGTAATACGCTAATACGGTATATGTATTGTGTTTACTGATTTTGCCAAAAACATCGCATAGGTATTGATTATAATTTATTGTATATCATAAATTATTATTGTTATTAACTTATAAGTCAGTCCCTTAAGGCGATCGAGTGAATAGAATAAGTATAATAAATTGTATAATAATAGCTTAATATTTTGAAAATGTCATCGTGTATAATAATATAGTGTATATTAAAAGTAATTGTGTATATTATATAAATACGAACTTCTAAAAAGTTTCAAGTCACCACGATAAATATGTTTTGAAATTCCAACTTCAAATGCCTATAGGTATATTTTCGATATTTTTAAATTGCTGTAATAACAATTAAAATAGAACCTTGTATGACGTTTATATGTTTTGGATACCTATTAAATTTGAAAAATGTTTAATAAAAATAATCTTCAAATTCTGATATTTAAACTATTTCAAACTTCACACGTTTATAAAAATAAATCGTGGATGGGTGTACTTACCTAATTTTATTTTTGATATTTTTAAATTGATTATAAGAAACAATTATGAGGAATCGTGCATTAAATGTTAAAGTTTTTTGAATCTGTTGAATGTATCAACATTAATCGAAAAAAACTAAACAAAAGTCTAAAATTAAAAATTTCTTTACACATAATATATACATCATACACAGGGTGATTTCAATCTTAAATATTCGAAAATAAGGCCAACAGTCCTATTTTCGAATACTTAAAATTTTTTGAGGATGATGTGTGACAATACAAAATTCTGTTTTTCAAATGAGAACCCCTTTTTTCACTTTTAATTATTCAGCAGATATTTTTGTGTTTTTTTTTTTAATTTTACTGTATTTAAAACAAAATTCGAATGACTAGTTTTTGAGTCATACAACTTATTGTGTGCTAAGAATAATATGTTTTTAGTAATCAATTAAGTAGATTTGGGAGCTTAACATTTTCGCAATTACTATTGATCTATCAATATATAAATTATTTGTAAAAATTAAATTTGTATAATGAACACTACTTACATCTAAAATTACATAATACAGTTTTATTTTTGTAAAACCATATTCAAGGTTTATCATCTTTAGTAGAAACGTATTAATCACTCACGTTGATTAAGATACATCAAAATTATCAAGAAAATCGTCCACTAAATAATTTGGAGTAAAAGGGGGAGTTTTCATTTTAAAAATAGAAGTTTGTATCGCCACTGGACATACCTTAACTAATAACTAGTATAAAAAATATCTGAAATTTCAAAATATGGTTTTTATGTATAGTTAAAAATTTTAAAAATCAGATTTTAAATAAATGGAAAATTTGAAGGAAAAATGTATAAAAAATGATTCTGTATATTAATATCTTTTTATAACTCAAAAATACCTAAAATATTAAGAAATTTAATCTTGTCTACAACAATAGTATACTAAGTACAAACTTTTGGTAAATATGTAAAATGTAAATTATTTACGGATATTAATTTTTGATTGAAAACTGATTTTGTGAAAATAGATATTCATATAATTTTCATTTTTTTTTTTTATGTTATTTCCTATTATTTTGAAAAGTACTCAGAATATTTGCTGTCGACCTTCTCATTTACCAACTAGATCCAATTGTTATCAAAGTAGAATATTGACGCATTTTTATTGAACCTAAAATGTTAAACGTCATGTTAGACATCATACATTGTGTGTTGTGAACAAATTATAGACTTTTTTCAAGCTTTATAGTTGATACAAATATTACATTATATAACTTTTATGTATTTACTTATAGATTATAATTATGTCTACTGTATTTATAGTATATAAACCAATTAATAAATATCGAACTAATATAATATTATTATTACTTTTCTAAAATATAGTCATAACTCTCTTGATAGGTACATATTATGTACAGATTTTTAATACCTGCAAAAGTAAGTACTACAAGGTTTTTTTTTACTATCCATTTACAATTTTAATATAGGAAAACTATTTTAATTCATATACTTTTATAATTTGTTTATAATTGTATATGTTAGATATATCTCATTGTGAAAAGTTAGTATACATTATATACACATTTTTAAACGTTTTTAAAATGTAAAAATCAATAAATCCTTCAAATCGTATAAAAGAAAACCATGAAATTCTTTCTAGACAGATCGAGAATATCACGCCTTGTTTTGTATAATTAATTATAAAATATACAGTTTTATGTACCAGTTCAAAGTCAATATCAAAACAATAATACTACAAAAGTACGAAACCAGGTCGATCGTTAAAAAACTAGTTTTTATCTATAAAAGTGCTCTTGCTGACGGTAATGTTACCTACAAATGGCTTTCATAAACACACTGATTCGTTACACGATTTTTATGTTAATTATTAAAAAATATTACCATTACCTACCTATGTTTTATAAGCTCAACAATTATATATTGTTTTTAAAAAAAAACCAGTGTAAAATTAATTTTAATTAATGACGATTAAAATAGTTTAAGTATATTATTATTAATTATTGAGTATACCTACGGAGAGTGTTCAAAATTAATATGCAAAGGTTTGCTATTTTAAATTATTGTAAGTATAGGTTGTCATATTTTTTTTTCATATTATAACAAGAAATAAAAATGATACACGTGGTTTATATAATATATTATGTTACTTATATTATATTACTCTATTAGTTGTAGGCAGCCAAACTTAAGGTTCTCGTGTGATTTATTGTTTAATTTTTTTTTTATAAACTATATGGCCTATAACTGTACCCGACTGTGCAATAATAGTCTTACAATGAGTTACCACCAGTGATATTTTTTTTTTTTTTACCTGTTGAAAGCCCATTGTAATTCTTCGTCGTATAATAGCAAAATAAATCTATGATTTTCATTATAATCATTATAATATTATAATATACTGACGGACGAGTGCCGATAAAACAATATTATTTCGATAATTGGGTACCCATTATCAAGATCGTGGCGTGTCTACGGCAAGACTATTATTAGAAGAATAGAATTAAAAATGTTCTAGGATATAAAGATTTCTTGTTTTAACATTTCACAACACTGCAACAATGTGTTTATACATTATACACGTGTAGGTACCTATATAATATATTATCTAGATAGACATAAGACAGCGATGGTGGTGGCATTACCTAATTAAACATTTACAAAATATTATCATTATACTGCAGGGATCAGCGTCTATACGTACCTAAGTACCTACGTCGAGTGCTGGACAAGTAGGTAATTATAGGTAAACTGTAAACCGTAAAGTTAACTTACCAATATATATTATAATATTAAAGTAGACCTGTAGGCAAGCAAGCCTGGGCCAAAATCAGTTACAAAGTTAAAGTTAAGTTAATAATAAAAGTTTTAATTTAATTTTTAGTTAAACTGATTTTTTTTATATGTAAATTCAATAAATAACGAGTTACTTTTAATCAAATCCAAACTTCGTTAGTTAATAAATAATTAAATAATAAATATAATACAATTATTATTGGTGATGCATATTGTACCTATTGACATTTACTTTTTCTTATTTTAAATCGCTTACTGATTACCTATTTATGTATTAAAAAAATAAATTGAATTATAATTAACTTTAAACTTATAAAATGTTTTCTAACTTAACTTAACGCAATTAAAAATTATCATTAAATTTCCTAGGCTTGCCTGTAGGTATATAATTTATGCATGCGGATATAACTGTATAATAGTTAAAAGTCAAAACAGTTTCATATACCTATATAGGTAAGTATACGGAACATCTATAGTAATGCGTGTAATGAAAACAAAAAAAGAAGGTTAAAAATGGCCTGCAAAGTCTAATTTACGTTAATATTATTATTTTAAATTATACTGTGCCTACCTACATAGGATATTAGATTTTCGTGACGATTATAAAATGTAAATTGTCGTTCTTCAACCGTAACCAAGCAATAAGTAATAATCAATAAAGCTTGTATAATTGTTGATTACAAACAAATTAATTATTATAATTTATATTCCTATACTTCAATAAAAATAGGCACTTTAAGCGAAGAAACCTTGTATTTTTTTGAAGTATAAATTAGTATTATAATTAATACCTGCCTGGGAAACATTGCAATAGAAAATTAAAAAGAGAATAAAATAAAAATATTTTTTATAATAATTAAGATGTACCATATGTGTACGATGTATGTATAATTATACAACATATTGTGTCCTATATATTCTATAATAATTCGTACTACTTTATTGCCCATTGTTTTTTGCAAAAGTATAGATCATTAAAAAGTTTAACTGATTTATCAATTTTATCAATCCAAAACTAAATACGAATGCACATGAACAAAATATATTGAGTAGGACATGTCAATAACTCAGTCACTTTATCTGGTAACATATACAGTTAACAGCATAGGTAGCCTTAGATGTGCTGCAGGTATCAAATTATATCAAAAAGACAAGTACCTGAAGTACCTAGGTAAGTGGTAAATAAGTATATTTATAAAACACAAATCAAAATTTAGTATAATATTAGCCGGAAATTAGTATAACCCATTAAATTCGACAATACCACTATAGTCTATAAGTAGGTATAATTTAATACTTAAACTTTCAGAGACAAGTACACCGAACTTTATTAGGTATAATTATCATAAGACATAAAATATATAAAACTAAACAGGTAACTTAATAAAATTTAAAAAAAAAAATAAGAAAATATGTGTGGAAAATTAAAAGGAATTTTACAAAAATAAGTGTTTACACTTTATCATAAATCCATAAAAGTACATAAAATAAACAACAGCATATTATATTTTATTATTTTCTTGGGAACTTATTGTCCTTCTTGGAGGATTCACCCAATCGTTGAATTAGTAAATTCGAGGACTTTTCTTTGATATAGATACAATATAATATACGAGTTCAAGACTATACTTTATATTATGCATGTCATTAAATACCTCCGTAGAATAAATTAAGACTTATTGCAGCGAGGAATCCACATTTCCGAAAACGAGTGATTAAAAATTATTGATTATATGATTATTTCTGCAAGAAAAAAACTTCAGGAGTTATGCCTTTAGACATAGAAAATCAAAGCTTGTCAAGGGCAGTAGTTTTTAATTGTAACAATTATTTAATATTAAAAATTAAAATAATTAATGTACAAACAAGATAGGTAGGTACCTACACGGGTAGTACATGTTGGACACTGCTCAATGCAAGCCAGTGTTATATAATTATTATACATTTTAAAGTAAGATAGGTCATAATTATTATCATCATTGCGTTCCGAAAAAAATACGGGTTGCTATAAAATAATAATTTTAGAAAGTTTTCAAGACAATTTTTGAGAGATTTTATTTCATACAGAATATGTTAATATACTAATTATTATATCTTGAACTTGGTAGTTTGTTCGAATAATTGGGAGGTCTTATAAATAAACATGTCATATAACTAAACATGTTTAGATAAACTTTTATACAAAAATCACCAAACTATGAATAATATTACAATAATATTCCGCAATAAGTGACACAAGTATTTCAAATGTAAAATTGTACCAACTACCAAGTATAATAAATTATTACCCGTATTGGTATAATGCTGCAAACAGGTGGCAGTACAATCATACAACTAGAGTTGGTAATAATTATTCTTATCATGGGCTGTTAAAACTTATTAAAACTAAATGAGATATTATTTAAGCTATATGCTATCAGTGGTAGATCTTAAAATATTTATAATTCATTCAAACTCGAATTATGTTATAACCAGTTACGATTAACGATAGGTATATGTACTATGTTGTGTGTACAAGAATACATTTTACAGACAACTTTTTCACTTTATATATTACAGGTAGTAGTAAAATAGGTAGGTACATAAAAACTATACATACATAACTTAATTAAATTGTAATATACATAATTAATTATAAATTAGTTAGGTACCAGCTATATAGTATACCTACTTGTTTTACTAATGATATAAGTAATTATACCAAAAATCTAAAGTAAATAATACAAAAAAACTATAACATTCGTTAGATATATTTATATAAACTGGAAACTGGAAACACGAGATTCCGTACATGCACTGCAGGTATAGTTGTTTTTGTGACTTTAATTTACATTTTTTTTTAATTTTAGTTAAGTAAACTAATTGAATAAGTATCAAAAAATAAAATTTGTTTAGGATAAAACTCCAATCTGATTAAGGGACCTACTGTATATTAAAATCAATATTCATCAATTAGTAAAAATAGTAAACAAAATAAATTGTCTCATTAACTATAGAACCTCGATAACTCGAATTTGTTTCTTATGCCCCTTGAAATGGTTTTAAGTTGTGTTTGAGATATATACCTAACTAGAAAAATATTTAAATCGAGTTTATTTTTATTCTCCTTGAGATACGAGTTATCGAGTCCCGACAGTATGTAGGGTAGGCATTACAGTCATATTATAATAGTATGTACAATTCACACGATAGATGCGAAAAAAACTTTGGGGAAATCGCTCTTAGGTTTATTAGGATTTGTTAAATTTGAATTCAATGATCAATAAGTGATTCTGCCAGCGGAGACGAATAGTCGATGTTTTTAAGTATATTATCTTATTTAAATAAGGAATTTAACCAAATGAAAGTATCACTAATGTTCATCACCATAACTTATTGTAAACCGTTCTTTTTTTTGATTTATTTATTATGTTTCAATACCTTATATTATTTTGTCATTCTTGTGCCATATTTACTTATTGTACCTTATTGTACAGATTGTAAATTTTCATCTAAAAATAAAAAAAAATTAGTAATTCACTTTTCAATCGGTAATATACATTTTTGACACAATCAAATCGTACCTATGTCTATATATTATACATTATATTAATTATTACTTATATTGCATAATAAAATTACTGAATATTATTATAGGTAAATTATCAGTGAATACCAATGTACCGTAGGTCAGTGTGATATAAATAGGTCCAAGATATAAGTATAACTAAAAATGAATCTAAATATTTTGAAAATTGCATAGGTAATGTACTTATGTACCTACCTAATAATATTTATAATATAAAATTAAACATATATAAATAAAAATATAGTAAATTTACATTTACGTATTTTGTATTTTTAAAATTTTTTGGTTTCTATCATAAAAACGTATGAGAAACGTTGTATAATATCAAGCCATAGATATTAAAATTCATAATTTACAATTTTTCGACGAACATTGTCAAAATTTAACTATAAAAAAGAATTGTGAATATGTCTTTAGTTGTCATTGAATCTTGTTTTACAAGGTTTTTAATCGAAACGAAATTTGTATCATTCGTAAAATATCGAAAATAAAATAAAAAGTGAAAAATTTCAAACATCGCAATAAGAGGCAAAATGTTTTAAAGAATATATTATTATAATATTATCATGTCTAGAAAACGCTAATATAAATATTTGGTGAAAATTCCAAGTCCCTACAGTCATTTGAATTACAACAAAAAAACAAAATCGATTTTGTCGAAAACTGGTTTTGCATAAAACAAGAGTATTTCCATGATTTTTTACTGCTCTTATAGGTGTTGTAGACACACAAAAAAATTTATAAAAAAAACACACACACACACATCGAAAAGCCAAAAAATTTATCGCTCCGTTCTGAATCTAAAAAAAACAAATACATTCATTATTATCCGGTCATATAGTCTTACAATGTAAAAATCTTGAAAAATGAATCCGATTATTGAGGATTCACCGACTACGAGTTGAGGGCATAAGTGAATCACGATATCAGCAGGTGGCAGTTGATTTTATATATTATGATTTTTATAACCTTATATCATGATAGTTGGAGTAAAACCGTGAAAATAAGAAAATCACTTATGAAAGTTTGTAAACATTATCAGTTTTTGTTCAGTTGTTAATCATTATAAATAATAATATTTTTGTTTAATGTTGATTGTTATTATTATTTTATGTTTACCTAAAAAGTACAAATATTAGGTTACTTCTGTTTAGCAAAACAAATTAAACACAAATGTATTACACTTAAGCTCAATTCAATAATACTTGTAAGTATAATAGGAATGCCTATATTATTTAGACAAATCAAAATAGTTAAATAAATACCTTATTTATTAATAGAAAATAAGTAAATAAATATGTAGGTAAATAGAAATCTATAGAATTAACAACTTAACAATCATAAATAATGTTAAATAATCAGGCACATATTTTTATATAGATATCTTGGGTTAAATTTTATCAATTTTTGATTAGTTTTATAAAATCTTAATTAAATATTAGTTTATTTTTTTAACCATTAGATTTAAACACCTATCAAACAATATAAATATTTTTTTTTTTTAGATTCCGAGTGGAACGATGATTGTATTGATTTTACAATAATGTGGGTTTTTTTTATTTTATTTGTGTCTGTGTACACGGTTTGGGGCAGTAAAACTGCTTCGATTTTCTTCAACGGTATCTTGTTAGATGGAAAAGTGAGTCTAGTTGGTGCTTCGGGAAGTCAAATTTTAAAATTCCCCATCGTTTTCACAAGCGCCGGGAAAAACAACATAATAAATTAAGGAAAAACGGGAATTTTTACGCAAAATCGGTTTTCCACTAAATCGATTTTGGTTTTTGGTGTAACTCTAAAACAAATTAATGTATATATATGCAATTTTCACTGGTTGCTTTTATTTGCATTTTCGATACACGATGGAATTTTCAAAATATTATGATTTGTTTTGAACTGTATAGGAACATTTTCATTTTCCATTTTTTTTAGTTTTTTTTCTAAAAATATCAATTAAATTTTATTTAAAAAGCTTGATAATTTAAACCAAGATTCCACGTAAGTAGTTAATTCTGTTACCAAAAAGTCTAAAAAATACAGAAGCACAGTTTATTTTTATATTCATTTTAAGTTCAAATTAACATTACCATAAAAAACCTAGGATAACTATTTTAGTTATTTTGTTGTGATTGTATAATATTATTTGTGGGTACTTGAAACTTCTAAAGTACACTATTATATATCTATGATAGTATCAGGTTTGTTGTTGATGTATAACGCGTTATAACCTAATGGATATTGTGATATGATTAATTTGGAATTTATTATAGGTGCCTAGCTATTATAGGTCAATTTTTTTTAATACCATAGATATGTATATAGTATGTCTTATACCTAGACTGACATACCATCTCCGCTCAGAATCGCTTTACTTATACAATGATCTTATATCATTGAATTCAAATTTAATAACATCCATTATACAGTGATCCACTTGTAACCTACTGTACAGCAGAGCACCTTTTTTTTATTATTATGAATTTTTAGGTACCTACAATAATAACAATACACTTCCTGGTCAATAACTAATAAGTCAATTTGATGAATTTAACAACGGGCATATATTTTTATATAGATATAATTTTGTTAAAATTTATCCATTTTTGATTAGTTTTATAAAATCTTAATCAAATATTAGTTTTTTTTAAAACATTACATTTAAATACCTATCAAACAATATAAATGTATTTTTTTTTTATTATAAATATTAGGTACAATCATAATAGTACACTACTTGGTCAATAACTAATAAATACCTAAATTTGATGAAAGTAATAACAGTTTAATATTTTTATATAGATATCTCGATTTAAAATTTATCCATTTTTGATTAGTTTTATAAAATCTTAATTAAATACTAATTGTTTTTTAAAACATTAGATAAACACCTATATAAATATTTAGATACAATCGTAATAATATACACTACCTGGTCAATAACTAATAAGTAAATTTGATGAAAGTAACAACAGGCATATATTTTTATATAGATATCTTGGGTTAAAATTTATTCATTTTTGATTAGTTTTATAAAATCTTAATTAAATATTAGTTTTTATAACATAAGATAAATACGTATCAAACTATAGAAATATGTATATATTTTTTTTTTTTTTTAAATATTTAGGTACGACCATAATAATATACTACCTAAAATATAACTAATAAGTAAATTTGATGAAAGTTACAACATTTTTTAACACGATTAAATAGCAAATAAGATTACATTTTAAATAAAAGTATAACGGCATTACCAAATAAATAAATAGTGATGTATTTCCTAATAACATGTTATGAATTTAAAACCACCTTATAGGTTATAGGAACATTATTTCTGACCGTATTAATTTAGTCGAAGGTCTTTCATGCATTTTCTTTCAATTTTCTTCGGATACATAATTTTTTTACGTAAAACACGAACACGAACGGGCATACAAATGTACGTGTGAAAAAAGAAAGAAAATGAGAAAATATTACTTTGCACACTCTCGTTTTGTCCTTCGATTATATTGAGCAAATATTCATGACAGACATAATATTATTTCTACTCACAGGAATGAAGAATGTACTTTTGTACCCATATAAGTATACCCACTAAATTATTCAATCGCAGACTGAAGATATTACCGACAAATTAATAACTCGTTAAGATTATAATAATATTAAGTTATATAACGACGTTTTTCCTAAAAATGTTAAGGTACCCATGGCCTATGACGTCTAGCTAATAACAGAATATATAACTAAAAATATTGTAAGCAATAATCGTTACACTAATTATACGTAAAAAAAAGGATTAATATAGTTTTCTAGTTATTCGGTATTTTAACTATAAAATGTAAAAATACAATTTGTATGGTCATGTATTGCTTAGAAACTCAGCTGAAAAATCTTAGGAAGGAAATCATTTAAAATATATTTATGAATGTAAATAAAAAATATCCAGGTTTTTTTAACAGTTATATTCTAACTATAAGTAAAACTATAACTATTGTAGATTATTATATTAACTTAAAATATATTTAATAGAATTTATACATCAAGTCGTTAATTGTAACTTAACAACTTATAATGAACCAAATTTTACAATTAATTAATAAACAAAATTTATTCTTCAGATAATATCCATGGTATTACAATATTACGTTAACATAACTCAATGACTCTAAAACTCAAAAATTCTATAACACTTCTATCATCGTACAATCAATACTTCATTGGAGCAAACAGCTCTATAATAAATAAAACATTTAAAAAAATCAGAATTGAAAACAAAATTTTATTTTTTTAAATTAATAATATAATAGAAAAAATAGTTGTTAGAAAAGTAGGACTATAATTGAATTAGAAATATTCAAGGCTAAGCAAGTTACCTAACGATTTTTTAAGTTATTTCGAAATAATTAAGTTAAGTTACACATATTTTTTTCATTAAATCTTCAAGTTAAAAGTTAACTTTGAAAAAAAAGTAATTTGGCTTAGTTTAAAGTTAAAATTTTCTAATTTGCAAATATAAAAAATTCCAGACTCATAATATGGTTTATTAAATAGTTTTTCTTTACGCTCGAGAAAATTACTGGAGTAATTTAAAATGATACATCTAAGCAAAAACCTCATTCGAAAAATTGCATTATTCTTCGTACGAAAATTAACTTAATTTAGATACTTTTGAACAAAATTAACTTGAAGTTAACACGTTAATCTTAAAAAAAAGTAACGAGTTATTTCACTCAAAGTTTTAACTTAATTTTAACATTTCACTCGTTAATGCC
Organism: Macrosiphum euphorbiae; assembly: GCA_949089665.1. NCBI lineage: Eukaryota > Metazoa > Arthropoda > Insecta > Hemiptera > Aphididae > Macrosiphum > Macrosiphum euphorbiae. The sequence goes on from CARXXK010000003.1 coordinate 77,576,839, forward strand.
CAGCCCTGGAAATATTTATATCACATGACATTTAAATTGGGGGAACATACTTTTCAGGAATGTGTTTTTTAGAAATCATGATACATTTAAGCAACAATATTATTAAGTTAAAATATTGAAAAAAATAAAATTTGTTGATTAATTTACTACTCTGTATAATATAGTCGTGTACAAAATACATAAACATTAGCTGGAAAGTATTCAAATGTCAGAGTCGTGATAAATATTCTAATATGACGAACAAAACTTTATTTTCTAATTCTTTCTATTTCAAACTTGTTCTTCGGTATATTTAGGGCAGTCAATCGCCATAGTATGTGACTGATCGACAGATTTTCCTTATTCACCTTCACTGGAAACCAGCACTGCAGGTTCTTTGTTTATGAAATATGTTTACACAATATTTGTTTGCATTGTTATTTTTTTTTATATATATATATTTATTTTCGCTTTATACTCTTTAGAGGATAATATTATACAGTAAGCACACAACCGGAAATATAATTAGTGATTGCTTTTAGTAGTAGGTATAGGTATGTATTTGTTCAAATAAAATATTATATGTTAAATAATATTTCGTATTGAATTAAAATAGATAAATAATAGTATGGGCGTAATATAATATCACTAAATAAATATGTAAAAACTGCTAGTACTTATTATAATATAGTGTGTACATTAATAGTTTAATCAGTGGTGTCTATAATTATAATAACTAAGAATCAATATTAGGTATTAGTATAACTATATATTTGAATAAATTGTGGTCGAAACCATATCAAACAAATAAATAATAATGGTATTTAGGACATAATACACGCTCACTTCTATGAATCAGATGATCTTACTAACTGTATAAGTAACTATGTCTGCTATAATTGCTAAATAATTATGATTTAGGCACAATAATTTTTTTTATAAGTTAAGTACCTATGTGCCATGTGCGACATGTGCAGTAGGCATATAATAGTGCACCAGTGGCACCACTCATTCAACAGGTAGGTGTCTTAAAAACTTTGATATTTATTTTATCAAATGAAAACTCAAGTGTGCTATAATTTAAAGTAAGTACTAAGTAGGTATGTTGGCATGTTGCTAATACAGGTGATGGCTACATCCATAATTTATTTTCGAAAAATCTCATCGAGTGTGATTCCTACTGACAAAAGATTAGATATTATAATGTATAAGTGTTCCCTACGGGGCTGTGTAATAGTGTTACAAAATATTTGTAAACTGTCATTTGTGTTATTCACAACGTCGAACATTGCTTGTAAATTATTATGATAAATCAAAATTAAATATTTCGCTCAGTCTAAATGTTCATGACCAATAGTATACTAATGTATTATGTATGTCAAAACCAAAATGTCTACATGTATTAATTAATGGCTATATATACATTATAAAAATGGAATAATGTGACACGACATTTTGATCCAATAGATTATGTAGGAAGAAATTTAATTCTTAATAAATAATAAAGGTTAACTTTTGCATATTCATAAAGTTGAATGTTCGACTGTATTTCCTATTGAAATATCAACTAGGTACCTACCTAGTTGAAAATGTCAATACAACTGATAACTGCAGACAAGCAATATTCAATGTGTTTTTAATATTTTATACATTCAAAATACACACTTTCTTCTGAGTTAGGTACCTTATAATAACTGTATGTACCGATGCCCTCTTCAACTTTTTTAATGCCATCAAAGTATCCAACCTATTATAAAAATCTGCAAATACTACTGTTCTACCTTTTTATTTAACACTACTATTTTATTTTATTTATCTACTAATTTTGTTTAATTTTCATGTTACTATGTACATAAGACTTTATAAATATTTCTAATCTTAATCTACCATTGTAAACCTTTTCAGGCTAATGACCACCGCTGTCGAAGCCTTATTCTTAATAAAAAAAAAAAAAAAAAAAAAATAACTGTATGTCTGTATAGTGTTTTTGCAGTTGAGCGGTACACACAATAGCTGGTATTACAAGTCACAGCAAGTTTCAACAATTTACATTGTTTGTTGATTTTGCCTAGCCTTGCATGATATTATAATCGTGATTTATGAAAATATTCCGTTTTGATTTTATTTTGCGAGTATAAAATTTATAATACCTAATTATTTTAATATTTACAATTTAGTGGAGGAAATGTAGATAAGTGCCTCGATTTGTGGTTGTACAAAGTTTATTTTTAAAAATTCCAATAACTCTTATTTAAAATCAATAAAAATTTTGATTTGATTTTTGAATAAAATGTGCAATTTTAATTTTCAAGATTTACTTGTTTATCCTACCTAATAAATTTAATTTAAACCTTTCTGATCAGTATTTAAATTATAACTATTTGAATAATATAAAAATGTCAACCAATTTTTTACTAAATTTTTTCTATTTGAATTTGATATTTTTTATAATATTCTATAAAATTCAAAATAAATAAAATATCACTGTGTATTCAATACCAACTAGTGCCCCAGGGTTGAAACAATTTTTTTAACATGACAAACGTTTTAATTGTTTAAAACAATGTTTTTTTTGCTTAAGTCGATTTTTTAATTGTGGTTTTATCAAAATGTTTTTGAAACAATTTTGTTTTTAAAATGCAAAAATTTAATTTCTTAGAAATACAAAATTATAAATAATTGTTTATCAGAATTAAATTTACCCATTAATAAATAATTTATACAGTTTCCAACCTTGCGTCTACACTTTACAGATGCGATCTAATAAATCCTATTCTGTATTTTGTATAGGTACCCTTTAATGTTTATTGTTTAATCCTTAGCATTCTATATGTTTTCAATGTATGTTTTCAAACTTAAGGACTTTTGAGCTAAAATTTTCTGCAGTAGCGAGGTCCCTATTGTGAGAGAATCTTTTTTTTATAAATTAAATAAACATATTATTATAATTATTTAAAGTTATAAAAATTCGCCTTATATTAATTTAGATATGCAAATTATATGCTACTACCACTTTCATATTATAATTACCACCTAGTTTACTAAATACGATTCATGATAACTTATAAGTAAAAAGTAGGTACCTTACCGTGTACACCATTGCAGGTGTAACACCACAGTATACTGCAGGTTGGGGGAAAAAATATGGTCTTCCCCATAATATGATACTTGTACTCGGTACACCTAGTTTAATAAAGGTGTTAATTGTATATTTTTACTGGAAATCAACGTTTTTTTGACTATCACTGAGCAGCCTTTGCTAGGTAAAAATGAAAAACCACCACAAAACAGGGTACAAAATTCTAGTATAGATCATCGATATGTGAACACCATTTTTCATCATTAAGCTCGGTGGGGCAAATAATGTGAATACCTGTATGATAAATAATTGAGACTTAAACACTTGTGCATTGTATATTAATTGTAATAAATATGTAATGTGCATATTATAATATGTTATGCAGAACAAAACATTTACTCGGATTCACAGGTGGTCACAGTATGCTTGCGAATGACTGACGGACATGAAACACTTCCCGGAAAAACATTGAAGCATGGATGTGTTAAGTTAAGTTGCTAGGCAATTAAAAACGCATAGATACAAATATTATTTTTTATAAATATTATGATATTTGTTTATTTTGTATCCAGCCCAATCTAGTAGGTTAGACATGCTACTACTGGTCAGATCGAGGATTTCAATGGCTGTAAAAGTGTAAATCATCTCCAGACAACGTGGACCATTTTGAAAAATACCTCACGTGAATTGGCGTAGTCAGGCGAGTACCCAAAAATATATATTTTTTTTTATTCGCGTCTGGCTGTATATAGTCGTATAGATTCGTTTGGAACTTACCATGTTAGACACTCTCAAACGTTTCTACATGACATAAAACTTATTGTCAACGTACCAAGTGACAATATATTCTGCAGTAGTAAAACCAAAAAAATTCTACAAAGGGATTTAGATTTGTTTTTATATCTACTTGAGATCGTCTTATAAACAGTTTGAACAAATTCAAAATTACAACACGCACTAGGTCTGTCCCTTTGTGTATATTTAACTACAGCTGTTGTTGATTGTTGATAAACACCACAATAGAAGTTATGAAAATTCTGAATATTACTAAAATACATTTTAGAACATTTGCAAAACAAAAATTTAAGTCACAGTGAGCAAATAACACGTAAATTTAAAGATAAACTAGCAGATCCGACAACACTCGCCATTACTAAATTTTATTTTATATAAAATGATTCATATGAATATAAATTAAAAATCCCTATCAAAAGTTATATTTTTTTTTAATATTATTATTTTTATTATTAACTATACCCTGCAAGAATTGCTACGCCACCATCCAAAATATAATTTAAACGAAGTTCATTAAAACAATAGGACGTGTTTAATTTGTTTTGGATCATCATCTCTTTGTAATTTTGTTAATTTTCTTCAAAAAATGCCAACAATGTAATGTTTCGATTTAACTATGTTCACTGAATTCAGCTTTTGGATACACAATATTTTTTTGTTTTTCCGACTACTGGGCATGCGAATAAACCAGAAGCTTTTCGGAAGCTTTTCACCTAACAAGCTTTTCGTAAGATTGTCACATACAGCTGACAAACGTGAGACGCATAACTTTTCCAAATTTAGTCCACACACGACACACTTGTAACGATTGTCGCCTGTGCTTACAGTGCCACAAAATTTTTTTTTGCCTTTCACAATTAATATAACTTTTATTGAAAACGGTTAAGTTAAGTTTTTGATTAGTCTTTTAACTGGTGTACCTCACTTGGTGAACTAATTAGACCAAGATGGACAATCATGGGTCTGTGGTGGATTGGATATAGCCCTTAATCCTTATTGTATAAATCAAACGTGGTTGAAACTACTTTCTAAACTTTTCTGGTATCTCTAAAAACAATAAATTTGAAATTTTCACAAAATCGGTCAAGTATTTTCAGTGTATATAAGTTACAAACATACGCATTCAACTCTCATATTACCTAATTGTTTTAAGATATAATTTATTTACTCGAAACCATAAACACTTTGATTTGATGCATACCTCATGTCCCCGAATGGTAACCATTTATGAACAGATAAATTCTGATTTCTACTAATATTATTTCTACTACTATAACTATTAAAATCTCTATAATCTGTAAAATGTTACCAATGGCAACCATTTAAAAACAAAAAAAATTTTCTATTTCCAAAGTTAATCTCCAAATTCTTGATTGAGTTCTTCTTTCGGGAAACTTTTTCTATTTTTTATTCCTTAAAAACCTCATTCGGACCATTACTGTCCATTGCAATAATTTTTTTTTTTTTTTAATGAGCCATGTTAGTCCATCCGTTTTCAAGTGATGTGAGAACCAAAGGAAATTTCATTTTTGTTATGTTGATAAGTACCTGTATGTCAATATATGGAGTTATTATTGTTATGACTTTATGAGGTATTATTTCGAACACAATTTAATAAACGCGAATGCATTACCACCTCTGTCTCTCTCTCTCACACACACACACCTTTACAATATAGTCGATTCTCGATTCCCTATACTCAATCTGATATTAGCTGTTTTTTTTTATAATTTTGAAATTTTGAATCGACGGTTAACGTTGTCATATGTTTTATTGAAAATATTCTTCATTTCTGTAATAGATTTTTATTTTTATTCACGATACAGCATCAACTACTATAGGTTATTAGCTTAAAATAGATGTATTAAAATTTATAATATTATAATAAATATAGGAAAGTGAGTGAGAAAAAATTATAAATATATTATAATACATAAATTAATATATTTTGAAGGTATTTGAACAGTGGGCAGTGGCGGATCCAGGGCATAATTTTTTTTTTTTTTTTTTGAGGGGGGTAGTACAAAAAGTTCCAAAGTTGGCTACAAAATTGGTAAAACAAAGGAAAACTACGGCGATTTTGAGGGGGCAGGTGCCCCTTTGCCCCCCTGGATCCGCCACTAACAGTGGGTGTTGGTGGCAGAGCCCCCACTTGCCTGTTTCATACACAAATAATATGAACATCTTCGGCTCATATCGTATTATTATATATTTGAGATTCATTTAATGCATTACCAGAGGTCACCATGAGGTAATTCTCAGGCGATTTTCATTATCCTACAAAAATTATTTCGTTTTATTTTCATATTCTTAAAAATTATGCAAATTCGTTATAGCAGAATTAAATTATATAATTATATAAAGTGTATAAATGTACAGTATATTTTATATATACCTACGTTATTTATTATTTTGAATTTTCAGATTAAATTATGTCGTGCATTTTTTTTTTTGCTAACATTATCCGGCTAAGTTCACAATCGACTTTTTTCATTAGCTGAAATCTCCGGCCAAACTTACAACAAAAGTGATAATCGCGGGTCCAACTTACATTTGCCCATTACTATGACCTGTCCTCGTACCGGGATTTCCACTTTTCTAGCGAAGTGGTAAAAAAAAAAACATTGACTATTCGCGGGACGAAAAAAGGTAATTTTCCAACGTTTCAACCGACATCGAAAATTAAACTTATGACTGAAAAAAATTAAAAAAAAAGAATGCCAACGGCACGTAGTGTTCCCAAGCGGTCACCCATCCAAGTACTAACTACGCCCGACGTTGCTTAACTTCAGTGATCGGACGAGAACTGGTGTATTCAACGTGGTATGGTCGTTGGCATACGAATTTGTGAACATGACATTATTTGATTAATACGACTGCAATCGTATTTACAATATTTATATAATATATTATACAATAATAATTAAGAGAATGCTACCTATACATTTGTTGTCTCCGTCTTTACACGCACGACATATCAAATTGTAGTCCACTAGTTTCAATAGTATGCAGTTAGTTTTGATACTAGAGTGAATTGATCATCAGTTTTGGTTGAGGTTTTTTCATAGAAAATTGAATCTAGTTTGTACTATAAGAAGGTCAATATGGAAAATTGTCAGTACTATTTAAAATAATTGGAAAAAAAACAAAAATAAAGAATGGAAATTTAATATTTATTAACATTTTAATATTATTTTTAAAATAATTGTTAGGTAACCTTAGTTACCAAAACATTTAACCGTCCATATTTAGATTTATTCTAGGTTTTCTTCTATTTGATAAAAAATTGTTCGTTGGTCAAAAAAACTCAATAATTTAATACAAGGTTCTTCAATAGTTGAAATTATACCTGTTTATAAATATGTCAACATCACAAAAATTTGTAAATTATTTTGTAGTTAAAAATGTATAACATTTAAAATGTTTCATAGGTAGGTATAATGCTAAATATTGTTTAAAAGAACGTTCTTCATAAGTAGTTGATAACTGTAAGTAAACATCACTGATAAATGTTTGATAATTGGTATGCAAATGCAATGTTTCTTGCAAAAATGAATTTAATTTCCTTATTATTAGGTACTATCAGCAGTATTAATATAATATAAAATATCCTTGGCTGACACGCAGTCTCTGATCAGATCCATTTTTTTTATTCAATGATATATCACTGAATTCAAATGTAAAACTATGTCTATTGAAGTGACCCAATCGACAACTACTGTGCAGGAAAACGATATCCACTAGCCACCTTTTTCAAACTATTTTGTTATGAGCTTATGAAACATAGACAATTTAATTTTTAATCAGGAGGTTCAAAATAATAATATTCATATATCATATATTATAACTAGAAATCGGATTTATAGCATTTGCATTAGGGTGGTCCTTATTTTTCATTTTTCATTTTTTTGAGATTACCACCCCTAAAAAGGTTAAGTTACCTGAAAAAACCATACAAATAAAGTTTCATGCAAATTCTTTAATTTTAACCCGTGCCGCAAAAGCTCCAAAGTTACAAAAATAGAACATTTTCAATATTTTAATTTTTTTTTGATATTCTTAAAAATAACTCTGGAAATAAAAATGTTACAAAAAATTTGTTAAGATAAAATGATAGAAAACTAAATTTACTAAAATTTGTTTCATATAGATTAGATTCCAAATATTTTATTTTTTCAAATATTTTAATCAAAAAATTAAAAAAAAAAATCTTGAAAATTGAGATATTTCCATCAGCATAACATACAAATAATCGTGAAAACAATTTACAATAAATAATAACACTTATATTTTTAACATATTTTAAATATAAATGATATAACTAAATGTATGACTGTGTAACTTGGGTAAGTGTTTCTTTTCTATGGTCAGGATATTTTTTGTTATAATCTCTAACTTGTACCTAGTAGATATTGTTTTTGAGATTCATCTTTGGTTATTTTGTTGTTATAATCTTCTATAAGTTTTACTCCTCTTTCTGTAACATCATTTATAACTGCAATATTTCTTAAAATTGACAGAGCTGTATTATAATCTGCATTATTTGCCCACATTAAAGGGTTTTCATTCAAAAAAGTGGTATTGATATCAAATCGTTTAAAAAGATTTTTAGTGTTGACACATATAAAATCATCAATTTCCTTTTCTAATAACTCGTTTGCATTTTTTGCAAATATAATTAAACGTTGTGCATTTGAATTTAATTCTGATAAACATTCGTCGTTGTTTAGAGCATGAATCATTTTTCTTTTAGTCTCCAGTGGCACAGCCTCATCGAAAAAATCAAATGCGCATAATTCCGCCGATAAATACCATAAGTGACCACAAAACTTTTTAACTGCTATCTGAGATAGATCTTTATCTATAGAGGCATAATGTAAAAGATTTTTCATAAAAGTCAAGTCTTGTAAAGGAGCTTTGATTGAAGATGGTGAATTAAACCATACTTTTATATATAACCGTACAATAAAAATGTAAATACTTCGTAAGGCACTTTCTTCTTTGGGTGTTAATCGAAACTGTTCACGAAATAAATATATTTTCAAGCTATAAATAGCTTTTGCCATCCACCGAGCATGATGGATGGCACCTGGTATTTTAAAGCTAATATCATTTGAAAGTTTCCCGCCCAAAAAATTACTGTTAATTCTAGTAACTCTCGATAATCATCTCTTGGCTGCTTTTCTAATAGTCGATCTTTAGAAAATTTAATAATTTCGTCACATACGCCTTTAAAGAATCCATTACATTACTATTTTGTATGCCAGAATTAAAATTGTTAGGGTTAATTGTTCCCCGTGCTTGTTGGAACCTTTTAAAAATTGCAACGTCTGAACCCAATGTTGCACCAAATTTCAAATCGAACACACTTTTCAATATAATTTCATATATATGATGGCTGCATGGTAAATATACTATTTCGCGTTCTAATAGTTGCTCAAGCAAAACACAAGCTCCATTTAAGCGACCTGTATTTGATGCTGTAGTATCGGAACAAAGTGCTTGTACATTTTCATCTAAACACCAATCTACAAGCGTTTGGTATATTGCATTGACTTGTTCAAGTCCAGTTCCACTATTTAACGCCGGGACCCCTAGCAGTTGTTCACGACCGTATACAGACGCGATTATAGGCAGCCTATCGACTAAGCCTTTCCCGGTTAAATTTGGAAAAAGTTTGCATATTTGTACTAAGTGTATGCACGTCTAGGGGGTTCTAAAATGTCTAAGGTTCATCTTACACTGAATTTAAACACCAAATTTTATATTGCATATTTTGGATATTTAGAGAATTATTGCATATTAGTTTATAAATGCATATTTAAGAGGACGCTACCCTTACATTTGTTGTCTCCGTCTTACACACGCACGACATAGCACATTGTCGTTCACTAGTTTCAATAGTATGCAGTTAGTTTTGAATTTTTGATACTAGAGTGAATTGACTATTGACCTATTATAACATATTTAGATAATAACATTATCTGTGCTTAAGCGTTGGCTTTTATTCGATATTTTAATTTTCGTAAACCGTAAACAGTTCAAAAAAAAAAAATAATAATATTTTGAATATTTTGAAAATTTATTGTGTATAGAAATTGCTAATATATACAACCAGTGAAAATTTCATGTATCATTTGTTTTAAAGTTAAACCAAAATCGATTTTGTTGAAAACCGATTTTTTCGTAAAAATTCCCGTTTTACCTTAATTTTTTTTTGTTTTTTCCGGCGCTTTTGAAAACTTCTCGGAATATAGGATTTTGACTTTTCCAATAAACCAACTAGATTCATTTTCCCATCGAACAAGATTCAGAAGTTGAATATCAAAGCATTATTTTGACTACTTATCGGGTACACAGACACAAAAATAATTAATAATTAATAATAATTAATAATCAAAATTTAAAAAAACACACATCATTGTAAAATCAATACATTCATCCGTAAGATTGTAAGAATCTAAAATGTTGAACTATTTACTGAGCAATAATATAATAAGTATATAGGTAATTCACCATGTTCCCAGCTAACAGTCCTGTAAAGTATTTGAGTAAAAGTATTCAAATACTTTTTTAAGTATTGAATAACTTTTTAAATACTTTCAGCATGAAGTATTTTGAATGGTATTTTAAATACTTTTTTTTGTATTAAATACTTTTTGGTATTGAATACTTTGGTTTTTTATTTCGAACATTTTATTTTTATTCGAAATAATTTTAGAAATTTTAGAATAAATTAAGAACACAAAATAGGTAGTATCACCAATGGGTGGTTTCTTCCCTCAAAAAAAATCATACGCAAATACCCTATGCACATTTGCTTATTGTTCTAGTTAAGAACAGATTGTAAATTTCATGTAAAAAAAAAAAAAAAAAAAAATGTAATAAACATTTATTTAATAAATAATAAATAAAAATGATGATAAATTTACTACCTATGTGTCTATATTACAATAATTAGAAACCCACTTTAAAAACCAAAAGTATTTGAAAAGTATTCCAAATACTTTTTCAAAGTATTTGAGTAGTATTTGAAATACTATACAATTAAAGTATTTGAGTAGTATCTTAAATACTTAAAAAAAATGTATTTGAGTACTTACTCAAGTACTTTTCAAAAGTATTCTTTACAGGACTGCCAGCTATAATATAAATATAATACTGTAGAGATGCAAGTGCTGTAAATTTAACAGGTAGGTACACTTTTACCGGTAAAAGAATTTACCTCAAATTTTACCAATTTTTTCCACCTTTGAAAATTATTTTTTAAGTAAAAAAATTTTGTGGGCCCCTCTAATCAAATGCAATCAAAAACGCCCATCCCGAATAACAAAGAGATATCTATTTATCAACTGATAACAAATACCAATGCAATAATTATTATTATACTAATCAATAATCATATTTTCTATTTTATCGACACTGTATAATATAAATAATTGTTAAAAGTAAATAAATATAAATTTGTTGACTTTTGAGCATAAATATACAGGAATTAATGCTGTAATTATTTATTAATTGTATTATGAATAATTTAATATTCATAATGTGTGCACTGATACAAAACAATAGATTCATTTGTCAAGAATACAACAATAGAAATAACAATCGTACTTACTAATAAAAATGCGATGGCTATAAGAAATTTTGTTATTTAACCTTAGTTCTATTTTAACATTTTTACGGCTTTATTGGTAAATTTACCAATATTTTTTTTTTTTACGTCAATTCTCCACATGTACATTATTATGTAGCAGGTATGGAATAATCTTTAGCTTATTTAATGTTGTATAAAACAGGTCACCTATACGTAGTTATAACTTATTCGTGTAACAATATACCTACCCATGATAGTATTATATATTATATAAATTGAAGAAATAACTTTGAACACGAGATAACGACATTTTCTTTTTATCTTTGGCTGGATGAAAGACTGCTTATGGACGTGAGCGCGTTTACACATTGTTTCCTTGTTTACAATTTGTTATTGAACATAAATACATAATATTATAATATTATATATGGTATCGTTTATTAAAAAACATTTTTTTTTTAAATTTTTCACATACCTAAACGCTTCTTATAAACGGCGCACTGATGTTCAGAAAAAATCATTTTTTTTTTTTTTTAAATGTGATTTTGTCATGAAGCGTTCGATGAAAATCCCAAAAACCTAAAGTTAAAATAAAATTACATACATTTTACATTACATAAATAAATAAATTTAAGAGATAAAAATATTGAATGGCCTGGAGGAAATGTATTAACCTGGCCTGAACTTTTAAATGTGATTTTGTCTTGAAGGTAAGCGTGCGATGAAAAGCCAAAAAAACAAAAGTTAAAATAAAATTAACTTTTTAACTCGTTAATGTCCAGCCGTGGAAAGTACTCGATATGTAGGACGTCTGCAGTGTCGCGTAAGTTTTCACACCACCTATAAAAACCATGAGATATTACACGAGGCGCTTTTTTTTTTTTTTTTTTGATGTCCCCTGTAGGCCTAATCCACATCGCAAGGAGAACATGAAAATAATAACGAAATAATTTTGAACACAAGATAACGAAATTTTCTTTTTACCCCTGGCAGGATGAAAGACTGCTTATGAACGTGAGCGCCTTTACACAGTGTTTATTGTTTAAAATTTTTTATCGAACATAATATTATAATATTATACATGGTTTCGTTTATTAAAAAACATTTTTTTTTTTAATTTTTCACATACCTAAACGCTTCTTATAAACGGCGCACTGATGTTCAGGAAAAATCATTTTTTTTTTTTTAAATGTGATTTTGTCATGAAGCGTTCGATGAAAATCCCAAAAACCTAAAGTTAAAATAAAATTAACTTTTCAACTCGTTAATGTCCAGCCGAGGAAGTACTCGATGTAGGAAGTCTGCAGTGTCGCGTAAGTTCCACACCACCTATTTTATCATGTTAAACGACATGATATCGCCCATGTCGTTTAAAAGCCATGAGATATTACACGAGACGTGGTTTTTTTTTATTGCGGTGTCCGGCCCTGTAGGCCTAACCCACATTAGCGATCCACAAGCATCCATCACAAGCGAGATCACGAGAATGTTCTAATAACGAAATAATTTTGAACACAAGATAACGAAATTTTCTTTTTATCTTTGGCAGGATGAAAGACTGCTTTTTTTTTTTTAATTTTTCACATACCTAAACGCTTCTTATAAACGGCGCACTGATGTTCAGGAAAAATCATTTTTTTTTTTTTAAATGTGATTTTGTCATCAAGTTCGATGAAAATCCCAAAAACCTAAAGTTAAAATAAAATTAACTATTTAACTCGTTAATGTCCAGCCGTGGAAAGCACTCGATGTAGGATGTCTGCTGTGTAGCGCAAGTTTTCACACCACCTATAAAAGCCATGAGATATTTATTTTTTTAATACCATAGATCAGGGGTCTCCAAACTACGGCCCGCGAACAATTTTAACCGGCCCGTGGCCCACATAGGACGCATAGGTAAATATAAATAAAAAAATTATTTCAAAAATGTATTTATATTATATTATATTTATACCTATTTATTTTTATTTAAGTATATTGTAAAGTAAACAATATTTTGTACAAAAATATAAAGTAAACATATTATTTATATAGGTAGGTACCTATATTATTATAAAATTAAAAATTATATGTGTTGATAAACTTTTGGCCCGCTAAGAGCATTGGTTTTTTTTGTGGCCCTTGAATAAAAAAGTTTGGAGACCCCTGCCATAGATAAGTATATAATATGTCTTATACCTAGATTGGACATATACCGTCTCCCCTCAGAATAGTTTTTCTTGTACAATTAGTTTATATCATTAAATTAAAATTTAACACCATCCATTGCGATTACAGCGACCCACTTGTAACCTACTGTACAGCAGAGCGACATCCACTTGCTCACCTTTTTTAGGGTTCCGTACGTTTTTCTACGGAAGCTTACTACTTTCGCTCGGCTGTCCGTCCGTCCGTCCGTCTGTCGCCAGGCTGTATCTCATGAACCACGAAAGTTAGAAAGTTGAAATTTTCACAGATTATGTATTTCCGTGGATGCTATAACAACAGATACTAAAAAAAAGGGATAGGAGCAACCCCGGGGGGTGCTAAAACGGGAATTTTGAGATTTCAGATGGACATTTTTGTTTATAAATAGTTACCTACCACGAGTGACGTCGTATATTGTTAATAAATGGTTGCCATGAGTGACGTCGTATACAAAGATTCGTTTTATAAATTTCAATACAGAATTATAGTGAATCGTTTTAAGTTACAAAATTATACAGTCCACTGTTATTTTCCTCGCCGGAACAAGTACCTACTGTTGAGGAGAAACTGCTGAAATTCAGATAGCAGATATATTTGACATCACCGAGACTGCTATTCGTAGTAGGTACAACTATTACACTTGATATCTGACTGTTTACAGTCAAGCGAAAGTTAATACTAATAAAATAAGTACCTATATACATTGAGAAGGTAATTTTATAAATTCTTATAAATTTAGGTTGTTTTGTAATTATTTATTAATAGGCATTAAATAATCACGGTATCCTTGAACGTTTCAGTGGATAAATTTAGCTTCTTTTTGCATTTTTATATTCTACTGTGGGATTGACCAACAAAGATTTTATTAGGACCACCTAAATAAATTTAAATACAAAATACATTACATAAATAAATAAATTTAAGAGATGAAAATATTGAATGACCGGGAGGAAATTTATTAACCTGGCCTGAATTTTTAAATGTGATTGTCTGCAGTGTCGCGTAAGTTTTCACACCACCTATAAAAGCCATGAGATATTACACGAGGCGCTTTCCTTGTTTAAAATTTGTTATTGAACATAATATTATAATATTATATATTTATATGGTATCGTTTATAAAAAATTTTTTTTTTTTTAATTTTTCACATACCTAAACGCTTCTTATAAACGGCGCACTGATGTTCAGGAAAAATCATTTTTTTTTTTTTTAAGTTATACTTCTTTACGCACGGTAGTGAGGAAAAAAAAAGCGAACGGGCGGCCGTACGAACGCGAAAGCGTACATGTCCGTAAATAAATAAATATTGTCATGGTAATGTTGTTTTATTATATTATATTATATATATCTGTATATATAAAACAGTAAGCTGATTGACTGCTATCAACGCACAGCTCATGCCATTGGACGGATCTGGCTGAAATTTGGCATACAGTTAGCTATTATGATGTAGAGGTGCGCTAAGAAAGGATTTTTCGAAATTCGCATTTTAAATGGGTGCTCAAACAGGGACATTGAGATTCAAGATGGAAATTGGAAATTTTATTTTTATTTATTAATAGTTGCCATTGGTTACAGTCTACATTAGAAATTAGCATTTATTTATTGGTTGCCATTGGTAGATCAGGTACAAGCTTGCATCAAATCAAATTATTGAACATTGCCTACCAGGGTGGCTGAGTTGCACTTACCCTAGAAAGTTACACCCAAAAGGAGTTCAACAATCATAATTTTTTTAAGAGTTGTGATTTTTTACGAGCAACCAAATTTGTTATATTAATCCACCGTATTATATCAAAATAAACTTGGTATAACTTTGATAATTTAGAGTTAAATCATACACTTCCATACAAACAGCACGGGGTCCGCGATCTACCGCAGGTAGATTGCCTACCTGATAATGTACTGCTGCGATTCAGAATTTTTATTCCGGGCAACGGAAAAGATAAGATAAATTTTGAACACCATACACCGAATATTGAATAACGAATTGAACAAAGTTTGAGTCATAACTCATATTGAGTTGATACATTTAAAGGGCGACGAAGTGCACGGGATCAGCTAGTATTATATATTATAATCGGGCCATACTAATTAATATGAATAATTAATGATCGATTATTATTTATTTTTATTATTATTATTAGTATTCACTCACAAATCTATTGTCTGGATAAAAACAATACTACAAACAATTATCCATCGATCTGTCGAATAAAAATATAAAAAAAATGATAAAACTATCAATAATAAATAATTCCGGATACTTCTTCTCATTTTTTAAATTAATTAATATTTTTTTCTTTCTTTTTCACTCACTCACGTGTACCATTCAAAAGAAGTTCAACTTCCCGCGCGCGTACTGGTAACACACATGGTTTTTTTTAAATATGATTTTGTCATGAAGGGAAGCGTTCGATGAAAATCCCAAAAACTTAAGGGGCCTGGTCGCGATTTTTCAAATTTTCCGCAATTCTATAAAATTTGAAAATTAAATTTTATATTTTAGTTGCCACCTCAATTATAAGACTTTTCCACTAATCTACTACCCAATACCTATTTAGGGGGGGGGGTTGATAAGGTGTATTATATCGGTCAAAACACAGTTTACAGGAAAAACTCTCACACCTCGTAGATTGGTCCGATTTCCGTAATTTTTTTTTTGTTAGATAGAAGAATATTTTTTACACGGCGCATTGGACTTTGATTTTTGATTACGTTGCTAAAAGTAAATAATAATGCAAAAACTAAAAAGTTGTAAAAATGGATTAAATTCAAACTTGTAATATAAGATTTCGAAAAATAATTTTGAAAATCCAAGTCCAATGCGCCCTGCAATACGTCTTTCTCTATTTAACAAAAAAAAAATTACGGAAATCGGACCAATCTACAAGGCGTGAGAGTTTTTCCTGTAAGGCATGTTTTTGAGCAAAAAAACAGGTTGCGACCAGGCCCCTTAAGGTTAAAATAAAATTAACTTTTTTACTCGTTAATGTCCAGCCGAGGAAAGTACTCAATGTAGGAATGTAGGATGTCTGCAGTGTCGCGTAAGTTTTCACACCACCTATAAAAGCCATGAGATATTACACGATAATATTTTTTTTATTGTGGTGTCCCCTGTAGGTCTAATCCACATCGCAAGCGAGAACACGATAATAATAACGAAATAATTTTGAACACAAGATACCCAACGACATTTTCTTTTTATCTTTGGTAGGACGAAAGACTGCTTATGAATGTGAGCGCGTTAGTAACATTAATATGTTGTTTCCTTGTTTAAAATGTGTTGTTGATTATTGAATAAAGTATTTTTTTTTTTTATTTATTTGCTCTTACACCCTGCAACTATGGCCACTAGCTGTTTTTAGTTTTGTAGGTTTTTATGTCGGTAGGGGTAGGTAGGTAGGTAGGTAGATATTGGTTCACGTGGGTGTTTGTTTGGCAGAATTTTTAATTGGGCACCCGTAGATATTATCTTCCATGCCAGAGTAGGGAATGGCGGCACTTGTTCTCCGGATACCTTGACTTGCCCGAAGAAAAATACCGCCCATGACCGAGGTATCGAGCCAGCGTCGGCCACCCCGTCCCTCAAATGTTAGATATTATAATATCTCGACAATTATGTACATTTATCTGAAATAAATATAAGTTGGTAAATGGTAAAACTCACACTCTTAAATTCGGAGACCTGATTGAAGAATACAATTTAGCGTATGATTGATTATATTAATATATAATCATTAGGTAATTGGGAAAACGATTTAAATTTAGAATAAAGTGTACCCATATTTTAATATTTTCAAATTTGTGTTGTAAAAAATTGTTGGTCTGGATCCGTGCCTTCAACTACTTGAGTGTATAAATTAAAATAATTCGTGAATAATAGTTTGGTATAATAATAAATTATAGAAGTTTTAAATTATTTAAAGGATATATCACCCCAATACTTACCTATTTAAAATTCAACGCTGTCCTAATATTATAAGTTATATTAACTATAGACATCACCAAAGTCTTATTTCTAAATCTCACTCACTATTCCTATTGGACCTCTCTATCAACCTGTCTTAAATGTCGGAAATATTTAATACTTATAATACATTAATACCTGAAGTCATGAACACAGGGCTATGAATTTAATGTACTGAAAAACCTTAAGAAATGAATTCGAAATGTCAAAAAATTCAATAAAATATACAACAATTGCAATATAAAATGACAAAAATTATAGTATAAAATTCACTTAAAATGGTTTTAATTTAATTTTTATATTTATATTGATATTATAAGATATTATACATTAGTACCAACGATAACATTACAAAAAATATGTTTATTTAATAAAAATATTTATTGAATTTAAATTTTGTATAATGCTATTCAGCTGAACCTTTTATAAAAATGTTTTTGTATTTATTTTTTTTAAATAATTAAACAAACTTAAATATATTTATTTTCGGGTACCTTATTCATCTTAAGTCTTTACTATTGCATAGGAAAAACAAAAAAAATGTTTTTTAAACATGTCCATTGACGGAATTTGATTAAAAATACCGGAAAACGAACTGAAAAAGGAAAATATGACCTAAAATAAAATGGAAAATAAAAGTTTCATAGACGCATTCGTCAAATTATGTAAGTAGGTACTTACAAAGCTACGTTTCACAATCGCCAAAAAACAATTTACAAGCTACAAATTCACAGCCCTAGTCGTATATTTACACAGGGATGGATTTGACGGAGGAGGATTTTAAGGGCATTTGCCCCGGGCAGCAGATGTTTGGAATACTATAAAAAAATGGAAAACTTTTGGACCATATATGTTTAGGAAATTTATGAAAAAAAATATCAACTTCAAAAGATAAATAATATTGATTTGTATCTTTAGCATTTTGGCTGCAAATATCGGGGCATCCAATGAACACAAAATATTAGGTAGGTACATGATTTATTGGTTCTAGGTCACTTTGTACGGTCAAGCATTAAAAATTCGAAATGTGGACATTTTGTACGGTCAGGTAAAGAGGTAAGTTGTAGAACGCGGACACTTTTTATTATTATAAATATAAGCTATATACCTAATATAAGTAGTATAATATATAATAGAAATTATTAAAATAGAAAATTTAAAAATAAAAACTTAATTGTTATGAAATATTGTTTATTAATTATAATCAAAATGATCAAACAATCAATAATATGATTATAAATCTTAATTGTATTATATTATTATCAAAAGTTATGTTTAAGTAAATTAAAAATGTGTACAATATAAATATGTCAAAATGACAAATAAAATATAATGTCGAAAAAAATCTTTAAAAAATACATATTGTATAGTATAATATGGAAATATCTCAAAATCCACAAGTCATTATATTTCATATATTTACAATATATACCTTATGTAATGGTACAAAGTTCCCGCATTCTGTAATCTAAAGTTTTACCGGACCGTACCAAGTGTCGAGTTCTGCCATGTACATTTTTATCCTGCCCTACAAAGTGTCAGCGTTCTGCACAGTTATGTATATACAAATTATTTTCACTATGGGCCAATTTATCACTAGTCAGCATAGCGCGTCAAATGGACTAACATAGCCATAACTATACATTTTTTAAGGAGCAGGGTGGTTATAAATACTAATAAAAATTGCGCAAATTAAATTTTATAATTATTATGTGAAATTCATTTTTAATTCTTTTTTAATAAATATAGATAATTTCGTATAATATACATATATATTTTAAATTTTAATGTTATCTTATTGTGAATTTAACACATAAAAGTCATCAAAGCAAGTCCTGACAATCTAACATTTCCTTGTTGATTCCTCAAAACGATTTTATTCAACCGGCTAAATTAATCATGGTGAAAAACTGTAAACAGTGTATATATACATAAAATGGTTTAATTGCACCTGCAATTTCACTATGGGCTCTGGCCTAGGGGAGCCCCTATATACGCCACTGGTTCTGCAATATCTACCTTTTTAGTTTTTATCCGACTGTACAAAGTGTCGTTTTGCATTTTACCGATTTATTTTTTAAACAACTCGAAGGCAGTGCCCTGGAAACCCGGTTTTATAAGGCGTAACTTGGACTTCTAAAGGTCATCACATTTTTTTTGACATAATTTTCATTGTACTATTTACAGTTTAAAGTATATACCTACACGTTTGAAAGTATTAAAATTAATTAAACTGTAATTATAATTTATTATCAATATTTAATGTAACAGTGTGAAGGTACCGATAATTTAAAAATATTTATAAATAATATGTTAAAAACACTTATTTTTACGAGGTTTAATACAATTATTATAATATTGCTATCTTTAAATTGATTTAGAAATTTGTGATACACGAACACTGGTTTTTTAGACTTGAAATAATCACGTTTTAGGTAGATAGTTATTATGTACTGCAAGTTTATACAATTTTAATTTATTTCCTCAACTTTTTAGATATTTTAAATTTTTTTACCGCTGGAGCCTCGAAAAAAGATTGGCCTCGGGTCTCCAAAAGTCTAAATCCAGCCCTGTAATATTTACATTTTACAATATAAGTACATCAAATAATATTACTTGGTTTAGGCATCTCTGAAAGCTGCGCCGATCAACTTTTATATCAAAATGATTCCTTACTCGCCGCCACTTTGGACTTTTCCATAAAATTTAACGGTGTTGAAACATTGTAGGTGCATATTGTAATTATTTCAGATCTGTGCTCCGAGATATCATCCTTTCAATATTCCTTTGCCAATAATTGCATTCATTGTTGATGTGCAGTGACGTCTATGAAACTAAAAAGGCGTAATGGCTTTATGTTGGAAACAAAAAGAACTTTTTCTTCAAGAACGAAAATAAACTAGAGAAAGTTCAAAATAATACCGGAAAACTTATAGAAATTAAAAATTAGAACAGCAGAAATCGGAAAAATATAAATATTATTAACGAAAGTAAAAACTGATGCATAATATTATTATACAAATTTATTTCGAACAAAATTAAAACGGTAATAAAATCAATAAGAAAATGAATTACTAGGTGGTAGCATACTATTCAGCCAGCATATTATCTATTATTTATTACAATGTTAAATATGAATAACTTGTTTGTGCTCGTTTGTTTAATGTTTATATTGTGTTTGTAGCCAACACACGATAGTACGATACTAAAATTGAATACCAAGTAGGTATATAACCCTCCACTAAGGCTGCCTAAAATGTTAGATTAATTAATGAGTTTGGGCTCAGAATGCCCCTATTTACGTCTATAGTACCTACCCTACATACAATATTTAATAAAAAATCTACCCAACAAGACATTATAACTCACTATAAGGGCCGTATTAATTTTTATATTGGAAAGTGTCTCCAGACAACACAAAATCAATATGTTCGTCACTGTGCACCGAATCTAAAATTAAAAAAAGGTGGACAGGTGGGTGTCGCTCTGCTGTACAGTAGGTTACAAGTGAGTCACTGTATAATGGATGGTATTACATTTGAATTCAATGATATTATATCATTGTATAAGAAAAACGATTCTGAACGGAGACGGTATGCCCTTCTAGGTATAAGACATATTATATATACTTATCTATGATGGTATTAAAAAAATTGACCTATAATGAATTCCAAATTAATCATATCACAATATCCATTAGGTACTTATAACGCGTTATAGGTAGGTACACCAACAACAAACCCTGATACTATCATAGATATATAATAGTACACTTTAGAAGTTTCAAGTACCCACGAATAATATTATACAATCGCAACAAAATAACTAAAATAGTTATTCTAGGTTTTTTATTATGTAATTTCGTCCAAATTTGAATTTAAAATGTCTGTAAAAAATAACTGTGTTCATATATTATTTAGATTTTTTGGTTACAGTATGAACTATTTATGAGAACCTTTGTTTTAAATTTTCAATCCTTAGCTATAGAAACTGAACATTTTATAATTTATTAATTACAATGATTGATAATTTTCGAGATTTTGATAAATTTTGTCAAAATTCGATTTTTAAATGCTTATAAAAAAAAATTGTGCAAATGTATTTTTAATATTTTTTTTTAATTGCTATTGTAACAATATATCAGGAGCCTTGCATTAAATTTTTACACTTTTTGGCCCAACAGATAAAACTTTATTGATATTTATAGAAAAAAAAAAACCAAAAAAAAATTGAAAACTGAAAATGTCCGTAAACAGCTCAAAAAGAGTCGAAATATTTTCAAAATTGTATAGTACTATAGTGTATAGGAAATTCTAATCTGAACATTTAGTGAAATTTTCATGTATCTACAGTTATTCGTTTTTGATTTACAACAAAATAAAGAAATCGCTACATGAGAAATCGAGTGAATATCCAATGTTGTAAAAATTTGAATTTCAAACGCCCATAAAAATTTAATTTGAAATTTTTATAGATATTTCTGTTTTGATGAAGTTAGATAATCTTATGAGTAATCTTGTATTACATTTTCAAATCTTAGATTTAAAAAGAAAAATTTTTACGAATTCTTAACTCAAAATAATTCACTAATTTTCGTGATTTTTCCATATTTTTACAATTTTTGAACTTTAAATGCTTATAAAAAAAAAATTGTGAATAAGGATTTTTAATATTTTTCATCTGCCTTTGAAACAATATACTAGGAACCTTCTATTAAATTTTCAAGCTGTCGCAACCAACAAATAAAATTTGATTGATACTTCTAGAAAAAAAACTAAAAAAAAATGGAAAATGAAAATGTGCCTTAACAGTTCAAAATATTTTGAAAATGTTATCGTGTATAGAAAATTCAAACATAAACAACTAGTGAAAATTTCATGTATATACGTTCATTTGTTTTAGAGTTACCCCATAAACCAAAATCGATTTTTTGGAAAACCGATTTTGCGTAAAAATTCCTGTTTTCCCTTAATTTTTATGTTGTTTTTCCCGGCGCTTGTGAAAACTACTGAGAAATTTTCACTTTTGACCACCCAAAGTACCAACTAGATTCACTTTCCTATCAGAAAAGCTACTGTTTAAGAAAATCCAAGCACTTTTACTGTCCTAAAACGTGCAGTCTGCAGCATATGATATTACTAAGTAGGTATATTTGATGATATTATTGAGAATAAAGCCATTTATATAATATATAAGCTATTAACGTAGAACCTTGTTTTAAATTTTCAATCTTTAGCTTTAAAAGTTGAAAACTGTATACATATTCAACTTCAAAACAATAGCTAAACTTTAAAAGTGATAAATTTTGTCAAAATTCGAACTTCAAATGCTTCTAAAAAAAAATTGTGCCCATGTATTTTTAATGTTTTTCCACTGCTATTGGAACAATACATCAGGAGCCTTATATTAAATGTTCACTAATTTTTACCGAACAAATAACATTTTATTGACAATTATAGAAAAAAAAACTAAAAAAATTTCAAAACTGACAATGTCCGTAAACAGCTGAGTCAAAATATTTTCAAAATTGTACGGTGTATAGAAAATGAAAATATAAACATTCGGTGAAATTTTCATGGATCTACAGTTATTCATTTTTGAGTTAAAACAAAATAATAAAATCGCTACATGAGAAATCGAGTGAATAACCAATGTTGTAAAAATATGAACTTCAAACACTCATCAAAATTAAATTTGATTTGCTTGTAGAAATTTTTTTTTTTTGATAAAGGTAGACAAACTTATGAGGAATCTTTTATTACATTTTAAATTTAAATAAAACATTTTTTATGAATTTTTAACACAAAATAATTTGCACATTTTCGTGATATTACGTATTTTGTCGAAAAAATATTGTGACCACGGATTCTTAATAAGTCTTTGAAACAATATATTAGGAACCTTACAACAGTATGTTGCTCACACTCTACCTCTTACAAAAATAGGAACAACATAAGAAATGTTCTATAGGGAGGGCATCCTATAGTATTTTATTGATACTTAAATTTTAAAGTGAGTTATATGCATTTTAAAGTTTGAATATTCTACATAGTTAATAAGTTATACCGTATAACTCACTTTAAGATTATAATATTAGTTATTATTAAGACATTAAGTGAATACGGGATGCTCTAGGCCCCTATGGATACTATTTTTACCTTTAAATTTGATAAAGGCCAATTTATTAACACTGAAATTGTGAAACCATACAGTGATCTATCTACAAAGGTGGGGGGTTTATAGGGAGGTTCATGCCCCTGTAATCGTAAAGAAATAAGCTACTGAAACCAAATGCTTGTTAAATATTTAAATAATACTTATAGAAAACAGTATTTTATTTTATACTTAAAAGTATTCAAATAGATTTGTAACTTATAATACAAAATATATTCTACTGTATGCAAATTTTCTATTATAATTTTTTATAATTTGCTACTATACCTTATTATGTAAATTTGTATGACGGAAACAACTGCACATACTATGGGTCTAGTGTCATCTTGTGCTAATTTTTGTTTTCAATAGGAGTCGATGTAGTAATTACACATCTGGTAGCTATTATAGTGATGGTTCACTTGACTTTAATAAAAAAAAAAAAACATAATAATAAACACAATCTGATAAGTTACAAATCTAATTATATTATAAATTTCATATAATTGCACAAAAACTTAAATATCAATTATGACTAATAAAATAGTTTTATTATATTTCATATTTTGTAAATCACCAATATGAAATTGAACAAATCCACACTAAAAAAAAAAAAACAATTTTACCAGAGCCTATTTATTAATGTAATTAATTTAATTTGAATAACTTTTGCTCTGGTTCATTTCATAAATAATAAAATACAAATTTATATATAGATATAGGTAATTGATTAAAAATGTGTACATAATTATAATAAATATTTTTAATGCCTTTGTCGCTGACACACTGCATAATAGAGGTTCACGATAATATGATAATTTTATGAATGTTTCGTACAAGTGTACAATTATAGTGCAATTCATTGAAATACAATTATCCCATTAATTTGTAAACCAATCAATTATCATTAAAGAGTAATCATAAATTTATTTATTTAAAATAGAACATTGGATAATTTTAGACATTTAAGATGCATGGTTTACTTCGATAAGTTTATTTACATGCCGAGCTCCATTTAATGGACGGTTCCGTGAGTATATAGGTAAAGCAGAGCGTTATAAATACGCAAAAAATGTAAATGTACCGTCTCATAATTTACGAGTTCCAATTAAAAATACATGTTTCCAATAAAAAAGTATTTCAATTCAACTTGAACTTAATTTAAAACGATTGTGAACAATCGACAAGCTGTAACTACTGCCATAAATTAGGTGAAAGCGTTTGGCCAGTTTGTGATTGCTTGGCAAGGTCCGTAAAGCCGTTAGAGAAGTCTGTAAAGCCATGAGAGAGGTCTGTAAATCCATTAGAAAGGTCTGTAAATCCATTAGAAAGGTCTGTAAAGCCATTGACAGTTGACGGAGCCGTTGTTGGGTGCCCCAAATTCAGCATAGCCATTTGTTGAGGCAACTGAAAATATAGATTTTTTGTTAAAAAAATAGTTAATTAATCATTAAATATTATTATCTTACAGTAAATTTACTCACATGAACCGAATCATTTGGAGAATCAAATGCTGCAAACTGATTATTTTTCACTACAGGGCTCTCCTAAAAGTGTATTTACAAATAAAAATTGTGTGGGTATTAGCTACAAGTAAATAAGCATGATTATAGTATTATACTATAATAGTAAGTAATAAGTATGCAAAATTTTAAATTACTAGTAATAGTTCTACTGCCTTACAGAATTATTTGTTTGGTTTAAGCAATTTATTGTGACTTCATTACTGGTTAAGCAAATGTTTATGGTTAAAACAATGTAATAGTGCATTTATTCATAAGGAGGTAGGTACATGAAGTTTACGGTATACGTCCAAGTGAGTCACTGTGGACACACAACACCCACACGCATAAAAAAATCAATAGTTGTTACAATCTTTTGAAAAATTATTAATTTATAAAACTGTGCAGATTAATAATCAGAAGACCATAAACGTGTATAAACAATTTGAAAATTGTATGTTGTATTGAGTATTCAAAGAGCCCTTAACACAAAATAATGTTTTTTTCAAATTATTATTGAATATTAAACTATAGTAGGTAATTAGAACTATTAAAAATTATTTGATCAAAATTCAATGTAAATATTAAGGTATTTAAAATGAGCGGGTGATGTCATTGAGCCGGACTAAATATAATTGCTTATTTTATATGTGCAAAATTTACTCACTTTAAACAATAATTTTCCTATCTAAAAATTGTATTTTTGATGATTGATTTATGTATAAATGAGTGACTTTCTGAGCTAAAGACAATTCAGAATTGTAATATAACATTTATTTTTTTTTAAATATTAAAAATACTAAAGAAGATAATAGCCCCTTGCGCCTTGTCATGTCGCGATAAGTGACTGCTGCTATCACCGGGCATAAGAGGACATTTCACCCGCATTTGTTTTCTCCGTCTTACACAAGTACGGCATAGTGAAAAATATTTTGTGAGGGACAGAACCTAGAAGGGTAGAGTCATAACTAAGAAACAAAATTTTCACCACATATAGAGGAGAACTATGGCTGTGCATTTTAGTTTTCATTTTTTCGTTATCGGGTTATTAAAGTTTAAAAAAACACAAATAATAATGGATTTTGAAACAATAAGAACTTTTTTAGTTAAAGTGATTTCAAAAAAATAAAAACGATATTGCTAGACAAAGTTCTCTTTTATATGTGGTGAAAATGTTGTTTCTTAGTTATAACTTTAGCCTTGTCGGTTCTTTTCCGCGCAAAATAGTTTTTGCTATGCCATACGTGTAAGACGTGACATCAAATGCAGGTTGTTCATAAGTAACGAACATTTTTTTATAAGATTTTAAATATTTTAAAAATACTAAACACTAGGCAAAAGCTAGTCCTACCAACGTCTTCAGTGCATAAAAACACATTACATACATACAACAAAATTCAAAAAGGTGGGTCAGTGGATGTCGATCTGCTGTACAGTAGGTTAGAAGTGGGTCACGGTATAATGTATGGTATTAAATTTGAGTTGCACTGAATGCCCTTTCAAAAACTATTAGGAATTTTTTACACACACCATTGTAAAATCAATGCTCATGCAATCGCTTCACTCCGAATCTAAAATATATTTTATAGGTAAATAAATTATTGTGTGAACAAAGCAACTTTTACATGTATACCATAAAAAATTAGGGAGTGACGCCAAGCGTCTTTTTTAATTTCTCGTAATTTATAAAATAATGAGAGTAGAAATGTTAAATGTATGCCATTTTTCTTAAAATTTAACATTCTTTCAAATTAAAAAAACTTATTTCTTGTGTTTTGTGCTTTAAATTATTGAGCAAAAAAAATGATATTATAAGATTATTTGTTAAACCTAAACAGATCAAAAATATTGTCTATGAATAAGACACATTCAACTAACAATCCACATATATAAGTAATATATTATTTATTTATTTTTAATTTCATCTAATTTTAAAGTATTGAATGTAAAAATATAAATGTATTGTAACAAATTGGCAATGCAGCAAACATTTTTTTTAAATCAATAATAATAAATATGTGTATATAATATTGTTTATGAGTTAATAATTAAGTACTACTCATAGATAATTTAAAGTTATAGCCAAGCATCGATTACAGGCGTAAATAGTGTTTGAAATTTTGGGGGTCTATAATTGATACTCTTATGATGCTTTTAAATTATAGAAGTGAAATGAAATTTTTTTTGGGGGGTGGCTATAGAAATTCTAAGAGGGGATAAGCCCCCCAATTCTACACCTATTTGCACTTTTGCTTATAAGCCTATCTCCTTATGACACATGATGTATTATAATTTATAAGGAGTGCAATTTAATTAGAATTGTTATGTGATGATTTTGTAGTATTATTTGCATAATTGCTTGTTATCTGTGTATCAAGTATTAAAATGAAACAAAACAATGTACTAAATAAGTATGAGTATAATATACTACAGCTGATTAATTTGTACTTTAAGATACAAAAGGAATACATTTATTTTGATAGTAAAATTAAATTTTAAATAGTTAATATTTTTAATAGGATATCAACATTAATTTAATTGTATCTGTTTATTATTTATTATACAGACAATAAAGTGAAACTGATCAATGCATTTTTAATTTTAAACAATCTAAATATTAAGAAAATAAATAAATTATAGGTATACTAAGAAAAAATGTATACTTTAAATAATATTTAAATGTTTAAGATACTTATGAATGTTTATTCATTTTAAAAGGATACCACACCAGCATATGTTGTCTCCGTCAAACATACAACATAGCAAATTTGTGTTCAGCAGATCCAATTTCATATAGTAACCTTTAATATTAGAGTGAATCGACCTATTATCAAACTTAAAGGTAACTCTGTGGTTTCTTGTGTTTCTTATATTTTAATTTTTAAATTGTAATATTGTATACTATGCAACTAACAACTCATAACTTCATTAAAATAAAAACCCCACGAGAAAACGCATATATTTATCTTATCTCTAAGTTTGATAATACATCAATTCACTGTATTATTAAAGGTTACTGCATAGCAACGGAACTACTGAATGCTATGTGCTATGTTTCATGATTGTAAGACGGAGACAATACACACGGGTGTGGCGTCCTCTTAACAATCATAATTATTGTGTTCTTGTATAAAATAATATTCTACACAGCATGTAAAGTAAAAACTAACAGGAGTAGTACTATATTACTCCTAATATTATTTAAACAAATGCATTTGATAAAATAACTAATAATTTTTACTTAAAACCTTAAAAATTCAATAAACCAAATAAACTAAAACAAATAAATCACTTACATGATTAATAAATTGAGTTGGTGCATTTTTTGCAGCCATACTGTAAAATGGATTAGACGCAAAATTAGAATTTGTTGATGACTGCAGATTGTTAAAATCAATAGAGTTATTGGATAACAAATTGATAGAATTTCCCTAAATTAAAAATAAAACAAATAGTTAAAATACAGTAATTAATTAATTATTTATAAATAAGCATACAAGATTATTGATGGATTGCATATTTTGAAATCCATTCTGATTGAAAGCATTGAACAATGGTTGTTGCGGCTGAGGAGGAACAAAACCATTATTTTGACCTAAGACAAAAAAAAATGTTTTAAATATAAACACAATATTGTATTTGAAAGTTATATACTTGTGTACTGGCTTGCAGCCATGTTATTAGGGGATGATGTTTTCCCATATAATGCCAAAATAGAATCGGTAGTGAGTTTATTTTTTGTAGCCGTTGGTTGATTGAAAAAGTTTTCCTCTTCAGTGGAACGGCCTATCATTGGATCAATTGTTTGTTGAATTTGGGGAGAAGCAGTTGTAGTAGAAGAAACAGATGCACTTAAAAAACTACTGAACGGATCTGTTGAATCTGAACTGGAAGATGTGAAGGACGTATCTATCAATGTAGGGTTTGAATCTTTTGTAGGAGTATCTGTATTGTAATAATGTATTAATAGTTAAAAAGTTATGAATCATTTTAGAATAGATTAAATTATGTACCCAAACCAAGAAGATCAGTGGAATGTTTTGTATCGGTTGAAACTGGTTTCTTGTTTGATGATAATTTTGGGCTTAAAGAAATAGGTTTAGGTAATGGATTTGGCACGATAGAAGGCACACTGCGCATAATTGACCCAGGTTTTGGCTCTCTCTTTTTTTTCTTCTGTTTTTCAGCTTCTTCTTCTAAATCTTTATCCCAATTTACCTAAAAATATAAAATAACCATTTAAGTGAATAGTGTCATTTTAATAGGTACTATAAAATACTATTAATTAATATATAGGTAGATGTATATTACTTTATATTACTATTATTTTTAATGTTTACATATGCCAATATAATATAACTAAGATAATAAATACACAGGTAATCAGTAATGAATTCATTTTAATCATTAGATCATAATAATTTCTTAGAAATGTGATTGATGTTATTATTAGTTATTATTAAAACATTCAAGGACAGTGCTATGTATTTGTCACATGAGGGTGCTTTTAGGTGGACTGGTATCACATATATGTGACATTATTACTATTGTTTTCATAATGTGGGATTTTAACAAACATCAAGCTTTCGGTGGTCCTATTCTAACGACTTTTACAGCGGATTAAAATGTTGGCGAACAGATAGTTATTATTCATATTTTAAATCTGATTTATATTAAAAGCCATTTTATGAGCCGTGGGTTTTTCAAAGAGCGCTGGGATTTATTCTCGGCCGTGAATGAGTTAAAATATATATGTTTCCGTCACAGATGTAATGTACAACAATTATATAATATATTATAGTATTAATTATTGAACAATTCTTAATTATGTTGTTTATATTTGAATATAGGTACCTTAAACCTTATTATTTGTAAAAAATTAACTTAAATATTGTAATGTTAAATGTTTGCGGAAAATTATCATCTGGTTAGATATACCTAACATTGTACTGATAAGCATATTATCGAGCATATTTATGGAATAATTGAGTTATAAGGACATATACCTACCTAAAATGAAATAATTTTGATGATAAACTACTTGTTAACTATATTTCAATAGGTAGGTAGTTTAATGTCGCTAATAATAATAATAATAATACTAATGAAATTTTTACTTTGGGTAATGGAGGCTGCACCCATTCCTTGGCAATGTACTTTTTGTGTTCGTACTTTGAACGAATGAATGCCTCTAATGCAGAATCAGTTTGCGGGCGTCTAAAATTATCCGGTAGGTTTGCTTCGTATACAGCTCTTGCTCGACTGTTTCCCATTTGTTGCAAATTCTGTAATTATAGAATTTACTGATTAATAAAAAATAATAAAAAAACATGTAGATACTCGCTGAAGATAAATAATGTGTACACACCACCACTTGTTCGGGAGTCCAGGAATCCAAATTCACAGACCGTACTTTGCTGATGTGCACGCCCAGGTTACGATGGATACCGGCACATCTTATGCACAGGAATATTCCCAGATTCCAAGAAGCCCATCTCGGTCCTGAGTGTGTAAACGGTGATATTTAGCCGTTGAAAATAACGTTTTGTGCTCGTCAAGTACGCTTACCTTTTGAATCGCAGTCCACACAGTACTTGTTGTCGTCATCCTTCAACATTTGGTTCAGCAGTGACAGACATCTATCCTGTATTTGTTTCTGTTTGTCTTTTTCGGCTTTCGAAGACATTTTTACGATGCGCGGGACAACAGTTTTCGATTAAAATAATTTATCTGTTCAAAAAAAAATAGCCATTACTGTGAAGTGTGCGTCAACAAGTCATTGGCAGTTTTCGACTTCATGATTTTAATTGCCAAATATTTGGCAAATTATTTACTACTAACCAGTCGAAGTTCGACGAAGTGAGTTCCGCACTTTTATCATATCGTTTAGTTCCTACTTCGCCCGTCGTGCCATTGAACTTTGCAGTGTGACCAGCGTGACGAGCGAAAAAAACTCCGTCGTCTTTGTTCCGCGATCTGTGGTTTTCACCGCGGCCGTTCGGACGTTATCACCGAGTTTTGCCGTTATCAAAATCCCCGAAATTGTTTTCGAAAATATTGTAAACCGACTTTATAACGGGCAAATAAATTTCCAGTCGTTATTATTATGCGCTTACGTTTTTCAATAAATTGTAAGCCAAGTAAGTTCATTACTTGTATTTAGTTTGAATGTAATGTAGTGTATTTTTTTTTTTAAATCTAGTTGTCCGTTTGAGTTCTCTCCACTTATAATTTCAATCGAACATGGCCACTGATTTTCTGTTACTCCTATTCTTTGGTTTTATGCATTTTTCGAATTTTGTGTGTCATGCAATCACCCATGATCCTTCCGGTTACATAGCCTACTGCCCGTGTATGGGTCGTTTCGGAAACCAAGCCGACCACTTTCTGGGAGCCATTGGCTTTGCCAAAGCTTTGAATCGCACACTCTTGTTACCTCATTGGATTGAATACCGCTACGGCCAGCAAAAGTCTGTACAAATTCCGTTTGATACATACTTCAAAGTAGATCCACTTTTGGAATATCACAGAGTCCAGTTAATGAATGACTTTATGGCTAAACATTCAAACGATTTATGGCCGCCAGCAAGTCGAACATCATTTTGCTATATGCAAAGAGGCGAGTCGGAAGGATGTAATGCCAAAGCAGGGAACCCTTTTGAATCGTTTTGGGATACGTACGGCGTCGATTTTTCATCTTCTGAATTTTATGCCCCCCTGAACTACGATGTTTACCATCACGATATGGTGTCAAAATGGCACGAGAAGTATCCACCATCCGAATGGCCGGTGTTGGCATTTGTTGGCGCTCCAGCAAGTTTTCCAATTCAAAAAGAAAATGTAGACATTCATAAGTATTTAAAATGGAATGACGAAATAGATAAGTTGGCAAACTCTTTTATAAATAGTAGAATTAAGCCTGGCAAATTTATTGGCATCCACTTGCGCAATGGTATTGATTGGGTCAGGGCTTGCGAACATATCACCAAAAACTCTTTGTTGTTCTCAGCTCCACAGTGCTTGGGCTACAGGAATGAATATGGAAAAGCAACGG
This sequence comes from Macrosiphum euphorbiae, assembly GCA_949089665.1. NCBI lineage: Eukaryota > Metazoa > Arthropoda > Insecta > Hemiptera > Aphididae > Macrosiphum > Macrosiphum euphorbiae. Next base: position 77,609,155 of record CARXXK010000003.1, read on the forward strand.
AAGAATTATGCTATCCAACGTTTGAAACAGTTGTGAAACAACTCAAACGACTCATTCGGAAATATGGCAAAGACATAAGTACGGTGTTCGTAGCATCCGACAACAATCATCTAATCCCTGAACTTTCACATGCATTATCAAGTTTTGATCTGAAAACTGTAAAATACGATAGAGATAATCCGCACGTGGATCTTGCAATATTAGGCAAGGCGGATTATTTTATTGGCAATTGTATATCTTCATTCAGTGCTTTTGTAAAACGCGAGAGAGATTCAAACGGTCTACCAAATGAATTTTGGGCATTTCCTGTTAATCAAAAAAATAATCAAAAGGACGAATTGTGAGTAAAAAAGATTTGTTAGCATACTTATTTCAATGTATTTTTGAAAAAAATATTTATACATTTCTTTGTGTACCTGTAGTAGGTAGGTACCACCTATTTTACTATTATATTCTAATGTTTTGTACTTTTGTATTTCCTAAGATGACAACGGTTTATATTGCTTAGTCTTAACTATTTCAAATAGGTAGTAATAATCTAGAATAATGTTAACCACTGTACGTACAACTTGTACCTAATATTTAAAATTCTTAACTTGATTTTTATGTTACAATTTACCAAGTAGATTACAGGTATACCAGTTATAAGCTAAAGCGATATATTATATTATTCTCTTAATAATAACTACCTCCCATGTTTGTCTTGTTTATGGAATTTCTAATTTCTAAATAGTTTAGGTATATTTTTAATTATGTAAAAATATAATTGCGCTTTTTTATACTTTGTGTAAATCAGATAATGTTTGTAAAACAATTACGGTTAAGCGTATTTTTATGCATATTTTTGAATTTTTTTGTGTATCTGCAGTAGGTAGGTACCACCTATTTTACTATTATATTCTAATGTTTTGTACTTTTGTATTTCCTGAGATGACAACGGTTTATATTGCTTAGTTTTAACTATTTCAAATAGGTAGTAATAATCTAGAAAAATTTTAACTACTTTACCTATAACTTGTACCTAATATTTAAAATTCTTAACTTGATTTTTATATTACAATTTACAAGATAGATAAAGGTATACCGGTCGTAAGGTAAAGCAATATATATTATTCTCCTAATAATACAGCCTCTCATATTTGTCTTGTTCATGGAATTTCTAATTTATAAATAGTTTAGGTATATTTTCAATTATGTAAAAGTATAATTGCACTATTTTTATACCTTGTGTACAATCAAATAACGTTTTTAAAACAATTACGGTTAAGTGTATTTTTATGCATATTTTTGAATTTTTTTGTGTACCTGGAGTAGGTAGGTACCACCTGTTTTATTATTATATTCTAATGTTTTGTACTTTTGTACTTCCTGAGATGACAAGGTGTTATATTGTTTAGAGTTTTAACTTTTTCAAATAGTTATTAATAATCTAGAAAAATTTTAACCACTGTACCTATAACTTGTACCTAATATTTAAAATTCTTAACTTGATTTTTATGTTACAATTTACCAGGTAGATTACAGTTATACCAGTCATAAGCTAAAGCGATATATTATATTATTCTCTTAATAATAACTACCTCCCATGTTTGTCTTGTTTATGGAATTTCTAATTTCTAAATAGTTTAGGTATATTTTCAATTATGTAAAAGTATAATTGCACTATTTTTATACCTTGTGTACAATCAAATAATGTTTTTAAAACAATTACGGTTAAGTGTATTTTTATGCATATTTTTGAATTTTTTTGTGTACCTGGAGTAGGTAGGTACCACCTGTTTTATTATTATATTCTAATGTTTTGTACTTTTGTACTTCCTGAGATGACAAGGCGTTATATTGTTTAGAGTTTTAACTTTTTCAAATAGTTATTAATAATCTAGAAAAATTTTAACCACTGTACCTATAACTTGTACCTAATATTTAAAATTCTTAACTTGATTTTTATGTTACAATTTACCAGGTAGATTACAGGTATACCGGTCATAAGCTAAAGCAATATATATTATTCTCTTAATAATACAGCCTCTCATATTTGCTTGTTCATGGAATTTCTAATTTCTAAATAGTTTAGGTATACTTTTAATTATGTAAAAATATAATTACACTATTTTTATACTTTGTGTAAATCAGATATTTTTTTAAAAATAATTGTGGCTAAGCATATATTTATGTATAAAAATGAATTTCATTATACTCTGTCCCACGTGAGATCATGTCGTGGCCTGACCAAAATTTGTTTTTCTGTCACCACGCGACACCCTACCATAGGGGAGCCGGTTTTGACAGCAGGGTGACGTGGGGGGGATGCACAGAACCGGCATGTTCTCTCGTGGGACAGAGTATAAACGTACTTTCTTTTCTAATATATTTTTATTGAATGTAATTTTTGTATATATATTTTTTTGGACCCATTTTATATTAAATATTTTTTTTTCTGTATACCTACCTTGTACTTGTTATTTATTATCTTTACATATTATCTACTCTCGTATCTACCTATCAATTAATTTAATTTTTTTCACCTTGCGAGTATTATGTACACCAACAGGGACAGATTTGTAAATTGTTTTCAGTTCAACGAGGCTCAATTGAATAATTTTATTACTATTTACTGAATAATTATTACTATTTAATTAAAAAAATTGAATTATTGTCAACTTAACATACACAGGGTAAGTATTATCTGTCAAATGTGTGCACAGTCACTTAATTATAATGTACCTATTTGTAAGAAAGTGTTCATATACATTAAGCTTTATCAACCAATGTTTTAAATAAAACACAATTTGTATTATTAAAAATTAATATTTGTTCAATTTATTGATACAAATTTGTTATAAGTACTTATCTATTGAGTTAATATTGCCCCAATTATTTGCTATAATTTAATACAATATCTATACCAAATATAATAAGATAATTAATAAATATAAATATATAGTATAAAATTAATTATAAATCATTTACATATTAAATAGTTTATACTTAATCATTAAAAATCATTTATTTATATTGTAACACAGCCATGCGCTGTATTTAAATTTAAAATATGTAAAAAAAATGTCATCCCTACTTCAGTCTTACATTATAATTTTTTTGATAAATTTGAAATCTTAATTTATTTATACAACAAATCAAAATGAATTTTTAATTTTCCGTGTCAATGTGGACGTATTGCGCTTAATTCGTCCAATAATAGACTGTAGTCATTTTTTCGGTGTAGAATTTGCTGCAGCAATTTTTATTTTTTCTCTCTTAAGAAATTCTTTTGCCAATTTGTCTGTAGGTCTAGAATCAAGAGCTCGAAGAATTTTTGTATCTATAATGTTTAATAAAATAAATACATATTAATAACAGTATTTATGCCCATACGGCACATAATGTCCCATTAAATATACGAAATTAATTTACTGATAATTACCTAAAGTTTTAGGAGACGTCAGCTTTAATCTTATTTGAGGTACACTACCCAAGTCATTTTCCAACTGTGTAGATGGAATATCTTTAAAATGTACAAATGTTTCAGATACAAACTCATTTGTCACTCCCATGAAATCTTGATCTTTCACTATAAACATAACTAAACCATTTTCTTCAGCACGTTGTTGAGGAGTTAAATGACTGTAATCAAAATAATAACAAAATAAGTTACCTACATTACAAATTCTGTAGTAAGCTATTACAATACTAACATTCTAAAACATTCGTCAAATAAAGGGTACAACGTTTTTTTCTGTACTGATGTTGTTGGTTTCGAGGCATGTATAAATTTGTCTCTGGGCAGCAAACGTACTTTAATAAATGGATCACTGAAACCTGAAAAACAATGTGTGAAAATTTTGGTTTATACATCCAATGCATACAGGTTTGTATAGTACTTATACTCAGTGTTGGGTAGTAACAGTAACAAAAGTAACGCGTTACTTTGCTTGTAACGCAGTTATGTAATTTCATTAGAATTATTTCCAAGTAACGAAAATGTAATGGAAATTACTTTTGAAAAGTAATTTCTATAAAAGCGTTACAGTTTCGAATTATTAAGGTCCTACCTACCTATTGTGAATTGAAAACAATATAATATATGTTTAAAGCTGGTATTATTATGTTCACCAATCTAATATGTATATATGTATATTTAATCTTAACTCCCCACAATTCATTTTTCAATAGTTTTGAAATGTCCAATTGCACCTAAATCACGAGAACAGTTAATTTAATGTATTATTTAATTTGATTCCTTTAAATAGGTTTCCTATGAATAGCTTGTGTGGAAGACTAAGTTTTATTCGATCCTATTAACTATACAGGTTTTATAAAGAATTTGCTTGTTCATTTTTTCCTACAGAAGATAATTGCCAAGAAATTTTTTTTTTTTGTAACTAGAAAGTAATGAGTTACTTTTCTATTTGAAAAGTTAAGTAATTTAATTACAATTTTATTTGAGTAACGAGTTAAGTAACTTAATTACTTTTTAAAAGTACCTAACTTACCCAACACTGCTTATACTTATAATGCTTATAATTAAATACCATTAGAGTCCATTGCTTTAATTCCATTTGCATTTAGTATGTCTATTTTGAGAACATCGTTGATAAATATTAATTTAACAGTTAATACTCCTTCGGTAGCCTCTTCCATATCTTTTTGTTTTTGAAGTCTTTCTAAATAGTATTCATGTATAAGGTCTACAGTATCCAATGTGTGTAAATGCATTAGTGCTTCTAGCTTATGAATTGTTTCGCTTTTATATTCAGTAGTGTTATCTTTTCTCAAAAATCCAAACAACATATGAAAACTGTCTCTTAGATTCTTAAAATATGTGGGTGGTTTCTTTTTCTATCAAAATGTGTAAACAAAAAACAGTTAATATTATCATTCGAACCATTAGACATAAATTGCTTACCTCTAAATTATTTTGTATAAGATTATACATTATCGTTGCTATTTGATCAACTATAATCTCAAGTGTACGTTGGAAATTTTCTTCGTTGAGTTCCTTACTCAACGTACAAAGATTTTCATCCAAATATAACATTAAATTGTCCAAATGACTATTGTCTGTGTTAATAACTTCTGCTCCTTCCATCAAAAATTTACTTATTTCTGGGGACATCTAAAAAAAAAAAAAAAATTAAAAAACCTTAAATAGAACCATGACTTTTAAAAAAGTTGACTATTCTCTTTTCTAAAATTTTCTGTTTGAACATACTTTGTTCACAACGGTCTGTAAAAGGTCTATGATCTTGTTATTTACTGTATCGATTGCATTATCAACTACTAAATCCAGTGTTTTTTTACAATGATCTGCAGAAATTTCACTCTTAAAGTTCGCCAAGCTGTCCATCAATTGTGTTAGGCCCAAATCATTGACAAATGGACGGATGGATTGTTTTACATAATCTATATTGTTTACTGCCAGACACCACTGTAAATTATTGAATGCGTAAGAAAAATTATGTTTATTATTAATTTAAGGTAGGCAAAGGAAAAAACACAGGTTAGATTAGGTTGGGCCGTCACAATATGCTCAAAGGTGGGCAAGTTAATTGAAAAATGTTACTTGATTTAGTTAATTCATCAGTTAATAGTTCACAAACAATACAATATTTAACTTAATAAGTTTAATGAAAAGTGGAGAAAAATATTGACTTAAATCGGTTAAAATAAATTAGATACTGCCTGGGTCACACATAGTAATTGTGCAACTTTCAAATTTTTTAAATATAAGGTACGTTAAAGGGATAAATAAATATGATTTTAACTGGAAAAGGCCAAGTTACAATTGGAAAGTTAACTTTTTAACCACCTTTGAATGCTAAATATTTTATTTTTATTATATTTTTAAATTAATTTATTACTTCTTTGGTGACTTTGAATCTTTTATTTTCAGTTAAGGTATTGTTAACTTTATAAGCCATTTTGTCCGAAAAGTATACCGAACATCTGCAAATGTCATCAATTATCTTTGCCACAAATGAATAAGAACCTTCGGCGTCGGGCCATGCTAGTTGTTGCCAAAACACTTTTATTTGGTAGAAAATTGCCAATGTGTCCACTGCCGACGAACTGTACTCTACTGATACGTCCACTTTGACCAATTTGTCCAAATCGACAGCTCTTTCGATGCGTTGCATGGCCTTGTACGCGGCGATATCCAACCACCTGGCAACGCCTTGTTGGAACCATATGTGATACTTGACCAAATGACTGCTCTCCAAGTCTACGTGGCAGTCATTTTTTCCTAAACTGAAGACATTTAAAAAATTATGTTATTTTTATTATTGCCGCGGGTCTCGCTAAAAATTTGTAAAAAATTACTCGACAAATTTCTGAATCCCCATGTAAAGTTCAAACAGTGACGTTCCCATTGCAAGCGGGTCGTTCTCAACTTGAAATCGTCCGTTTTCCTCGAAATTGATTGGCTTCATGTTCACACAAATGCGAGTGATGAATGGTTCACACATTTCGGATATTTTACATTCGTAAATTGAAAATAGTGTACTGGCATACGGAAATTGCATTTTCCTTGAAATTAATAAATTAAATCGATGTAAAATTTATAATTTTTTTAATACCTGTTATCAAGCCCGGATTAAGGGGGGCACGGTCCCATGACCGGCCCATTGATTTTGGGGGCCCATATTTATCCCCAAAATATATTATTTAACACATCCAATATAGTTTAAAAAAAAAATTATGTAAGTATTTAGGTAAATTATATTATTAATAATTATAAAATAAAATTGTTCTCAATTTTATATCACAAAAAATTACTATAAATAATGAACTATTTTTTTTTTTTTTAGCATTTTAGATTACCGATTTAATTATTTAAGTATATCAAATGGTAGTTAGTATAAAAAAAAATATTTAGCTCTTGTAAATTATACTAAAATTTAGAGGACCATAGTTAATAACCTAGTGAACCAAAATTGATCATTTTACTGCCAAAATGTTCAGTAAAAAAGCTTTACCAGAATCCATAAAAATATATGGTGGTTATCATTTGAAAAATAAAGTCTATTTTATTATTGGTACAATATCTTGTTTAAACATTTTGAAAATGTTAAAAAAATTGCCTGTTAAAAATAGAGAAACACGTTTTTTTTGTTTTAACGAAATTCCATATGATCGATCAATCCGAGCTGCGTAAAATGACATAAGATACATCCTAAATATTTTTTTTTTTAGTAAAAAATTGTGCAATAATATTGTAAAATCGTTAATATTATGTAATGATACAATTATTTTGAAGTTGAAAAGGGGCCCAATTGATCCTTAATCCGGGCTTGCCTATTATTATCATAATTAATATCGAACATTAATCAGCTTACTTGATAAATAACTTGTTATGGAACTCTACGGCCCTCTGCAAATCTAGTTTCAGCAGTTGAATTATTTTAAGTTGAAGTTTCATCTGTCCTTCGTCCGTATAGTCATCGGGTTTGTTGTTTTCTAATATGTGAACATGCCTGTATATTATGAACATGGAAAAGCCAATAATTAGAAAAAACAGCCAATATGGTTCGAAATTAAAATAAATTATATGCTAACCAATCCACCGCGCCATGGACGACAGCGTCGTGCAATGTACTTTTTATGTCTCTGTTGTTTTCGCGTGGTAACAGCCAACCATAAACATCCGACGGGAAGAGATCTATATCGTTTGGTAACTCCAACGACGTGAGATTTCGTAATATACTGAAAATTTCAAAATTTAATATAGCGACATATGGTAAAAAATCATATATTATCATTGTTCATTAAATTTACTTTAAAACGTATTCCGTTTGATTCAACGACTGTTCGTCGTCCGCCGATTTTTTACGTATCATTCGAATGGCGTTGAAGCAAAATGGCAATAATTTTTTAGACGACTGCCAGAACATTTTCAACTGTAAACAATACGATTTACATATTTTTTAAAAATTCGAAACGTCGAAATTCCAGTCTACCTCTTCGTTGGACAAGCGTCCGGCGGTTATGGACTTGGCTACGGTGTCTATTAAGTCCGAAAATACTTTAAAATTGACCACGGGACTCAACACATGAGCGTTAATAAATTCAATCCATTGGCCCAAACACTCGTCGACAGCACTGATATTACTCTGCACGACATGTTGTTGAATAATCAAGCTGGACTCTGGCAAAAAATCGCCCATCCACGAATTCGTTTCGGGCTAACGTTAAATAAGTATTAGATTTAGTTTTACAGTTTTTACGAATTTGTCTTGAACAAAAATTCACCTTCTGTAGATTCATTTGGTAAGCTAACAATACTCGCAGTAGATGTCTATGTTCTTGGGCGGCGACTTGTTTATTTTTTTCACTGCCAAACGACAATTTTAATAACAAATTCCCCTGGGGCTTGCCCTTGCCTTTTTTCTCCAAACTGTACCAGGCTATTTGACCTCGAGAAGGTATCGTCTGTATATAATAGCAACGAAAAATATGTTAAAACGTCAGTCGTCAAGAAAAAGTGAAAAAATAAATATGTTCAATATAATAATTACCTTAAGTGGTATTAGCGTGCCGCCGATAATTTCATTATCGTGTTTTCCGTTCGTAGCAGTTACCGCGATTTCTTTCATGAACCTCCTCATTCCTTTGAATCCTTTAATTTTGCCGACCTTTGTGACTTTTTCTTTCACCGTTTCCGCCGGATCAAAGTCCCAAACTTCCACGCACAAGATGTCGTCAGCGGGAGTCTCGACCGGCCTAAATCGAATACCCATCATCATGTGTAGTTTTGATCTCTAGTGTCTAATAATGTTACCTATATTATGTATAATAAATGTTTGTGGAAATACCTACAGTGAAAAGTGTTCTTCCCAGACTGGCCGCAGAGTTTCGCTTTTAACCGACGTGTTATACCTATGTTGTTGGGTAGACGACAAAAATAAGGTACAAAACGGATCGCTAAAACCATTCGCGTCTTTTGGTTTTATGTCTTTCCCTTCGATGATTTCAATATTTAACATTATGTTCGGAGCCTTTTAAACAAAATATAATATCGAACGTCAATATTTTTTAGTGTTTACTTACAACTATAATACGCTGCTTACACTATATATAGTTTTAATTATTTAAATAATATTTAAAATACGTATAATAATTGGTATAAAATCGGTTAGGCACTTACTTCTTTTTCGATGACGGCCTGATATATAGCTTCGTGAGTTTCTTGTTCAATTTTAAATGCTTTTCGGGCGAATTCAATTATATTTTCTTGATTTAAACAATTTTTTTCCATCCCAATGCAATGTAATATTTCGTGCAACACTTCTTCGTATAATTCGTTTATCTGTAATAGAAAAATACATTTATACCATTAAACTTTTGACGTCTTCGTAGTACCTATATATATATATATTTATTATCAAATATACAGTCATTACGGTCATGTACTGTATTTGATTTTCATTTTGCCTTTGAATCTCTTCTTTTTTAACACCCCTAAAGTTAAATGGTTTCGCTTTAAAATTAGACTTCATTTTATACGAAATTTCGGAGAATGAATGAGTTATCTGCGAGTGAAAAAAAAAACTGTGTTGAATACTCAGATGAAATAGCACTTCTAAAGATAAATCGTACGCGTGTGCTGCCCAAGCCAAATGTGCTATTTCTGTGGTAATCTGCTATAGTGCCAAACAGTGACCTAAACCAAACTCCGCCCCCGTATATTCTACGTTGAGATTTTTTTTTAATGTGGATCTCGATAAACGTCAAAATAAAGAAATTTATACAAATGTGCATAATCCATTTATGATTTTTTATTGTTTTATTAATATAAAACACTGTAAATTATATAGTAACTATTTTATTTTAAAATCAGATAATATTTATTAAGACAGTTCATTAACACAATTAAATAAATAATAATACCTAATGCTAAACAGACGCGATCGATGCGCTATTGAATAATGTTTAAATAAAAATATTATGACGGTTTAATGTGACGATAAATCATTATTTTTCAAATTGTATTTCATGTATTAGGCATGTTGTATAATAACACCACATTGACATTTTTATTAGAATGAAAGTCCATTATTATTTATTTCAGTGATCGTAGGTATCTATTTTTAATTTTTATTTCTATATATTATTTTTTGTTCTTTACGAGTTATAGTTATAATAGTAGGTAACAAACAAAAACATATTATGAGAATAATTATTTTTAACGATCCATACATTTTTTTTTTTATAATAACTGTTTAGCTATATATTGTAATAATTGTAAACATTAAAAGTTAAAGCTGAATCTATAATAATTATACTGTATTTATGCGCTATAAGTAGGTATTTTATTAATTATCAGTTATCAACAGATAGTTTCTAAGTGTATATTTTTTTACAAGTTTTATTCGTTGTTTTATTAATATTTATATATTTCGGTCACATATAGTAACCCTTCATTAAATAGTAAATACCTCCATACAACCACTATTCCAACTATAAAGATTTTGTGGTTTATATATCCTAGGTATTTATGATTTTTAGTTTATTATTTTATAATAATATGTATAACTGTGTCAATTAAGTAAAATACATTTTTTACAACCTCGGGTTGTCAACCTAGTTCGACGACCATTATTATATTTTTTTTTATAATGTATCTACCACTTTAGCAATTTTTTGTTATTATAATTATGGTTATTTATATTTCACGTGACTAACAGTCGTCAGTCGTTAATAATCTCCGAAAAATGTTTAATTAACAAATGATGTGCATTCGTATATATAGGTATAATATTTTCATGAACTTATATTAACGCCATGTCGTTTTAAATAGTCTAATTTTGTTTACATAATACATATGGTATCTATAAGGTACAAACAGATTGTTATTTTTGTTTTTGTTTTTCATGTAACATTCCAAGTGCCTTTTAAACCCTTAAATCACACGTGTCTTCATTAAAAACCAATCGGCGATGTCGTATTTAACACTGATGTGTGATTTGTATGCCTCCACATATGTTTCCTATTAGATTTCGTAGTATTTATTAAATTAATCAACCAGTAGATTGTTTTACTTTTAAAATGTTTAGTTTTTTCATAATAAATTTGATAATTAATATAATAAACAATAATAAATAATATAACTGCAGTAGTATAGGTACATTTCTACATGTATTTGTGTCATAATATTTATGTCTAATTCACTGTCTTTTAAGATAAAATGGCTATTGGCTATTTAAAATGTGTTATGTAGATAATTTACAAAATGATCTATATACGACATGCCTATAGATTAAAGGCTGTAGCCTTCGGGACATAATTAGGTATTACGCTTATAAATATTATTTATTGTGCAATATTAAACAAAATATAATAGTCAAGACTTAAAGTACCTATGTAGGTATTGAGAAATTATTTAGATATTGATTTATTGATTTAAATTATTTATATACCTAACTGATTTTAAATAAATTAATAAAACGATTTTTCATTTAGTTTCGATTTCTGTACACCATTATATTATACAATTTCCAAGCATTATGTAGTTTATGCACAATGCCACATTATTAACGTTAATTACATAGGTAGTAACTGGTAAAATATAACTAGAAAATTTCGAACCGGAAGGTGAGTAGGTATAACATGTAATTATCATGTTTTGTATTGAAAACGACTTTTAAATAAAATACAATCAATACATAACAACGAAAAACTTGTTCAAATTATAATATGTTTTTCACAATATTATCATCACTGCCAAAACATAGAGACCATCATTTTTCACAAGAACGACAGTTTTCTTAAAATGTTTATAGAATTAACCTTTAATATCAACATTAGTGCCTTGCAAGTGGATAAATTCCAGTTTTCTAATAGATTACAGTGTATTCTCAATTTTGTATTATTGTGTTTAGGTATCTGCTGTATAGTGTTTAGTATTAAGAAGGCCATGTCACTATACAGGGCGATGCTATAAGATTAACACACGCATAATTATATTTCGAAGGGTTTTTGAAATTAATATTGGTTTTTAAATAATTTGAAGTTATTACAAGACAACATTTTTTATCGTTATCATTTTTTTTCTACTTTTTTGAAACATAACATACATTTTTGATTTCATATCACATGCAGTATTTTTTCTGACGATTTCGTTGTTAAATTATTCAGAGTATTTCGTCGTTTTTTACATGAAAAAAGAATTTTAAACTAGTATAGCTAGGTAGTTAATAATAAGCATTTAAATTTTTAACGAGCAGAATAGTGTGGCACGGTATATACCATAATATAGTACTCACAAAATGTTTTGGTCACTAGTCTACTATTCCTCTCAATTAAATTTAATAAATTTACGACCTATCCATTGGAAATTCGATTTTAAATTGTATCAAAATTGTCAACAATAAATATTCTGCTTTATTATAAAAAATAAAAATATGCATGGATAATGTGGTCATTTACAAGTCAAACACTAAAAAATTGATAACAATAAAATTAATAGTAAAAAATATAACTTGGTTTTTTATGAGTTTGTGACTAAAATTCTAAAAAAATTTATATTTTATAATACTTGAATAGGTATTTTTCGTGATAGTGACTAATACCTACAATCTACATGTTAATATTATTATTAAAATAATTGCTCAACATAATCAGATTAATATTATAATATTTTTTGTTTAAGAATTTTTAATAAGGTTTTTATAGGCTATTAAGACCTATATCTAATAGGTTTTTCATTTCTATATTTGTTTTTACTTTATTTACGTATATTTACTATATATTTTTTTTTATATAAACACTCACATAGGAATACCTCATTATCTTATTATTAAGATCTGTAATCAATCTAAATCCAGTAAATTTAGTTAATTTGTTGGTCAACAATTGCATTTTACAATTTTGATTTAACAATCTATTACATACTATAATGAACAGAATAACTATTAAACTTAACTGGAAAATAGCGAGTGTTAAGAGGATGCTTCCCATGTATTTGTTGTCTCCGTCTTACACAGCATACCAAATTTTCGTTCACTAGTTTTAATAGTGTGCTGTTAGTTTTGATATTAGAGTGATTTGACCTATTATCAATTTTTTAGATGATAAAATTATCTGTGCTTGAGCTTTGGCTTTTTTTTCGATATTTTAATTTTCAAGCGAGATATATGAGCATTTTCAATTGTTGATATTTCCCATACCCATATCTTTCTTTAAAATGAACATTTCGAAAAATCGGCAACGCTTAAGGACAGATAATGTTCTTATCTAAAAGTTTTATAATAGATCAACTCACTCTAGTATCAAAACTAACAGCACACTATTGAAACTAGTGAAAGACAATTTGCTATGTTAGCGTGTGTAAGACGGAGACAACAAATGTATATGGGTAGCGTCCTCTTAAGTATGTATTATTTTCGTTCACTACATTGTAAAATATTGTTAAATAAAAATGTAAGTGTAAAAACACGTAATTTTAAAATTAAAACGGCATGAATGCAAAATGCAATTATCGAGACCGTAAAATAATCATAAAAAGCAGCTAATGGATATTATGTCTATATTAAAAAGTAAAAAGCACGTATGATAAATAAAGGAATGAACTTCGACACGAGTTAAACAATTTGTTAATTAAAAACTAGTGAATAATGAGATAAATTACCTACTAGAATAGCTTTTTAAACAACTATTATTATTTATTATTAAATATATTATAGATAACTATGGGTGGTATTAATTAGCCGGTCACGACACCACCACCTCTCCAATCAGTTCTGGGGACTACCAGGCATATATTTTGTTGATGCAAGTCCTTTAATTAGTGGATTTATGTGATTTTGGAGATTTATGTCTGTTAATTGTAATGCGCTGACCGTCACGAATCGGAGAAATGACAAGGTCATCATTGTGTATGGATTGATTTAATACATAACAAGGTACTATTTGATCATAGCTCGAAGGGGCTTAGAATTTTAGATTGAAAACGTCGAGTAAGATTAGCAATCGAAATATTGAGAGTCTCATAATTTACTCTGTAGATATTTTCAAATTGGTTTGATGAAAATTCAATATAGATTAGTATAGTTTAGTTGCTAATTTTGTGTGATTGGAGATTAAGCAGATAGCTGAGGAGACGGAAGCGATCGTTTAAGGATAAGAGTTTGTTGCGTGTATCTTGCCGAAGACCTGGTAAGACGTTAGTATGTATATAGTAATACTTTGCGCACTTGGTAAAGTTAGTTCATTAAGAATATTATTGGAGATGTCAGTGCTCTTTGCTCGTCGCACACGTATTAATTAAGCTCCACTTAATTGTAGAGATCTCGTCTATTTTTTCGTGTCCAAATGTGCCCCTACTTAGTAGTTATAGCACTTCAAAAATCGCAATTGTCTACCTTATTTATTTACACAAATTATAAAACTGGAAGTGCGTTTTTTCTTTCTAAATGTAAATCAAATCATTGCACGTTTAAAGTGCTGCAGCGGCGAATATCGATAGGCGATATTTGCCCACTAGATAACATACCACAGCCTCCCAACCCACGCACATCGCCGAAAGTGAAATATAAACATGCAGACAAAATTAAAATCCACGTGCTACTACAAACCAGTCAAGAGACAGGAGCCGTATTAGATTTTGATAAAAAAATTCCAAGCTTTCTTGACGAATTTAAGTCAGTAATTAACCCTCTAATTACACTCCTGACATATGTTATCGCATCTCTCTTAAATAATAAAATTGACAAAATGACTTCAAAATGTATATTGTCGTCGTCCTTTTCAATAGCTAGCAACCTAAAAAAACCACGTCAATGAAATACAAGCGATTTATACGAAAAAAGTATCGATATTAAATAACTGAGACTCACTTTACCAAATATACTCAACTGTTTTCATCCCAGACTAAAATCTATTCAAATCCAATCATCCAGACATTACTCACAAATAATAAACACCCCGGATTAAAAGTTAAAGTTCTTATGTATAAAACATTACTTAAACCACTATGGACCTATATGGTCTTCAATTATGGGGTACCTAGTATACTGAAAGAGTTTCCAATACCAACAAAACCCAACAATTCCAGAATATTTACCTTAGGAAGATAACGAATGCCCTATCCTTTGTATCGAATTACTCTTACTCTATACATACACAGACCTTTCAATTTAAACTTTGACAGGAGAAGCTGCACGCTTCTACAAAAACTTTCATACCCGTCTCCAAACACAACAAAAAACCCACTAATTAAAAACCAGTCCACCCAAACCTTACCTGGCAACCCCAGGCGTCGTCTAAAAAGGAACTGGTACCGTGACTTGTTAAAACACTAAGGGGAAAAAGAAATTATATTATACTTATATTTGTATATTATGTATAATGTTATATTATATTCATATAGTTAGATAACCAAACTACTTCCAGTCAAGTGCCACTAATGGGTGGCTTCTTATTCAAGTTATCATGTTATGTATAGGCCTTATATCTTAAATGCGTATCGTGTATGTACCTACTATAATTGTAAAATGAAAAGAAAAAAGTGGGCAAATGGGTACTGCTCTGCAGTACAGTAGGCTACAAGTGGGTCACTGTAATGAATAGTGTTAAATTTAATGATATAATATCATTGTATAAGAAAAACGATTCTCAGCGAAGACGTTTAGCCTATTATATGATATTACTAAGTATAGTAAGTATATTTAATGAAATAATTGTGAATCAAGTAATTAATATATTTCACATTTTCAATCCTTAGATATAAAAGTTGAACATTTTATACATTTTTAACTACAAAATAATTATTACATTTTAAATTTGATAAATTTTGTAAAAACTTGAACTTAAAATGCTCATAAAAAAAAATTGTGCCTA
This sequence comes from Macrosiphum euphorbiae, assembly GCA_949089665.1. Classification (NCBI taxonomy): domain Eukaryota; kingdom Metazoa; phylum Arthropoda; class Insecta; order Hemiptera; family Aphididae; genus Macrosiphum; species Macrosiphum euphorbiae. Next base: position 77,624,992 of record CARXXK010000003.1, read on the forward strand.
TGTATTTTTAATATTTTTCAACTGCTATTGTAACAACATATCAGGAGCCATATATTAAGTTTTCACTCATTTTTACCCATCAACTACAATTTATTGACAGTAATAAAAAAAAATTGAAATTTTAAATTATCCCTAAACAGCTCAAAACAAGTCAACATATTTTGAAAATGTTATGGTGTATAGACAATTAGATTTTAAACATTTAGTCAAATTTTCATGTATCTACAGTTATTTGTTTTTAAATTACAACAAAATAACAAAATCGCTACATGATAAATCGTGTGAATATCCAATGTTGTAAAAATATGAGCTTTAAACGCGCATAAAAATTTAATTAGACTTTCCAGTAGAGATTTTTTTGTTGATAAAGGTAGACAAACTTATAGGAAATCTTGTTTAAAATTTCCAAATCTTAGATTTAAAAAGAAACATTTTTATGAATTTCTAACTCAAAATAATTTGCACATTTTCGTGCCTTTTACGTGTTTTATCAACATTTGAACTTTAAATGCTTATAAAAAAAAATTGAGACTGGAGTTTTAATTTTTTTCAAATTTTATTGTAACAATATTTCTTAAGAGTCTTGTATTAAATTTTCAAGCTCTCTAGGTTAGGTAGTTAAAAAAATACTTGCATTTAATTCCAACAATGACGATAATAACTCTTTGTAAGAGAGTTGAGTCCTATCGGCAATATCATTGTCAACTTTTGAAATTTCTCTTTCAGTTAGAGTAGCAAATTTATCCTTTTCAGCAATTATGGTGTCCTCTTCAAAATTGTTCTTGAATCCTGAACCATAACGCTCAAAAAATCCACCGTCCATTTGCTCAGCTCTATAAGAATAAAATTTTTAAATAATTAAATAATATTCTAAATATAAACATATATGTATAATTCTTAAAATAAAGCAAACATTTACCATCGATTATTTTAATTAATATAATTAAACTAATCATTTGTAATACTTTAATTTGAGAAATGTCTCATTTAACTAAAAATGTTCATAGCTAATGGCTGAATAATAGGAAATTAACAACAAAAGCTCCCAACTTGTTAATGCATTTGTAAAGAGATTATGAATTTTTTGTGTCAACTTGAATATTTTATGAATTTTAGTAAGTAATCAACTTTTTGTATAGTTTTGTTGTTACCATTTTTTTTATTTATTTTTGAAACCATAATAATAATAATCACAAAAGTAGGTACCAAATTATATTATATATTATATCATAATTCATCATGATACATTATATTACATTATATTACACTTTATATACTCTGTCTAATAATATATAAAAGTACCTAATGTTAGGCGACGAACGATTTCAACTAGTCAAACCACATTACTTCTCGATTAAATGTGGGTTTATAGCTTATGCTAAACCTATTTTAATTTCAGTAAAAAAAAACTTATGTGGAATCTATAGAATAATATATTATACTAAACGGTCAAGTCTTAGGTATTAATATTAAAATTTCTATCTATGCATTTTTAACTACAAAATAATTTGAACATTTTGGTGATTTTGACAGTAACGATGAAATAATTTAATTGCATTTGTTGGCGCCATTTCATTTTTTTTTGTGCAAACAGTTAAAGAGGCCAATTGTTAAAAAAACGTTTCTAGTGTTTTTTCACTGTGGAATTTTTATTATCAAGAAAATACTTAGCATACATACATAACATATAAAATATTCAAATTTTAGGTAGGTACCTCCTTATCATTCAGCTTTTATTATTTTTAAATTTGATTACTACATATAGGTATAGTGTGTACTATATCACCTATTATTTAAATTAGGATATCACACAAAAGGGAATATACAAATTAATTACACGCCGGCGAATAAAGCGATACTGATATAAATTCATCAATTATCAAACAGAAAACACAATATTATAATATTATTTATGATTAGCAGTGAATAACTGAATAGTGGTGCATGCACAATTAAAGATTGGCCAACTGAAGGCCAAGGCGACAAGGCTATATAGAATCAATAACGCTTAGGCACACCCTCTCCCATCCAAATTGCGTCCCTGGTTAGAAACCGTATACAATATAAATGACAATTTTCCATACAAAATAAATCAAATTATAAAATTAATTAATTGTAACTATGTAAAATATACACAGGTAACTCGTAACTATAGTAATACAAAAAATTTAATATTTTTAATTTAATTATGAGAATATTTTTTAAAGATATGTGATACTATTATTATTATTATAAAGAAATTAATATCAACATAATTATCACGACTCGTTTTATTTCAATTAAGTATACAAATATATTATCTATAGGGCAGATTATACACACATTTTTAGAACAAAGTGTATTCAACGGCAGGCTGATAATGACATAATGTCTAGTCGTCTAGAATCATAATTGTCGATATGTAGGAATATCTAAATTCTAAATAGGTAGGTACATTCGTGTATTGCGTTTATATATACAGCTAAAATGTGTCTAAAAAGATATTTTAAAATAATATTTTTTCATCTGAAAAAACTCTTTAAATTAATTAAAAGAAACAATTAAAAATATTTTATGTTTTTTTTATTAGTTATAAACTTATAACATGGCATGCACCTATACAATACGTACCTATTGTGTATGCAGTCTGTCGCGACTTCCATTATAGACATTGTAATAAGTAATGACTAATTACCATATTCTGTTAGTATATGTTGGACTAGTTTCTCACATATTATTATTATTATTGATTTACGAGTATAATGTGGAACAAACACATTGACAATTGTTAAGTTAAAATCAAATTCTTTGAAAAACAAAAATCTACTCAGATAATATCCTAATGTGCTAGAAACCTGCACGGCTGCTTGCCGTCGACTACAGAGGATGTCCGATCGGGCTTACAAAGCTCTACTAAAGAGAATGAACAATGAAAACAAATTACGCCAACATTCGACCTCTCTATTCCCAAAACGAAAATCTTCGCATGTCCCTCTGTATAGCACCCACACAATCATCCTACGCTTTCTTCTGCACCTTTCTACTCACTCCTCTTCGATATATATTGTCTTATACACAAAATATCGCGTTCACTTTTCATAGTTCAATCTACACTACATAATAATAATGGGTGGTACCCGTTTCCCCGAAATTATATGAAATATTGATCGCTTCCATTAAAAATATTAAAAATCTGAAAATTATAAGCGAATATCACCCAAAATAATAATAATATTACCTCAACCAAACACTTCCGGTAATTCCTATACAACAGCATTATTACACGAACCCTTTTTTTTGTCGGTATCGTATTTTGATCTACAATAATTTGTACACATACACACAGGGCCGCATTTAGGGGGGGGGGCACAACTTCCCCACGCGCCAGTATTTTAGGGGCGCTAAAATGTTGTGGTCAGAAATTTGTTTACTTGTTAATTATTAAAATTTTATAATTTTAATTATTTTAATAACAGTATTATATTATAATATAATTTAGTACCTATAATAGTAGGTATTATATATTTTTATATATACGTAGTATTATGCTGTTTGAATTTTTTTTAATTATTATTAATTTGCATAGTTTTATATAATTTTATTTTATTTATTCATGAAGTACCTACTTAAATATGTTAAAAAAAACAACTTATATGATGAATTATAAGCAAGGTTTAAGTGACATAAATTCAAATGTATCTTTGCGGAGAGAGGATCAAGCAATTACTAAACAATATTTAAAAAAAAAGCACACATAGTAAAACAAATATTATTTTCTGTGATCAAAATCTAAAAGGTTAATGGAGGATCTATCTCCTATATTTTCCATTGGTAGGCCCCTTAGGGGGCGGCAATTTTCTTTTGCACTGGGGCTCAAAATGTCTAAATGTGGCACTGCATACACATCCATGATGTAACATATATATTTTATACGCAACTATAATATCTAGGTATAGCATTATTGTATTTGGTTTTTTATTTGTTTTGCCTTGTCCTCTTCTTTACTGACTATATAACATAATAATTAATGTTGGTGTATTATTTACTAATATGAAGTTTTCTTTACCACCTATCAAACAACTTGTAACTTGTTTGGATGTCGTATAACATTAATCGTAAGGAAATATTTGACATTGCAGTACTTATTAATTTCGTTTACTTATTTTTTCGTTTTTTAAATATATGTTCAATTTTTACAACGTGTAAACGAGTAAACAGTGTTGGGAATTATCTAGATAAGATTTTTTGAAATAAATTATCTTTTAAAGTATCTAGATAATTAAATAATGTTATGATTTATCTAATGTTTAGCTTAGACAAAAAATGGGCTTATCTAGATAAATATTATAGTGCCCCTACAAAATTATAAAACCAATTTTACTAAAATTCTAATATAATATAAATTATTTATAAAATGAAAAGAATATATTTCTTGTTATTATTGCCATCGACGGTATTACGATAATACGAGAACCTGCATGGGGGCTTGCACTGTACATCGTTCTCTACTAGCCATAATGAGTATATTATTAAAATTAATTAGGTATAGGTTTATTTCTCCATCCATTTAAAAAATAAATTAAAATGAACTTCGTAGAACTGTACTTCAAAGGTTCAATCCGTTATTATAATTAATATTATATCATTGTATTGATATATAGATCTAATATTACAAAAATACCAAAAGCAATAAAAAGATGTGTAAAAAAATGATATTTATCTAGACATTTATCTAGATAAATGTATTGTTGTATTGTATTTATCTTTATCTAGATAATATTTTGTTAAATTTATCTTATCTTATCTAGATATTTTTTTAGTTATCTATTGCCAACACTGCCGGAGTAAACGTATCTTTATAGCTATGATAATATGCTCACTGACCATATTATACGAATCTATATAATTGATTGTATGTTAAAAGTTCATGACCTAATTAATTATTACTTGTATCATAAGTCATAACCCGCAAGTTAATCAATGTGTTACATATAGGTACAAAATAACAGAAAATAGAATAGTTGTTTTAAAATATATAACAATATTCAGATTATACTATTATAGAATAACTGATTTTACTCAAAATCCTTCGTTATTATATAGTGGGCACAGGTGCAAATAGGTGGTGTGGCCTTGGGGGCTAAGCCCCTCCTCAATTAAAAATTTGAATAACACTAACCAAATATTTCCTTAACTCTTTTAAGCTTGTTCAATATTAGTATAGTATCACTTCAGCCCCCCTCAAATCTCACACTATTTTCGCCTACCTATGATTATATTTATGTAAAAATAATATCGATATAATATAATTATACATTTGTAAAATTATTAAATTAGCTGTTTGCATCGTACATTTAATGCAAATCCATAATTAGATATCATGCAAAAAAACTGCATAAAAACATAGTCAATCCTTAATATTATAATAACTAGGTTTACAGTGCTTTGCAGTTTATAAGTTTACGAGTTTTGAATCCCAAATAACATGGCCAGTATATATTATTACCAAACATTATTTGCACGGAGTGCATTTCACATTATATTACCTCAAAAAATGTTGAGAATCGTAGTCCCTGTTTTCTTTTTTCTGATCATAGTAGTGCTGAATGTGTGTGAAAATCGATTCTACGGGATCGTATTGATGCACTTCCGACATTTTAAATGTACAAACAAAACAATACAATACACCAAAATGTCAACTATGTTAATAACTGTAGGTATATGGAAATCGACGACTGCAAAGTTATAGGCACTGTTCAGAAAATGAATGCGAAACATTTATGTATACAAATTAAATAACAGTCCACCTAACACAACAAACATTGCATTGCCTTTAACACGTAGGTATAAAACATATATACCGTCAATGTCTACATAACCAACAAAATGTTAAGAGCGTTTTAATATCATCGACCATCGTATTGCAACTGCAGTGATATTGTAATATTATAATAATTATCATTAGTCGCCATGACTCACGACAGTACACCAATAATTATATTATAATTATATTATTATCTAAAATCTAAATTGATTATTAATTCCCGACCGGCTTTTGAGAACATAATATCCAATAATATTATATATATTTTATCAATGAAAAAAAAAACTGCCAACGTTAATATTTTCGACAAACAATTATGTGCGTGTACCTATGTAATTTGCATTTACTGATAAATTATAATCGTTTTATCTATAATAATATAATATGTGCTTTCGTTACCGTTTTATTTCTATTGGCAATTTATAACTCGACGATCGCACCGGAAGGAAACGATTTCTAATATATAGTCATAGTCGAGTGCTCATTAGGTAAACAAGAGGAAAAGGTTTTGCAGACGCATATTGTAAATACTAAAAAACGTATGCACATAGTTCAACGGATGTGTGTTTGAATGAAAACGCCAACAAACAACAATAATAATTATTATTATATTGTATTTACTGTTTGGTCGTATAATATGTATAATGATATGACTCAGAGATTACAATTATTTCGGTTTGCCCGAAAAGGATTTAATTTGGGCACGGTGTATACCTATATACCTGAGCAATCAGCAATGCATTATGTTTATTTTTCCGTAACCCTTAACCTCCTGTATACCGCCAGCTGATGATGCGTATATTATGCTTAGATAATATAATTTTGGTGCTATAAATAAACCACGAGTCTACAAATTATATTAATTGTAAATGATGTAGGTGGTAACTGGTATAAGATCAATAGAAATTATGCTGCGAGATTAATGGGTATGTAATATTGGCTATGAGTCAAATAAGGAGAAAACTATAATAATATGCAGACCGCGTCGGTGTACTCACACCATGAATTATAATATATATATATACACACACGTTATATGTATATCATAACTCACTCACACACACTCAAAATACCTAAGATCCAAGTATATATGTATATAATAGATATATACTTGTAGTATACGTCGGACATTCTCAGACATTTGAATGTAATTAAAAGACGTCTTCCCCACCGTTTCCAAGTTTGATTTAAATTTTTCAAATGAAAAAATTATAGGCACTCGGAAACACGATTTATATACACTACTATATACATTGTGTGTCTGTAATCGTTTGATGTTCCCTCTGCCTAACTGAAAGAGTTATATAAGTAAATGGAGTCCCGGAAAAAGAACGAGGAAAATAACGACAAGGAATAAATAAACAGTTTTTAAAAATTCAAAATATATTGATTGATTATGAAAATTAAAAAAATATTAAGGCGTGTATCAAATATCAATGGTATGGAAAATGCTATGAAAATTAATTTTTGTGGTTCCAATAATATGGTTTATTGGGCGGTTTGAGAGTAAAAACACCAATATCATCTTTAATGTATAGAAGAGAAGTTAAACCGTGCCTGTATAATAGTACATTTTCGATAAACTTAAGAGGATGTCGGCGCACTATTTGTTTTCTCTCTCTGACCCACGCGCAACATAGACAAAACACATTTACGCAGAAACATTTTTTCTATGTTTTTAAGTAATCTTAGAGTAAAATCACCCATTACAAAAAAGATAGAGAATAATATTTTTGAGGGAATGCCATATCGATTTGTCTAAATATTGCCTCAAAACAATTTAAACATCATTTTAATGTACAACTTTTTTTGTTTATTTTGAAAGTCGAATACAAAGTAAAATAACAATAAAATATAAAATCGATATGACATTCCCTCAAAAATATTATTCTCTATCTTTTTTGTAATAGGTGATTTTACTCTAAGATTACTTAAAACATAGAAAAAATGATTCTGCGTTCATGCGTTTTATCTATGCTGCGCGTGGGCCAGAGAGAGAAAACAAATAGTGCGCTGACATCCTCTTATTAATAAAATAAAAAAAATTCAAAAAGTAAAATATCACAAGTTTTAGAGCAATTATGGGACATTGAAAATAAAATATCGAAAATCGACTCGACTTAGATTATCATTAATTCATTTTTTTAAACTTTTTTATTATATTTGAATTTGAATGTGTGTCAAACGATTTTTTTTAAATATTTTGTAAAGGAAAGAAGCATTTATGTGAATGTATAGACAATTTGATTTATTAGCTTCTTTGTAGGTTTGCAGTGTTACCGGTGATTAATAGGTAATAATAATTTGATATTAATATTTTATTTTTTGTGATAATTAATCAATAGGTATATTTTTAATTTTTTTCAAATTTTTTTTTTCCCTGGTCTCTTTACCGATTTAACCAGATACATGTATAGCTAACAACTAACGAATATGTACTGAATACCTAAGGTCACTGATTGGTTTTCGGTACATGTGGCATACTAGACTCAATACCCTCCCCCTTATACTCTTAACATGCCATATCAAATCGTTTGCAACATATTTTACTTGTTCTAAAAAAATGATTATTCATGCTATAATAAGTAGGGTATTGGAACATTTTAAGCTCCGAGACAATTGCCTATATTATGATCTCAAGGTGACACTATAAAAAAACGTACCTATATAATAGTAAGCTATATCTAATAGAAAATTAGAAAAAACTCCTAAGTTACCTACATATTACTAATTTACCTTAAATATCTGTTGTAGTTTATACATTAAAAAAAAAAACAATAGGATGATGTCATACCATGTGAATTTGTCTATTAATAGTCCATTCTGTTTATGCGGTACGAACAATGTTTACATATTATTATTTCTATAATACATGACAATTATTTCGGAAATTTTTTTCAAGGTCGCATACTCCATACTTGGATATGAATTAATCAGAATTGTGATATACAATACAACACTTTTGACTTTTTGTCATACATCACAAAAAAAATAACACAGTGATACTGAAATAAAAAAAGGTATGTACCTAACGATGGTGTGAATGCCAACCTAACCAAGACTTTCGATTACCTATGGCAATATAATAATATGTATACTTTAATGTATATAGTTAAAAGTCCATACAATATTTGAATTTCTGAATATAGGTATCTACATACGATACTTGAAACTTAAATACATTTTGATAAATTCTTCAAACAGCAACCTAAAAATATCAAAAATATATAAATCAGGATTTTATTTTCTTTATACACATTTTAAGATCTTGACAAAATTAAAAACTACAATTATTAAACGGTTTTAGTTATTTTATTGTAATATTCAAAAAATTATTATTCGCTGGGACTTATATACAATGATATTTTAAAAATAAGTATTTAGATTAGTTTTAAGCTTACCTTAGCGGTAAACTTAATACATATTCTGAATTCTGATATTCACAGATTACGCCGGTAAATACATTTATTATTTAGTATAAGTTCAAAACAGTTTTAATATGAATATTGAATATGTAATAGGTGGGTAGGTATATGAAATTAATAAATAATATTTTAAATTTTAATATATTCTTTCTGTTCTTGACAACAATTATTAGTTTAACTTTATGATAGATAAATAAATTACAAATAGATAAATAAATATACGATAAAATATATTAAGGTTTAAAATAGAGGCTGACACATCATTTCCGCTCAGAATAGCTTTTCGTGTACAATAGTTTAGCATTGAATTAAAATTGAATACATCCATTACAATGACTTCATCAATGACGAGGTACACTCGATTTTTTCAAAATAATTATACACTAAATAATTTACAATAAAAAAGGGGGTTTAATTGAAAATCAGAAGTATGGACACTCCTTAAGTCATACAAAAAAATCTTAAAAATTTGAAAAAATGGTCGAGTATGTTTAAAAATTCCAATAATCAGAATTTTAATAAATTATAGTTATTGAAAGAAAATAGAATATATGTATTATGTTTGGTGAATCATTATATGTACCACAAGGTGACTTCCCCGTTTTTTACTTTTTTGAATGACAAAATAGAGTTTTTATTTCATATTCCAAAGCAGAATATTTTCCCAAGTATTTTGATACATAAAAATCGGATTTAGGACGAGTAGGTTATGAGTTATAAGTATTTAAAGTTTAGTCAAGCCGAGTAGTGGTCAAACATTTTGCAGGGTAACCCCACACCACTCCACTCCGCCCATCTATACTTTAAATATTCATACACTACTAGTTCTAAACTCGAATTCGCGGATGAAAATACTTAGCAAAATATTCTAGTTTGGAATATTAAATTAAAACTCTATGTTTTCATTCAAAAACGTAAAATACTCAAAAAAAATATAAGGATAAAAATATTTAATAATATGTGTTTTTAATAAAAACGTTGTTTTTTAACAACTTGAAATTATGTAAAAAATATTTTAAAAAACATTAACACTTTTTGAAGTAATGAGTGTTTCATGATAAAAAAATCACCTTGTATATGCACTAAAAAAATGTATATTTAATTACTTAAGTGTGTAATAAAAAGACATCCTACAGGCTACATTCCTACTTATAAGTTATAACTCGCAATTCGCCAGACACGTATTTATATTATGATTGACAATATATAAGTATGACCCTTCTTCTTTTTCTTCTTCATAAATAATAATAGTTTTATTCTAACTAATTTACTAGCAGGTATAGGTTCATATTACAAATTATAATATTGTATTATAGGTACTTGCTTGCTACCAGGTATCTATTATTGTTATTTTTGTACAACTTGTTCTCCAACACAGGTGTTTAGAATAAAAATTCAATTATCTTAAATTGTTCGCTATGATTATGCGCGTAATTAGTAAGCAATTCAAAATATAACCATTTTAATTAGGTACTTGCAACAATATTTGCAGTACTATTAATTATTATATGTTGATTATACGCACTTGTATACTTCATGTCCATATTGATCAATTGCACAACCGATTTCTTGCAATAATCAATGACGATTTCGAAAACCAATTAAAAATAAAAATCTAAGAACAATTAAAAATTAACTTACACTTTTGTACACAAGAATTCGTACGATTGGGTTTAACCTAACCCAGCCTTGATTCGTATGATACCCATTGATTCGATATTAAATCATTATGAGTTGTCACTATTAATTGCTGTGCATAACATGCATAAATGCATAATATTAGATGTAGCTACCTATATAATACAATATTTATGTGTTATTAAAACGTGAGGCGATTTCTTTGGACGGCTATATCTAAAGATCTATTATACTGGGCCGATTTTCGTGATTTTTTTTTCCCAAACGCATCTGGATACTTTGTGAGCCATCTGATGAAGTCCGAAAATGTATCAATTAAATAGTTTTCCGTGTAGTTGCGTATAGCTTGCCGTGTGCAAACACACATCTTTACCCCCCCCCCCTATCCTAGTACTGCTAAAGCTGGGTTCACACTACACCGTGTCTTGTGATTTCGTTTTTTTTATGTTTAAACCAAAATTCAATACCAATGATATGAATATTTTACCTGATGATAACATAATATTATTTTATTTTAGTTATTACTTTTCAGCACATAGATGTAACCACACGGTCAAAAGTTGAATATTATATTCAACTATGCGGTACCGTTTGGTAACTGATTATTTTACACGTCGTTGCTGGCGAAGTGCGTTATTACCCACGGTTTAAGATATACAACAGGTGTCCCACCGAGATCTGACAAATGCCATAACTTTTGCTATATTCAAAATTTAAAAGATTTTTTTTATATATCATTTATAGTCACTCGCGCTATAATATATAAAAAAAAGATTTTTATTTTTAATATTGAAAATAAACATTTGATTTATAGGTATATTTTTGGATAAATTCAAAATATCCAATTTGTGAATATCTATACATTTATTGATTAAATTAATTTTTAACGTGATAACTTTTTTAAAAATATTATTTTTGGGAATTTTCTGGCATGAGTATATTTCTTAAATTATTACTAATCAGTAATCACATAATATTAACAATTTTTGTCGTACGTTTAAGTAGCATAATTTTTTTTTTTTGTCAGGTCTTTCTGTTACACCCTGTATATATAGGTATATCTACAACTGTGGTTATTACTACCTGGCGGAAACATGACAACATAATATATTTTGTTATGAGCGTATACGTCTACATTGTGCACGTACACAACCATATGTCTATTTAACTGCTGTGTTATCGTCGTCGTCGGCATTTTCTAATAAAAAACCCTATTTCCGATATCTATAGATATCACTATTTTCGATAGGTCTTTCTGTTACACCCTGTATATTTAGGTTTATCTACAATTGTGGTTATTACTACCTGGCGGAAACATGACAACATAATATATTTTGTTATGAGCGTATACGTCTACATTGTGCACGTACACAACCATATGTCTATTTAACTGCTGCGTTATCGTCGTCGGCATTTTCTAATAAAAAACACTATTTCCGATATCGTTATTTCATGTGGCGAATATACCCACTAATGAATACTGACACAAACTATTCATTCAATTGAAATAAATCCATCGTTATTATAAAGTGATAAAATAAAATACGTATTTGGAGATATAATTGTTAAAAAAAAATGTGAAAATGTGTTTATTTTTTTTTTTTTGCTATTCTTGGACTTAAAAATGAACATTGTGATGAAATAAATAATGAAATATTGTTAACACGTTGCCAGTGCAAGTAATTTCAGATTCTGAGCGGAGCGATAAATGTCCAATGTAAAAATATAAACTTCAAATGCTCATAAAAATTTAATTTGACTTCTTTGTAGACAATATTTTGTTTTTTTTTTTTTGATACAGATAGACAAACTTATGAGGAATCTTGTACTACATTTTCAAATCTCATATTTAAAAATAAAATTTTTTATGAATTTCTAACTCAAAATAATTTGAAAATGTTCGTGATTTTTACGTATTTTGACAAGGGTTAAACTTTAAATGGGTATAAAAAAATAGCGACTGGATTTTTAATATTTTTCAAATTTCATTGTAAAAATATATTAAAAGAGGCTTATTAAAATTATAAATTATAATTCATAGAAAAATAAAACTAATAAAATTGGAAACTGAAAATGCAGTCCGTACTCCGTAAACAGTTCAAAACAGTTCAAAAAAAATCAAAATATTTTGAGATTTTTATCGTGTATAGAAAATGCTAATATAAACAACCAGTGAAAATTGCATGTACTTATATATGATCATTTGTTTTAGAGTTACACCAAAAACCAAAATCGATTTTGCCGAAAACTGCAGTACATGCTGAGTTCGTCGTCGTTGCCTGTGACGTGCGTTATTACCATATAGACTTAAAGAAATAGACGGAACATTAGGCCCGAGGACTGGGAGGCGTGGTCGTGCCAAACGGATTAAGAGAGACAGCATGAGTTCTATCATAAGAGTGAGAGAATTGGCCTCTGCAGGACAGCCAATTAGAGCGTTAGTTCAAATTTAATATTTTCTAAATGATAAGACAATGATAAGGCGCCTGATCCTTGGAACAATCTCCACCCACTTGCATGCGTTGTCATACCTAATGTTCCGTCTATTTCTCTAAGTCTATGGTTATTACCAGGGTTTAAGATATATATATATATATATATATATATATATACTATATAGGTATACCTATACGTTTACATCAATAATCTAAGACCGTGGTTTATATTGTGCGAGCACACAATCCTATATCTACTGCTGCATTATCGTCGTCAGCATTCTCAAATAAAAACACCATTTCCGATTTCGTCATTTCGCGTGGCGAATACCCACTAATAAATCCTGACACTATTCGTTCGATTGAAATAAATTCACCTTGATTATCAAGTGAGAAAATAAATTACGTATTTGGAGATATTATTTTTACAAAATGTGTCTATTTTTTCACAATTTACTATTCTTGCACTTAAGAATAAACATTGTGATGAAATAAACAATGTTGCCAAGTAGTTTTTAAGTTTAAACACATTGTCAAAAGACTGTGACCATTTTCTGATACATAGAATCTTTAGACTTAAGATAGTTTACATTTAAGTGGTTAACCATTAACTCCGCACAGTTTGTTATTGAAGCAATAAGCTACTATCGTAATACTCTTGAGAAATTCAAATGTAATGTCCAATCTAATGAATGATACAAGATTTATTGTACTAAATAATTCACACGACCATTATTTAGACTTAGAATTCATAACTGGCCAGCGTATTTTATTGCCTAGAATTTATTTGACCATTTTGACCCTTTCTGATTCTACTCTCCCCTTTTCATTTACCAAACGTTAATTTCCTATAAGAATAGCTTTTGCTATGACAATAAACAAAGCACAGGGTCAAACATGTGCCCGGTGATTGTAAACAGGTACAGGTAAACACAAAATCACACATGTAAACTGCACCCGGGTAAAATTTTAAAAATGAAGAGCTATATTTTTGCAAAAGTAAACAAAATTACAATTTCGTATTTATACTTTCATTACAGGCATATTATTACAAGCGTTTTTAAAAAAAACTGTGCAAGTTTTTGACTGTACATCGCCACTTCAACTCACCTGAACTTATTTATTATTATTACTTATTTAACCGATTTATTTTTCAAAATTTAAATTTTGAAATTATTTTCAAGCTCTTTTCGCGCTGTGATACGAATTGTTCGCCCATCGCGACTTCAGTGATTAAAGTGAATACGATAGGTACTAGCAGACCTATGCCGGATGTATTGATAATTGCAACAGTTATCGTATACCGCAATAGTTATTCGATAACTTATTGGTATTTTTATACATTTTGATAGAAAAAGTACACAATCATAGATTTACTTTAATAAGTTAAAAGTTTTGTATAATTTACAAACGGGGCGCAGCTTACATTATACCTTTTTAATAAGGATAAAAATTTGGGAGCGGTTTACAAAAAAAGGAAATTTTTGCGCCCCATGTCCCAGAGTTAAAACTTTGAAAAAATAAAACACAAATAATACCAAACAACAAAAAAAGGTGGGCAAGTGGATGTCGCTCTGCTGTACAGTGTAGGTTACAAGTGAGTCACTGTAATGGGTTGTGTTAAATTTGAATTTAACGATATAATAACATTGTACCTATAAGAAAACGATTCAGAGCGAAGACTGTCAGTCAGCCTATGGTATAATTATATCTTAGATTTAAAAAGAAAAACGTTTATGAATTTCTAACTTAAAATAATTTGCTAATTTCCGTGATTTTTACTTATTTTGTAAAGATTTGAACTTTAAATGTGTAAAAAAAAAATTGTGACTGGATTTTTAATGTATTTCAAACTTCATTGTAACAATATATTAGGAGTCTTGTATTGAATTTACAAGTATTTTTACCCAACAAATAAAGTTTTATTTACATTCATAGAAATAAAAACTAATAAAAATTGGAAACTTAAAATGTCCTTAAACAGTTCAAAACAAATCAAAATATTTAAAAAAAATTCATCATGTATGGAAAATCCTAATATAAAAAAACCAGCGAAAATTGCATGTACTTGTATACAGTCATTTGTTTTAGAGTTACAGCAAAAACCAAAATCTATTTTGTCGAAAACCGATTTTGCGTAAAAAAATTAAAAAAACACACTTCATTGTAAAATCAATACATTCATCTCTCTGCTCAGAAACTAGAAGATACCTACAATGTATAAAGTTTATATAAAGAAATTCTATAATAATAATGATACACAAATGCATTGAAATTTTCATATGTTTATCCATTTTTTTGTTTTATGTTAAATATTTGCAGTTTTCCCGTATGCAAATGTTTCGCGTAATCTATAAATGTTATTAAAGCCGAAGAAAGTAAATTACTTTCTATTTTAAGTTTTTCTTAAACATTAATGGCACATTACTATAACGATTTATACATTTTTTTATATTTATTTATATATACATATATCATTATTCAACAATCTTATTTTTTTACCGTAACCTGGCAGAGACATGTAATTCAGCTATCACAATTTAATAGGTACATAAGCAAAACAATGTACCCATGTACTCGTTTATTTTGGATATTTTAAATATCACAATTGTTATTTAAATTCAACAATACAAAAAGTGTTGTCAAGTGATTGTGTCGAGTGACAGGAAAACTATTTGTAAAACATATTGTGTACAATACAATTGCAGTTATTCAGGGGTTACCAATCCGTGAAGCTTTTTGAGCCGTCTCGTCAAGCTCACAAATGTTTTGATTTTCATCGCCAAGATCGTAGCTGTATAATGTTTATTATATAATATTAGAGTTTTTGTTGTGAGAAATTCAATCGATAAGTGAAATCATTCAATAAAAATAAAATAATTATTTTTTATCCTTCTTAAGATTAAGGTGAGGTAAATAAAATAATAAAATTGTAATAAAATGATTCATCAGCTATCTTTTCAACCTCATTACATCGGTATGGCTCCCCAAACAATTTCGACTCACGATGTAGAAATGCATCGCTGATTGAGCTCGATTTAAAAAAAAAAAATTTGAATACCCCTAAACTGCAGTCTGCAGTAAATCATTTAAGTCTGGGAACAAAGCCGGATTAATAAAATACCACATTACTAACGACCAGCTGTTAATACAATTAAATGGATAAATGTATTGGTAATTATTATCAACAAATTCCTTTATAGAAAATAATATATAATATTATATACAGTTACATATTATACGAGAAAATCAGTTTCTAAACTATTTAATATAATATAATATAGGTACCAATACTTTTGTTATTTTTTAATCGATCATATTTTATGCGCTTTCGAGTTGTAAACGTGACAAATAGTTTTAAAATAAATTCAATACACAATATAAAATGTATAATAATAAAGTCAACTTTAAGTCTATATAGTCTAGTTAAGAAGTTACTTTTTACTATAGGTATTATTAAAATATATTAATGCACAGTAAAAACATATATCTCATGAAGACTATAATCACTTTTTAATACGCTTCAATTAGATTTGCATAAAGTTTACATAATATGTAAACCAAGATTTTTGAAGGGGGGATACCAACTGCAGTGGTAACATTTTTTTTTGATTATAAATTATTACAGTAATATTATAATTGTATATATTATTAATATATTATACTTAGTACAACATAGGTATTACATATGAATGGTAGTTAGTAGTTACTATTTTATGTTAACTACATATTATTATATGATAGGTACGTCCAATTATATCATTAATTTTTATTTTTTATATAACTATAGTAAGTTACTTCAATTATAATTGTACTATTTGGTCCAATCATTTAATTTCTCACTTTAGCTGAACCTTCAGGACAAGATTTAATCGTATTAAAAATACAGAACATATTGTTATGTAAGAAACTCATTATTATTTCGAAAAATATTAATATTTTTAATAATATAACAACAACACGCATTGTCACCGATCAAAGTGATTGCTTAATAAAATATACACTAGGTATAACGAAAAACAAGTCGATGATTTATTTGTTATTATGAAACGGGATGAGCCCATTCCAAAATATGTTGACATTAATCTTACAGCTAAAGTACGTAACATTTTAAATTATAAAAACAACAATATGTCGATGAACATTACACAATCGGAACTGGTTTAATCCCTCGATGGATCCTCGTTTGCTAATCTCATCATTTATATTAAAATAGTATTTATTTATTTTGTAAAATTACATAACACATTAATTTTAGAGTGGGGGTGAGGCCACGGTGTCGATTCCCTCCCTTTTGTATCCGACAACCACCCTCGACAACATATAGATATTTGTAAATATTAAATAATATAAGGCAGAGTTTCTCAACTTGTGGTACGCGTACCACTGGTGGTACGTGGAAATCTCCTGAGTGGTATGTTATTCGCATACAATTTTATTTGGTTCATTTGTTATCCATAATAATATGAATAACAATTGTACATATCATTTTATTTTCTTTTTATGCATTCAATGCTTATATTATTATCATCATTTGGTAGATATAGTTCCCAATGAAATAAAATTCCATGCGTTTAAAACAACATATTATGCACTTTTGATAAGCAAAAGTAACTTTATTTGGTCAAGTGGTACGTGCAAACCGTGGAAGTGGTAAGCAGATTTTAAAAGGTAGAGAACTGCTGATATAAGTATATTATTATGCAATGGACTGGTCCAACTGTAAGGCTAGGGAATTATAAACATCTAATGTTTTTTTTTTTTTTTAATTAAACATTTTTCAACTGTGCGCGTGGTCTGGGGATTGTGATATTTACTATAATATGGTAATAATATATTAATATTAATAAATTATAATGTCCTAGTTATAATATTCGTATAGTATCGCCCTAAGGCGATATCTAAAAATAAACAAGTAAAAATTAATTACACACTAATTTACGACTGGACAGCTATATCCTTTACCACAGTAACTAGCCACGGCCACGACGGACCACAGTGACTATATTATACTACAATAATAATTATGATAATTACAAGACAAATCATTATCATTATTACTTGTGCATAATTGATAACGTTTTTACGGATATTTAATTATAATATATTATTATTACTGTATGTCCGGCGAAATACTCTGGGAGCTCAGTTTCCGCTGTAGCCGAACGTAAAACACTTTCCACATCGATTCTTCGTCCTCCATTTTTTTTTTTTTTTTTATTATTGTTGTTGTTGTTGTTGCTTTCGACAGTGACCGTGACGCGAGTGCGGACGAAAGTTTTACACGAAACAGACGAGGTAGGCAGATATCATATTATTATTATTATCATAGAGGCGAGCGCGTAACACCTAAGCACAACTTGGTGGCGACTGAACGGTATGCCGCGGTAACCGGTTGCCAATGAACCCGCGAACGCTCGGTGCGAATTTATTCGTCATCACGTGACGACGATGATGATAATAATAATGATGATAATGATAATAGATGTTATTATTTTAGAGGGGCCGACCTTCGCCGAAGAACGTGGCGGCGGCGGCGGCGGCGACGGTGGCAGCAACGATACTGTATCGGAACTCGCCAGCCAGTGGAGGGGAGGTGCAATGTTACGATTTGGGAAGGGGACAGATTTTTTTTTTGGGAGATTTGCATTGTACCACATCGGTAGGAAACTTCTGTGCACACACACACATGCGACGAGGACGTTCTAATTTAAGTTTGCGACGTGGGCTGCGGCCGAGTTAACAGACCTACATAGTACGATGTGTATACCTACTTAATTATTTATCATACGAGTACATTATTTTTAAATAATTTTGTAGGTAGAGATACATCTTACGAGTGTTAATAATCGATAGGTATGTTTATTCGATAGGTATGTTAATTCGAATGTATTTTGTACCCGCAAGAAGAAGGTAAGAAAAATTGTAATCGACTAGACTGCAGGTGAAGGGTACACTGCATAATAATGGGCGACTGTAAGCTCTACCAGTTTCATTTTCTCACTTGGAATGGGTACATGGAAACTCGGCCAGTGTTAAAGCCTTGCTTGTGTAAAACTAAATATTATATTTCGACAAGTTAAACTCAAAAATTTAAAAAAAAATGGTGTTAGAGAAATCTATAAATAGTTATAATAATGGATTTATATTACACTTAATAGTTAGAATATCCACAAATTTTATCACATAATTTTAGTTCAGAGTTCAAATATTATAAGTTATAACATAGGTATAGTGTCATAATATAACATACTTAAAGTAGGTAGTATATAGGTACCTACATATTTTTTGATTATTAAAATTATGTATCATGACTTTTTAACATAATAGGTACTGGCCATTACAATTTGTATGATTTGTTCGGTCAACAATTATTATATTTATTTTTATTTTTTTTATATTTGTTGATACATATGCATAACTAACTAATACTGTTATTATAAAATTGTGATTTTTTTGTTTAGTAATAATAATTGTTATATTTTATTAATTGTTTACAGTTACTTGATTTTCTTCACTGGCGGAGTTTCCTTCACTCAATCTTACCTGATTTTCTTCACTGGCGGAGTTTACATGAACCCAATTTTATCTCTTTTATTTTTCTGACGGAGTTTACACTAACAAAAGGTTCCTAATGGCAAAGTTTACATGCGCCCATAATAATATACATATATAGACACAACGTATTGTTTTCCTTATATCGTCGCACACGGCCTCTGGTCAGTTATTCACTTATTTTCATTGAAGCATACTACCAGATACGTTTGCTCTGCAAGGAAAATGGAGGAATTCTACCTGATAAAATAACATGGCACGATGACAATTTATAATTTAATGATACGCATACTACCTATATATTAACCCGCCGACCATCAATAACCAGTTGGCCACTTTTCATTGGTCGTCATAAATAATATAGGTACAGGATGAAACAAGAATACAAATCAAATAACATTTGTTCTAATGAATTTATGAATATTTAAAAATTTTTTTTATATTATTATGTACAAAACCTTATTGAAACCCATCTGGATATACGGACTTCAGGTATGGGGAAATATTCTAAAAAGTCCAACCCAAATAAGAGACAAACTTTTCAAAATATGGCATTAAGAAAATTAGTAATAAATGCCCCTCCATACTATCAAACCAAAGAGTAAGTAATATAGAGTACTATACATAAATTGTAACTCAAAAACAATTCACAACCAAGCTAAATGTTCCTATAGACAATTTCATTACCGTATATCTACCTACTCATTCAAATCCTCTCATTAAGAACTTATCATCCATCACAATCCCAATTCCCAGGTAGCCTCCCAAGACGACTTAAACGCAGTGCTCGACTTGGCAAAATTAAAGTACCACTCTGAGAACTTAAAAAAAAGAGCGTCCCCATCACTTTCTAAACGTAACTAAGCCCCACACCCCACGTCCCCCACCCCCTATTCCCCCTCTCTAAATCATATAAAAATATATAAATATATAAATATAATAATCAACTTAAAAAAATTACTGTAAATATTATATTGTATATTTTTGTTATAACTGTAAAATAGAATAAATATATGATATATTATATTATTATTAATATACCTATGATATATTAAATATATGATAATTGATAACAAATATCAATGAATAATGATAACAGTGGTAAGTACTGGTAACTGATAATATATTGCATAGGTTATGAAACACGATTAAAGATAATTAATTAAATAATAATAATACATATATTACCTAATAATTATTAAATCTACGGTAAAACAATTATTATGATTTGATCACGTGCATTTTGATAAAAATGCAGAAATGCAGAAATGATGCAGCGTCCCGTGCGTTCCCCTTAAAAATAAAAGTAATGATACGCTAAAATTTCTGAAAAATTAGTTGGGGTACTCCGTCCCACTGCGCCCCCCCCCCCCCCAAGACAAGTAAATGGTGCAGAGATTTATTACATTGAAAAAACAAACCATAAAACAATAACACACAAGACCAAACCAAATTGAAAGTGTCACCATATAAGGGTGGCTTCTTTCCCCAAATTATGTAACTCATGTTCTATTTTTAATTTCTTAATTTACATAAACTCATTATGGCCATGATATAGATTGTAAATTTACTCCTAAAAATAAAAATTAAATAAATAAAAAAATATATAATATATTGGGGTTTGCGTTTTATGTATAATATATTTATTAATATAACATTTTTCATTTTTTAATACAAAATATCCAATTTATTAGTATCTGGTTTTCAGACAAATTTTGATTTTAAAAACATTTGTTTAAGTAATTTAGTTAAAAAATCTTAGTAGGTACACTGTTGAAAAGCTCATAACTATTTGAAATTGTTTTGAAATTTGCACCCACCTGCATCAAAATTGTTAGATAAAACGGAAATTGTTTAAAATTTTGACATTTAAAGTTATAAAAAATGTGTGTTATTCTTTTTACCCAAAAAATCCAGTTTGAACATTGTAAGATATGTTGTCCTAATCCCAATTTTATGAGCTTTTCATCAATGTTTAAAATTAATTGTAGTACCTACTGTTTAGCAGATATGAACATTATTATGAATCAAACTCTCGTTTAACAAAAAAACACAAACATGGAAATTATCAACCTTATTATTGATAATCCGATTATGGTCATAAGGACTTTTTTTTGTTCCATTTGAGGTGTAGAAACACCTCTAGAAGTTTGATACATTTATCGTGCAACACCCTGTATAGTGTGTATTATGAGGCGATGACCCGACGATATTTCAACATGCCATTTTATTTCATAATGGAATAATAAATATGTTTTGAGTATAGTAATTGGTTAGTGAAAAAATATCTAGTAGCATATTATGCTACATTAAGTTAGGAATTTAATTTAATTATTTTAATATGTTTTAATAATTGTTTATTTACTTTTAAATGACAATAATCAAAGCGTTACGAAAATTGGCCTCGCGAAAATCGGTTAGAAAAAAAAGTTGTACCCAGCCCAAAAACATATCAATGTTCAAATATATTTTTTCCTTTTATAATATTATACGACGAATTTCATAAGTAATTGAAACTAAACAAGTCGCGTACAATTTTTTTATTACGTAGGTGATAGGTAGGTACTTACAATGTGACGTGCATAAGTGCATAGTGCATTACTCATTTAAGTACTATACCTATTGCGTTTATTATTATATTATTATTAGTTATTCACGCCACGTATAGTACATAAACGTGTCACCACTTCGACTTCGTTCGGCTTTTAAATCAGGGGTGTCCAACCCATGGCTGACATCATTAATTATTCCAAATATTTTCAAACAATGTTGACTTATTTTGAGCTATTTATATAGCCACACCATTTTTTTTTAAATTTTGTAAATTATTTTTCAATTAGAAATACATAAAAGTTTTTCTATTCATACCTAAGATTAAAAATTTTAATGGAAGATTTCACATACATTTTTCTACCTATAATATAACAAAAAAAAGTGTACTTGAACGGAACATTAATTTTTTTTAACTTTTGAACTTACTATTTTTACGTTATCTATTTGATATTCGGCGGTAAACTATATTGATCGATTTTTGATATTTTGTTGTGTTTCTAAAAACGAATTACCTTAAACTCATGAAATGTTCACAAAATATTTATATTAGCATTTTCCATGCATGGTAAAATTGTCAAACTATTTTGACTCTTTTTGAGATATTTATGGCCATGATAATTTTTTGAAATTTTGTAAACTATTTTTCAGTTAGAAATTCATAAATGTTTTTCTTTCATAGTTAACATAAGAAATTCTAATAGAAGGTTCCCAACAAGTGTTTCTAACTCCATCAAAAAGAAAGAGTTCACCAGAAAGTCTAGCTATTTATAGCCATCATGAGATATTTTAGATTTTTATAAATTTTTTTTTTAACTATTCAATTTGATTATTTATACAAGTAGATGACACACCGTCTCCTCTCAGAATCGTTATTCAATGATTAATCATTGATTTTAAATATCCATAACAACGACATGCTCTATACAATTACTGTACAGCAGAGCGGTATACCCACTTGTCGACCTCTTTTTTTTATATAATCCAATCTCTTCAACTTTTAACTCTTGACATATTTTCAGTGACTTGAAGTCACTTCAAGTGACCCTCATGACTTGAACGGCCCAAAATTGTCGTGGCCCACAGAGTTTTACTCGGCAACTCGTTGGGCCAATCCGGCCCTGTGCCTAAGACATAAGGTGATGCGAGTGATGGATCGGACGGCCGGCCGTTTAGTGTTCAACAGATTTCATGTTTTAAGAAATGAAATAAAGTCAAAAGTAAAACCTATCGTAGAGTTTGAAGATGAAAACTGACTTATGGATTTTATTTGACATAACTACTCATTAAAATGAGTTAAACCTGGGTAAATATCAAATCATTAGTAATATGTTTATTAAACAATAACTGCCTTTGAACTGAAACTTAAATTACGGCAAAGTCAAGTTAAGGCGAATAATTTTATAAATTACCCTGTGTTGGTCAAACAAAATCACAAAAATAGCGATAAATGTGCATCTTTGTTATTAATGTTAATTAACTAAAGATTTTCGTAAGAATAGTAAACATATTTGCTGTTTTTGTAACTCCATTTTCGGTTGATAAAGAAAAATTTAATCAGTCGTTTTTTTTTCGGTTTTTATAAATGTATTATATCTACCCAGCATGATATCTCGTCCACAACGATGACAACGTATTGTTCAAGTCCTCTTATTTTGGCAGTAGGTACATATATTTGCAAACAATTTATTGTTTTCAAGAATGATAAATACATTTATATTTTCTTTGTAATTATAAATAAAATGTAATAGCTCATAAAAATATTTCTACTCATTATTCGCTATGGTAAAATTATAAATCAAATGCACGTATCCCACAACAACTTCTACTCACATTATGTAATGGCCCAGTCATTACTTCTAAAAGTTGGACACCCCTGTTTTAAATACTGTGGATTGTCAAAACAAACTTTTTACTCGAATATATAGTTTGAAAAACTGCAAGAGAAGTAGTAACAGCTGATATAAATATGGTACTTATATACTTTGTTAGAATGTGACATTCCGATATAATATCTGTTTGTATAACATATTTTTTAACAATTACAACGCGCTATATAGCACATAAAATTTATGAGGAACTGTGTGTCACGTGTGTACACTAATATAAGAGTTACATACCTAATAATCACATTCAAAATGAATTAGACTTCTATCCAATTGGATAGGTCATAATGTGGAATATAAGTAAAATATAATATGTATATACATTTTATTGAATGTCTATTTAATTGAAAGGCACATACAGTGTGTCGAGAACGTGTAAAAACCCTATAGTGGCCTATTAAAACGTCATACAGTGGGGATCACGCAGTCATAGGCGTTGTGGCAGTCTATGATCACAGTATATGTGTATAGGTAGGCACAATAATTTGAAAAATACAATTTAATTGAACAAATGGCGTTAAAAATTGCATATTCACCATAACTGCAGACAAATAATGCAAAAACATCTGGATCAATATGACATTAGAGGTAGGCCGAGATCGGAATTACTGCCGAGCGAATTTTCTATGGAGGTAATTTTTTTTTTTTAGTTCAATTTATTTGTCCCTTTTATATATATAATATATTATAAATATTATTAATATATATTATAAATTTAACATATATTATGTATGCTTGTAAATATGTACGTTGCATACCTACCTATTAAGTAAATATGTTATTCTATTAAAAGTTATCTCTTTGTGTTCCGAAAAATACAATTTGAACAAATATAATTCTTCAACATGTTCAATCCTATGTCCTACAAATAATATGAAGCACGTGTTTAAATGAAGAATATTTACTTCAAATTCAACATAGTAAAACTATATTTCTGAGCTCATATATTATATGTTTTTACACCTTCCGAGGTGGGTGACACTCTATTTTTTATGATTACCTTTAATTAAGATTTTTACTTGACAGTTTACATTTTTACACTTAATAGTTGTATGTCTGGAGCAGTGAAAGGGTTAGGTAGTATACCTTATAGTGGTATAAATCACTATGCAAATAGTCAATGTTATTATATTATTGCCGGCAAATTGGGCTTTTTTCAAAAACCATTAAAAACTGGTTTTTTGGTCGAAAAAATGGATAACGGCCAATTGAGAATCGGCGAACTGGGAACAAACCGGTCTTAGGATGACCAAAGAAAAAAAACAATAAACATCAACTTCTGTTCAGTATAGGTACATAGTTGCTAACGTTAGTTCTTGATCACAGATTCCGAAGTTATTGTCTTTTTTCTGATAAAATAAGATCGAGATGTTGAACTTCAGACTTCATTTGAGCTAGGAATAGTTTTGTGCAAATATTTTATATTATTTTTTGACAAAATGATTATCAGCCAATGATTATAATTTTGGCAAGTGGTACTCAACAATTTTACGTAGTAACACATAAATTGAAAGATAAGATTTTGCATAAAATGCATGTTTCTATTTTCAACATGATATATAGGTCCATAAGCAGTCAATCACAGTGGCGTAATTAGGGGGGGGGATTTGGGTGGCGTATCCTCCCACCATGACCGTAATTTTTTTTTTTTAATCGTCAAACACATTTATGTACCTACTAATTGTATTAATGTATATTTTATAGATAATACAAAAATCACCCGAATCTCAAAATTCAAATATATTTAATATTTTTCATAATATACTTTCTGTGGTAGAGATTTAATTCAAGTATAATGCTTTACTTTTTTGCTCCACAGAATCGATTAAATGGTCTTGCTATGTTCATAAAAATGTCAAAATCGACCCCGAAGAAGTGCTTATTGAATTAGCATTAAGACCACGTAGAGTGGATCTTGTATTGTGATTTGTGATGTAACTGTATCTATAGCATCTAGGAGGACCTAGGGATCAATAAAGTTAATGTACCTAAATGGCTAAATGTGAATATCTAAATATTATGTTATATTTATTTTAATGTATAGTGTACCTATACAATATTACATACAGATCATAATGGCTATACTTGTATTGAGAGGTGCTTATTGCTTATATGATTAAAAAAAAATGTTAAGGGGGGGGGGGGTAATTGGTGAAATGTACATAAATTTCATTCCCCCCCACAATTATGACCAAACTACTCCACTAGTCAATGAGTGTCCATAAATCATCATACTTGATTGATTAAATATCATCAACATTTCATTCTGTATATTTATGCATATTCCGACGTTATTGCATGGTTTGAATATGTTTGCATATTTTAAGATAAAAGCATACATATATACTCATAACGGTCAAAAAAGGTGTGAAAAGAAATCAGTAGTTGCGTTTATTATTTAAATATCAAATATTTTACGGTTCAAAGAATTAAATTTGTCGCACTTACCAACTAAAATATTATTTACTTACAGGTTTTCAATCTTTTAACGACTAAAAATTAATAAATTACATTTTCGTGTTGCATATCTCAATATCTGTGCTATAATATATACAAGGTATAACATGGACTTGTCGAAAAATAAAATGATGCTACTTAAACGTATGACAAAAATTGTTAAAATTATATGATTTGTTAATAATTTAAGAAATATACTCATGTCAGCAAATTCCCAAAAAAAGTTATTACTTTCCAAATTCATTTAATCAAAAAAATATTGATATTTTAAAAATATATAAAAAATAAAACTTCTTGACTTAGATAAATGTTTTTACTATCAAAATTGTTCTTATAAGCAGATTCACAAATTGGCTATTTTGAACACCTATATCCAAAAGCATTTAAATCAAATTTAAAATTTTTCATTTTCAGTGTAAAAAAATAAAATAAATTTTTTGTGTATTATATATGTGTAGCGCAATCTCACTATAAATTATATATAAAAAAAATTAAATATTGATTAGAACAAAAGTTATTCCAAAAGTCTGTTACACCCTCTATATTATAAATTTTACTATTTGATTATAAGAATTTTAATAAAATTAATAAATATCTAATTAACACTGCAAAATTAAAATTTAATAAAACTTGAAATTTAATCATGAATGTTTTGCAATTTTTTCTTGCCTATTTAGAATATTTTGAGTCCATGTTTGCGCAATTTGCATGCGTATTTTACCATTTATAACGAATATAAATCCGGTCTTTACACATAATATATTTTAATCCAGAAATACAGAATATTTGTATACAATTAGATATTTTAAAATTTTAAATAACAAAAAAAGCCTGTCAGAGTGTCAAGCACACGTCCTTCACGTCTGTTGCTATTCCGGAGTAAGTCTTTGTATGAAAAAATAGTTATGGATATTGTATGATAAAACTATATAATTATTATAGCAAAGGATTATAATTTTTATTAATTGAAAATTATCGATTCTTAAATTCGTAAATAATGATAAATATTTTAACTGGAACTCAATAAATAATCAAGCAAGTACCTATGTTGTTCTCAAGTCTCAAACATTCAAATACATTATAGAATATTAGGCATACCATTAATTTTCTCAATACATGCCAAGTATAATGCGTACGCCAAATTGTATATTATTATAACTACTCAAATGTGTTGTTTACAGTTTATTCATTTCAAATTTAAATAATTAATGCATAGTGTAACAAGATACGGTCGTATATACATTTTAGTCCACCTATAGACTACAGATTGCTGATATATAGGTACTACCTATAATATGTATAATACTGCTACCTACATCGTAGAATAATTTTTTATATTATTATGTTCGTAAAGTGGGGGGACTATATAAATCAAGAAAATATTTAACAGGAAAAAAAAATTAGGATTGTTTTTTTTACTGAATGTTATTTCTACAAAATGATTGTATAATTTAGGAATAGTATTATACAGGAATAAAATTTTATTTATATTTACTCGTTTATATGAGCTCTCTGCTCTCGTTTTTATGTGCTCCTCTTGTAATAGTTGTGGGTTGTCTAAATTATACAGATTCGTCACAGGGTTTAAATATACAATAATTGGTCGGTAAAAAGTATTAGATTTGGTATTACACTATAGTTTGGTAGGTATATTATCAATGCTCGAATGTGGGGGGGTGCGCAGGAGGATGTAGCTATTGTTATCAAAATATATTATACCTATTTGGAATTCAAAATGTGTTGCTGAAAAGTGGTATTCAAAATGTTTGTAAGGAAGGAGCGTGGGGGGAGGGCAAGGCCCCTCACGGGTCTGTGTTGATTAATTGAGCCCGTTAACAGGTTAGGTAAGCTGAATGGTCCTCTTTAGCTTCTGAACTTTTCAAATTATCGTCTTCTTGAACCTTGTTGTTGTTGCCGATCGGTGCTGCCTCTGGGATCGGAGCAAGATCCGACTCTGCTGCAGATGACAGCGCATCGCCACCCGGCAATCCATCACTGTGCAAGGAGACAGACTCCTCTACGTTTTCGTCCAACTCCTTTCTATCTGCGCCTCCAAGAATCGGATTTTGTCCTTTCGGGGTCTGACCGTCGCCACTTGAGGGCGCACTATAGCCGCCGTCCGTCACCGCCAACCGTGGTCGCTCCTGTGGCCGTCTCCCGGCTGGGCAAGGTCGTCAAGCTTCCGAGCAAAAGCGCCGTCCAGGTCGGAGAGCGTGCAGAGGTGACCAGTGGCCAGCAACACTGACAAATGTCTGCACCAATTCGCCATCTCGCATCCTCTCCCCTTGTTTATTGTGTCTCCTGTCCGTCGTATTTTTTTTCTTTCTTTAAATTTCATTAAATTATCTCTAATTGTTAAATTTTTCACATATTATTGTAAATTTCGATTTTTTTTCCTTTTATTATCATTAACATAATATATTATATATATATTATTATATTATATTATATTATATATTATATTTATAGCCAACGTGCTAATTTTTTTATACATTTTCGTCTTATTTTTGGTTTATAATTATTAATAAACATATTATGGTATGAACAAAAAAATTTTGTTTCTATTTATTTTTTCGTTTTGTCGAGTGTATAATCAGTTATTGTTACAGATTTAACGACTAAAAAATCTTTAAAATATATATTTTAAATAAAAAAACTCGTTAGTTGATTATACAGAGTAGACCTGCAGTATAAACGCTACGCGGATATTATAAATGTTCCAAGAAAAATTTAAGCCATCAAACACTAAAGGCGACGAAAACTGCTGAATACATCATAAAATAACTCATTACACCTGCGGATTCGACATGGACAGATATACCTAACATAAACCATACAAGAGTTTTAAATAATAATATGTATTGTGTAGAACGTGCGAACGTCAATATAGTCAAATAGTTAATAGAAAATAATACTTAAAAAAATTCAAAATTGTATTTTACATAGGTAAAATAATAATATAATTTTTATATAATAATATATAATAGCTGCATGTCGAAAAATAATATTGTTTGAAAACTTTTCGGTTTAAGTTTGAACCATTAAACCGGCATGTACCGGTACCATATTTTCTACATAATTATTGATTCTAGTTGTAATATCCTAATCCGAATAAAACTTGGTACCAACCCTTTTGTACTAGGAATATATTACTCCACATATATTTATACAGTTATACTGAAAATTATCTCGACATAATACGCGATATTAACATAAGTAATAATGGAAAATAAGCATTACAAGTTGAAGATTATAATCACTGGCACTTCACACGCGGCTTACATTATACACAGAAAGATCGAACTAAAAACAGCAATAATTATGAGTAGGTATTACACTAACTATGATTGGCATTCGTTGTATAAATGTATTAAATAATTAATAACGATTTAATATAATATTATGGTGCTTTTATTCAATATACTTATATAGTCACCTATCTGTAGAATATTATAAGCAATTGGGTAAAAAAAAACAAAAATTCTTATACAATGATAAATATCATTGAATTCAAATTTAATACCATCCATTATACAGTGACCCACTTCTAACCAGAAGCAGAGCGACTTTTTTAAAGTTATATTTGAAAGGGGGCCCACCAAGTGTATGGTGTCCCGGGCCCCAATTAATCCTTAATTTGGGCTTGTGCATACAAGTATACAATACATAACATAATAGGTATAGCATATTGTATAAGACTTTCTAGTTTTAAAAAGGAAAACAATATTGAAAAAATGTCAACGTAAATTAACCATCTATATTATTCTTTTTATTTAATCGCATGTTCCAGTAATTCACATTATTCATTTTTCATTACAAACGATTCCACAAAATTTGATGTGATTGTATTTCGTATGATTTGAATTGATTCGTACGATTTTTAAATCACCCTCAATGGACTAATTTTTAAGTCGGAAAAATACGGCTTGATTCAAAGGGATTGGGTAGGGGTTGTTATTAAAACAAAAATTGTGATACAGAGCGTGAACAGAAAAAGGTTGAACATTTTAATTTTTTCAATATAAATATAATTTTAAGCATTAACAAAACCCAAATGAAACACAAGAAAGGTCACCTGCACGAAATATTTAGTTTTATAACTCGATCGTGATTACACAAAAATGTTTTCGTACTAATTTTAGACTCTGGGCTGTAAATGTATTTATCTTAAGGAATGATAATAATATGTGTTTTTTGTGCTTAATTTTGTTTAGTATTTTATTTTTTGCGTGGTTTAAGCCATACTCTTTATTTTTACCTGCCCCCGTCTCTCTCCAATAACAATTTTGGTTACTACTGTTTAAATAGATATTTTACAAATACTGTATATTATGATAGTGTAAATGTATGATACTTGGGTACAATAATATAACCTAAGTTATATGTAGGTATATTTCGTTTAATGATTAACATATTATTTTTATATTTTAATAAAATAACATAATTACTTTTTCAATCTGCATAATATGCTGCATATACATGTACTTGTAAGAATAGTTGTAACAGAGCCAAATCATCTATCACCATAATATATATATATATATTACACATTAAAACATATAATATAATAAATCAATCTCACTGCACATGTACATCTAATAATTTGTTTAGAAAAAATAGTGTTATAAAACATATTATCAAGTGCACTGGTATGACTACAATCGTAAAATATTGAAATATCAATATATTTTATAATTTTAATATTGTTAATTGATTTATTATTTTTGTTGTTTATTTATACGTTTCTGAGCGAAGACGGTCAGTCAGCCTCAGGCCCTGATTTAATAAAATTTGGGCCAAGTGCATAATTTTGTTGGGGGCCCCTACCCCCTACCCCCACCGGCCACCACCACAAGTCAAAAAAATGTTCTAGAAAAAATCTATACAGAGAGTAGGAGGAAATATTGATAATAAAACAAAATATTTATATGTTAAGTATTAAATAAATATCTCAAAATTCATAAAATATTTGTACATTATTTCATATACTATAAATACAATTTAGTTACTTGGTCTGGTAAATTAAGGACATTGAAAACATAATACTAATTAAATAACATAATTAATTATCAATCTTCCATAAAATTATAAAAATGGTAAATGACTTGTTAATTTAACAATTTATTTTATACAATTAAAATGAAATGAAAAATAAATCATTTCTATATTTTCTATATTTATATTTTTATTTAGCTATAACATTTTATCACAAAAAAAGTTTAAAAAGATTTCTTTCTTGCTTTTTTCTCTGCAAAAGTTTCGATAACTGATTCAAATTTTTTTTTTTTTATATATTAGTTTATTTATAACATTTGTTTTGCGATATTCATTTCCGTGGATAACTGAATGGCTGCATACTACTTGCGTCCCCAAAAAAGGTATATTTTTTAGGTAGTAAATTCAACAGGTAACTTGCGTCCCGTTTTGTGGACGCAACTCGACTATATTATTCTTCCTACCTGCTATAAAAGTCGTAACCGAGTTGCGTCCAAGATAAATAACATAATAATATTTTAGATAAGATAATATTATAGCGTATTAGTGTAAGTGTGATAAAATTGAATACACACCATGGCGATGTCCGGTTGTCACCAAACAATTTCCGAGCCATAATATTTATAACACTGAATGCTTTGAAAAACCAACACCTGATATCTGATTTGATAAATATATTATGAATAACGATTGATCAGTATAACACAGAGTATTTCGCACGGTGCTATACTTTTCTCAGTACATGTTATAGTGTTCGTTAAGTGTTCGATTAAAAATGGAAAAAATGATTAGCTCCAAATTGTGTGCGACAAAAGAATTTTTTATAATTCATAACTATAAGTTCAGTTACCATAAATTACTTAAAAATGAAGTACAACGGTGGAAGTGCACAAATAAAAATTGCAAAAGTTTTTTAAAGCTCGATGATCTACAAAATATAATTTCTGAACCAACATCTCATAATCACGATTCAAATGAACCAGCACACCTTAAACGACAACAATTAAGCAACGGACTAAAACGAAAAGCTATTACAGATATATCAATAAAACCATCAAAACTTATTTGTACTGAGCTTAGTGGCGGATGCATTACTTCTACAGCCTCAGATATTAACTTAGTACGTAAAAATATCTACAATGCTCGGAGAACTATTTTGCCAAGAATTCCGACAAATTCTGAAGAGGTACACAAGTTTAAGTTAATTCTTTTTATTTTGTTTTTAATTTTGACGATTTTATTAATATAAATTAATGACTATTATTTTATATTTTTTAATTATGCATAATTTTTTAATATGTTTATTTACATCATTTTGTATAATTTTATCTATTTAAACGTGA
Organism: Macrosiphum euphorbiae; assembly: GCA_949089665.1. Classification (NCBI taxonomy): domain Eukaryota; kingdom Metazoa; phylum Arthropoda; class Insecta; order Hemiptera; family Aphididae; genus Macrosiphum; species Macrosiphum euphorbiae. The sequence continues at coordinate 77,658,079 of CARXXK010000003.1, forward strand.
TGTGATAATGTGATAATAGAATCATAATATGTATATGTAATCAATATAATATTCTGATTTATAATAGTCTGTAATATTTAATTTATGCTATTAAAAACTGGGACGCAACTAGGTTGTGTAAAAAGATACTGTTGGACGCAAATAAGCTATGACCCTTTTTGAACCTTTTTTGATGGGACGCAACTCACCTACTGATAATAATCTCGGACGCAAGTAGTATGCACCGAACTGAATAACCTAAACCAATAGTTCTAAAAATGGTAATTGTGGGAGCGAAATGCGTCACCAACGACCGGTTAATCAGTAAATACTGGGCTGGAAGAAATCTATAAATAGTTATTATGTATCAAATATTTCCGATGTTCGAACAATTTTCTATTATTATTATTTTAATATGACGTATTGAGGTGAAGAATAACTTATACTAGTATAATAAGGTCTATGGGAATTATAATTTATTAAAAATAATTAATTTTAAAAAAAATTTTAATACAGAAAATTTTCTACAATTCACGGAGATCGGGGGGCCCCAAAAATTGGGGGCCAAGTGCAAGTGCTCCATCTGCACTTGCGTAAATCAGGGCCTGGTCAGCCTATGATATTACCGAGTATATTTTATGATATTATTGTGAATAAAGTAATTTACGGAACCTTGTTTATAGAAAATTGTATTTTTCTGACCGATTTTTCGTAAGGTTTTTCGTATGCATGATTACTCATTAACAAAATAACAAAAACATATTACTTATGATTCGTAGACTTTTTAAAAAATATCAAGTAACGTGCTAATAATGTGCAATGATTTTTAAATTTTTGACTTTTGTATTTATAAATTATTTACTCTTATAATATATGTATTGATTTTACAATAATGTGTTTATTTTGTCTGTCACCACGTTTTGACTTTTGGAGCAGTATAAATGCTTTAAACTTCAACTTCAATGTATTTTCTGATACGAATGTGAATCAGTGAATCTAATCGGTTTTCTGAAATATTATCTTGTATTCTTATTAAGATTATTTTAAAATATAAAACGCATGTCACACACAGGTGGTAGGGTGTTACCCTCCTCCCCCCCCCCAAATAGGCTTCTGTTCGATATTAAGAAATGAAAATTATCAATGGTTAAAACAGTTAGTATTATTGTATTTTAGATAAAAATTAAATTTTTACTAAGTGATAGTATTTGTGTCGTGTTTAAATGGAATCAAAGACGAAAACAAACTGCTACGTATCCATGCACACTGCTGTCTCACTGTCGTACCAATATAGTATGTACCAAAGTACCGTAATCGTGTAATTTGTGCGCTAGTTATATCGGGTAGGTATATGAAATTTTAAATTTTGATTTTCAACATTTTATTTTCATTAATCTCATAATTTTTAATATTTTTTTTAGTTTATAATATGTAAAACCCGGTTACCATCCGGGAGACGAGTCTCCCTCTTAGGTGCTCTAATGTGCTTATTCTCACGAGACACTCTGTATATAAGCTACAAACATTCACATTCAACTCAACATATATATTTTGTTTTAAGATATAATTTATAATATTGGATGGCATAAACGCGATGATTTGATGCATGTTCTTACCTCATCTGTCCGAGTAACCTGCAAAGGGATAATATGCAAATAAAAAATACTAATAATTTCTACTAATTGTTCATTATTTCTAATTTAATTCTATTATAATCTGTAAGATGTAACCAATGGCAATCATTTATAAACAAAAAAAAAATTTGAATTCCATCTTAAAATCATTGTGTGAGCAACTTTTCAAAACGCGAATTTCGGAAAATCCTTTAATAATGCACCCTTACATTATAGTACAAAGTAACCCTACGTTGATCAGTCAGTCAATCAATAAAACAATTTCAGTTTTCTTCTAATTTTTTAATTTTCCGGACAACTTTTTTAATTATAGTTAAAACTTTATTCGGCCTGTTATTTTTATTTATGTATATAAAATAATAGAAATTTACAGTTTTAAAATTCTAGTAACTAATTATGTTCATTGCTTTAAGATTAAAATATAAAAAAATTCCTTCTTCACTTTCGTATTATGAATCGATGACGAAGTAAATAACTCAGATTTGATCATAGTTTTGTCATAGGATTATGGTTTAAAAATGTTGTCAAGTAGATACCTATATAATGGTTATAAACTATTATAGTTTAAAATGTATAACTTATAAGAAATTAAGAACGAAGTTGTTATTTGTTAAAGCGAACCAATTGGATAGTCTCTTACATTTCGTTATTACTTATTAGTTATATTGTTATAGGTATACCTTATAACCAACGTATACTGTAAATCTAAATATTATGAAAAGCGAGAATGCTCATTTTATTCAAGTAAGTAATAATAGAATGTTTTAAGTTTTTACAGTTAATATTTTTTTAATTATAAAAAAATTAATAAAATCCTTTAACGACAAACCGTTATTTTTTGTATGTACCTCATTAACTAACTCCACCCGAAATTTGATTTTAAAAAGCTCATAAAAAATAAATATTTCTTTACAGTAAACTTTTTTTTTAAATTCAAGTAAGGAAAACTTATGGAGAACTTTGTATTTCAAGCTTTTTGAACTTGATCATCATATTTGAAAAAAAATTCAAATGCCTAATAATAATATTTAAAAATATCCAAAATATTTGGAAAATTATGTTATATCAATAAAATGCTAATATAATCATTGCATGATTAAAATGTCAAGTTTTTACGGTTATTTATTTTTTAATCCCACCAAAAATTGCAAAACTGGTAGTGTTGCGTAAATAATCCCGTTTATATGTAATTTTTTTTTCAGTTTATCTGGTTTTTTGCAATTTCCTTGGAATTGTCATCTGCTATTGTTTAATTCGACTAGATCTAATATGCTAACAAAAACCACCTTGAAGTTGAGATTGAAACATTTTAACTGTTACAAAACATGATTATACAGATACAGAAATAAAAACACATCATTATAAAACCATCACATCATCCATCGTTCCGCTCAGACTCTAAAAGCTGCTGTCGACTAATAAAAAATGTGAGTTCATATAGTACCTATATAATATTATATAAAAAAAATATGAACGTTTTCATTAAAAATTACAATATACTATTATTTATTATATATGCTTAGTACAATATAGTGCTTAAGTACCTATAATACATAATACAGGAAAATGCATTATCATTTGTTATTAAATAATGCTTAAACTGTTCAACTATAATAGTTAGATGAGTTTAAAAAAAGTTCACGAAAAAACAATAATGGAATATATGACTTATCATAAATTATCAATCATAATAATGGTTTGAGTATTTTTTGTTTTTTATTCTCAAGCATCTATTGGTCCTTGAACCTATAATGCTTAAATTGATTTTCGTGTCATATATAATTACGATATCGTATAAGTCGTGACCCTAAGAAGAAAAAATTAACCAGTAAAATACTGACATTTATTCTATATACATATAACAGGTAGGTACTGTCTGTTGACGTCTGTGCAATTTAATAATAGCTCATAGCTGTTAGTACGAGTCACGAAAACCATAATTTATTATAAATTGAGTGGTAATATTCAAAAATATAATATCGCAGAATATTTGAGTGGGAGGGAACTTTATGTTCAATTGCATGTTTAAAAAAGTGAAAATATTAAATATATTTAGTAGGTATACCTACCGAAGTATTCGAATAAATAAAAAATATTTGACTAGGTAGGTACCTACGTAGATACTTTTCCGGTCCCATCACGAATAAAAAAAATCCCAACAACAATAGGTCTAATGTTATCAATAGACATATCTATTAATGAGATTATAATCAGTTTTAGAATAATTTTGGTAGATTTTGGTTTAATTTCGATTTACTCTATTGTTGTTTTGTAACAGATTTTAATATTTTTTTTCTACTCGGTGAAAATTAAATTCATACCTACTTGAAGGTCGTTAGAAGACAATGAACATAATAATACAGCTAATGTGGTATGGTTGTAATCTGTTGTGCAAGTACGATGAATGGTCGAATAGCATAATATTAGTATACCATTAAAGTATTTACTAGGTATAGTTAATGTAGAAAAAACACAACACAATAATAGTTTCTTTTTAGTTTTCGTTGTCCGTTATTATTAGTCTATTCTTGTTTAACAGTTTATACCGTTGTACTTAGCTTTGCGTACTAGGAAAGTTTTTATACTATGCAACAGGTACTTTGCTTTCTGCGCTGTAATCAATTAAGAAGATATAAATCTAGTTGTGTATAGTTACTGCAGTATGGAAATAAATGTAAATGCAATGCATTATTCTCATTGTAGTACCTACCTATTGGCAAATATACTTTAATAATTAATACACTATTTACAATATACGTCGTACAGTGTTAACATTTAAGTATTAACTACCTATTAACGATGCGCTTAATTAGTTTTGAATATTTCTTATATATGAATACGTAAAGCTTATCTAGAAAATGTTTAATATTTCAATTAAGTAAGTTTTTAGTTCTCACAATAAATTGATTGGTAAAACCACATAAATGAATAATATGCAGTAAAGTTCCAGCAATAAATTTAGCTTAGTGCCCCCTCCCCTCATTTACTTTAAACTAAAATATGATTAATATATAAGATGTTTGATTTTATTTTTATTTTTTTTTACAAATTATTTTTTATTTACCTATAAGTTTATCTTAAAAATTATTTAATTATTTAAACCAAATTGAAAAAATTCACAGTATTATTGTAAACAATAAAACTAATTTAGTAGTATTTATTATACTTATTGTCATTTTAAGGTTAGGTTAGGTAAGGGCTCTTACAAAATAATATTACTTTAGTGAGAATATTTATTGACTTATTGTCACCAGACACCAGCATTAACAATAATTTGTTTTATCAATAGTCCATGTATTTTGTGATGACAATAGTATACTCGTATTATACATAATGATAATTGATTTTTTTATTATTGATCATAGTAAGACAAATATCTATCATTAATCTAACAAGGTGATCATGTCGGCTCCGTGGACCGTGTTAACAACAATTTTGTCAACCTTACATAGGATTTTATCTCTTTAATTATTATGGTTTTTTTTTTCATATGCGATTATGTGGCCTATTTAAATTTCTTAGAATAATTTATGTAGATAGCACTTTATTTTTGTTATTAAATACTAATTTATTATTATAATTAAATATATTTTAATAAAACTTTTAAAAAACAAAAAATAATGTTAAAAATATAAAAAAAATATTCAGTGATAAGAAATTCAGAATTTGTTTTTTGGTCGTTGATTTGCGAGGTGTGGGGGGGGGGTAAAACTTAGGGTAAATAATTGCAACACTCCTTAGAATTTTAAACAGAACGTGTGGCTATGGAGTACCTACTATAGTATTATAAGAGTATTACCTACCAATCTCGAAACCGTCCACGAATTTTTCGATATTTTTTTTTAATATTTTCTATAAACTATGTATATGTTTAACTGCGTACCTAAACGCTTTAGGTTAGCGAGAACCAAATTGATATAAGTAATTGTATGCGTCGTCACGTGTGTTAGTTAAATCCGGCTCGGTTACTTTTTGATTTTGTTTCTAAAAATAACATTAAACAAATATATAGTCGTACTTACATCATACACTATTATATACCTACCTATGCAAGTATGCAACGTTATGCCGACCACAATATTTATTCTAGTAAAAATGACTTAACGAGCATGACATACCGATACTTAATAACATAATATCCACGTCGTGTGCTCAAACAAATATTGAGCGCAACAAGTGATAATAATTGACGACAATAACTTATTATAGTTATGTGTTATGTGAATTCTCTTGTTCCCCGTGATAGAATAGAGTGATACAACACAACACGCTAGTGTCAAATGAGTGGCCGTTTATATTATATATACGTATATCAAGGCGCAAGTAAACACACGATTCTGATAAAAAAATAATTAACATAAAGACTGTAAATGAACAACACATTTGTATGCGAACCACGCAATTTTAACTTCGCTCGGAATCTAAAATTAATCGATTCCGCCTTTTAGTCGTTAATTGACAGACCGTTGTAAATATTATTATACATTTTACATTTTAATCATAAAACAAAGAGTAAAAAAAAACCGGGGAAGTCGTTCTGCTGTATAGAAGGTTTTGACTTTTACCTACCTGACAATTGATTTCATCTAGATGCGTAGCCAAAAATGTTCAAAGGGAGGGGGAGAACCAATTAACCTTGATATATAAAATGAAATATATAAGATCGATATTTGTCAGTAGTCAATACTAAAATTACAATTGCTAAAATATGGCTTATATTGTAGTATAAATATGTTTTTCATAATATTGTATTATATACATGAAATAAATAGACTCGTTCAAGATGGAAGGGGTGTAACTACACCTACATCGCCCATTCGTTTAATATTCGTTTAATATTTGTCATTTATTTTTCTACTACAGGGAATTTTCAATTATTTTTTTTAAAAATACCGCATTCCTACCTATATCCAAACCTGGGAAAGTAAATGATAATTTTTAATTGAGTTAAGATAAGTTGATAGAAACTGTTCAAAAAAGTTAATAGTTATCCTAATTTGTTTTTAACTCAATTAAGTTAAAAGTTATATGACAACTTACAATTATAACTTATTAAATAAGTTAAGTTATTTATTTAATTTATAAATAGCCAGTAATATGGTTTAAAATAATAAAAAGTAAATGTTTAAGCAACAATATTTGTTATTTAATTATTCATAAATTATCATAAATTGAATTTTACTGGTGAAATTAAAAAGTTATTTATTAAGTTTAATCAATAAAAATTAAATTCTAAAAAGTCAAATTAAAAAGTTTAAATTAACTTAACTTGAACTTTTTAACTCGTTTATGCCCAGGCTTGCCTATATCTATATGCAATGTGATTTTGTTAAGCATGATCAATCTATTTGTGTGCTTAAAATATGCATACATTCCAATTCTGATTTTTAGAATTTTTAAATACGCACCTGAAAACCATATTTTTGAATATTTGAGGATTTTTGTACCACATGAAGATGATCCTGTGACAATACAAACTTCTGATTTTCTAATAGGAACCTCCTTTCAGCAGATATTTTGATTTTAATTAAAAATTTGAACGTGTAGATTTTAAGTTTAATAATTTTTTATACCAAGGATACTATGCTATATGCTATATGGAGGGTTAGATGATTTTATAATCTTATGATCTATAAAAATAAATAATTTGTTGAAATGGTCCAAGATTATTATTAAATACTACATCTAATACTACAATAGGTATTGCTTATATTTTTTAAATACCGTTTCTACTGATCCTTAGAATAAACATTTTAACAACTCAGAAACTACACATTATAATTTTGATTTAGATAGGTGCATAAAAATGTTCAAGTAAATCTTCTGCAAAATAATTTGCAAGTTGTCATTTGAGAAATTATAGAAGTTTATATTCTACCGAATGGTATGATATGGTCTTTGGGTATATACTTAAAAATAAGAATTTGAAAAAATGTACTAAAAAAAATAGGGGTAGGCATGCTGAAAAAATGACTTTTTATATAAAAATGGATGTTAGTCTGTCCGTCTCTAATTAATAGACTCAAAAACTACCGTTTTCAATTAAAATTTATCAATAGATACCTTAATACTATCGTAGCGTGTTTATAGCGACCCCTCTTTGTAGCCAAAGGGTAGCGCACACTGAGTCACATACATGAATTTTGTTTTAGTTCACGTTTTGTTGTTTATTTATGGGGTTGTCATTAGTTACATATTATATTGTTTTACAATAATTACCAACTAGTAGAAAAATAGCATAATATTATACATTTTTTTACAAATATATTTAAAAACAAATGTTTTGCATAGACAACGCCGGGCGGGACAGCTATATTGTATTATATAATGATTATTTTAATATTATTGTTAGAAAAACTTATGAGTCAATGCCAAATACACCACTACGTTAACTTAACCTATTACCAAACAAATAATAACTAATAAGTCGTTCAACGTCCATGCTGGAAAACATTTTTTTTTGGCGAATTTAAAGAGTCGTATGTTAGTCCCTTCAAGAATCTGTAGTGCGTCTTACCAACTAGTAGAAATATAGCATAATATTATAAATTTTTTTTCAAATATATTTAAAAACAAATGTTTTGCATAGGCAACGCCGCGTGGGACATCTATAGTTAGTTTTATACAATAATTATTTTAATAAGAGTTTAAATGTTAAAAAAACTTATACTTGAATGCTTATTTTCATCATGTATTTAATATTTAACAATGCATAATGTATATTGTGTAAATATAAAACCTAAATGATCTATATAATAACAATAATCTTTTGTTTTTTTTCTAATCTAATTTGTTTTTTAACTCTATACTAAAAAAGTCTGTTATTTAAAATTATAAAATGTTACATATAATATATTAATATATTAGAATATTCAACTCTCTGCCTTCACCACAAGCGTTAGCTTAAAGAAGGTAAATAAATGATGTAATTTTGTCTTTGTCTTTTGCAATATGTAAATATTGATAAATATGTATAGTCAAAATTTAAAAAATATACATATTGTTATATTGTTATAATAACTTATGGGTCAATGCCGAATACACCACTACGTTAACTTAACCTATCACCAAACAAATAATATAACTATAATAAGTCGTTCATCATCCATGCTAGAAAACTTTTTTTTTTTGCGAGGTTAAAGAGTCGTATGTTAACCCCTTCAAGAATCTGTAGTGTGTCTTACCTTGGCTCGCCTCCCTATTGGCACGTATTCTTCGAAAAAACAAACGAAAAATTCCTTTGGGGTAAAGGTTTTTAGAGGGTCAACTGCAAGACTCGGTATAGTAGCTCGCTGAAATGGCTTCGTAAACGTTCGCGTGAATAGATCGAAATTCGCAGACGCACTGCACATGTTATAGGTAGGTACGCTGCAGTGCATGGATTGGAAAAAAATAGAAGGCGGATGCAAAAATGTAAAAAAAATGTTCGAAGATTTAAATTTCTTATTGATTAAAAAATAATAAGAAGGGGTACGCGGAAATATCTGTAAAAAAGAAGGAGTGCTCCCCCCTGCCCCGCCACACACTAGCCCCTCCAATTCAACTATTCCGCCCACTGGAAAATATCCTGGTTAGGTATTTATTTTTGATGTGTGTCCACAGCTCTGAACTCGTACAATATTTGATATATTTAACTTGTATGAAGCATGTTCCCAACATTTTGTTACCTACGTATTGAATCATATTACACACGGAACACTATATACAACACAGCATAACCAATAATTGTGAACCTTAAGATATGGATATGGGTTACAGTTAGGTACTGGTTGCCATATATAACTTAAGGTGCTATTACACTACCTCCGTGTCCGTGTAAACCGTGTGGTCAATGTTCAGAATTTTCTCGTTATTCGACAAATTAAATAATATTGTAAAGGTAGAACTGCGATTTCACAAGTCGTTAACCACATATACATATATAACCACAAACCTGGGCTATTTGGTATATTGTGGTAACGTGTTAACCACATGACTTACGTACGGAATACGGAGACAGTGTAACAGCCTCTTTCCACAGTATGTGGTCAGTGGTCACCTCAGCCAATTTATACTGTGGTAAGCTCGTTGGCGCTTGGTCACTGGTCAACATATGGTTGAGTTTATACCACAGTCGAAATTCGTAGTGGTCGCATCATTAAGCCAGATTCACAGCTACGTCGTGTGTCGCGTAGTGCGATGTCGTGGTTATTATGGTTACAACTGGTAACCCTATATTAGTTTAAAAGTTAAGATATAGTCAATTATTGGTGTACTCAGTTGCAACTTGTTATTACATGATACCAAAAAAGTAAAGTCCAACCACAATACGATTCGATTTTCACGACAAACACGACGTAGGTACCTAGCTGTGTATATCCGGCTTTAGTGGTACTCATGAAGATGGTTACCACAACCACGATATTTTCCATCGGCCCGGTGGTAGGATTACAGGGACTGGAACCTTTTGAATTTACCGGTATCGGTCCCGGTACTAGTTCTCCAAAAATAAAATAACTGTTCCGGTTCGGTCCTGGTTTTTTGGTAAAAAGAAAAATAAAGGTATCGGTTCTAAATAATGTCGGTACCGGCTCCAGATAATTTAGGTACCTACCGAAAAGTGTAATAATTTTAAATACCTATCCGGAATATTATCTTAAAACATAATAGTAGAAAAAGAAATATTAGAAAACTCATATGATCATACTACTTACATAGTTTATACGAAAAACAGTAATACCATTAAATTATGATGGATAAAAATATATTATTTTTGAACTTAAAAGAACCTATTTAAATTAAAAGTTCCGGTTGGGTTCCGGTACTATATTTATTAAAATAAAGCTTTCGGTTCCGGTTTCGGTTCTTAATATTGTATAGGTTTCGGGTCCAGAACCGGTTCTTTTAGGTTCGGTTCCAGTCCCTAGATAGGAAATTGGTTCTCGATCGACTGCGAAAAGTGGATATAGTATGACGAATTTCTTTCATTTTAGTGTTCACTGTTCAGTAAGTAAGTATAATGCCCCAGACAGCATTTTATAATGATAATATTATAATAGTGTTATAATAACGTTTCACCATAGAACAATACTAATATTATTTGGTTATACTAATATTATTCGTTAAGATAATGTTATAATAATATTATTAAACAAAAAATTGGTTGACCGGGTGCAATATGTCACCTAACACATGCGATGGCCAACGGATAGACACACAGTTAATATTATTACCTAGGTAATAGTTATCAAAGTGTTTGACTTATTGAGATTCAATTAATAGAAGTATTTTGCCCTTACTAAGTACCTATATAGTAGGTATTAAGTTAACTTAGTAAACAATTATAATAGTGTATACGAATAACGAATACAGGTAACGTTACTTGTGTAGTTTTTTTATTAATAAAAAACAAAAATGTCTCAATTCGGTTACACGCGGCAGCTGCATTTATGCATTCGTCATAAGATAAATTATGCATCGTGCAATATAATTTAGTCAATCCAACAATGTGCTAACCAATGCCCAGGTGCGTGTTCGTGATAGCGAATTTTAATTTCATGTTTAATTCATTCCGTTTACCCTATACCGTGACAACCGACCGCACATTGATAACAATAACACAATATTGGACACGAAAATACGAAATATTCAGATAATTCATTATCTTAACAATAACATTAAACATTTTATTAAAATATTAATACGATGAGCATAATTTAAAAAGCGTATAGTATACTTATCTAGGTATGGTATATCGTGCTTGATGTATACAGAATTCAATAGAAAATATAGTTTATTTTTCAAATCACATAGGAACTATAATATGATTTAAATTAATTATTACTAGCCCGGATTTATATGCATTTAAAAAGTGTCATATATGATAATAAATATGCAAGGAAAAAGTGGCTAAATATGCAATTATATATGGCATATGGGAACTTTTCTACTTTACCGGACACCCTTTTTTTTGCAATTTTTTTTTTTAAACTTATGTAGTTAAGCACGCTGAAAACGATGGTGAAGTCCAAATTTGGCGCACGGACTTAGTTTTGAAGTTATAGCCTTTTGAAGTTCGCTATTTTGCGATTTCCATGCATTTGCGCAACACTATACTTTACCGCGCCTATTACGAATATTAATATTTTTTTTTTTCGATAAGTGCCGTAAAACTTGTAATCACTGCTTATAAGTAGGAAATCTAGGGCAAAATTATTTATTATCAGGAGGATTGAACCACGACTGTTACCGCACAACGACAAGTTGAATTTTTTTCAACTTTCTGGTAACGCCTGGTAACATGGTATATTAATTAGGTAACCACAATATTCAGCCAATCAAAACACTGTAATTTTAGGACTACGTCCTAAATTATGGACGACACGATACAGTGTAAAGGCACCTTAAACAGTTTACTTGCGGTTAGCGCCGGTTACACGCCTATTCTTTACTGGCGCGAAAACATTAAATTTCATTTTAAATATTCTATACTATGGAGAAACATATAAATTTGTTTGATTTAATGGAATGGTCAAGCCTGAGCGATGGCTTAGGTTTGATTGTCAAATTACAGTCATTTGGTATATTGCCAAATGAACAAAATTGTATACGAGGACATCCGATGAGATTGGTTAAAGATCAATCGTCAATCGATAAATACAAATGGATTTGTCGTGCAAAAATTAACAAAAAAGGAAAAAAAATCATGCAATTATAGGTACCTAAATAGAAAATTACTAAAACTACTGGAACAAATCTAATTTCGCAGCCTCGCAAATTGTTCGGAAATCTATGTATTTCAACGAGTTAAAATTTACGTATATACCCGCGCCACAGTACTCCCGCGCGGGGTGGTATTTTTGTTTTACCGATTTCTTTTTTTTATATTATTATGGCTATTTTACGACTGTCTCATTATTACTAAATTGTATATTATTACTAATATGGGAACTTTTCTACTTAACCTCGATTTGGTATGCAAAGTAGGCCACAGGTTTAAAAAAATGCATTTTTGTTGCACCGATTCACCGAGCGGGGTCACTAGCTCGCTGCGCTCGCTCGGACAATTAAAACGAAAATATCCCCCGATTTGCTGTGCAACACCTCCCCAAGTGGGCCACAGGTTTAAAAAAAATGCATTTTTGTTGCACCGATTCACCGAGCGGGGTCACTCGCTCGCTGCGCTCGCTCGGACAATTAAAACGAAAATATCCCCCGATTTGCTGTGCAACACCTCCCCAAGTGGGCCACAGGTTTAAAAAAAATGCATTTTTGTTGCACCGATTCACCGAGCTGGGTCACTCGCTCGCTGCGCTCGCTCGGACAATTAAAACGAAAATATCCCCCGATTTGCTGTACAACACCTCCCCAAGTGGGCCAATTTAATATTTTGCTATAATGTGTAAAATACCTTAAAACTTTCACCCCTTCAATTATAATATATAAATATCAATATTCGTAGTAGGCGCGCGGTAAACTAGTGTTGCGCGAATGCGTGAAAATCGCAAAATAGCGAACTTCATTAGGCCATAACTTCAAAACTAAGTCCGTGCGCCAAATTTGGACTTCACCATCGTTTTCAGCGTGCTTAACTACATTAATTTCAAAAAAAAAAATTGCAAAAAAAAGGGTGTCCGGTAAAGTAGAAATATACCGGCATATGTTATACATTATAAAATTGTACACCAAGGAAAGTAGGTACCTACTAGATATTCTATCAGAAACAAAAGAATATTTAAATAGTTAAAATTGTTATACTTTAAAAATCAAAATGCAATATTTTATAATTTTAAAAAAAGAATCAAAATAAAAAAAAATAAAATCATCTGTAAATATTATTAGTTATAGAAAAAAATTTGTGAAATTGAGTTCCTGCCTTATTCGTTGCACACGTCAAAGTAACAATGTATAGTATGTCTAGATGCGGGTGTATGTGATTAATTGTTGTTAATATAGTATTATCTATACATGCTCCGATCTCATGAAGTGTTGCAAAAGTGACAATATTTGAACAATATTCTTGTAATAGACCCTGTCAACGATTTTTTCTCCTTTAAAATTACTAAAAATGTATTTATCTTTAATTATAATAGCTATAAAAACCCATGCATGTCATGTGCATTTATGAATCAATATGCAATAATCCTCTAAATATGCAATATAAAATTTGGTGTTTAAATTCGGTATGAAATGAACAGTGGACATTTTAAAAACCCCTAAACGTGCATACACTTAGTACAAGATATATGCAAATACATATTATAATTTCGAGCTCTAATTATTACGATACAATAATTGAAACAATTTCGATGTATCTCAATTTTCTTTTAGTCTTAAATACATACTGGCATGAGAAAATTAAACAACGTCCATCGGATATAACTTTACTAAATATTCGATTAGAACATATTTTTACGTTCAAAAACACAATTTCAGCTGCTGCAGAATGAATATAATACAGCATCCCATAAAAACCTGTTTGGAGGGTGCGTACTCCTATATAAAGGAAACAGATTGTGTACCTTTTTTTTTTTTGAAAATTCGAGGAGAATTTAATCTTTACGACCCGAGTGTAATATCGTATGCCTTGTCATATGAAAATGAGTACCTATAGTTGTATTGTAAATTTTTAAAACGATATTAGAAAACATATCGATTTACGGTTTTATGTTTGATTTCGTTGCTAATGGTTACGTCTTACGTTTACACTTTAATTTTTACCTACAGTATTATAATATTATAGTAATTTAGTACATATATCTGTCTAGCTAAATAGGCACTTATACTATATAATATTATATTTATTGTATATAAACATACAAAATTATCAAATGCATTGTAATATATACTAAATAGGTAGGTACACGCATATAACCTATATCACTATAAATAGTAGGTATAAATCTACGATTTATCCGTACAGACTTTTTGATATTTATCAAACTATTATACAATTTCGCCAATATTATGGACGGTTGTATCGGTATTATAATATAATGGACTGTAAATATAATATGTATTTATACGTTTATAGAATATTCTATAAAATCAAATCACTGTAATTATATTATACCCCTTCCAGTCTGTAAAGAGTAAGACGAAAATAATTACTTGCCCATCGTTTATATATAGACAATTTACATACAATCCTAACGGACAACAGCAAAATCGTATACCTACCAGCTAGGTACTTTTTTCATTCCGTCACACTACGTAGTATTTAGCACTATACAATTATTACTAATTACTATTATAAATTAAAACGCGAGAGATATTATCGAAATATTGTTATTTCTCACGTTCGTCGTAGTTGTGAGGTGTATTATAGGTACATGTAATTTTTAAATCGTAAACACACTTCCTTAAAAAAAAACACTCTCAAAACGTAGTTGTAAACGTATAAAAGACTTACGGTTTGACTTTACGTCCTTTTCTTCTGTGCCAGCCGTCTGCGATGGCTTTGCTGATCACGGCCTTTTTTCCCACCAGAGTCCGACCGAATTTAATCGCTTTTTGCCTGGCCGTCCTCCTCTTGCGCTCGTCCTCCGCGGGTAATCGCAACACTTCGGCCATTTTTTTATACGGATACAATAATAATATAATATTATGCACACGTCATAATGTTTACCGAAAATTTTTAGACGATCGGAATGACGACAGCGAACACGATAATGATTTAATATAATTTATAAACGTAAATATAACAAAGTGTATACTAATCGATGTATTATAGTCTTAACAAACGGACAACGATTAAAATCACGATACGCCTATATATTTAATACTATATTTTTTTTTTCATCATTTAATACGCGTAGAGACATTATTATTATACCTGCGCGGTCGTCTGCAGATACGCGTTCGACGACGGACGGCGGACGACACGAAGAGCAATCGAAACCCGAACAACGCTCCACGCCGCGACGCACACGGCCCCTGCACCGGTATATACCTAGATTACCGCTTACCGGTAACCACTGCGGCGAGCGGACACAAACAAGTGCTCTGCCGAGGCGTAGATCCTGGCTGGAGTGAGTGCACGTCGGGGGACTTGACCGTTCGGTACAATAATATTATAATGACACGACGTGCTCCGGCGGCGTGCGGTTAGAGTATAATATTTTTTAAATCGTTGCGTAGGTAAATTGGTAACAAAGCCACCCCTATTAATATCAAACTTCTCTTGTATAAAACCTTATTAAAACCCATTTGGACATACGGATTGCAGCTATAATATGACCTTAAGGAAATTATTTAATGCACCTCCATACATATCAAACCATACCCTACATTTCGGTAGATTGTAACTTAAATACTATTCATGGCGAAGCTACACGTTTTATAAAAAATTTCATAACTGTCCATCATCCTCTTATTCAAATCCACTCATTAAAAACGTATCATCCCTCACAATCCCAGGTAGCCCTCCAAGGCGACTTAAACGTAAATGATGCAGAGATTTATTATTTTAAATAATAACATATAAGATATAACTAAATACAGTGGCGCCGAGTTCATTAAAAAAAGGTGGTTCAACTCTTCCCAAAGACCACCCACCCACCCACAAAACTAAACCACACAAAGCCGCCGCTCGCTTCGCTCGCGAATCACATAACCTTTAATTGTCAAACAACTGTATTTTTCAAATTAAATAAATGTATCTAATTCAATAAACCTTACTATTTAGTATTTACAAACATTTTGATAGCATATTATTTGCATACATTTATAGGATGTAAAATGTATTTCTTATCAATCTATTATTTATTATTTATTATATAAGTATAAAACTTAATAGGTACATAAATATGAAAACATATTGAGATTTATATTCATAAAATAAAAAATAAAAAATTATAATTTCAGTTTACCAAAATACCAAACATTAAGTTAGATGTTTTGATAATACAGATGTAGTACTGGCAAACTCATCTACAACTTGATTATGATCTATATCAATATCAGATTCGCAAGAAATAATCATTAATTGCTCTAAGCGGTCCTGACTAATTGTGGTCCTCAATCGGTTTTTAACAATTTTTAATTTAGAGAACGTCCTCTCTGGTGTTGTGCTAGACACTGGTAGTGTACATGCGATTTGAAGAGCCATGTATAATGTTGGGAAAATGCTCTGTAATCCAGAAGTATGACATACCTATAAATTACAATAATTTAGAGTTACTATTATATAATTTATTTTTTGCTCTTATCCAGCAAAAATATCTAGGTCTAAATAGGGAATGTAAATAAATACATTAGTAACAACCTTAAATACGTGAAGAAGTGTTCCCAAATTTTGGCTATTGTTTTTTTTTAGACCAACGGTACCTTCTTTTTCTTCTTCTTCATCGCTGTCTAAATCTGAAGAACTTTCCTTATTATCACTAGATGCAGAACTAGGATGTAAACATTGAGAACCTATCATAGCAGATTCAAAATAAGAAAATAATTTTGAAAATTCTATATATTCTTTTTTTAACTCTGTGTCATTAATAAATTTGCTGTACAAATTACAAAATTTATTAAATGCATCATTTGGTAATGTGTTAGGGTCAGATTTTGTTTTTTTCAGAGCTGAAACAGAAAATAAAGAAATATCTTTCAATAATTCTTGAGATTTTGAATGGAAGCGTTCTTCAATACAAGTAATTGCTGAATCTATTGCAATTAAGTATGTTTTAATTTTATAGTGGAATTTTGGATCAATAAATGTATGGTCTTTAGTTGTTTCACCAGACAATAACTTTTTCTTTCTACTACGCTGTATTGGTAATGAAGTAAATGTAAACTCCGATTTATTCATAAATTTTGTTGCTTTATTGCACAAGTCCTTAAATGCATCATCAGATCTCAAGCGTTTGATGCTGCTCGAGACTGCTTGAAGACTATTTACTGCACCTAGTAAATCAATATCTTGACTTTGAAACATTTTTGTCACTGGGTCTAAAATATTGAATAGATTTTTATAACAGATTGCTGTCAAAACAAATCTTTCTGACAAAAAGAAATCTATTAAGCCCGTAGCTTTAGATCTGGCTTTGAAGTCTGCATTTTCAGTTATTTTGATCTGTTCTAATGTATTAATAACTATGTCATATGTTAATAATACTGTATTCAGTGCTGATGAGTATGACATCCAACGAGTGGTTTCAACTCTTTTAAGTCTATGCACTCTTGCTTTAGGATTTTTTTCTTTTTGCATATTTTCATATATCGCTACGCGTTTTTTACTTGTTGAAATCAGTGCATACAACTGCTCCAGATTCCCAAATGCATCAACTGCATTAGCTGAACAGCTTGACATTTGAACAACAACCAAACTAAGTCTATGTGCATAGCACCATGTATAAATCGCTGCTGGGTTTATTTCTCTGATTAAAGCTTGTAGTCCTTCATATTCACCCCGCATGTTGCTGGCTCCATCATATGATTGACCAACAAGCAGCAATTTCCAATCCAAATCATTTTCTATGCATATATCTTGGAACACGGAAAATAATTGTCGACCGGTGGTAGTAGATGTTTCTTTAAGCCCTAATAAACGTTCTCGTATAACTGGACAATGTTCAATTATACAAACATAACGAATTATAAATGCCAGTTGTTCTCTTCTAGAGCTATCAAACGTGGTATCAATTGAAACACTAAAAAAATTGTTATGATCTAATTCTTTTTTTATAGAATTTTTTATACATTTTGAAACAGAATTTATCAATTGATTTTGTCTCTGCCATGAGATGAAGTTAATTTGATTTCTTCCATGTATTTGAAGACGGTCTATATAAACAGCCAAGCTAGGAGAAAATTTACACAAAAGTTTTACCAAGTCTTTAAAATTGCCTTTTATTTGATCAGACCATCCTTCTCGATGACCCCGAAATGGTAAAGAATGTTGTCCAAGAAACAGTGTTATATCAATTAAAATATGAACTATTTCACGGTTTTCTGCTACTTGATTTCTTTTACTTGCATACATTTGTGGAAGAACAGCCATTGATGAATATTTCATTTTCACAACAATTGAAGCATTGATATGAACTTCTGTTTTTTCATGTACACTTATATCCGTAAGACGTTGCCATGCATGAAATCCATCATAAATCCAAGATTTCTGAGCATTTTTCCCAAAGAACATGCAGTGTAAACAATAAAATCGTTTACTACTCAGAGAATAGCTCAACCAATCTCTCCAAAGACGACCACCATTTGGCAAAGATTTATAATACTGGTTACTATTAAAACGATGACCATGCTCCTGAGGAAAATTTCCACCAGGAAGTTCATGCTTCTCAGGCTGA
Organism: Macrosiphum euphorbiae; assembly: GCA_949089665.1. Classification (NCBI taxonomy): domain Eukaryota; kingdom Metazoa; phylum Arthropoda; class Insecta; order Hemiptera; family Aphididae; genus Macrosiphum; species Macrosiphum euphorbiae. The sequence continues at coordinate 77,676,968 of CARXXK010000003.1, forward strand.
AATGGTTTACGAATTAAAGACATTTTTTCTTCAATTGATAAATTCTTTACCAAAGCAAATAACTTTGGATCATATGATAAAATGTTTGGCCGTTCTGTAACAAGGTTATAAACTAAAAAATTAAAAAATATATATTCAAAGTTGTTTTGTTACAATTAAAATAACATTAATATAAACATTTGTACCTACCAGTTTCATTTAAACAATTTGAGTTAGACATAATCTGTTGTACTGGCTCATCAAAATGTACACTGGAGCTTGGATCATCTGGGAATACTATAATATATTTAAACAAAATAAACTTAATATTTTTTAAAAAACCTAGTATTACTTATTTAATTTTCAATAATTGTTATTTGTTTGATATATATTTACGATTAAGGAAACAGTATTGAATAATTTTTTGTACCTACCAGTTTCATTTAAACAACTTGAGTTAGACATAATCTGTTGTACTGACTCATCGCAATGTACACTAGAACTTGGATCATCTGGGAATACTATAATATATTTAAACAAAATAAACTTAATATTTTTTAAAAAACCTAGTATTACTTATTTAATTTTCAATAATTGTTATTTGTTTGATATATATTTACGATTAAGGAAACAGTATTGAATAATTTTTTGTACCTACCAGTTTCATTTAAACAACTTGAGTTAGACATAATCTGTTGTACTGACTCATCGCAATGTACACTAGAACTTGGATCATCTGGGAATACTATAATATATTTAAACAAAATAAACTTAATATTTTTTAAAAACCCTAGTATTACTTATTTTAATTTTCGATAATTGTTATTTGTTTGATATATATTAACGATTAAGGAAACAGTATTGAATAATTTTTTGTACCTACCAGTTTCATTTAAACAATTTGAGTTAGACATAATCTGTTGTACTGGCTCATCAAAATGTACACTGGAGCTTGGATCATCTGGGAATACTATAATATATTTAAACAAAATAAACTTATTATTTTTTAAAAAACCTAGTATTACTTATTTAATTTTCAATAATTGTTATTAATTGTTATTAATTGTTTGATATATATTAAGGAATAAGGAAACAGTATTGAATAATTTTTTGTACCTACCAGTTTCTATTAAAGAGCTCGAGTTAGACATGATCTTCTGTTCTACTGGCACATCACAATGTACACTGGAACTTGGATCGTCTGTGAATACTATAATACATTTAAACAAAATAAAACAAATATAGGTACCTACATATAACATAGACACATAATTGCAACAAGGTACAAATATATAATATATTTTATACTATTTTATACTATGTATAGATATTATAGCTACCTTTTAATTTTTAAACTAAATTTAACCGGTTAAAATTCAAAAACTATTTATCTAAGTAAAACTTAGTAGGTACTTACCAATAGGACAAGAATAATTTGTTCCTGTATTCATTTGAACTGTAATCGGTGTAGGAAAAAATGAAGATATAGAACGAGAAGAAATTTTGTTTTTTCGTACTTTACAGTGGTCTAAATGCCTTTTCCAGTTAGTGATATTTAGCTGCTCTCGTTTTTTTCCACAAATGCACATATACTTTTCCGACATATTAAGTTTTTTAAATAGCAAGAAGTTATAAAGGTAAATTATGAATATTATAATGTGGACTGTAGGTCTGTAGTGCCTATATAGAAGGTAGTAGGTACTAAGGTAGAGCAATATTCAAAAATGTATTAATTAAATCAAACTCTTAAATTCAAGTAGAAAAAAATGTATCGTTAATTTGTAAATACAACACTTCACAGTTCACAGTACACAAATGAGAAAATAAGGACATTAGTAATAATATTACCAACTAACCAACTGCACAAAATATGAAATTATGAACAAATAACAATGTACACTGTAATCCGTGTTGGTATAAATTTTCGATTTATGAAGAGTCGTAGCCCGTAGGTCGTTCGCCGTAGCCCGCATATTGCATAGTGATATGAATAACCACAATAATAATAATATTATTATGCATTTATCAGTTGTATCGCAGTCTAAAAATATCTTGTCATTTTTATATTAGTGCTAATAACATAGTGGTGCGACTGGACGGTATTATTGGATTTGAAGATAATTTTAGATTTTTAACCGATTTTGATTTTTGACCAACGATAGTCAATAAATAATCCCACAATACCTATTACCTACACAATGTTCAATCAAACTATGAAGTATTGAATTATCAGACTATATTATAGAGACTAATAGAGTCCATGAATCATGAGTCAATATTTTGGCCACATATTTTAATATTTTATCTATAACTATACGTAGGTAAGTGGAAAGTGGAAATCCGTATAATGTTACATATTTACATGAATGAATAATAATAGTAATATACCTAATACAAAAGTTACACTTTCATAAAAAATCATTTAAACAGTGACTGCCGACTGAGTGACAAACCGACACGGGCTTCTATAAGTACTAATATAGATTATGGACATATTATGCCATTATGGTAATGAATAAATATATATCATTATTACCTTAAAGGTAGGTACATCATTACCTAAAGGTCATATATTACCTTTAAGGTAATGATGTAATAACTAATAACATAACCTTTTTTTTTATAGTGTTATAATAATAATAATAATACTATAATAATGCAATACCTAGGTTATAGCCTAAAGGTAAATAGGTAATATTATGTTGTAACTGGTAACTGCTTAACGCTTTAGTAGTTAAGTACCTAGTACCTACTTTAATACTTTATACTTAGTATAGCAAAAGAATTAACAATCTTGGTTCAATATTTTTACTTACCCATTACCCAAGACCCACCCAACCCAACCCACCCACCCACCCATAATTTTAGGTGGTTCAAATGCACCACCTTAAGTGCGTACTCGGCGCCACTGACTAAATATATAATATAAATACTAACATAATATAACTAAATCGCATATGATTTAACCCAGACGAAAGTGTCATCAGTGGGTGGCTTCTTTCCTCAAATTTATGTATATCACCCTATTGTTTGTTTCCCTTATCACACATATACTTATATTATGTCTAAGATATAGATTGTATATTTTCTTCTAAAAATAAAAAAAAAATATTGTATAGGTAATAATTAGGACCCGGATTTATATGCACTTGAGAGTTTTTTTCTAACAGTCCAAAAAGTATCTGAGTATTAAGCTAAAACACTTGGAAATATAGTCAATAGATCCGGGATACAAAGTTTTACTTTGCATATTTTTCATTTTTCGAGGTGTGGGTAGTACCGAGCATATTTCTGTGTTTTATTGTTTTTTGTTGCATATCATACAGATGGTTTTAAAATGCTTTTTTTTTTCATATTTTGTCATTTTTGACGTGTACTCCATAAATATGCAGAAATCTGTATTTTAGTGTTTCATACCCATTTGTTTTACTATTGTTCGTTGGTTTTTCTGGACTATTCCGGGAGGATGAGTCAACATTAAGGAAAAACTATTTATTCAATGTATATGAACAGACCATATAATCGTTGCAGATTGCGTTAGATTTTGCAAGAAAGAAATACGTTAATATTATTTTATTAAAAATAGGTAGGTACTGTTACTATAAGAAATAGAACGACTGACGTGTGTGTCAATCAGCAGCTCCGATATATACCAGTTGGATACGTAATATTATACAATATATAAAGGTAACAATTAAATAATATGTCATACATCAGCTGCACGGTCCACTATACTTACTTCGGACAATTTCAACAACAATATTGCCTCTAAGTGTTAGGTTTACTACGAATGTGTATGCAATATAATAGGTCCACGAATGTACGAAGCAATATATACACAGACAATTATTACAAAATACAAAACATTTTCTGAAAATCTATCTAGATAGTGGCTACTGTATATGTATAAAGGACAGTGTCGGCCGAGGTCCAGGCTATGAATGAAAAAAAATCGGCCCCATACTATAACAACCTAAACTTATAGAACTTAATTTTTGACTTTTGGTTACTGACCAATTACCATAATCAACAGGTGATAATTAATGTTTATTTAAATTAAAATTTATGAGAGGTATTACTGATTTGTTTGTTATTTTTATTGTACTTTAAATCATAAATCATAGATAAAATTTAGAGTAGATATAAATCATAAATGTGATAGATGGATCATTATTACTTAGGTACACAATAATTTAAGGAATAATTGTAATTGTTTAAGTAGGTAACTCATAGTAAACTTATTTAAGTACAACTATTTATTTAGTTGTACTTGAAGCGACCGATCTTAATGATGATTGTATTTGGTCATTGGCAACAGCCATATTTTTTGTTACATATTTTCAATAGTTGAAACAAATTTTTTGGTTTTCTAAAGCAGTATATTTTTTGAAGTACTTCAATGTATTAAAATAAAATTTTGGATGAGAAGTTTAATGTTTACGGGCTTATAACCAAGGGCCCAGATTTAAATTTTAAATACCTTTATAATAACAATAATGCATTTGTACATGTCCTTACAACATTTTTTTTTTTAGGGTCTTGTAAAATTGATTTGTGTGGCGTGTTCCTAGTCCATATAGGTAGTAGGGATTCCGAGAAGTATGTTTCAAAATATTTAACCGTACGTTATTTTTAGGCACAATTTTTCTTTACTGGGCCCGAGGCCCTTAAAAAACTGATCCAAGGGCCTTTGGTGTGCCAGGCTGACACTGATAAAGGGCCCAACCAGATATCTTAAAACTAAAAAAGTCATATCGATCAATTTTACATGCTATCGATTCCATACAGATACTCATACTTGCAATAATAATTATTATTTCATTATAATGGTAATATAATATTTAATTTATAGAATCGTCTCTTTATAAAATGTAAGGTTATTAATTTTTGAGTATATGTATAACATGCCTATCTAGGATGTACCTACAAATGCATTACAATATAATATGAGAAAGAATAAAATAAGAAAGAGAAAGAAAAAAATGATAATCTAAAATAGATTACAAATAAATTAGTGATCTATTTAAAAAAATATTATAAGTAGTTTACTAGATATTTTTCCACTGCAAGGAAAATTGAATTGAGGAATTATAAATCTGTTTTTTTAGAAATGTAATTACATTTTTTTTTTTTTGATTATGTGTTTCATTATCGATAAACAAAGCATTTCGAAAATCGGCCTCGAAGATCGGTTGGAAAAAAAAATGTTGTAACCAGCCCAAAAACATATTTAATTAAAAAAAAAAAATATGAAAGACAAATATAAATACAATTAACAATACAATAGGTAAGTATTGACAATTAGATATATTATATTATTTTCAATATATGATATTTACAATCTAATATTCTGTAAAGAACAATAAGTGGATGTGAAAAGGGTAATAAAATATATACGAGTGAGACTTTTGATGGAAGAAGCCACCCATCGGTGACACTGCCTCTATACCAACAAATTGTATTAATTACAATAATACAAGCGGGTATTATATTATATTTCTTAAGACGTGAATGGCGAATCTAAAAATGAATGTTTTGAACATTTCAGGACAGCCGATCATATTGTTTAATATTATATACAACAGTTTTAATTTTAGTTGCTTAAAACTCTATCTATACCATTTACCGTTTGACTATTAAAAACCTGGGAACTTTCGCTGCTGTATATATAGTAGTCATCAAGTGTACCTTTTGAGTAGATCACTGTAATGAGTGTAATGGATGTGTTAAATTTGAATTTAAATGATAAACCGTAGTTCATGATAAAAACATTTTGTATTCCGATTATTCTGAATAGTCTGGTACTTTTGACTTTTGACTTTCTTAAGTACCTTGTACCTAGGTACTAATTTGGTAGAATTTGCTACACCCTCAAAGTTGAATAACAAAGTATTTTTCCACTCCAAAACAAAATGACAGACACGATAATAATAAAAAAAAAGACACATCAAATATGCAGCCTATATAATAATTAAATGATCACCCTGAGCCTGAGGCCAAAAGTCCTGAAGTCTGAGAGACAACTAAAGTAACGTGAATTTGACAAGAAAAATAGTTTTTGTGTAAAACAATTAAGGTATGACCTGAAATTAATAAGTGAAAATACGAAATAAGTCGTTAAGCCTAGCACATATTTTTAATAATTTTAGTAAATTACCTTCAGTTAAGTTAAAAGTTAACAAAAACAAATTTAACTAGATAAGTTTAAAGTTGGGATAGAAAATAAACTTAAAATAACTCAGTTAAAAATAAATGCATTTTTTTTTCAAGTTACAATATTTTTAAGTCACCGCGTTTAAGACTGTGTAAACAATTAGATTATTATAATATAGTAATAATAAGTGAAAAACAAAAATAATTAACTAGTTAAGATAAAAGTTAAAAAAAATTAACTTTTTTAGCAATTTAATGCAGCCCACCTTTGCATTGTACCTACCTACATAATATATAAATTGTACCTACGTGTTCGAACACGCGTGCAAAGAACAGCAATTTTTTTTAAATTTATGATATATAAAGTTAACTGTTGGTACATTGTAAAAGTAATATGTACTAATTCATTAATAATTAAAATTACAAGCCATTCGCAGTAATAATGGTTCATACTCTGCTGAGAACCACTGACGCAGAACTCTCACGCGGATAAATATAATATTATTTATGTTACGGTCCAAGTGAAAAATATATGTGCTCATTGTAAACACTGTCCTGGTATTGTATACATTACCTGAGTTCTTCGATCCGTGTGGATAAATTATATACATAACAAATATTTTATACAATAATGGCCAGCAGTACTGAAAGTGCCAAGTGAACAAAATGCATAATACTACGTAAAACATTACTTTGTGATTTATTGAAGTTTATTGACATTTGTACATTTATTACAAGCCGATCCTGCTCTGAGTTGTCTGTAAAAATTTAATGCCCGTGGATTTACCGGTTCTTAAACTCCTCTAAATGTAAGAGGCACTTAGCTACACTTATCTGTACAATGCTGCACTTTAACACAGTTCTTTAGGTTATTTTGACCAAACATAAAATACAAAATTAAATCCAATCATATAATGACTACCTATTTTATTTTTCGTAACCAACGGAAACAATATATATAAAAAAAATTATAATTTTTCACGATTTAACACTTTCAACGCTGCTGAGGCGTATATATGCGTCAACAGAGTTTATTTCAGTATAGGCCGGTGACGCCTATTAAATCCTAATTAAATCGGATTTTTTTTCTGAGACTAAGATACCTAGGCCATTGACTATGTACTCTAAATTTAAAGGTAAGGGTGGTTTTAGTTTTTTCCATCGTTTCTGAAATCACGGGCGGCGTGTTTTAGAGCGATAAATTTGGATTACAAATTAATGAACATTTGACTTTAATAACAATTTTGTCGCTTATAATACCTTCCATACTTTCAACAATCAACATTTATTGTAAGTCGCCATGATATATCTATTTTTTTTTATTTGTTCGATTTTTCCTTCACAGAGTGTTCTTTCTGAAATATATTTTATTTTATCATAGTTTAAATGTCTACATTTTGAAAAGATTCAGTTCTTTTTATATGCATAGAAAGAGTTAGGTAGAATTTGTTTTCGTCGAATATTCGACAGCAACATCGCATTTGACCAATATTCAACTACCTATTGCCAAAACAGAAATCATGAAATTATTAAACAAATACATATATATATAGATGTATGTAATGTAAACAAATACAATATATATATACAATATACATGTGTTTGCTGTATGCCGAAAACCACTGTGTTGAACCATCTGGTGCCCTGCAGGTGCAAACATTTGCAAGCACCCCTCTCCACCCCTTCCAAATGGGGAGGATTATGAGAAGCCTACCTGCAAATCTTAAAAGGCGGATACACATATATAGAGCATATTATCATTATAAAAACCATAGCACGTTACTCGATATATTTTCCCTCTACAAGGAAAATCATAAACATGTTTTTTGTTAGTAAGTACCTAACCATGACCACGAAAACCTTACCAAAAATCGGTCAGATAAAAAAGACGTGTACATGGGCCAAGAACATATTTATGTCAAAATATTATTGCTATTTATAGAGACACTGTATTGGGCGGGCGCATAGTAAGTATATAGTGGTTATAAACACAAAATCGATTATTATATTGCAAGAAATAAGAACGAGACTTATCTGTCTACCGAATACGAGTGGAATCAGAGAAGACATATTATTATATTTTATTTTCGGACGATTATAATATTACGACTCGTATATAGCATAACGAGGGGCCTTGAGCGAGTGATATATAACAGCTAATCGAGTGTATAAACACATTGTAGACGAACACAGACGGACCATATAGACCAACAAAACATGTTTTTGTATAAGTATAAGTGTATAATCACGAAAACTTTACGAAAAATCGGTCAGAAAAAAAGACGTGTAAGTACCCAAGCAAAGAACATATTTATGTCAAAATATTATTGTTTTTTATAACGACCCTGCTTATTGGACGGGCGCAAAATGAGTATGTAGTGTTTATAGACACTATTTATGGCAAATTATGGCAAGTTAGAAAGCACAACAAGTGCTAGAGATAAATTTAAACATTTTATGTTATAAGTTTATAACTGACAAATTGATCATAGAAATGGAAAAACAAAAAACACATATTATTTATGATTAGACAAAAGATTTAGTTTTTAACTGAATAGATTTTAAGCGACGAAGAAATAAAAATAATGGCAAATAATCTAGTTGAAGCCTACAAAACCTAAACTAGCATAAGCGGAAATTCGGTGAAATTCCTTGGGGGGGGGGGGGGGGGGCTGAGTAATGAGTATTATATTATGCTCGTTACACTTATAAATAGGTAACACTGTACTAGAGCCGCTAGCAATTATTTATTTCAACAAGACAATTTAGTATTTGCAAAGTTCGACATACTAAACAATTTGATCATAATTAAGTACAAAAAAAATTAAGTACCTTATCTTTAACATTTTAGAAGTATTCTAAACAGAAATTATTGAGTTATTCATTTTTAATTTAGAATTATAACCAATGGCGGATTTAAGGGTTCAAATAAAGTTGACAAATCCATAAGAGGTGCCTCGTAAACCTAAGTACTTACCCCCCTAGCATATTTTTACTCCAACGTTATCGTTTGCACCTCATATTGACTGGATAGTAGGCAAAGTATTATGATCATTAGGGTTTATAAGGCGACATGCAGGGTCGGTCATGTCTGTAAGATGTTTGTTAATATTATATACTACTCTAGTTAGATCAATTGTAGAGTATGGATCTGTGGTATGGTCTCCAAGGACCAAATGTTATATTATTCGAATTGAACGTGTTCAGCATCGTTTCTTAAGCATGGTTTCTCGATCTATGGGCATTAATCATGAACCCCATGACTATAAACCCGTCTTAATAGCACTCAATATATCCACCCTAAGCGAAAGAAGAAATATGAGTGATATTAAACTTTTAAATGGTTTAGTCTCTGGTGTAATTAACTCACCAGACTTGTTATCTAGAATAGGTTTTCGCATTCCAGGTACAACCCGTTCTCGTGACCCCTACTACCTTGCTTCAGTGTCAAAAAATTATTTGAATGATGATCCTTTAAGGAGAGCTATGTCTTTGGTTAATAGTCAAAGTGGTTAAACATTTTTTCTAATTTAGGTTTTTGTTCCATTAAATTTAATTTTCAGGCGCCTACTATGTACTACTGTATAATTTTAATTTATTGATATTCAATGTGTTATGTTTAGATATGTATATATATATAAATATGTTGTAATGTATATTCATTAATAAGTAATTTATTGTAAAAGCTGTATGACGTTTAAAATAAATAAATAAATAAATAAATACGTAATTTCATCGAAACCGGGACGACGCGCGAAGCGACGCGGACGAATGCTGATAAAGTGATTAACAACCTATGCGAGTATTATTACTTATTAATTATTATTAATACTACATAATTACGATCTTTCTTTGTTATGATAATAAGTTAGTACAATCTTACGAATTTAATTTAATTTTTATCACCGAATATTTTTTTACAATTTATTTTTTACTTCAGTTATTAAATATGAATTTTACAATTATAACAATTATTATTGTATATTTAGTCACTTTAAAATTTTGTGGGCCAGGGGGGCTAAGACCTGCATTTTGAACTTCTCGGGGGCTTATTCCCCTTAAGCCCCCCCCCCCGATTTCCGCCTACGATAGTGTTAATCCGGGGGACTGGGCCTGCAGTTTATAACGACTATCCTGTATTGCAGGGCCGGCGCATAATGAGTATACAGTGTTTATAAACACAAAAAACGATTATTATATTGCAAGGAATAAGAACGAGACTTATCTGTCTACCGAATACGAGTGGAATCAGAGAAGATATATTATTATTATATTTTTATTTTCGTCGATTATAATATTACGACGCGTATATCGTATAACGAGGGGGCCTTGGGCACTCATCGAGTGTATAAACACATTATAGACGAACACAGACGGACCGTGAACGAAACGATAGATTATAATATTATTTTTCTTTGTTCCACCCGGTTCGCCATATAGTACGCGTTTTGCACGACGACTATATACTTATTTACGCCGTTTTCTCCGGCACATTAAAACCCAACAAACACACTCAACAGGCGTCACGCCTTGTGGATAAGCGGTCGAGGAGCAATGTGAGCTCGTCTTATATAAATATACAAATTGTAATAATAACATTTTGCATTTTGTGGGGCGTACCTAAGCTCGTATACAGTCATACAGCTATAATGGCTATACTGCAGTGGACTCGGTCACTGAACGATGCTACACATAATATTATGTAGGAGCAGGAGACCGATTAGGCCGAAGGTTACGACTTGTAATATTACAAGTGAGCTGCTGAAGATTTCGTGGTTATTCCTGTGGCACGTGGCTTTACAAAATTGAAGAGGGAGCGACGTATGGGGCGTGGATAAGTATACTTAACATCAAAATACTGCTATTTCATAAATCTACATTTCAATCTACATCGCTAGAAAAATGAAAAATTTAGAGCTACGACTCGCGCTGTAAATAAAATATTTAACTAATTAATTCGATTCCCTAGGTATACGAGTCACAATATATATATATAGGTAGGCTGCAAGTCGCAGGTATAGCCTACTCACGCATATACTGGGTGTAACAGTTTCCAATTATTATTTTTTTATTTAATTTATAGCCACTTGCGTTACAGGTGTAATAAAAAAAAAATTATTTTTATTTTGTAATATGTACTGAGAATAAAAAAATTTAAATTTGACTCAAATTTTTTGGAATAAATTGAAAATAGCCAATTTGTGAATCTGATTATAAGAATGATTTGGATGGTAAAAACATTTATCAAAGTGGAGTATAGTTTATTTTTTAGAATTTTTTAAAATATCAATATTTTTTTGGTTAAGTTAATTTGGAACGCGCAATAACTTAATTAAAAATATTATTTTTGGTAATTTGTTAACATGTGTATATTCTTAAAAATATTTACTAGTCATATCATTTTAACAATTTTTTTCATACGTTTAAGTAGCATCAATTTTTTTTTTTTTATGATCATTTCTTTCTGTTACACCTTGTATTACGCTTTTATAGTTTTATGTAGATATTCATTTTATAATCTGCAATACAATAATAATTGTAATAATATACAGTGGCCAGTAATGCTAAATTGGTTTTCAGATTCCGTGGGCTAAACGAGTGATCAAGAAAATATGGCGACACGATTTTGAAAAATATATTCTATTTGAAAGGTCATTATAAATAGGATATCTATCCAAATAATATTATCCTCTAATTTTTTATATTCTATAATAATTTTTATATCAACAGTTAAATTGTATTAAACATTTTTAATATTTCAATTTATTTTTTATATCATTTTTGGACACAATTTTCACATATTCATATCTTGGGCATCCTGTTTATCTTTTGATAGTATTATTAGTATATATTTTAATTTATTATTTTCAACCATATTACTTTCATTAATCGCTTGGTTTCCAATTAAACTTGTAGGTACTCGCACAAGTGGTGACATGTATTATAGCTATTATACCTAGTCAATACATAGTATACATTTTGCGGAAACGAAAATTGAATCTATTCTAGTTTTGGCGGAAACGATATAGCAGACGGAAACAGATATTTTTTACGTAACCGACACAAATGTGTTGATATTACTCTACTTATCTAAACTTTAAATGAATATTTAAAATACGATTTATTTGATGTTTATACACACATATTTTTATGAAAGTATTCTGCACTACTGTTTATTTATTATATTAAAGAATTAAAAATGAATAAGATGTCATAGAAAAAAAATGCATACATAGTTGAAATCTGATTTCTGATAGCATATAGATATTAACACTGACGTCTGAATAAGTCGGATACTATACTATACTACAGCTATATCATATAGTATTTTTAATAAATGGTATACTTATATCCAAATTTCAAATACGCTAAGTGCATAACATTATAGAGTCTATAATCTATATGCATATCTACATAATATTATGTTAATAATTAATATCTAATATGCGTTTTGTTTGTTATAAGTAGTTAGGTACCTATAGGTAATACACTTTTCTACACCTTAAAGACAAAGACCTACGTCCTACAAGTATATTGCTTCACTCGAAAGTCGAAAGTCGAGAGACGTCTGGTGTACTGCGTGGCGTGTAGGTGTATTACATAAGTACCTACGAGTTGTCCAAAATTTTAAGATAAAGTTATTAGGGTACCCTATCTTGCTCTGATATTTTGATTGAGTATAATAAAGTAATCATACTTTATCATTGAAATAAATCATACAAATGTCGTCAAAATTTGAACTTCGAACAGTTATTAAAAAAAGTATTGTGACTTCATGTTTTTTAAATGCTGTTAGAACAATTTATTCACAAAGTAATTACATAACTTTAATTTTATTTTTATACCTTCCAATTATCTATATAATATATTGTATGCACTCTATAGATAAACCTCTGAATTAATTGTTTACGTACCTCTATTATGGCTCTCTATGTATACATTTTCAAGTAAAATTTATTTTTAATACCTAAAGTTAGAACACTAAAAAAACATACACTTCCAATAAAGGATACTATATAATGCTGTATTAGGGTTATCCGTATGTATATATATAGTAAATGTACAGATTGCAGGGCGATTTACCAAGCACGGTCACCCTGTCTTTTTCTTCAATAATGCAGTTTATTATTTAAAAATTCAAATCGGCCAAAAAATCAAATTTAAACAAAATTCAAGTCTTTCAGAATATTACTCTTAGAAAAATCCCTAACGCTCCCTTCTTGGTCCCATATTTAACTCTCCACCAAGATCTAGGTATTCTACCTGTTATAACCGAAGTGAAACTTTTTACAAACATTTTTATTGATTTAGACTAGTATAAATCACCCTAACCAACTAATAAAAGAGTCTTCTCACTGCCCGGAAATCCACAAAGTAGACTCAAAAGGAAATGGTGTAGTGACCATTTAAATTAAATATCTCTCCTTAATTACCATAAACAAAACACCAAGCTAAGTGTCACTATAATGGGTGGCATCAGCTTATTCAAGAAATCCATGGTTTTTTTTAACCCTTATCCTATATGCTTTTTGTACAAAATTGTATGGATTGAGTATGTGAGGCGTTTGTGAAATTAAAAAAAAAATTCCAAAAATCAGAATTTGAATAAATTCTGCAATATTTAGCTCAACTGCACGCGGGGATGAGAGTTGTCGGTGAATCACCCAGTATAATATTATGTTATAACGACTATAACTACATACAATTATCATAATACGGTGGGAAAAAGTACGTCGAACACAACAATATGCACGCATTATATTATCACAGCGGACGTTAGATATCCATTAAAACGGACAGTCGGCAGTACTGTTTTACTGCTAGTAAAAATCGGGATGAGTCACACTTCGAGTGCAGCCCGCACAAGGCACAATAAAACACGTCCAGGACACAAACATATTAATAACATATATATAGTTCCACCGTAGTTCCTGCCACTCCCGATTATCAAAGTTACAACCGTAAGCACTTGTCGTCCCTATAATATACCCAGGCCTAGGTATGATATAATTATAATGATTGTGATGATAATAGTAATAATATATTACAGTATTAAATACTGCGGATTCCTACCTGTATAATAAATGATAGATATGATATTGTCCGTCGACCGCTTGGCTGGTTTACGTGAACGTATAATAAAGTGCTGTTGTCAGATGGCCTGATTGTTCAAAAATAAATTGATATAATACTACCCTATGGGTAAATTATAAATCATAAAATATTAATAAAATAATTACAGTCTTGTTAAGTATTCGAAGAGCTACTTTGAAAAAACACTTTTTATTCGTATTTTTATTCTAGAATACTAAATACTTTTTTTAATTCTCGTTGTCTACTCCAAATTCCAATTACTAAAATCTCGGAGTGTACCATTTTAAATTTTCTTTCTAAAATATTATTTTAAAATGTTTCTAACTTATGACAATTTATAAATAAGGTTTCGCAAAAATACAAACAGATAACAGAATGATTAAACACTGAAACCATCGGCTCTTCACTCCCAAATTATACCGTGGCATACAAGACACTGATCGCCAATGGTTGGATTGGCATTTATCTCGAATCTTTAAAATATAGTTTTTCTTCTTATTTAATGGATGGTACTAGTAGTTTATAATTTTAATATAAGACATTGGTATTAATGTTGTTAAACTTTTTTTTTTAAATTTATACAATCTGTATAGTGTATAAAATATTTTTACAATAAGCACACATAGATGGAGGGATACATATTAAGAGGGTTTGGTTGGCTTGATTAAAAAAACTATTCAATAACAGTACTTTATGGCGTGGGTACCTAGTGGCTATAGTAGTGGTTAGTCGACTTGTTATTTAATTGATTGAATTATTGACTATAAATTATTCATTAATTGAACTTAAAAAAAATATTTGTGTAAGTATTTTGAATAGGTACTTTTAAAAGGTATTTGTATTTATATTTAAATACTTTTAAAAGAAAGTATTTGAATACGTATTTTAAATACAAAATACACCAAGTATTTAAATACGTAGGTATTCTGATTTCTGAATACATATGAAAAGTATTTTTAACAAGACTGATTATAATTAAAAAATTATGACATAATAATGAATTTTAAAATGTTGAAAAAATAGACTAGAAGTCTATAACTAAGGGAAATTGCAGCCTACCCGCCGCGGCTGTATATAAAACATAGCTCAATCTAAAAAAATTAAAAATGTCCATGAAGATATCTAAACGATTACAATAATTTGACAATATTTATGGTTTATGAAGCATTGAACTACTAGTGCATGTTGGACTCCAGAATATTAGTCTTGACAGTTGACATACCGTCGATAATATGTATGCATAATAATGTATTAAAATATTTATAAATATCTATTAAAACAACGTAATAATATAAGAGACAAAATAGTAATAAAGGATAAATCGATAAATATTATTATCGTCCACAGTGGGATGAATGACAATTTTAGCATGCCTAAAGTACAATTAATTTATCAATTATTTATTTTTACAATATTCAAAAATAGAAAGAATTAATTAATATACACTCGACTCATAGAGATATTCGTGTAATATATATTGTATGTATATTATTTGATTAATATTTTGAAGCTTTTATATACCTACATTATTTAATTTTCTCCCTTAAAACGATAAAAAATATAATTTTTTTTTATACAGTTATTATATTGCCCTACGTCTAACAATGTCATATTATTTTGTTCGAAGTGAATCTAGTTGGGGAATTCGGGAGGTCAACATTTGAAATTCCCAATAGTTTTCAAAAGCGTCGGGAAAACAACATGAAAATTATGAGGAAAAACCAAAAATATTGATTTGTTTTTAACTGTTTAGAACATTTTCCGTTTCCAATTATTTTAATTTTTTGATGAAAATAAAATAAAATTTTTATGAGAGTTAGAGAAGTTCAAATTAGTAAAAAAAAAGAGTTATTCGGTCAATTAGTTCATTGAAATTTCGTTCAAGCTGTGTAGGAGGTAAACGAATATAAAAAGGTTGAGAACTGCTGTTACCTATACATAAATTACCTAGTCAAAATTCTAAATATGTTGCACCCATAAGCATTGTCTCGTAATCCTAATTACCTATAATTTAGAGTATGTAGGTTGGTAGGTACATTACAGTATTAAAAGTGTGAATGGTTAATATTATAATGATTAGTATTTATTACACAATAATATAATTATCACGAATACTTGAAATAATATTCACCTTACACTTTTTCTTGTAGGGTACAATATAAGAATTTATTTCAATTCGATTTGTATAATATATAATATAATATATACTATATACCTACCTAGGTATTTAAGTGTCCAAATATATGTTATCCAGAAAAGTGTTCATCGCCCAGAAAAACAAATATCACTGATAAACTAAATACCAAATTAAACATTCCTCATACACAGCATGACTAGAGAAAATTTAATTTATATAATTATATAATTCATACTGTAACTGCGGTGTTCTTTAAACACAGGTGCACATAATACCCTTGGCGCAAGACCACTTTTAATTAATACATAAATAAATAAACTATAACAGATAAAAAAGAGTTAATAAAACAATTTATTTTCGATGAACTTTGAATGATGATGAAACGATGAAATGTTTTATCCGTAGCCCCAGTTTTTGAATCATATTTTAGTTTAAAATATTAATTATCAAGGCTTGTGCTGCTGATACAATTTTGGCCCCCGAAAAAAAAAAGTCCCTAGTTGCACCAGTGGATAAGTGTAAGTCGCTCTGATGTACAGTACAAGTGGGTGACTTTAATGAATATGGTGTTGAAATTGAATTCAATGACTATAATGTCATTGTATACGAAAAACGAATCTCAGCGAAGACGGTTTGTCAGGATATTTTATATTTATATTGTGATTATTAATACGGTAGTCGGTAAGTTAAAATAATACTAGAAAAATTACAAAAAAATAAGTAAAATTATTATTCTTGGTTATTTAATATGTGATTGCGTTCAAATTTTAACTTAAAATAACTATACAAAAAAGCTATGTTTCTGTTTTTTTTAGATTTTATGAAATATGGTTACATAATTAACTACGCTTACGTGCAACCTTGTTTTACATTTACAATCCTTAGCTATAAAAGTTGAACATTTTATAAATTTTTAACAACAATATATTATTTGTAAATAGTCAATATTTTGATAATTAATTATGTCAACATTTGAATTTCAAAATTTTATAAAAAAAAATCTTGATAATGTATTTTTAATCTAATATTATAACAATGTATGAGGAGCCGAATTGTATTCAACTATCACGCTTTTTGGCCCAACAAATACAATTTTGTTGATATTTATAGACACTAATAAAATTGAAATTTGAAATTGTCCGTATATGTATACAGTTCAAAACGAGTCAAAATATTTTCAAAATTTTATGGTGTATAGAAAATTCAGTGAAATTTTCATGTATCTACAATTATTCGTTTTTGAATTACAACAAAATAACAAAATAGCCACACGAGAAATCGAGTGAATATCCAAACTTGAAAAAATATGAACTTCAAACACTCATAAAAATTTAATTTGACTTTCTTGTAGACTATTTTTTTTTACAAAGATAGACAAACTTATGAGGAATCTTGTACTTATTACCTACATTTTCAAATCGTATGTTTAAAAAGAAAATATTTTATGAATTTCTAACAAAAATTAATTTGCACATTTCCGTGATTTTCACGTGTTTTGTAAAGATTTGAACTTTAAATGCTTATAAGAGATTTCCTTGCTTGATCTGTCGGGTGGTACTACTGAGTACCTTCCCCCTCGGTAATTCAACGCTATTGTCAATCAAAAAAATTACCTATTGTACATATGTTTGTATAGATTGTAATTATTCTTTTAATAAAATAAAAAAATAATAAAAAAAAAAAAAATGCTTATAAAAAAAAATTGTGACTATGTACTTTAAATATTTTCAAATGTGATTGTAACAATATATTAAGAACCTTGCATTAAATTTTCAAGCTCTCAAAAAAAATAATGTATATTATTTAATCAGGTGAAAACCATAACCGAACTAAAATCCTGCGTAGGTAAGCTACTGCAGATGAAAATTATCTGAAATGATGCTCTAAAAAAATTAAGAGAAACTAGCAAAGAAACTCCATCCCCTATGGCCCTATTCCTCTGAGCTTTCTGCCACTAATGAACACTAATAATAATAAAAAAAATGGAAAACCGAAAATATAAAATAATATTCAAACCATAGGGTGCTGGGTGGACACATGGCAGACGGGCGACACAAGTCATAATAGACTTGTAAATTTGTAATGGTATTAATATTTATTTTTATATGATAATTTAAATATATATATATATATATATATATAATAAGCTGGGAAATGATCATTGTTAATAAATAATTAATAGTTAGTGCGAATAATGAATCAGAAAAAATGGATCTCACTCGAGTCATGCCTATTGTCGTGATGATTTCACGTATATTTCCGCATCAATTCGTGAAAAAAAAAAATACTATACATTATATATTAATGCTATAATAATATAATAATATATCGTATTAAATACCTGCGTATAGGTAATTAGTAACTTTGACACGAACAATAGTACAGATTGATTGGCACGATGAAACAATACCTACGTATGAAACAAATGAATAAATTATAATATAATTAGTACACAATACAATATACATAGTATTACCTACATTGGCATATCGCATATTACTGTAACGGAATTTTGTGTCGTTTTCCATTGTCCAGCAAATAGAAAAAGATTTTAATAAATCGGGACAATCGAAGGCATTGAAACGGAATTTGCAAGTTTTATATTCAAAAGAAAATCATAAATAATAATTTTACACGTAAAATTCAAAAAACAAAATAACAAGACACCTAACTTGACTTAATGTCTATTGATCGATATACTCAATCTAGACTTATATAATATACAGACGATGAATCACAAAAAAAAATGTGACAAGTAATTTCAAAAATATATAGGTACGTCACCCATGTCCCAAAAATGAAAGTGGAACTGAACATCAACATTTTTAAGTGCTGCATAGAGCATTTAAATGAACTCAAATTTTTAAGTTCCAGTATCAATTACTGAATCACAACTAAAAAGTAGGTACATATTGTCTTAACCTAACCTATCCTAGTACCTACCAACATTCACCTTAATAATACGCCTTTATTGTGTATTTGGTGCCTTCATTTATATCTATTAAATATTAACTATAGACATTATAGTGTGATCATATTTTGTTCTAAATTTCATTCAACTTTAAACTTCAGAAATCCTTTAATGGTTCTTCAAACAGTATTTCCATTGGATTTTCTAAAACATAAAAACTTGGAATTATGTACCAGTACCTATTCTTATTTATAAATAAACAATATATCATATTGTATATTGTATAACATAGAATTAAAATAAGTCCACTAGCAACAAGTTAGGTAGATTCCGACCATTAAGCAATCAATATAGGTAGTTAAAAATAAGAGCTTGCCTAAAGTTAAAATCATTGGTAATTTTCTCAAAAACCTAACAAGACATTTTAAAAAACTTTTCCTATGTTTGTTAAATTTAAACTCAATAAATCTGCGTTCTTAATAATAGGCTTTTTACAGCCGAGAAGTGTTTACAAAACAAAAAACTGTATGGATGGTATTAAATTTGAATTCAATGATATAATATCATTGTATAAGAAAAACGATTTTAAGCGGAGACAGTATGTCAGTCTAGGTATAAGACATATTATATAGGTACTTACCTACCTATGGTATTAAAAAAAAATTGACCTATAATAACTTCCAAATTAATCATATCACAATATCCATTAAGTGCTTATAACGCGTATACATCAGTAACAAACCGTGATACTATCCTAGATATATAGTAATTAGTAGTATACAGTATACTTTAGAAGTTTCAAGTATCCACGAATAATATTATACAATCACAACATTCACAACAAAATAACTAAAAAAGTTATTCTGTTTATTAATTCCCTTCGCCGCCTTAAAAGACGCTTTTGTCGTGATCTTTTATGATAAAAAAAAAATCAATAAATTATGTTTAATTTAAATCTGAAGGGTTCTATCATTGGATGGCCTCCCTTATCCTGTCATTCTGTTATTATATTATATTGTTTTGTTGTACATATTATCACATTAGTTGCTTATTGTGTTTTATTAATACAGATTGTAAATTTTCTAAAATAAAAAAAAAAAGGTTTTTTAATATTATGTAATTTCGTCCAAATTCGAACTTAAAATGGCTATAAAAATAAATTGTGTTTATGTATTTTTTAGATTTTTTGGTAACAGAATTAACTACTTACATGGAATCTTGTTTTAAATTTTCAATCCTTAGATATAAAAGTTGAACATTTTATAAATTTTTAACTACAAAATAATTATTCAATTTTAAATTTTATAAATGTTGTCAAAATTCGATCTTTAAATGCTTATAAAAAAAATTTTTAATATTTTTCAACTGCTATTGTAACAATATATCAGGAGCCTTGTGTTAAATTTTTACAGTTTTTGGCCCAACAGATAAAACTTTATTGATATTCATAGAATAAAAAAAAAAAAATTGAAATATGAAATTGTCTGTAAACAGCGCAAAACAAGTCAAAATATTTTGAAAATGTATAACAATTTTAAGAATTGATAAAATAAACATTCAGTGAAATTTTCATGTATCTACAGTTATTCGTTTTTGAATTACAACAAAATAAGAAAATCGCTACATGAGAAATCGAGTGAATATCCAATGTTGTAAAAATTTGAATTTCAAAAGCTCATAAAAATTTAATTTGACTTTCTCATAGACGTTTTTACGCAAGGAAGTTAGGAAGTTAGGAAGTTTACGCAAAAACCTAAGATTTTAAAATTTAATATAAGATTATCTACCCTTATCAAATAGGTTTTTGCGTAAACTTCCTGTTTTAATTAATTTTTCTTTTTTTTATCTAATTATTTTGTATTTGGTAAGATTATTACCACAGAATATAAACAAAATATTTACGTAATTTTTATTTTTAGTTTAATAGTAATAGTACTTAGTATATTATATTTATTTTCTAAGTATAAATGAAAAATGTTATAAATCTAATAATATATTATTTAAGTATTAAAATGTTGTGGGACCATGTAGAAATGACCACTTAGAATGATTAAATTTTCCTGCAAAAAGTGCTCAGAACATACATTACAATTTTTGAGATTATGTGTTACACGGTGGAGCATGTAAAAATGGCCGCTTAAATTGAAGAAATCTCCCTGTAAAAAAGGTGCTCAAAACATACAAATATATACTACTGATAGTTGTAGGTAGTATGAAAATAAGCAATACTGCAGGGGCCTGAATGTTCTGGTGACACCGGCAATTCTCCCGAAAATGGTGGATTTTGATTTCAACTATACTATCATTAAAATATGCCTAATTATGAAATCTAATTAATATTTGATTTTGTCGCAACTCCCAATATTTTGTTATAAGAATTAAGAAAATAATCAAAATATTTAAATTCTTGAACCAAGATACTATGAACTACGATAGTTCATGATTCTAATTTATAATCAAAAAATTTACATCTAAAAACTATATGGTTTATGGTTATGATAACTCTATGGACCATGGCATAAGCGGCATACCCCGTGCGCACGCCTATGTATAGTAGGTAATAGTAATAGGTAGGTATATGAAGTAACCATAATCATATAAATAATTATAACATTCAAAATCATTTAATTTAAACTAAAAACTGTACATACATACTAAAAAACTAATAAAATGAAAGGATAATAATAAAAGTAAAAGAAGATTGGCAAAATGTATACTATATTATATTATTTAATATCAAAGAAATATAAAAATTACAAAAATTTGTGAAAATACTAAATTTACAAATGACAATATAATAATTAATAATATAATATAATATACAATATAATAATAAATAAACTATCATATTATATTATAATATGATAATTTATTTAACTCATTGAGTGATGTTTTAAATAAATCATTAATACAGATAGAATTGCCAACCAACATTAGTTTCACAGGAGAGTGCGTATTGTGATATCTATTTTCCACCAATATAGCGGTAATAAATAAAAAAAAAATAAAGTCAAGTGGCAATTCATTTTATATAATATCTACTATAAATTTGAAAAATATTATTGTCGGATCAACTGAGGGGTGTTCTACAATAAGTTAAAACGAGTATGGTAAAACGAGAAATATTGTATATCAGAATGCCCTTCTGTAGTTGGCAAGCGTGAACCTGGGCACAAATGATGGGTAATCCCATTTTGATTATGTTAATTAACGTTTTGAGATTAATATAAACTGTAAAATACATATGGAGTAGGTATTTTTAATGGGCGACGAGGTGCACGGGTTCAGCTAGTATATATATATAAATAGTCGCTGCAGTTTTTTAAAAAAAAAACTATTCCAGGCACAAAAATTAGTCCCACTCTATACCATCTGGAAAAAACATTGTCTGACTTAGGTATCATTTCATTAGTGTATTGAATTGAAGACTAGCTGTTGTATTCAGTATCTAATTAAAAAAGTAAGGTACCAATGTTCTTACTCTGGGATACACATAATACATTTATTTTTCATTTTTCAATATCATGTAAAAATGTTTAAATAACAAACAAAATGTATTTGGTTAAAAACTTTGTTTTTAATTTTTTTAAATAACAAATAAGAAAAAAATAACTATTCCCAAATGCGAATAGAAAAACGGAATACTGTATTACAAAGAGGACAACGCTTATAGAGTAGCTGGTTGACACATTCTTCACAAAGCACTTTGTGACCACAAGGCACAAGTGCATGTGTTCGTGTATTATCTCTACACACTACACAAACTGAATCATCATACAAACCAACTTCCGGATTGTTACGATCAACTTGGACATATGGAATATCCTCAGCCTCAGGTTGATTCCTAGCTAACATCACTGCCCACCACCTTGCTACAGCCACCTCTTCCGGAACAAAAAAGTCACGTTCATCCCCTAGTATAGAATTCAAAAGATATATCAGAATATCAAAAATATAGCCATTTAAATAATATATAAATGTTATTATTTGTCTTACAGTCATGTTCTTCTGGCTCACGGTTTTCATCTATAGCTCTGTTGGGAAGCTCTTGAAGTTGTAAATGTATTGATTCAAATATCAGATAATGAGATATAAAAAACACAACAAATAATTATTGAACATTGAATTAAAATATTAATAATTAAGAATAAAAATAAAATGTATGGGTGTTATATTTCCTTATTATTAACAGTAGACATATAATTAGAATAACTAGGTATATAATTTTATTATATTCTAAATTATTGTCTTTGGTGTAAGAGATTTTTTGTGTGTTCATTATAAGTAGAGGTCGGAATTCAATTTATATTCTCTTAATATTCTTATCAAATGCTAGGTATAATGTTTTAAAATACAGAATATTCTTTAAAAAAAAAATAGTAATTTACCTACATATTTAATTTATTAGTTACTTAGTTTGTACAGATAAAACTTTTTTATTTTCTATACCTCTATAAATATTAAATACCATATTATATAATTATTAATTATATATAATATGTAATTAGTGGAAATGATTTTAATATTCTGATGTACCTACATAAAAATAATAATCATAATATTATTATTTTCTTCATAAAAATATTTACAAACATTTCAATATTGAGTTATAATCTCAAATAATCTATAGAATAGGTATTGAATATGAATATAATATTATTATCTAACCCTTAAATTATGTATTTTTTTATGCAAAATACCTTTTTTTTCTATGTCTCATTAATTATAAAGATATCTTACTCATATCTAACTATACATAGTAAAAATGAATATGTAAAATCATAAAAATCCTAACGCTAATTATACAATATTGTAAGGTGACACAGGGCAGGGGTACCAATCAATATATTAGTATATTTTTAGTTTACCTATGTTTTCATCATTGGGTGGAACCTGCTCTACTGGCATTAATGGCAACGGCATAGGTAAGGCAATGTTCTCATCTTCAGAAGAGATATCCACTGCATTATTATCTATATAATAAAAATTTAAAATAATCAAATAAATTACTGGTAACTACAAATTCATAATGTCTTTAGTTTACCTATGTTTTCTTCATTGGGTGGAACCTGCTCTACTGGCATTAATGGCAACGGCATAGGTAAGGCAATGTTCTCATCTTCAGAAGAGATATCCACTGCATTATTATCTATATAATAAAAATTTAAAATAATCAAATAAATTACTGGTAACTACAAATTCATAATGTCTTTAGCTTACCTATGTTTTCTTCATTGGGTGGAACCTGCTCTACTGGCATTAATGGCAACGGCATAGGTGAGACAATGTTCTCAACTTCAGAAGAAGGTTCACCATCCACCATCACCATCATCCCATCATGGGAGCCCCCCATCTGAAAAAATCTTCATTTCCCAAGAAAAAGATCAAAAATGGTAAATAAATATAGTGAATAATTAATTTCATATACAATTTATTGAAATTATATTTATATTAATTTAATATCATAAAATATTTAAGAATATTTTGTTAAATACTTCTTTGTTAATTCAAAGTGAAAATTCTGTAACTAGTTAGCAGTTACCTACGTTAAATAAATAATACTAAATGTTTTGGTTAATTTGTGTAATATAAAAGTGATAAATATGTATTTAAACATACAAATACATATACAAATAGTACATATTATAAAAATGTAAATGGCAGCTTTCATTTGAAATATAAATTTTATAAAATAAAAGAATTGTTGTATTTTATGAATTCATATATTCTTTAAGAAAATTATACATATTTTATCGACAGTAGTCAGTAAGTAATTATTACCCTATTAATTATAGTGCATATTCATAATATTATATACCAATTACCAATAGATACAATATGACAATATGTGTTTAAGCAGCCTTTAAGGTTAAAATAGTTTTATTGAGTTTATGTACTTTTAATTTTAAATGTAGAATAAAATAAAACATTTTAGGGGGGGGGGGCCTAGGCCCCCAAATGTCTTTCTATCCCAGAAACTTATTGCAACCCTAAAAATTTAGCCCAATTTACGCCACTGGTACCTAGTGATCAAACTAGTAGAGGTATCAGACCTTTGAGGTGAGTCAGTTTCATTTGGTTTAGAATTATTATTTGTACTGATATGAGTGTATAATAATTTACAATAAGATAACTATAAATCTATATAAAAAGGTAGGTGTATAGACATAAAATTCTACGTACTCTTGGCTTGTACTTTCAGAATTTGGACGGATATTTGTACCTAGTTGTATACTAGGAACAACAGAGGGCTTTAGGTGACCATTTTCTTTAATATCTTCAGGTAAAAAGTGACGACCGCACACTTTGTAATGTACAAGATGTTTTGTAATTGAACAAATTTTCATCCATTTGCTTTTCAAAACTTTATTGCGTGGAAATCTATAATACATACATTGGATATTATATTAATTGGTCTCATACACAATACAGTATACACTCGATGATTTTTAAACGTTAAACCTTACCGATACAATTTAACGTTTGATGCCTTTGCATAAACTACACCACAATTTGGAACCACACATTTACAAACCATATTTACTTTTAAAAAAAAAAAACTGTATTCGTCGAAGGCTATTAAATGTGGTATCGGAGTCGGACTCGATAGACTTGGATACGAGTCAGACTTCTATACTACACTATGTAGAAATGTGTGGTCGGTACACTTAACTATCGCAGACAAGTTTATTATTTAGACTTATGATTTAAAAACAGTATAAACTAGTTTATAGCCTACAGGTCGACGGTTTACCCTGACGAAGCGAAGAACTCGATGCCGACGACGAAGGATTCGAAAGATTCGACTGTTTGAGATTAGAATGACGACGAAATTCAAAACATTGACATTGTTGTTTAAACACAAACGGCGAACACACTGCAGCGGTGGAGGTACAATTATTTTGTCTCGGCGGTGGAGGTAAAATCGTGTCCGGGCTCATTTTGCCGTGACCGCCACCATGTGTGGGAACCTTTACGCAGAGCTTAAAATTGTGTGCAGTAGCACACACTATGTGCAGTAGCTAATTTTAAAGTGTACAGTATACTTATTTTCAACTTTTTTAAATTTTTATTTGATTAATATTTAATATTTTTTTAAATTTTTTGTTTATTATAAGATTAACGTTAACGGACTTTTTATATTGATTATTGAAAATTACTATTTAGCATATTGTATTTGTTTAAAATCCTTAACACTAAAAATAATACCGACTAGACCATATTCTGGGCGACTTATAATATAATAAGTATATTAACTCAAGCTATTAGGTTTTAGTCTTATAGCCTTATAGGTATCAAGGACTTATATGTTGGTGTGGAATTAGGTGTGCAGTAGCAAAATAACTTAAGAGGACGCTATACCCGCATGTGTTGTCTCCGTCTTACAAATGTACAACATATCAAAAACTATTTTGCGCGGGAAAGAACCGAGAAGGCTACAGTCATAAACTCATAACTAAGAAACGAAATTTTCACCACATAAAAAGGAGAACTATGGCTGTGCAACGTTGTTTTTATTTTTTTGATATCACTTATATGAAAAAAGTTCTTACTGTTTAAAAAACCGTTATTGTTTGTGTTTTTCAAACTTGAAAAACTTTTTTCATATAAATGATATCAAAAAAATAAAAACAACGTTGCACAGCCAAAGTTCTTCTTTTTATGTGGTGAAAATATCGTTTCTTAGTTATGATTGTAGCCTTCTCGGTTCTTTCCCGCGCAAAACAGTTTTTTGCTATGTTGTGCATTTGTAAGACGGAGACAACGCATGCGGGTATAGCGTCCTCTTAAATTTAGGCCCTGCCTTTAGGAGAACAATATTTAAAACGACGGGAGCGTTGTTTGTTGAGCGGTTCTTAACGGCCGGCAAGCCACTGAACTAAATGCCTTACCTATTTAGTTCAGTGTCGGGAGCATGAAGAAATCAGAAATACCCCGCCGGGACCCTAACCTAACGTGGCCCGGAGAACGTAGGGAGACCGTAGGCGAACTTAGATCATATTCATAATATACAGTAGGTAGTTAGTGGATGGAGCCACAGTTTAATATTTTGAATTTTGACGTACATCACCACAACACGAATGATAACAAATGTTTACACGCACTTTTCTTAAGTTCGCTTTCACGTCTGTTTGTCTGTAATCAAATCTTGCGCGCTCGATTTGAGGCACTTTTTGAGGATGAAAAATTCTGAAAATTGGTATGGACCTTGGTCTTGGATGACAATACCATAATCCGTTGTCATTTTGGGACCCGGACCTCCAGGTCGGCGATGACGAGTGTGCAAAGTCATCTCCGAGGAAGTACTGGTACGAAGGGTTTCTCTGGGTCAAGGCGGGTTAACCTAACCATTACTCTCCGTACTTCAGTAAATTAGCCGTACAGCATATAACAGAATAATGTTGTTGAATTAAAAAAAAATTTTTCATATAAAAAAATTTCAATTTGTTGTGTGAAACAAATAAAAGTCTTGTCATTTCACGACCCAATGAACTTTTTTATTTATTAATAAATTATAATCATCAGTAGTTTGATTCTTTTTATTAAATATAAGAAATTTGTTTCATAAATATTTTTTAAACGTTTAATAAAAAAGTTACTTTTAACTAAAAAGGTTTTTTTTTTAAACACACTTTTATAAAAATAATGAAAAATTTACTGATAAAAAATTTAAAAGTGTGTGGTGCTCTTACACTTGACATACACTCCCAGTCACTATCTTATAAACAGGATTGAACAAAGAAGTGTATGTGAGACTCAGCTCGGCTTTAAATGTTTTGTATGATGCACCACACACTTTTAAATTTTTCATCAACTGTAGTAAGCAAGTTACTACGTAACAATTAAACCAATTGCACAGGTGAATATTTAACATAATATAGTGTAGATCGGCATAAATCGGTTATTTCCTCCTGTGTTTGACATAAGGGAACAAGCTCACTGAATAATATTATAATGACTCGGGCGAAAGGAAGTTGATAGAATAATTATTAATGATTAATGAAAGGTTAATTTGTTGTGTTTAAAAGTAAATGGTTAAAGCGCGTAAGTCAGAATATTAAATCATTTAGAGAAACAACTAGGTAATAAGAAAAATAAGGGATAGGAAGTCGAATATTATTAAAGGGATTTACCGGAGATCGTTTTAATAATATTCGAGCGTAATACAAGCGCGTACCCATGAAACATCGCGGAACATGGCGAGCGGAACGGGTGAGGGGATAAACCGTATGGAAATTTAACACGCGTAGCATAGGCGATTGAACGTTTTACGTGTTATTAGATAGGTACCTACTCATCCATTTTCGACGTACAACGCGCGTTTACGCAATTTATTTTATGAATAATTTATGTGCATGTTGTTTATTTTTTAAGTAATAGTATATACGTATTGGTAATTTTGTGGAAAATAATATATACGTATTATTCATTTTGGTGATGGTAGATACGTGTTGATCGTTTATAAATAATAATAGTATTATAGTATATACTTGTAGAATAAATACTATTGGTAATTACATACGCGGATAGAATATTAATGGAGTAAGTAAATTAATAAAATACGATTATAGTATAATTATTATATTGAATAAAATCAATTAATGCTGGTCTAGATTATGTAATAGGACTTAAATAAAATAGTTTATTGATAGTCTGGACCTGTAATAAAAAGATATAATCAAATAACAGTAATAGGAATAGTAAGAAAAATAAGGGATAGAAAGTCGAACATTATTAAAGGGATTTACCGGAGATTGTTTTAATAATATTCGAGCTTAGGTAATACAAGCGCGTACGCATGAAACATCGCGGAACAGGGCGAGCGGAACGGGTGAGGGGATAAACCGTATCGAAATTTAACACGCGTAGCATAGGCGATTGAACGTTTTACGTGTTATTAGATAGGTACTCATCCATTTTCGACGTACAACGCGCGTTTACGCAATTTATTTTATGAATAATTATATTATGTGCATGTTGTTTATTTTATAAGTAATTACTAACCTGACCTAACTTCTGGTCGATGGAGGGAATTAAATTTTACAGAAGTCCGATTTCCGAAGATTCGTGAATGCTGCTCCACGCCAACACGGGAGTTTTATTGTCTCCGGTGTTATATAGCAAAAATGTACTCTCTGCGCAATACATTGTGTGCACGATAAGTAGGTAAGTCGAAATAATGCTTCGCTTTTCATCTTTTCTGGTGGAAAAGTGAATCTAGTTGGTGCTTTGGGGAGGTCGAAATGCCCAGTACCTAGTCACCAAAAGCGCCGGGAAAAACAAAAAGAAAAATTAAGGAAAACCCGAATCATTATGTAAAATCGATTTCGGTTTTTCGTGTAAGTATGGTAGTATAGTCTAAAATAAGTTGCTTGTACCTAGATACATGTAAATTTCGTTGATTGTTTATAAAAGTATTTAAAACCATAACATTTTTATTCATGTTGACCTGTTCCATATGAAATTTACGATTATTTTAGTTTTTTCTTAATTCATGTCGATAAAAATGTTTTCGCTCGGTCCAATAACTTGAAATGTAATACGCCTTCATTCTTCAACATTCCTCGTAAAGTGTTGTTGGTGGGAATTAAAAAAAAGTCTACCATAAATCCACAATAGTTTTTTATGAGCGTCTGAAGTTATAATTTTGACAAATTTCGTAAAAATCACTAAAATTTAAAATCTATTTGAGATAAAAATTCATGCAAATGTATACCTACCTACCTACCTATATTTATTCGAAAATAGTATATATATACATATACGATTCCAGAGGTTCTACTCTTGGCCAATACAAACGATTTCAGAGTTGTAACTACTGTCATGGACTACTAGGAATCGTTTTTTTAATTTCTTATTAATTAAAATTAATTTCTTTTATTATTATGGCATAATAAACATATTAATATTTAAAATTAAACTACTGGAATAATTGCAAAAAAGCAAAAAAAAAATAGATTTATTTAGGAACAGAATGACATGAAACTAATTTACATATAAAAATATATTTGTTTATCTCTTACAGCAAAAAATAAGTATATGGTATGAGAAAACAATTAAATCCCAAATAGTTATTTGTTCAAAAATGTCTAAAAAAAATAAAAAACACAGAAATATGAAATTATAATAAAAAAAAAATGATTTATATTTATATTCCAAGATCATTACATTTTTTACTATAGGTTTTACTTTTTTTAATTTCATTAATTTTATTTATATACTATTTTATCCAAATTTTATAATATTGTCCCAATTATGTCTGAATTTCTATACCGTGTCATATAGGCAACCCGACAGACCACTTCACTATAAAAAAATTGAAATAAACATATTAATATCATAAGGTTTAGTTTGAAGTCCATAGACATGTAAAACAAAATGTTTTATATGGTGGCTACAGTTATATCTTATCTTATATTATAATTTATTTTTCTTAGTAAGAATTTCTTATTAAGTATGTACAAATAATTGCTGCAAATATAACAATAAATTACAACACATTAATCATATGTTTTTAAATTTTAAATTACAATTGATATATAAACACGACAATTATTAAAAGTAATTATTTAAAGATTTTTTTTCTATAATTGTCAATACAATTTTATTTGTTAGGTAAAAAATATATTGTTACTAGGACAGTTGAAAAATATTAAAAATATATAATATTATGCTAAATTTTTTTGTATAAGAATTTAAAGTTCTAATTTTGACAAAATGTATCTAATTTAAAATTTAATAATTATTTCATGGTTAAAAATGTATAAAATAATCCATTTTTATAGCTATGGATTGAACATTTAAACAAGATCTTATGTAAGTGGGTATTCTGTAAAAAATATCTCAAAAATATAAATACTCAGTTATTTTATGTAGTGGTTTTGGTACTTGTTGTAAGTGGTGTCACTCTAAAATAAATGACTTATGTACCGGAGATAAATGCAATTTTCAAAATATTTTGATTTGTGATGAATTGCTTATAGGCATATGAAAATGTCGACTATTTTAGTTTTCTCTTATTTTGTGTCTATAAAAAATATTTTTCTCCGTCAAATAACTTGAAAATGTAAATACTTGCCTACAAAACATTCCTAGCGAGTTGTTGTAAATGGAAATTAAAAAAAAGTTGATCTTAAATCCACGATAGTTATTTTTATGAGCGTATGAAGGTAGAATTTTGACAAAATTCTTAAAAAAATCAAGAACATTTTATTAAAAAATTAAAAAATAAAGTTATCTTATAATGATAATTAATAGTTCATTGACAAATAATTTTATTCACTAATACAATTCAGATTGGAACTGAAGGTAATTGGTGTTCGCTTAGTTTTCTTGCAAAGAAGTTTGTATTTCCTTGTTGAGAAGTAAGTTCCATGAGTGGGAACGGGTTTGAACACCAGTAAACCTATAATTTACATATTTAATTAAATTTGATAGTTAATATTACTATGATTAGTAAATTTACCTACTGTAGGACATCCCGAATCTTTTAACAGCTTGAGGTGGCTTTTGATCCAATTGTTTAGAATAAAACACAGGTTTTTATGTGTGTTAACTCTAAAAACATTTAAATAATAAAATATCTGTTGCAATGTATTAGTAGGTGTTATTGGAAAGTAAATATTTAAATGTTTGAACAGAGTATTTTTTAATTAAGATTTAATTTTAATATTAAGAAGATGTCACACCCGTATGTGGTGATTACAAATGTACAACATAGCAAAAACTGTTTTGCGAGGGACAACTTTTATCTTTCTGTGTTGGTAGTAGTGGCTCCAAAATCTCTGAGCATATAGGGTGGGAAATTATCTATGCAACAGTGTGAAATCAAAGTTATTTGCTTCTAAACATTTGGTTTTTTTAATTTTCTTATATAAAGTGATTGGATAGTGCTATTAACAATGCTTTATAGTTGCACAGATATAGTTCTTCTTTACATGTTGTGAACATTTGGTAGTTTTACAACAAATATGGTGATATAAGTTGTCCCGAGCAAAACAGTTTTTGCTATGTTGTACATTTGTGAGACGGAAACAACACATGCGGGTGTGACATCCTCTTGACATTGAAATAAAAGAATTGTGTTCAAATAGCATGGCATCGGAACATTCGATGAAAAAATCATGTATCTAAAGTTATTATTTTAGTTACACCAAAAAAACCAAAAAAATTTTTGTCAAAAATTGTGGTTGCGTAAATATAACCATTTTTCCTTATTTTTTTTTTGTTTTTCCCGATGTGTTTGAAAACCCTTGGTAGTTTTCAATTTTTACCTGGCATCCAACTAGATTCACTTTTCCTTCAGAATAGATCCCAATGTCCAAACTCGTTATGTGTTTCCTTGCAATTTAAATATGTTGAGGCCCTCAGTATTAATGAAATTGTATTCTTGCCCAGTAAAATTGTATTGGCTAAAAAATTAAAACTTTGTTAAAAATATGTCAGTGCACCATTTGTTTTAACTTTTTGAACTACGAGCAACATGCTAATGTAATTAACTACAGTAGATTCAATTTTGTACTGTTAGCTTTAATATTAGAGTGATATGATATGATATAATATTATAATAATCAAAGTATATAGGAAGTAATATATAGGATACTAGAGTGATATACTTACATGAGTGTGAGTGAATTAGACAACATTAAGTTTCTAAGGCTTTTCTGGGTTTATTAAAATAATAAACTGTAACGTCTCCAAATCCATTGTTTGTCAGTTATTATTCTTCGAACTCATCATTGGAGAAATATAATTTTCTGAAAATGTCAAGTTGTTAAAAATATCTAAATACCTTATTTTTAAATTATATTAAATAATGATTTTTACCTCTTAGATGATTTACTAGTCGTGCTCAGAGTAGTACCAGAATTGCTGTAAATTATTAACATTTGTATTTCATTGTATATTTTACTTCTCTATCCCAGAGAAGTGGATTGGATTATGTTTTGAAAAAGCCTCTGGCTATGCTATCTACAAACTTACTGAATCTTGTTTATAATCAGTAAATGTGAAAGAAATTGAGATATTCATTTAATTCGATGATCTTTAGCCATTATCTCTTTCTATTTTCATTTTTTGGAAATCTATATTTGTGAACAAATTAATAAGGAATATAATCAGTACAACAAGAAAATAATACTTACAAATGAAAATTAACGTAATGTGGCGAGGCGATACATTGGATGTTTTACTAAAAAGAATACACTTATACATGATACTGTAGTTCTGTAGTCTGTATTTTTGTTCGAATTTCAAATAATCGAGACTCGCGAGTGATTCAAATTTAAAGTCTACATCGAAAAAATAATAATATTATTATGTTGTTATTTATTTGATAACAATTATTACTATCATAGTTCGTGGTACATAGTGATAAGACAGAATCGCGGGCATTAAAATATTACATTTTACCAAAGTCCGAAATTTCGTGAACGATGCAGCTCCACGAACCACGATTTAAGACGTAACGCGGGCATTTTACTGTCTCCGTCTTATATAGCAAAATTTACGATCAGCAGATCACATTTAGCATCGTCAGTTCAAGAGTTTTAGAGTGAATCGACGTATATTGAAACAATTAGCAAATTTACGTTCTGCGTAATAACATTTATTATTTGGGTCTGTGTACACTATACGTAGTCGAAATAATGCTTCGCTTTTCATCTTTTCCGGTGGCAAAGTGAATCTAGTAGGTGCATAGGGCATGTCGAAATGAACAGTACCTACCAAGTCTCCAAAAGCGCCGGGAAAACGAAAAAAAATATAAGAAAACGTGAATTTTTACGTAAAATCGGTTTCGGTATTTCGTGTAAGTGGTGCAACTATAAATTAAATTACTGTAAATACATGCAATTTTCATTGATTGTCTGTATTGGAATCAAAAACCATAACATTTTCAAAATATTTAGATTCATGTCGAGGTACCTATTCGTTATATGCATACGAAATATTAGTTTTTTCTTAATTTTCTAAAAAATTTTCGCTCGATCCAATTACTTGGGAATGTAATACGCCTACAACGTTCCTCGCAAGTCGTTGGTGGAAATTAAAAAAAAGTCTACCGTAAATTCACAACAGTTTTTCATGAGCGTCTGAAGTTAGAATTTTGTCAAAATTCGTAAAAATCACGGAAATTTGAAAATTATTTTTTCATAGAATCGTGTATTTTTATTCGAAAATTGAATATGTATATACAATTCCAGTGGTTCGACCCTTGACCCAAATAAAAATCTACAGAAAAGATGTGTTTTGTATGGCTACAGTTATACTTATAACTTATATCATGAATTATTTTTTTCGTACTTAGTAATTATTTCTTATTTAGTATGTACAAATAACTGCTGCAGGTATAACAATAATTTACAACACACTACTATATTAGTCAAATATTTCTAAATTTAAAAAAAAAGGTGGGTAAGTGGATGTTGCTCTGCTGTACAGTAGGTTACAAGTGGGTCACTGTATAATGGATGCTATTAAATTTGAATTCAATGATATAATATCATTGTATAAGAAAAACGATTCTGAGCGAGGACGGTATGTCAGTCTAGGTTTAAGACAAATTATATACATATCTATATTCTATGGTATTAAAAAAAAAATTGACCTATAATAAATTCCAAATTAATCATATCACATTATCACAATATCCATTAGGTACTTTATTATAACACGTTATACATCAACATCAATAACAAACCCTGATACTATCATAGATTATAGATATATAATAGTACACTTTAGAAGTTTCAAGTAGGTACCCACGAATAATATTATATAATCACAACAGAATAACTAGGTTTTTTAATATGTAATTTCGTTCAAATTTGAACATAAAATGACTATAAAAATAAACTGTGATTGTATATTTTTTAGATTTTCGGTAAGAGAATTAACTACTTACGTGGAATCTTGTTTTAAATTTTCAACCCTTAGCTATAAAAACTGAACATTTTATAATTTATTAATTACGATGATTAATAATTTTCGAGATTTTGAAAAATTCTGTCAAAATTCGATGTTTAAATCCTTATAAAAAAAAATTGTGAATATGTATTTTTAATATTTTTCAACTGATATTGTAACAATAGATCAGGAGCCTTGTATTAAATTTTTACACTTTTTGGACTAACAGATAAAACTTTATTGATATTCATAGAGAAAAAAACTAAAAAAATTTGAAAAATAAAAATATACGTAAACAGCTCAAAAGGAGTCAAAATATTTTCAAAATTGTATAGTGTGTAGGAAATACTAATATAAACATTCAGTGAAATTTTCATGTATCTATAGTTATTCGTTTATGAATAACAACAAAATAAGAAATCGCTACATGAGAAATCGAGTGAACATCCAATGTTGTAAAAATTTGAATTTCAAACGCTCATAAAAATTTAATTTGACTGTCCGGTAGAGATTTTTTTATTGATAAAGGTAGACAAACTTATGAGTAATCTTGTATTACATTTTCAAATCTTAGATTTAAAAAGAAAAATTTTTACGAATTCTTAACTCAAAATAATTTGCTAATTTTCGTGATTTGTCAATTTTTGAACTTTAAATGCTTATAAAAAAAATCTGTGACCAACGATTTTTATTATTTTTCATCTACCTTTGAAAAAATATATTAGGAGCCTTCTATTAAATTTTCAAGTTTTTTTAACAAACAAATAAAATTTTATCGATATTTCTAGAAAATAAACTAAAAAAAAATGAATATGTCCCCAAACAGTTCAAAATAAATCAAAATATTTTGAAAATGTTATCGTGTATAGAAAATGTAAATATCAACAACCACTGAAAATTTCATGTATCTACGGTCATTTGTTTTAAAGTTACAACAAAAACCAAATTCAATTTTCTGAAAAATCGATTTTGCTTAAAAATTCCCGTTTTTCCTTAATTTTTCTTTTGTTTTTCTTGGCGCTTTAGAAAAGTACTGGGAATTTTAAATTTTTACCTCCCCAACGATATTCACTTTAAAAACGAACGAGATACCGAAGTCGAAAATCGAAGCATTATTTCGACTACTTATCGTGTACACAGACACAAAAAAAATAAAAATAAAAAAAAAACACACATTGTAAAATCAACACATTCATCGTTTCACTCAGAATCTAAAAGATCGCGGCGAACCTAGTGGCGTAAAAAACATGCGTTGTATAGCAACGAGCGTGTGTTAGTAGGTACACAGCGGCAAGATACAGTTATCCCAATCATGATAAGAACTATGTCATATCGTGGTACCAACCTTGAAAATAAAAATCCCGAAGTATTCTTTTTACTAGACAAAATATTATATTATATAATAAATAATTAAATAATAAATATTTTATATTAAATATTAATAACTAAATAATTGTTTAAAGGAAAATTATTATATAAATTTATATATATATTTTTTCTATTTTTAAAAGTGTAGGTAGTCATATTTTTAGCTAATTATTTAATATTTTATTTTATTGTGATATATATATTTCCTTTTGATTTGAAAGTTCATAATTTTTAAAATTATTGAAGTGTTTATTAGTACAATTGATCAGTCAAATGATTAATGAACCAATAGCTTTAGAAGCTTTCAATCAGATATACAATAAAGATGTAGTCATATGTGGTTGAATAGTAGATATTAAGCGACCTTGGCTATGTGCAAGTTCCATTTGACTTATTTTGAACAAAAGTGGTACAGAAAAGGTATTGTAAATTAAATGTCCAATATCATGTAAAGACAAACCAATAGTTGATTCTAATAAAAATATAAATGTAAAACACTTGGAATGGGATAAGAAAATATATTGATTTACCCCCATATACCGACCCCTTCCCATACCGTGATAATGAATAATGATATTAATATAATATTCTAATGTTATTATAAATATTATTTATATTATAATTTAAAAGTACCTATTAGCTATTTATAAACTTACAATGAATATAATATATAGGACGGACTACATTTCGTACAGTATCTAACCATGAGCCCAATTAAATTCCCATTCGGAATTTTTTTCAATATTTGACGTTGGTAACAAAACATATTCCTTATCACGATTGGGATAACTGTACCCAGCCCGGTACACAGTACAAGCGCGTACGCATGAAACATCGCGGAACAGGGCGAGCGGAACGGGTGAGGGAATAAACCGTATCGAAATTTAACACGCGTAGCATAGGCGATTGAACGTTTTAAGTGTTATTAGATAGGTACTCATCCATTTTCGACGTACGAAGCGAGTTTACGCAATTTATTTTATGAATAATTTATTTTCATGTTGTTTATTTTTTAAGTAATAGTATATACGTATTGGTAATTTTGTGGAAAATAATATATACCTACGTATTATTCATTTTGGTGATGGTAGTTACGTGTTGATCGTTTATAAATAATAATAGTATTATAGTATATACTTGTAGAATAAATACTATTGGTAATTACATACGCGGATAGAATATTAATGGAGTAAGTAAATTAATAAAATACGATTATAGTATAATTATTATATTGAATAAAATCAATTAATGCTGGTCTAGATTATGTAATAGGACTTAAATAAAATAGTTTATTGATAGTCTGGACCTGTAATAAAAAGATATAATCAAATAACAGTAATAGGAATAGTAATATTAACTGGATATAAAATATAATAATATAACAATTAATGGAAAATATATATATAGGAAAAAAACATAAAGGTAGAAAAAAAAAATGGAAAAAAAAAGGAAAATTTAGGATTAAATTTTTTATAAAATAATATACAAATACATAAAGGAACATATTAGCATATATTGGACATAATTAACATGGTGATGGAAAAAGAAATATATTAATCTAGCTTATTTAAAATATAATTAACATGATAATGGAAAAAAATATATAATGTACCACTATTTTATCATACATATACTGGGTGATTCTTTTATCAAACAACACTCATTATTTCAAAAAGTGTAAATTTTATAAGTGTAAGATATTTTTTTACATAGTTTCAAGTCGCTTATAAAACAACGTTTTTATTAAAAAACTATATTTTTAATTATTTTTTTATCCTTATAATTTTTTAAGTTTTTTACTTTTTTGAATGACAACATAGGGTTTTAATTTTATATTCCAAAGTAGAATATTTTTCTTAGTATTTTGATACATGAAAATTGAGTTAAGGGGCGAGTAGTTTATGAGTTATAAGTATTTAAAGTTTAGACGAGTGGTGAAGTGGACAAACATTTCGCGGGGTAACCCCGAACCACTCCACTCCGCTTGTCTAAACTTTAAATACTTATAACTCATAAACAACTCAACCCAAATTCGATTTTCATGTATCAAAATACTAAGAAAAGTATTCTGCTTTGGAATATAAAATTAAAACCCTATGTTGTTATTCAAAAAAGTAAAAAACTTAAAAAATTATAAGGATAAAAAATATTTAAAAATATAATTTTTTAATAAAAACATTGTTTTATAAGCGACTTGAAACTATGTAAAAAATATTTTCAAAAAAATTTACACGTTTTGAAATAATGAGTGTTGTTTGATAAAAGAATCACCCAGTATATTGCACGGAAAAAAAATATATTGTAATAGATTTTAAGAATTCATATTATATTAAAGAATTAATTCATATTATATTAACACTAGTCACTAAGATAAGATTATTGTTGTAAAACAAAAAAAAATATATATTGTTAATCACATAAGATACTAACCTAGATATAAGCAAACTATAATATATTATAATATTGTGGATTGTAATCTGTATTTTGTCAATAATATTTAATAAATGTAACAAGAAATATATGTTGGAATGTACCATATAATTACAATAATGTAACTAAATATTTGTAACAAACATATTATGTAAACAGTAAACATGTAATAATTGAATGTAATGTAATAATTGATGTATGTAAACTTGTAACCATAGGAAAGTGCTTGAACTAATGGAAGGATAATTGAGTTAATTTTTCTCGTTTTAGACGATAAAAATCAACTTTTAAAGGGGGAGATGTAGTAAGCAAGTTACTACGTAACAATTAAACCAATTGCATAAGTGCATATTTAACATAATATACTGTAGATCGGCATAAATCGGTTATTAAAAATGGAAATAGGATTTCCTCCTGTGTTTGACATAAGGAAACAAGGTCAACGAATAATATAATGACTCAGGCGAAAGGGTTAAAAAAATAGGCGGATGTAATATTTTACAGAAGCACTGAACACAACGATATTAAAAGAGTAGAATGATTATTTTAATGAAATAGACCATAGAATAATATTTTAGTAATACGCAGAATTATATTGGGAAATCATAAATGTGTGGGCTGGAACGATGACCACACAAATCACATCCGTGAGCCGAGATACAGTATCCATAGGCAAGGGATACGGGAACCTCATATATAAGGGAGCCCGAATCGGCCTGTATTCAGACGTGTACTACCACCCATTAGTGCAAGCACCGTCACGC
This sequence comes from Macrosiphum euphorbiae, assembly GCA_949089665.1. Classification (NCBI taxonomy): domain Eukaryota; kingdom Metazoa; phylum Arthropoda; class Insecta; order Hemiptera; family Aphididae; genus Macrosiphum; species Macrosiphum euphorbiae. The sequence goes on from CARXXK010000003.1 coordinate 77,716,710, forward strand.
CACTCTGTATGACAATATTTGGAGTTAGTAAAATTATTGAAGTGTAATAATAAATTCACAACTATACATACAACAACTGTTTATCTTATTTAATCATCAACCACGGCTACATCATCAGAAAAAGTGTCTGCTACCTGCAACATTAATGTACTGGTAGCCACTTGCCTATTATTTATACTACAATAGTAGGCACCAAGCTACCAGCACATTACAATTTTGACAAAATTCGTAAAATATTATAAACTATCAATACGACAAATATGAAAAGTATGATGGTATAGTTTATAATTGTTTTAAATAGGTACCTACTTTTCTTTTTTATTATAACATTTAAAAATAAAGTTATCTTAAATTAGTCATTGACAAAATGATTTAATTCACAAACATAAGTCCACAGTTTGTAGGTATAGTTTTCTTTTGGTTAAATAAAGTAACTAAAATAACTTTCTGATGGAGGGGGGGGAAGTAGGTAAAATAAGTACACAAATTAAACGAAATAGGTACCTATCAGAATATACCTAATTTAAAAGTCTTCATCAGTTATATGTAAATTGTTGATAGTTGAAGAATTTTAATAACAGCCACTGAAGCTTTTTGGTAATTGCATACTCTTTTTTCAAAGAAGTTTGTCTTTCCTCATTGCAAATGGGAACGGACTTGACTACCTGTAAACCAATAATTTACATATTTATATTCAATTTGATAATTAATATTACTATGATCAATTTTTATCAATTTTTACTATAAGCATAAGCTAAATATTCAATTGAACATTTAATACATTTTTAACTACAAAATAATTTGCAAGTTGTTGATGAATTTTGTCCAAGTGTGAACTTTAAATGCTCATGAAAAATTGTGGCTATGTATCCTTTACATTTGTGAAAAGTGTATGGTGTATAGAAAATGCTAATAGGAACATTCGGCAGACAAATCATGTATCTATACCTAGGGATTATTTTTTTTTCTCACGATTATAAAACAAAATCAATTTTTCCTTAATTATCTTTTTGTTTTTCCTGATATATTTGAAAACAACTGGGAACATTCAATCATTACCTGTTTAACGCATCCATCTAGATGCACTTTCCCTTGGGAAGAGATAACGATTTCAAAACTAGTTATGTGTTTCTTTGCAATTTCAATATTATGTTGTGGCCCTCTGCGTTATTAAAATTGGATTCTTGTTCAGCAAAATTGTATTATCTAAAAATTAAAACTTTGTTAAAAATATGTCAGTGCACCATATTTTGTCCTCTCTCTCTGTGCACAACGAGCAACATGCAAATGCGAGTACAGTAGATCAAGTTTTGTACCTTTAGTCTTAATATATTACAGTGATGAGTGATATGACATAATGTATTATAATCAAACTTAAAGGCAAACATTTTTTTTAAAAAGAACCTTATGGGCAAGCACTTGTTATATTCTTAAAATAAGTCTTGGATATTTTAAGATTATAACATATACTTAACATATTAATTTATTAATTTATTTTGAGTAAACGGGCTGAGCCCTTTCCATAGACAAATATAATATGTCCACGCACACAATTTGATAATATTACACAATGTGTCCCGCGAACAAATGGGTATGTAGTTAGTAAGTAGCACTGTAAAATAGATTTGAAATAAAAACCTATCAATAATATTCTCACCTTTAAGTTTCATAATTCGCTCCAACATTATATGGTTTTATCTGAGTCGGTAGAATTATCTCCAAGAAAGTCAACGTCTGAAATATTGTCAATACATTGGCTCCACTACCTAGTTCCTTGCATGTGGTACTTGCATATATTTCAGTTTTGAAATTCATAATAAGTATAATCCATTGTATGAACTAAAAACGATAAACTATTAAGTAACTTTTGGTTTTGGCAAATATTTAAAATTGGATACTTGTGTGATATACTTACACATGTGTGTGTGAATTTGACATTATTGAGTATCTAAGGCTTTTCTGGGCGAATTAAAACAATCATCAACTGTACGGCCTCCAAATCCTTTATTCTTCTGTTAATTTTCTTCTAACTCATCATTGAAGAAACATGATTTCTGAAAATGTCAAGTTGTAAAAAAAAATACATAAACAGGTACCAAATTTATGAATTATGTTAAATGATTTTACCTCTTAGATGCGATTTACTAGTCGTGCTCAGAGCAGTACCAATGTTGCCGTAAATTACTAACATTTATTTTACTTCTCTATCCCAGACAAGTGGTTTGGATTATGTTTTGAGACAGCCTCTGCCCATATTTACTAATTTACTGAGCATTGTTTACAATCACTAATAATTGAGAAATGATTACCGCAGATTCTATGCCGGGTAGAAATCGAGATATTTCGAACATTTGTAGCCATTATTTCCTTTTATTTCATTGATTTCTTGGAAATCTACCTATTTTTGTGAACAAATTAGCAAATTAGACTGACTCCACATTATTAAGAAATATTATCAGTACAACTAGAAAATAATACTTACAATTGAAAATTAACGTAATGTGCCTAGGCGATACGTTTGATGTTTTACTAAAAAGAATACACTTATCCATGGTGATTTTGTACCAAAATTTATGAATAGTAATCTGTACCTACGACTGTAGTTCTGTAGTCTGTATTTTTGTTCGAATTTCAAATAATCGAGACTCGCGAGTGATTCAAATTTTAAGTCTACATCGGAAAAATAATAATATCATTATGTTGTTATTTATTTGATAACAATTATTACTATCATAGTTCGTGGTGTATAGTGATAAGACAGAATCGCGGGCATTAAAACATTACATTTTACCGAAGTCCGAAATTTCGTGAACGATGCAGCTCCACGAACCACGATTTAAGACTTAACACGGGCGTTTTACTGTCTCCGTCTTATATAGCAAATTTACGATCAGCAGATCACATTTAACATCGTCAGTTCAAAAGTGGCGGGCTTTAAATTTTACCGAAGACCGACGGCCGTCTATTATTGTTTCCGTCTTATAATATCAAATTTACGCTTTGCGTAATACATTTTGATTATACCACAAACCGATTCAAGCACCGATCTATGATAGGAAAGTATCGACTCAAGAGTTAATAAAGCAATATAATAATAATATAATATGATATATAATGGCATATGATATACAATACATAATATATTATATCATATTATAACAATACCTAGTGAAAATATATACACAATGCATTTTATTACGAAATATGTTTTACTTATTATTATTGATTATTATGTAGATAGATAATATTATTTCTAATATATTCAATATTATGGACGTAATGTATGATATAATATAATATATTATTATTATATTAAATATAGGTATTTTATACTCACGAATAATACAAGTTATATGTGATCAAAACCAATCGATGAAAACCGGCAAATACGACGATGTCAGGACGTATCGATGAAAAAGGTGAATCCGTATGTTACCGGCTATAGTATAAAATTATAATAAGCTATATGAGCCGTGAAAACATGCCACGTACCCAACAACTTACACCGAGGACTGCAGTCCTCACTAAAGAATAATGGCAGAAGAATTTTCATTTAGTGAGGTAGATTTCCGAAACTGGAGAACGGATTTTGTTGTTTGGGGTCTTGTTAGATGCACATTGGCTAGGAGAAGTGCAGTGATGATTTTCAGAACTTTATCTCCAATTGTTAATTCACTACAAAGCTGTAAAGCTAAAAAACATCAAAAAACGCAAAATAAAATAAAATTTGTTTTAATTTTTTTTAATGTTCTGTAGTGAATTTTTTTTTATTATTATTTGAAAAACACAAATTGTACAAAGTATTTAGAAATAAAAAAAAATTACCTACACCTTTAAGCTAAGCTTGTGGTGGTGTAGGGAGTAACAGTAAACATCATTTTCTAGTATTTTAATTCGAATAACATAACAAAAAAAAAAATAAAAAAAAAATAACAAACACTGTATAATAAAAAAGAAAAAAATACTCTATATTGATACTGTACTTAAAATAAATAAAGACTTAGTTGACTAAATATAACATCGTCTTGTATTTGTAAATAACACTTTAATATTAATATAAATAACAGTAACATTTTCTTTGTTCGGCCAAAAAATCTACAAAATTTAATACGAAGCTGCTGATATATTGCTTAAATAGCAGTTGAAAAATATTAAAAATACATAGGGACAATTTTTTTTATAACCATTGAAAGTTCGATTTTTGACAACATTAATCAATTTTAAAATGATTTTGTAGTTAAAAATTTATGAAATAGTAAATTTAATTAAATAAGTCAAATCTTGGAAGATGATATTTTATTTACAAGCAAATAATCATGTTCACTTATAAATACCATTTTTTTGTTATCTGAGATCAATCACCAGTTAAACGATTCGTCAATAAAATGATAGTGTCCTCTTGTATGTCGCAGTCGGAAATTTTGCACCAATCTGCAAGAAGATGACGGCCAGCGATTAAACGTATTTGGGATGGACTCCAAAAATCTGTGCCTAGTTTTTCATAGATCTTGGCTTTTACAGTTTCAATGGTATCTGATGTCTTTACTTTCAATTCAAAGATCTGTCCATCAAACTGATTATTTATGAAGATTCGTACATAATCTTTAGGACGCAGCACCAATTCAATGGTAGATCCATGATGAATATTGTAGTTAGAAAGTGTGAGCCCTTTATCAAGTTGATTACTGGCAAAGATCAACATTTGTTGATCCGGTGGGATACCTTCTTTGTCTTGGATCTTGGCCATAACATTTTCAATGGAATCAGATGATTCCACATCCAATGTAATGGTCTTCTTTATGAAGATTAGCATACCACCACAGAGACGGACCACCAACGATCTGTTTGTTGAATCTGAAAACCAAATGTAAAAAGTGGATGTCGCTCTGCTGTACAGTAGGTTACAAGTGGGTCACTGTATAATGGATGCTTTTAAATTTGAATTCAATGATACAATATCATTGTATAAGAAAAACGATTCTGAGCGAAGACGGTATGTCAGTCTAGGTTTAAGACAAATTATATACATATTTATGGTATTAAAAAAAAAATTGACTTATAATAAATTCCAAATTAATCATATCACATTATCACAATATCCATTAGGTACTTATAACATGTTATACATCAACATCAATAACAAACCCTGATACTATCATAGATATATAATAGTACACTTTAGAAGTTTCAAGTAGGTACCCAGTACCCACGAATAATATTATATAATCACAACAGAATAACTAGGTTTTTTAATATGTAATTTCGTCCAAATTTGAACATAAAATGACTATAAAAATAAACTGTGATAGTATATTTTTTAGATTTTTCGGTAAGAGAATTAACTACTTACGTAGAATCTTGTTTTAAATTTTCAATCCTTAGCTATAAAAACTGAACATTTTATAATTTATTAATTACGATGATTATTAATTTTCGAGATTTTGAAAAATTCTGTCAAAATTCGATGTTTAAATGCTTATAAAAAAAAATTGTGAATATGTATTTTTAATATTTTTCAACTGATATTGTAACAATAGATCAGGAGCCTTGTATTAAATTTTTACACTTTTTGGACTAACAGATAAAACTTTATTGATATTCATAGGGAAAAAAAACTAAAAAAATTTGAAAAATAAAAATATCCGTAAACAGCTCAAAAGGAGTCAAAATATTTTCAAAATTGTATAGTGTATAGGAAATACTAATATAAACATTCAGTGAAATTTTCATGTATCTATAGTTATTCGTTTATGAATAACAACAAAATAAGAAATCGCTACATGAGAAATCGAGTGAACATCCAATGTTGTAAAAATTTGAATTTCAAACGCTCATAAAAATTTAATTTGACTGTCCGGTAGAGATTTTTTTATTGATAAAGGTAGACAAACTTATGAGTAATCTTGTATTACATTTTCAAATCTTAGATTTAAAAAGAAAAATTTTTACGAATTCTTAACTCAAAATAATTTGCTAATTTTCGTGATTTGTCAATTTTTGAACTTTAAATGCTTATAAAAAAAATCTGTGACCAACGATTTTTAATATTTTTCATCTACCTTTGAAAAAATATATTAGGAGCCTTCTATTAAATTTTCAAGTTTTTTTAACAAACAAATAAAATTTTATCGATATTTCTAGAAAATAAACTAAAAAAAAATGAAAAATGAAAATGTCCCTAAACAGTTCAAAATAAATCAAAATATTTTGAAAATGTTATCGTGTATAGAAAATGCAAATATAAACAACCAGTGAAAATTTCATGTATATACGTTAATTTGTTTTAGAGTTACACCAATAACCAAAATCGATTTTTTGGAAAACCAATTTTGCGTAAAAATTCCCGTTTTTCCTTAATTTTTATGTTGTTTTTCCCGGCGCTTGTGAAAACTACTGGGAAATTTAAATTTTGACCTCCCCAATGCACCAACGATATTCACTTTCCAATCGAACAAGATACTGAAGTCGAAAATCGAAGCATTATTTCGACTACTTATCGTGTACACAGACACAAAAAAAATAAATAAAAAAATAAATATAAAAACACACATCATTGTAAAATCAATACATTCATCGTTTCACTCAGAATCTAAAATTAGGTAATTATTAACTTTACAAATTAATAACTTTATAGGAATCAAATATATTAAATTGATAATTAAATAGTTTTTTTATTATATAAATATTAAATTTTGAATACAAAACATACTAACTTTAATAATGTATAATAGCGAATAGGTAATACTCATTGAATATTAATTCAAAATATGCATATTCTATTTGTATTATTAGTTTGTGAATACGAGAATTATTTATAAAACTATATCAAAAGCATGCATATTTAAATAAATATGAATTAATTAGTAAAAATGAGAATGTTAAATGATCTGTTAAAAAATCAATTTAATCTGTTAAGAATGAAATTACTAATTACATTAGGTGTTCATTTGACCCGGGGAGCTGTAATTCAATCCGGGGAGCTAAAATGCAAATCGCGGTTCTCTCCCCGGTCCTCGATAATACGAAAAAAAAAAGGTCTTCATTTGAAAACAAAATAATTTTTATTCTTTTTAAGCTAAACCAGTATTTAATATTTAGAGTGTCAACATGTCATGATCTATTATCAAACTTAAAGTTAATACCTTCAATTAATATTATGTGCGTTTACCTAAATTAGTATAATATACATATTATGTTAAAAATTGTTTTTAAGTACTTATACATACTTTGCTCAACAGTTAAAATAATGTAAAAACTAACATAAAAGCAAACAAAATGATTTATCATTAATTTTGATAATCAGTCAATTCACTTTAATACCCAAAAAAATGGACATTACTTAACGTGAATGCGCTGAATATAATAATTTTAATGTTACGCGTTGTTAAAAAAAAATAACAAATGCGTGGTAACGTCATCTCAGCTTAATATCATGATTTATTTTAAGTAACTGTGGTCAATACAAAGTAATTACCTCATGTCGAACAGTGTTGATATGGCTCCTGAGTCCGGAGTAATAGGTGTAATTTAAAATGTTCAAAAACTGATTGATTTATTTTGATTTTTGAGTATTGATTAATGATGTAATTATTATTATTTATTATGAATTTATAATAAGATAACATCATTTAATAGCCAAAAATCCAAAATAAATTAATCAATTTGGTGTTTTTTAATAATTATGGCTAGTGTTGGAAGTATGAAATACTACATGGTGAAATATTTCACAGAAACATATTTCACACATTTGAAATATTTCATTTTTTTAAAATTTCATGAAATGTTCAAACACTAATTATGTCATACCTACGCTGCTAACTGGGAAGAACTATCAACAAAATATTGATTTCCCTGAGGGCCCGTTTTGCAATCATAGCTTAAACTTCGGCTTCGCTGAACCCACTGATTTTACCGACCGAGTTCCAAGGTTAAACCTTAGGTCCCATGATCCGACACATCTCGATGAGTCGTATCGATTGGAAAAATGCAAAGGCCAGCCGCCATAGAACAAGTGATAGAAAATGTAAAAAGGCGGAAAATCGACCGTTACAAATGCAGTACTGAATACATTATGGTACCGCCATGTCATATTTACGAGTTTGCGACAACGATGAACTTCTGTCTTCACCGGCTCGGACATATTTGTTAATCGTCGTCGGCGCCACAAAACGGCATCGCAAAATGAGTCACAAAAAGGTTTCAATGTTTTAAAAATGAAACTAAAAAATACTTACGTTTAAAAATAATAAGTGGAATCGAATACAAATGGAATCACAGTCGTCAGCTATACTGCTATACTATTATTACTGTTCTGTTCAACAATTTGGATAGACCTCCAGAAAAAAACAAGTGTCTGGAGACTTAAGACTGCTCAATGCGGTGGCGCCGGTGGACAAAACGTATAATGTATATTATCATGACAAATAAGATAGCAGTCGGTACAAGAATGATGCAATGATTGTACGCATGTGCGAGTGAACAAATAATATTCAACAATGATCAACAACACAGACAACACAGACTTCTATAGATACTACACTGGATAAGGAACTCCTATACAATTTACATTGTCACAAGTGAAGCTCAGCTGTGGACGACCGTCATTTTGTCGGTTCACAAAATGTTTCATTTAACATGTATTAGAAATAACATTTTTTTTAACGGTCAAATAAAATAGTAAATGTGAAATGACTTTTTTTATTTTAAACAACATGTTTAGAAATAATAAGATACGATACAAAATAAATCATAATATAATCCTATTTGTCATAATATGAAATACCATACAATTGCCAACCGACCAGCTTGAAGCTTCATTCGTGGCGGGAGTTCCATAGGCGCACATTGGGTGTGAATTTAGGGGATGCTGGAATAATTTATGGTGCACAGATCCGTGGGGGGCTTTGCCCTCCACACCCCCCTAAATCCTAATATTTATGAATTGCATTAGATTTAATTTGTATAGTGTATACAATAATATCTAAAGTGCAATGTATCAAATAGTCTGTATGATTGTACAGAAGACGCTAGGTACACCCACATGTGTTGTCTCCGTGTTACAAACGTAGGTACAAGTGTACAACATAGGCAAAACTGTTTTGCACGGGTATAAAAAACATTCAGGTAGTACTCTAAGCTAAGAAACTAAATGTTCACACTATACAAAAATGAGAAAATTTACTGTGTAACTTTGTTTTTATATTTCATAAAATTTGAAAACAATATATTAGGAGCCTTCTATTACATTTTTAAGCTTTTATACCCAACAAATAAAATTTTATTGATACTTATAGAAAAAAAAACTAAAAAAAATGGAAACTAAAAATGTCCATAAAAACCTCAAAATAACTCAAAATATTTAGAAAATTTTATCATGCATAAAAAATGGACATATAAATAACCAGTAAGATAATATAATTTTCTGTAATGATATGATATAATATGATTGCTACACACTGTTTATTGTTTTGACAAAAACTGAAACACTGAAACATGCATTCACACAGTACTGTTTTAATCGTGAATTCGTAAACAGTTGTCAATATTTGTAATAAAAAGAAAAATTCCGAACCAATAAACCACGATAGTTTATAAATGATTGGTGAAATACCGAAATAAACTGAGGATGCTAGTTTGAAGCTTGGAAGCACCCCCCTATGTGCGCCTATGGCGGAGTTCGCTATCCAGTATTTATGGAAATCTGTGTGCTCAACAATCACCAAAAAGCAATAGGGCAACAAGTTAGAGTGATAAGCGCTTGTCCGAAAATGTGCCTTCCAAATTATCGTTTTCCTTGGGAAGATCGGGAAGTGATAAAGATAGGTACACATTTAATTTAATGTAAACCACGGTTGATTATAGACGTATACGCACGGTCGTATATTGTTCATAATGAAAGCAATATTGTCCCAGTGAATATGTTTTATTTGCAGGTTTACCGCTAGATCGCACTGTAGTATTTGGCCCTCATATTCACACTTTCAATCACGAATGTTCCGCGATATATTTTACGCATGTTTTTTACGCCCCTAGGTTCGCCGCGATCTTTTAGATTCTGAGTGAAACGATGAATGTATTGATTTTACAATGATGTGTGTTTTTTATTTTTTTATTTTTGTGTCTGTGTACACGATAAGTAGTCGAAATAATGCTTCGATTTTCGACTTCAGTATCTTGTTCGATTGGAAAGCGAATCTAGTTGGTGAATTCGGGAGGTTAAAATTTGAAATTTCCAATAGTTTTCACAAGCGCCGGGAAAAACAACATAAAAATTAAGGAAAAACGGGAATTTTTACGCAAAATCGGTTTTTGACAAAATCGAATTTGGTTTTTGGTGTAACTTTAAAACAAATGACTGTAGGAACATGAAATTTTGACTGGTTGTTTATATTTGCCTTTTCTATACACGATAACATTTTCAAAATATTTTGATTTATTTTGAACTGTTTAGGGACATTTTCATTTTCCATTTTTTTTAGTTTTTTTTCTAAAAATATCAATGAAACTTTGTTTGTTGAGTAGAAATACTTGAAAATGTAATACAAGGTTCCTACTAAGTTGTTACAAAGACAGATGAAAAATATTAAAAATCCTTAGTCACAGTTTTTTTTTTATAAGCATTTAAAGTTCAAAATTTGACAAAATATGAAAAAATCACGAAAATTAGCAAATTATTTTGAGTTAAGAATTCGCAAAATTTTTTCTTTTTAAATCTAAGATTTGAAAATGTAATACAAGATTACTCATAAGTTTGTCTACCTTTATCAATAAAAAAATCTCTACCGGACAGTCAAATTAAATTTTTATGAGCGTTTGAAATTCAAATTTTTACAACATTGGATGTTCACTCGATTTCTCATGTGGCGATTGCCTTATTTTGTTGTTATTCACAAACAAATAACTATAGATACATGAAAATTTCACTGAATGTTTATATTAGCATTTCCTATACACCATACAATTTTGAAAATACTTTGACTCTTTTTGAGCTGTTTACGGATATTTTCATTTTTAAATTTTTTTAGTTTTTTTTTCTATGAATATCAATCAAGTTTTATCTGTTGGCCAAAAAATGTAAAAATTGAATGCAAGGCTCCTGATATATTGTTACAATATCAGTTGAAAAATATTTAAAATACATATCCACATTTTTTTTTCTATAAGCATTTAAAGATCGAATCTTAACAAAATTTATCAAATTTAAAATTGAATAATTATTTTGTAGTTAATAATTTATAAAATGTTCAACTTTTATAGGTAAGGATTGAAAATTTAAAACAAGATTCCACATAAGTAGTTAATTTGTAACCAAAAAATCTAAAAAATATATGAACACAGTTATTTTTTACAGACATTTTAAATTCAAATTTGGACGATATTACATAATAAAAAACCTAGAATAACTATTTTAATAATTTTGTTGTGATTGTATAATATTATTCGTGGGTACTTGAAACTTCTAAAGTACACTATTACATATCTATGTTAGTATCAGGGTTTGTTTTTGTTGTATAACGTGTTGTATGACCTAATGGATATTGTAGTGATGTGATTAATTTGGAATTTATTATAGGTACTTATTATAGGTCAATTTTTTTTTAATACCATAGATATTTGTATATAATATGTCTTAAACCTAGACTGACATACCGTCTCCGCTCAGAATTTTTTTTCTTATACAATAATATTATATCATTGAATTCAAATTTAATACTATCCATTATACAGTGTCAATCTTGTAACCTACTGTACAGCAGAGCGACTTTTATTTTAATTGTGGCCCTCATAAGCAAATGAGAAAAAGTTAAGGTTATGAAATATATGTCAACCAAAAACAATCTATAGGTAGTAAAAATATAATTAAAATACAATTAACTATGGGCTTTGAAATTACATTTACCTATACCTACTCATTACATTAAATAGTATAATATACCTGCATAAATAAAAAATAAAATAAATTCAAAAAACATATTTCTAGATTTATAATAACTTCGTGTTGCTTTCTTTCAATTTTACCTCATTATTATAACATGACGTGTGACGTTTATTAAAAATATAGAAACATAAATTCGCCATATTTTAATAATATGGTATTTTTACAACTACAGTTAGAATATATAACCAACCAAGTGTATTTTTAATTTTTACACCAATTTAAAAGTCTTTAAACATTAATATATTTTTTGGATACGAAGACAGATCTTGCAAGATACGCTTTGCTACATCATATTCCACACAACATAATATCCAAACATTGTATATTATGTCTGTTGACTAATTTTTATTGGCCTTTGGCAAATTCAGACCAAAACAAAATTTGTTCGTATTTTAAGGAACTTAACATACAGGAATACAGAGTATAGATTCCCTCTGTCAAACGTCTACAATAGTAAGGGAGATAAGACATGTTTGCAAATTATATTTTTGCTTAAAAAACCAAAAGCCAGTGTCATAAATATAAACGTCAATTTATACCCACTAAAAAAGATAAAATATTAGCATGCTTGATAAATCACTTTGTGTACTCCAGTATTTAATTATTTTGCAGTTTTATTTACTTGCAAAATTTGAATTGATATTTATTATGTAGTCCATACATAGTAACCATAATATTCAAACGTATATATAGTTTCCATGTCAGCATAATACTGTTAAATAACATAATTTTGTGTTTCACTTCATAATTATTTAGTGTCTAGAGATTTCGCTTACGGTTGTTACAATTTATAACTTGTGCGTTCGTCTCTTAAAAGTTAAAACAATTAATAATATGTCTTGGCAAATTGACTAATGCCGGCGAAAAACGATACTGTCAGTTTACCATAATCGAACTCTTTACATATTTTTTACATATTTTTACATGCATACATTTTATATTTTGAATAGACAAATTTTTACATATTTTTTTGTTTGACAAATTTTCATCAACTTTTTTATTGACAATCAAATAAATAACAAATTGAAAATAAACATAATAAATGGCAACATTGCACATAAAATCGTACCGAATCGTGTTGTTTTTACGGTTAATTTGACAATCCATTATTTGATCAAAATCGTACGGAATCGTGTTCTCAATAAAGTGTTGTACGGAATCGTGCTTTACCGCGGACGAGGGGCAACTCCGGTACACAGGCGGTCCTCGCCAAGTCCTTTACACAGGTCGCGACCAGCCGCCGGAACGTAGAACCTGGTATTTGGTCTACCAAATCATTTGGCACTTGGCTTTCCGCTTTCGCAGAAGCAAATAATGTTGCCATAGTAAAGAGCTTTTAACCGCTTAGCGGCCATCGCACCGTAAAATTGAGCACGGGTCCAGAATATATGGTCCAAATCCACGGCGGGCCGACTTGAAGAAATCTGCGAAGGCTGCATGATGTAAGCGCGGCGGCTATACGTTTAACCGTTTTTCCGACGACTTCAGTAGACCCTGTTGTATCAACCGTATTTCGTAAGTCATGTTCACAAGCCCTGACCAGCCGCTGGAATATGGATGCCGTTATCAGGTCCATCCACATCTGTCGGTCCATGGAATTCGGCTGTCACTGCAGCAATGTTTGCAAAATAAAGTCCTTTTAGCCCCTTAGCCGCCATCGCACCGTAAAATCCGGCCCGGCTTGAGAAATGGTTCAAATAATCGGCGGACCGACAGGTCGCAACAAGCCGCCGGAACGTAGAACCTGGTATTTGGTCTACCGAATCATTTGGCACTTGGCTTTCCGCTTTCGGGGAAAAAAATTAGATTACCTATGTATTATGTATATATGTAATATGTATGTATTATAATTATACCTACACGTAATTGCATCAATTGCAAATGAAATATGTTTATGTTGAATAACTATAATTCAATATCGGTTTCTACTTTATGTATTATTTCATAATGTGTACCTAAATGTAAATTGTAAACTTGTATAAACATTAGATTACCTACCTATGTATTATGTTTATGAATTATAAATAACGAATATGTAAATTGTAAATATGTACAAAAATTAGATTACCTATACCTATGTATTATGTTTAAGTATTATACCTACACGAAATTACTTTGATTACAAATAATATATGCTTATGTTGAATGAATAATTCAGTTCAAAATACAATTGAAAAAAAAAACGTGTTACCCAGTCTCTGTGATTTAAGGGTAAGTTTGAATTCAATGATATAAAAACATTGAATACGAAAAACGGTTATAACTTTGAGCGATGACGATCTGCCATCCTAAAGACAATAATATTACTAAGTATATTTTATAATATTTCTGCTGTTTAGATTAATTATTTTACTGTTATAGACAATAGTACAGTACTTAAAATGTAGATTAAAGTAATTTTTTCTAAAATATTATGGCATTTAAAAATGTCATTGTGTATTTGTGTGTATACAGCAAATAATATTATATACACATTAATAGTTTCAAGTAGGTACCCACAGGCCACAGTAAAATGTTTAAATTATAACAAAATACCTGAAATCATTATTTGTCATTTAAATATCTAATTCTGTCCAGTGGTTGAATTGGGGGGGACGCGGGGGGACGGAGTCCCACTTCTATTTTAAAAATATTTTAGCGTAACCCTTCTAATTTATTTTAATGGGACGCTGGGGACGGGAATCATTTTAAAAATTGTACTAAATTAATGGAAATATTTTTATTTTAGATTCTGAATGAAACGATGAATGTATTAATTTTACAATGATGTGTGTTTTTTTTTTTTTTTTTATTTATTTATTTATTTTTTTGTGTCTGTGTACACGATAAGTAGTCGAAATAATGCTTCGATTTTCAACTTCAGTATCTTGTTCGATTGGAAAGTGAATATCGTTGGTGCATTGGGGAGGTTAAAATTTAAATTTCCCAGTAGTTTTCAAAAGCGCTGGGAAAAACAAAAGAAAAATTAAGGAAAAACGGGAATTTTTACACAAAATCTGTTTTCGAGAAAATCGATTTTGGTTTTTGGTGTAACTTTAAAACAAATGACCGTAGATACATGAAATTTTCAGTGGTTGTTTATATTTGCATTTTCTATACACGATAACATTTTCAAAATATTTTGATTTATTTTGAACTGTTTAGGGACATTTTCAGTTTCCAATTTTATTAGTTTTTTTTTTTATGAATATCAATAAAAATTTATTTGTTGAGTAAAAATACTTGAAAATTTAATACAAGGCTCCTACTATATTGTTACAATGGCATTTGAAAAATATTAAAAATCGTTAGTCACAGTTTTTTTTTTTAAGCATTTAAAGTTCAAAAAATTACAAAATATGGAAAAATCACAACAATTTGCAAATTATTTCGAGTTAGAAATTCATAAAAATTTTTCTTTTTAAATCTAAGATATGAAAATGTAATACAAGATTCCTTATAAGATTTCCTACATTTATCAAAAAAAAAAAATTCTATAAGAAAGTCAAATTAAATTTTTATGAGCGTTTGAAATTCAAATTTTTACAACATTGGATATTCACTCGATTTCTCATGTGGCGATTTCCTTATTTTGTTGTAATTCAAAAACGAATTACTGTAGATACATGAAAATTTCACTGAATGTTTATATTAGCATTTACTATACACCATACAATTTTGAAAATATTTTGACTCTTTTTGAGCCGTTTACGGACCTTTTTAGTTTTCAATTTTTTTAGTTTTTTTTTTCTATAAATATCAATAAAGTTTTATCTGTTGGGCCAAAAAGTGTAAAAAATTAATACAATGCTCCTGATATATTGTTACAATAGCAATTGAAAAATATTAAAAATACATTGGCACAATTTTTTTCTATAAGCATTTAAAGATCGCATTTTGACTAAATTTATCAAAATCTCGAAAATTATCAATCATCGTAATTAATAAATTATAAAATGTTCAGTTTTTATAGCTAAGGATTGAAAATTTAAAACAAGATTCCACGTAAGTAGTTAATTCTGTTACCAAAAAATCTAAAAAATACACAAGCACAGTTTATTTTTATGGTCATTTTAAGTTCAAATTTGGGACGAAATTACATATTAAAAAACCTAGCATACCTATTTTAGTTATTTTGTTGAGTGTATAATACTATTCGTGGGTACTTAAAACTTCTTAAGTACACTATATTATATATCTATGATAGTATCAGGGTTAGGTTAGGTTTATTGGTGTATGGTATAAAATGTCATTGTAGCGGGAGGGGGACATATGCTACCACTTAACAGTAAGACATTTAAATGTTCGGGGACGCACATATCATTTATACTTTTGCATCCCCCTTCTATTTTTTTTCCAATTCAAGCACTGATTCTGTCAACATTTTAACTACAATTATGAAAAAAATCGTGCATACACAATACATATATTTAATGTTTTTATTCTGTTATTAAAATAACTACCTACTTATGTAAACTATACGTCTATACCTTGTATTCCATTTTTAAATCTTAGATATAAACAAAAAACATTTTATTAATATCTAACTTATAATAGCTTGCACGTTTTTATAATTTTGACGAATTTCGTCACTCATAAAAAATTATTGTGGGTTTACGCTCAACTTTTTTTTTAATTTTCACTAATAACAATAACCTTTGAGTTTTATTTTAAGTTTTTTAACGGAGCCCCGCTATTGTATCCATTTTAGAACACAATTTTCACTAATCAATCTGTTTTTAAAACGCTGTTTGATAAGACGCCAGCGTAGGCGTAATTAGATGGGGGCGACGGGGGGCAATTGCCCCGGGGCGCCAAATTCTGAGTCCTCAAAGGGGCGCCTAGAGGTGGTTATAACAAAATAATTTTTTTATTTTATTTGTTGAGAAATTATATTAGTGATAACTGATAAGTGAATACCTGTATCTGTCTTATAATATCTTTTATATTTCTATAGGTACATATTTCTATGTTATATACATAATGTATTTTATTGAATTGTCGTAAAAAAATGCAAAAAGGCTAAAATCAAAATTTTAATTTGTTTATTTACTTATAGTGTTAATGGTAAAATTAAAGTATTCTCTAAATTAGTGGAAGCATAAATGCAATAAGGGGAAAATATACATTTTGGGTTATCAATTATCACTTTTACGTGGCTTGAAACCGATTGAAAAAATGTCTGTTTTGGTTTCGATTTGTACACTGCTTTCCAATTTTTTTCGGTTTTGGTTTTATAACGGATTATACCGGTTTCAAGCTCTGCACTATTAACTGAGAGAAAAAGTAAATTGTAAATCAGATTTTTTGTGACAATGAGTAAAAAGAAACTGAGACAAAAAGGGGCGCCAAAATGTGTGTACCCAGGGTGCCAAAATCTTAAATACGCCACTGGACTAAATACGCCAGCTATGAGCTATATAGGAAAAGTTTAACGATAATATGATTAATTTTTCAAATAGTTCAACTTTATCTAGGTAAAAAAAAATTTTAAACATTTACAAAATGATACAAAAATTGCTTGAGCTCTAACTTGTAACTTCAAACTTGTAATCAAGTATACAATATCATAATACGACAAACACAACTCTTAAATTAAATTATTGTAATTTGTGTATCCAATTCACTTTAAACTATGTTAAGTTGCCTATCGATAAAACACAGTAATCTAAAAATAATTATCACAACCTACAATAAATAAATTATAATACAATTTCACTTAACAACTACAAATTGGCATTTTTTTATACCTAGTGTTTTAAATTGTAAACTTAATGTGTTTCATGAGACACGTTTTTCTTAAAAATATTAAATTGGTATAGTTTATTCGTCATCTTCTTCAAGTCTGTGATTCATATACATCATTTGTTTGTTCAATACTTATCATTCTGCTCAAGAAAATCATCACGAATATCGACCAAGTCGTACAGTTCATCTAGTGCATGAAATAATACAAATAATAATTACATAGGTTCTTAACTATTGTACTATCGAATGCGTGATGGGAGCTGATCATTACCGTTGAAAAAACTAGGTATGCGATTTTCCTGACCATCCTACCTCTGCTAGTATTTCATTTCTCGATATGTAATTATAATAGTACAAGTAGAATTAAAAAAAAATAAAAAAACTTTTTAACAAGAAATTATAACGATTTAATATAGTCCTCCTGTTTAAAGCTATTCTAATTCTAGTTCAAATTAGTCATAGTTAAAAAGTACCTACTCAACTGAATAAATATAATTGTAATGGCATTATGGGTACAATTGAGATAGGTGAGGGGGACGACGTCGTCCAGAAGTCTGAACTAGCAGTAATTTAAATAAATACAATTTACAGGCCGAAAAATCATGTAGGTATATATTATATAGTAGTCACAATTTACTGTAAAAATTAAAAATATAGGTGGTACATAAATATACATTTGAAATTATTTTTAATATATATACATTATACAGTGTTAATAGGGGAAATTATACAGGAAACTTTTGTAATTACTAATTTGTGCACCCTTAAAAAGGTCTATATAGTTGCGCCTATGAATAACCGTATCACACTTGCGGACGAACGACTGATATTATTATGTAAATCGTTTATTGTAATTTTCATAAAAGACAAAATATGAGAAACGTATAACCTAACCTTAGAATAATATTTTTGAGGGAATGTCATATCGATTTTATATTTTATTGTTATTTGACTTTGTATTCGACTTTCAAAATAAACAAAAAAAGTTGTACATTAAAATGATGTTTAAATTGTTTTGAGACAATATTTAGACAAATCGATATGGCATTCCCTCAAAAATATTATTCTCTATCTTTTTTGTAATGGGTGATTTTACTCTAAGATTACTTAAAAACATAGAAAAAATGTTTCTACGTAAATGTGTTTTTTCTATGTTGCGCGTGGGTCAGAGAGAGAAAACAAATAGTGCGCTGACATCCTCTTAAATATAATATTATACAGATGTCCCGTGAGGATTTACTCATTGCGATATCTCCTGAAATAATGGTGATATCGTAATTTTGTTTTTTTTATTAAGAATCACGGAGGTAAGCACTATATGTAATTTATCTAAAAATTTTTTTTAATGTTTTGGTAAGAAAGTTAAAAAATATATTTTTTGAAATTAATTATTAAAAAAAAAATTCAAGATAGCCATTTTGTAGAGTTCATTTTTCTAAAAATATTGACGTTTCAACATTTTAATTTCATTAATCTCCTGATTTTTAATAGTTTTTCTAGTTTTGAAAAAAACTGTGAATTATTAATTGATAGCTATGTTACTATGGTAGGTATGTAGCCATGTAGGCAATGAGTAAATCCTCACGGGACATTCTGTATTATAAACTGATCAAAAATTACAGATGGATTTTCGATATTATTTATCGACGTTCACTATAATAATATTATTATTATTATTATCGTAGCAAGCACGAACTACTAGATACGTGTAGTAGTTTGTGGTAGCAAGTGTGTACAATTTCGCAGACTTGGATGATATTATTCTAATTTCTAGGTATTAATATAGGCTCGTGCGGCTTAGATAATATTCTTACCTTTACTGGTAAAACTGTTGATTTAAACTGTTGATAAAATTATTAAAATTAATAACGAATTCGTTTTCTACCATAACCTCAGACATAAAAGTGGAGAAAAATCACATCGTTGTAAAGTCAATATAGGTACATTCATATAATAGCTCTGCTGAGAATCCTAAATACTATTTTTATAATGTATTATTAAGTAAGTGTATACCTGTGTCCTGTATACCTCGTAATATTATGTGTAGGTACTACTGGAAAATATTAAATCCCTAATCACAAGGAATTAATGGATTTAAACCACATAGACATAATATAAGACAACTTGGTTTTTATGTCGACGTTATAAACAGAAAGCATAAATATCTAAAAATAGTATTTTTTATAAAAACTTCTATACAATGGTCAAAAGTTGAATACTAAGCGGGATGTGTGTCGTTCAGTGGCGGATCCAGTGCTTAATTTTGGGAGGGGCTTGGGGGGGAAGAGTACAAAAAGTTCCTAAATTGGCTAAACACAGTGTAAAACAAAGGAAAACTACGGCGATTGGGGGGGGGGGGGCAAATGCCCCATTTGTCCTCCCTCTGGATCCATCACTGGTGTCGTGTCGTGTCGATCAAATCGTAGTGTGATTGGACATTACTTTTTTGGTATCTTGTAATAACAAGTTTCAACCAAGTATACAAAGAATTTACTAAGCTCAACTTTTAAACCAATATGGTTACCAGTTGTACCTAACAATAGTTACCGCTCCCTCGCACGATGTACCTACCTGTAGTAGGATGCTCACGGTCATCATGGCTACGTTTTGGTAGACCTATAAGGTTGACTGTGGTATATTGGTATACCATCACAAAACCTTTATAAAACTTTTAATACCGTGTTTTAGTAAGCCAATCAGAAAATAGTACACGGCACGGCGAGCTGTGATTTGTGAACACTTTTAAAAGTCATGGACTAGTCGTAGTTCTGATTTATTTTTTGCCATTTGCCAGCAAGCCAGTTGCCAGGTCGAACGTCCGTCACAACTACAGTCGAAAGTAAGCACTAAACGGTAAACTAGCCGTTGACAAAGAAATTAACTAACGAAAGAGTACAGGTAAACGACTAAATATTTAAACCATTTCTTAAAGTAAGTCCATCAGAGAAAAAAATACAAAGGATAAATAATGTCGGGAAAAGAGGCCACTAAAAATATTAAAAAAGAAGACGTGTAAGTACATGTTCCGACTCTCTACGCTTTTACGAATTTACATTTACTAATTTGAATGATATTTTTTTTTTCGGTCATTGATTTCAAATAGAACAATTAATACCTTGAGACATTATTTTCCGTCTCTATTAATAAAGTTTAACCAGTGTCTTAGTAAATTGCCAGAAGACGTTCAGTCGACCGATGAAAATCTTACGGCACTGTTCAGGACAATGTGGACAATGAAGTAGGTTATAATTTTTAGATTATGATCCATGCAGATCTTTGAAAATTAAGGAGTTTTAATATTTTATGTGTGATTGATTTTAAAGTACTTAGCAGCATTAGATTGTATGGACATAAAATATTTATGTGCTGAGTGAAAACATGATTGTTTTGTCATTTATATTGCTAAAAACTAAAATAGTTGAATCCACTATATTGTACTATATAATATCATGGAATCTAGGGGAAAAAAGCCCCTAACAACATTCATCGGAAAAAAAGCCCCGTACCAACTAAATACATTATTATTTTTTAAAATGACTTAGGTACATAATTAAATATAATCATAATATAATCATTACATTTATCTTTGTAAACACTTCTTTAACATATCTATAACCATAAATATAATATTATAAAATACTAGTTTAATAATTTGTATATTATTATACTTTTATAGTTTTAGGTCATAATAATATTTAATAAACTAATACACCTAAAATTAATCAATTAATGTTAAAAATTGTTTTTCATTAGTTATTAAATCATTTCGTTATATTATTATATGCATCTAGTTTATTATACTAGGTAGGTAATACATTTATTTTATTAAAAGATAACTATAAAAAAAATTGCACCTAGTATATAGTATTAAACGATAACTAATCATATTACAGTTAAAAAATCATAAAAATAACACCATACCCAAATCAAAATATATATAATAAATAATTCAATAACATTCCTTAACATGTCTTACTTAATAAAATGTAATACACAACAGTGGCGGCCTCGAAATTGTGGAGATTTTGAAGCATATATTGTATATTTTAAATATTTTTACCACCGCACCATTCATTGAACTAAAATTAGCATTAGGGGACATTAATAATTATTAATTAAAATATTAACCATATTTGTGTTGAGGTCTTACGATTATAAATATGCTTATACACCCACCCACCCATTTCAGACATGAAGCAATTGTTTCAAATAGTCCTATATCCCGCCACCACTGATACATAAGTATAGCTACAATCTACATTTTACTTTGTCAATAATTGTCATTTGTCATTTTCATTGAAAATAATTTAAAAAATGTTAAAAGGTAAAAAATTGAATAATCCATAAAATGTACACTATAATAAAATAGTGTTATGCATTTAGTTGGTACCTACGAGGCTTTTTTTACCGTATTTTGGTATCTGAGCTTTTTTCCGACTACCATATCATGAATATATTTTAAACATCTATCAAAATTAATGAAAAATTGTGAATAATTGTCTATAAATTAATAATTGAACATTAATTTCAAACAGTATGTTGATCAAGAGTATTTTGGGCGATGATGCGGTCACTAACATTGAACAAATTCAAGTTGATGAAAGTAGTATTGATATAAAGTCAACTCTAAAAGAGGTGCATAAAACTATGTGGAAACTCAAGTAATTATAATAAATTATTATCAAACATAAGTTAGATATTTGTGTAAGAAAAAGAATATAGTCGTTAGAAACAAATACTAATTTGTTTTAAAACTGATGTGGGCTAGGTATATATTTATAATTTAGATTCAATATGCATATTCTAATGTGTAATTATTTGTTGAAATTATCTTGACATTCAATATGTAGTAATAAATAATAATATATTAACAAACCATATTTATACTCTAATTTATATATGTTAGATATTTTAATTAGAGCATTATTGTGTAACTAACATTAAATATAATACAACAAAAATATGCTTAAAAAAAAATATATCACTTCTAAGAGTACATTGATTAGCACACCAAAACTATCAATCTTGGTACTGAACGTGATAAAATGTAATTTTCAATAATTAAATCTTAGAAAAATACTTATTTATCAATTTATAAATTATTATAACTATCTAAAAATAATTTAACCCATATGAACTGTTTCAAATACATTTAAATTTATTTAGGCAATATAATATACCCTAATGTTAAGCTAAACCTTATCTAACATTTGTTTTTCTACTTTTCAAGCTCTCTATTAATTTCTGAGTTCCAATTTGATACATGAATTCAACACAAGGATATTTAAATAACAGAGTTGCAGTTTAAAACAAAATCATTAAATTGAAACATTTTTTTATTTACAATAAAGTCAACAAAATATGGATATATAAAAATTTAAAACTGTAACTTATCAATTATAATTTATTAGAGTAAATTACTAAATATTATGTTAAATTGTCTAAAAATTATACTTAAGAACACACTTCTTGATGGCAATTATCCACCCATGTCACAAAGTCTAATAAGTTATATAAAACTAAACATATTATATTGTACACTGTTAATTTTTTTTTATTTTATATGTAAGCTTCAATTTTTAATTTAATAAAGTATAATGATTTATAATTTATATTAAGTTACAAAATAAGTGTATTTTTAAAAAAAAAATTATAATGTTTTAATAACTTGTAAGTTATTTGTTTATTACAATTGTCAATTGTAATAGGCTAAACCCGGAAATTACAAAATATAAATACAGTACTGTATTATTTTAAATATAAGATGTGATATCATAATATATAAGCAAACAATACTGCTAAAGTGCTATAGATATCTGAAGAAAAATAATGTAAAAGGTTTCACATAGAACCATTGCTAATTAATAAAAGTAGAGCCTTTTGCATAAGACAGGACAGGTGAAAGGAGCATTATTATTTATTAAGATAATTATAGTGATGGAACGATAAGAGAGTATGTATAAAGGGACTATTTAGATATTAATAAATGTATGTAATATATATTTCTTTATATAAAATTAATAAATACCTATAATAAAGAAATAGTTATTTATATTATTCATAATTTAATATTGTGTTTTATCTTGATAATATTATAATATTTACTTTGGACATCTACTATTATAGTACTATGAACATTGAACACATTTTAAATGCTGAGGATAACTAATGAAGCTTAAAAAAAATAGATGACAAATAACAAATATAGGTTGTTTCTCAAAATCCATACCTAACCTTACACTAGTATGATTAATACAATTCGACCAAGATACAACCGGATTTAATTAAATACCTCGGTAGATTAGGTAAAACTTAATTTTCTCAGGTATATTTGTGATGAAAAATGTTGAATCAATATCTTAAATTCTAAAATATTTAGATCAACTACCATAAAGTTTGGTTGTATACAAATTTTAAGAAACAAAAAAAAAATTGTTCACAAAATTTCACTTAACATAAATATCCACATCCACATAATCCTAGCCTGAACATATTAAAATACAATTATTAAAAGCTACATTTAACATAAACATTTTAAAACAATAATTTATATTAAATGTAGCTTTTAATAATTGTATTTATTCAATATGTTCAGGCTAGGATTATTATGTGGATGTGGAACCTAAAGTAGGTTACAGTCTTAGATCACAATACATATTATACTTTTGAAAATTAAATTTTTTTAAATTTATTTTTGGTACGATTGGTTTTTAAAGTAGCAGCATGATATTGTATGATCTGTGACTCCAAGATTGTTTTGTCAAATTAGTAAAAACTATATATTTTTTTTTTTATTAAGCTTAAGTTTGGTAACTGGCCATTAGTTGTTTTTTTTTCACCATACTATAATTCATCACACATCAAAATTCTACATTTCTCAGGAATGTGTTGAACCCAAATGCAGCCAGTGAAGTAAGAATTAAATAAAATATATGTGTTCATATGCATTCAACTCTTAAAGATCTTTATATAAACATCTAGAAACTCAAGTACTTATAAAAATCAATTGTCAAACATAAATATTTATATTACGGGCTGTATATACTTTGCACAGTGTTTTTGTGAAACTCATTAAAATACTGTTTTTTCTCCAGCAGGGAACACATTATTCAGATTAAGTATATTTTGTGCTTAGATAATTGTGCATTTAAATTTAAAAAAACAAATTTGCAATTTAAACTTTAAATAGATATAATGATTCCGGTAAATTTAGTATATATTGACTGGTATTACCTATGTATTTTTATAAGGTAGGTAATAATACAGAAGTATAACAATTATTCATTGAAAAGTAATACAACAATAATGTTCACTTTAACTGTTTGCATTACAAACACCGAGTATATATATAAAACTTTCAATATTACTGTGTCAATTATAGCTATGTAAAGATTATTTCATCTACAAAAGTACAAATAATTTGAGTAGTCACAAATTTAATGATTGGTAAATCAGTTTTAAATTGTATTAATCTTATATTTGTAATTTAAGACATTTTAAAATTACACAGTTATAAATTATAATCATTTGTTACATGAGTTGATACAATTATTTGCGCAGTAGTGTATGAGAATGTGTTTGGTAAAAGCTTGTGCAATATTTAAAATAAATTAAAATGAAAGGGTGATATTTAAAAATAATGTGTTCAAAAATTTTAAATTTCAAGTTATTTTAAACAATATTATATGACAAAAACTAAAGTTATAAATAAGTATTAAATAAAGTTAAAAACCATGGTAGTTGACATTACAACACAGAGAAATTCTATAATATTGTCTCGGCTTTGTATAATTTTGCTCACATTGCCCATTGAAATCGGGCAGTGTTCACATTGCCAGTTAGTCCACTTTGCCCGTAACAATAATTTATACATTACTACAGACTATATGTAGAGTATAGAAGAAGAAATATAGTTCCAAAACGAATACGGAAGTGTATATTTCGAATATAAATTCTATAGCAAGTAATTCATTATTTTTTAAATAATCATGATATTGAATAGGTACTGGGTAGTAATAAATAATAATAATATATTAATATACAGTTTTTATACACCCTAAATAATTTTAAGCTAAACCTTATCTAACATTTGAGTTTCTGTTTTTCAAGTGTACAAATAAATTGAACGCTCAAATTTCACACATGGACTGAACACACAAAATGTTTAAATGGAAAGATGTTTTATTTATAATAACTTTAACAAAGTACGCATGTATAAAAATTAAATAAGTAACTTATCAGTTACGATTCATGTAAATTACAAACTATGTTACATCATCTCAAAATCATCTCTTAGGTCATTATACTCAAGAACGCGTTTCTTGATAGCTGAATTATCCACCCATGTGACAAAGTCTTCTAAAGGTCTGAAATAATGCATTGTATGGTAACAAATCATTTTACTTTATATGCTTCGGTTTAAATTTAATAAAGTATTGTCATTGTATTAAGTTATAAAATAAGCTTTTTAAATTTAAATTTAAATTTTTTTAAACATAACTTGTAAGTTATTCATTTATTACTATTGTAACTAGTCATACCAGAAAAATACAAAACATAGATACAATCAGTGATTTATTGCTAAAAAATTACTTAGGTATATGCCTTTTTTTTACGGGTAGGTTACAATAGTAAGAACCTTATGGTTAAATCAAAAAAAATTTCTCTTTTATGGATATTTATTATAGTACTATCTAAACAAAAGTCATGAAAACCCAAATGTGAAATGCAAAAGAAAAGGAGCCACACCTTAATGACACTTTTTATTTTTGGAAACTTAAATTCTGAAAAATGTCATTAATATTAATATACCTACTCATAAAGTTATGAACCCAGTCATATATAATCCATTAACGGTATAAGATAGATAAAAGGTTGGTTCTCAAAATATTTTCTGATAATTACTTGAGAACTACTAAAACTATCTGACAAATAATAATTAAAGAATATTTTGTTTTTGTCACTAAATATTTAGATAGGTACACGGGGCGATATGACCGCACATCCGAATATTCTCATTGTACATTTAGAAAAAATACACTTTACACTACAAAAAAAAAATCTACAGAAGTGAGTATACGTTGTAACCCCTAGGCCCTAATACACTAGGTACTGTATAAAATGCCATATTTTTTAAAAATAATATTTTATTTCATATACCTACAAACAAACAAACAAACAATACTATAATAGGAATCTGAAGAAAAATAATACAACAGATATACCCCAAAACCTTAGTTAACTAATAAAAGTTGAGTTGGGTAGATTAGGTAAGCATTACCCATATAATATACAACTTGCTTTTCTCAGTTATTTTTCATAATTTTGTGTAGTGTGTAGGTACTTATAAGTAATTGGAGATTAATAAATTTAAAAATATTCACATTAAGTAGGTGGTACCCTTAAAAAAAAATGGCAATAATATAAGATATTTGACATACCTTGATACTAAAAATGCTGGATCAACTAACTGTGGACCAACTCTAACATGTCCTTGTTCTTATAGGTAGTAGCAGATTTCAGTGTTTGAACCATTATTAAACAGGTAGGTAATCTGTTACTTAAACTTTTATTGAACTGTTCGCAGAACTAGTTTGAATATCTGAACTATCGGATTCTGTCATATATATATGATATATCTAAACATTAGGTATATATAATTTATAAATTATATCTATTAAATTACTTATTCAATTAATATCCTATCCGCGTATGTAATTACCAATAGTATTTACTCTACGTCATGTATATAGGTACTATTATTAATTATAAACTATTAATACGTATAACTACCATCACCAAAATTAATAATACGTAAAAATTATTATTTATAAAATAACTAGCATGCACAAATAATTAAAAGAAATTACATAAACGCGCGTCGTACGTCGTAAATGGATGAGTACCTATCTAATAACACGTAAAACGTTCAATCGCCTATGCTACGCGTGTTAAATTTCAATACGGTTTATCCCCTCACCGCCGTTCCGCTCGCCCTGTTCCGCGATGTTTCATGCGTACGAGCTTGTACCACGCTCGAATATTATAAAAAACAATGTCCGGTTAATTACTCCGTAAATCCCTCTAATAATATTCGACTTTCTATCCCTTATTTTTCTTATTACTAATATATTTCTCTACAGTACTCCCTCGTTAACACGAACACGACGGGACCACAAAATAACATGTTCGTGTTAAAAAAATTTGTGTAAACCGATAGGTTTAACACGAATTTGTTCGTGTTATCAGAGAAGGTTAAATCTAATACGTTATTTTACACTCAAATACATTTTTTTATTAAGTAATCTTCAAAATAAAAATTTACATTTCTTTGGTACATACTACATATAAACAAATATTTGAAATATTTTTAATTAATTAATTACTACGCTACATTACATATATAAAGAAATATTTTTAATACATATTTTCAAAAAAAAATTAATTTAAAACTCACGTCGGTTTAAAAAAGTCAGTCATAGGTTTCTGGGTGAATGTAACTTCATAGTTTTCTATGAACTAGATTGCACACATACAAATGTACACATATAGAGAATACCTACAATAGAGAATATGTACATACATAGTAGGGATAAGATAAGATATCGATAAAACTGTGTTATAAAGATTAAATTACTAACGACTAGTATACGAGTAATAAAACGAAATTAGATATATATGTACAGATTGACATTTTTCTGTTCGTGTTAAGTTAATCAACAAAACGACAATATGGTACCTAAAATTTGTTCGAGTTTCGTGTTAACCGAAATAATTCGTATAAACCGAGGAAATAAAAAAACCCCTATCTTATAGTATAGAGCCTTTCTGTGGACTGAAAAACCGGTTCGCGTTATACAATAATTTGTGTTAACCGAGTTCGTGTTAACGAGGGAGTACTGTAAATGGTTTAATTTTCTAATTTACGCGCTTTAACCATTTCATTTTTAAAAACACTAACAGTTAATTTTTCATTAATAATATTATTCTATCAACTTATTCGTAGTAATATTATACTAAATCGTATCCTATAGGGCCCATATAATTAATTCTTTTTTTCCAAAACTTTTCGAAATTTGTTGCAACTACTTTTATTCAATAAAGTCATCTACTGCCTTTAAATTCAAAATCTATCAATTAATTTCTTTCAACAACTATCTATCATTCTGTATTTCAATTCAAAAATTCAATATTTCACTTTAATCAATTATTCCCATATATAATTCAAAATGCGGTAAATGCGCTGAAAATAAAAGTGTAAGCACCAGTGGCGTAATTACGGGGGGGGATTTGGGTGTCGTATCCCCCCCCTTGACCATTTTTTTTTTTTTTTTTAATCGTCAAACACATTTATGTACTAATTTTATTAATATATATTTCATAGATAATACAAAAATCACCCGAATCTCCATAATATTATACAAATATATAATCATCCATCAATATTATCATATACAGTGTGATCACGATTTTAGGTACCACTGAATTTCACAGATGGATGACTTTGTATTGAAATGGGGTTTTCGGGAGGTGATAGGGAGCACTTAAATACATATTTTCAGACCAGTTTCAAATTTTTAGCTCACTCGGTACGCGCATGCCGCATGCGCAATATTACTTTTTTTTAAATGGCAACCCCAGTTTTTTCTGCAGATTCAGGTAGAGTATTTATTTTGAACATTTATTGAACATTTATGCATAATTCGTGGTTAATGATATTTTCATTTATAGCCAGTTGAAATAATAAAATAAGAGCCAAATAAATGTTTAATGGCGGACGGAAATCGGCCACAACCGACGCCTTAGTCCACTCAGCCACCCCCCCCCCCCCTAATCAAACATTTATTTGGCACTTATTTTATTATTTCAACTGGTTATAAATGCAAATTGCATTAAACACGTATTATGAATAAATCCAAAATTTGACTTTCTCTAACTTGGTCAGTTTTATAAATAGAAAAACTTTCAATACAAAAAATGTTTAAAAAAAAATACTCTACCCGAATCTGTAGAAAAAAAGTGGGGTTCCAATTTAACAAAAAGTAAGTCAAATTGCGCATGCGCATACCGAGTGAGCTAAAAATTTTAAACTGGTCTGAAAATATGTATTTAAGTGCTTCCTATCGGTTATCACCTCCCGAAAACCCCATTTCAATACAAAGTCAGCCATCTGAGATATTCAGTGGTACCTAAAATCGTGATCACACTGTATATACAATATTAGTTATTACTAGTGGCCGGAATTATATTCTTTTAAAATAGCCAAAATAAGATGCTAATATTCTCTTAAAAGTTGAAAATATTCTTCCAATATTCTTTAAAAATAATAATAAAATATGCAAAAAAAAATGCTTTTTTATTAAAATATTCTCTTGAACTAAAAATATGCATTTATATGCAAAATAATTAAGCAAATAATATGAACTCATATAAATAAATAGGTACATAATATGCAAAATAATATAAAAACCTGATATAAATAGGTACCTACCTACATAATAAAAAATACTACTTGTTAAGAAAAGTTTGATTTAATATTTAATTATTTTTAATTTTTAACTAAGAAAATTTTTGAAAACAGTTGACAACTATATTTTTTTTCATGTTCCCTGATGTCATATTTGTACAACGGTCGGTTAAAATGTTTTTATATGTGCTATTTATATTATTTAGGCCACTGCAACAAAAAATATCGAACATCTACAAAAATTAATCGATATATTCTCTAATATTTTTTATTATACGAAATATTCTTTTATCTTGAAATATTCCCAAATATGCAAAATAAACTTTTGCCATTAACTCACCTGTTTTATGATTTGTAAAGATTTCGAAGCCCCGTCTGACTGCATAGACTCAAAAAAAATATGCAAAAGAATATAATTCCGGCTACTAGTTATTACATACAGATCATAATGGTTGTATTCTTGTATTGAGGGGTGCTTATTGCTTATAGCTTATGCCTTATACAAATAAAAAAAAAAATGTTGAGGGGGGGGGGTAATTGGTGAAATGTACATACATTTCATCCCCCCCCACAACCATGACCAAATTACGCCACTGGTAAGCACCGTTGAGCCAGGGCCTAAAATTAAGATATTTTGCTACTGCACACCTTAATCCACACCAAAATATTTTAATATAATGCACCTAGTAGTGCACATGCCACATGCCACATGTAACTTCATTGCATAATTGTTTTTGTTATTCATTAATAATTAGTTATAATAAATACAATCTAAAACAATCTTCTATATAATTCCTTGATACCTATATGGCTATATGACTGAACATTTTAAAATTAAAAACGAAATAGCTTAGGTTAATATAATTATTATATTATAAGCCGCCCAGAATATGATGTAGTAGGTATTATTTTTAGTGTTAAGGATTTTAAACGAATACAATATTATGCTAATTACCAATTTTCAATAATCAATATTGAATATTACTCAAATAAAAATGTATAAAACCAAAAATGAGTACTGCACACTTTTAAATTTGCTACTGCACATTTAATATTAGCTACTGCCTACTGCACATAGTGTGTGCTACTGCACACAATTTTAGGCCCTGCGTTGAGCTATATTCGAACATTTATTTTATTGTAAGCGAGTTACACAATATTAAAAACATCATTTTAATTCTGTAATTGTATCTTCGAAATAATTCTTTTATAACTACACATCTGATTTTCATGAAAATCCATTAGATAATTCGATTTTAAAAGTGTTTTTTTTAGTTCCTGTAAAAAAAATGAAAATGTCGCTTACTCTTTTTTACCTAATAGGGCTCGATATTAAACATATAGATAGGTATAATAACATTTTATTCAAGTGGAAATTAACTTTATTTTTTCCAATCATTGCCGGTTCTATGTATTTAGATAAGATAACTACTGCTAAATCATAGACATATAAAACAATATATGTCTATGAACCTTCTACATACAATTGTATACAGCGATCACCGGTTTTGACCTTATCAGAGAATTTGATAACGAAAATGTGTTTTTTGTCTTATCAACATTTTTTAAAATTAATTTTAAAATATTAAACCTTATGTTCCTTCAATTTTTTTTATTCGAAGTTGAACATAAAAAGGCAAGCTATACTACAATTGTTTTATAAATAAGCTTATTATAATACTTTTGCCATAAAAACTTTGAAAAAAACTTGTATTATATCAGGAAAAATGACATAGCCGTGCTTATTATTATATTAATTTCATATTTATATTATTATATTAATTATGTTAAATATATTTCTAAAATTTTGCTATTTATAATAAAAAAAATTCATTAAACTATTAAATTCTAAAAATTTTATAATTTATTTCTATTGGCCAGTATACAATGGTTGCTTATAGAAATATGGTGTATGCCATTTTACCCGACACTCCGGGTAAAATGACATAGTAGGTACATTTAAAAAAAAGTGAATTAAGATTATTTGTTTATATTAAATGTACAATTAGACTTCAGAAATATGTGTATTATATAAGTACTAATATGTTGCTCAAGTTTCATGTGTTAACTAACATTATTTCCTTCATTTTTTTAAAATTAAAAATTGGTATGTCATATTAAGCCAGTCTCCCCTACATGAAATGTTGACTGAATGTTTATATTAGCATTTCTTTAGGTACACATAACATTTTTCAAAATGTTTTGATTTATTTTAAACTGTTAAGGCACATTTTCATTTAACCTTTTTTTTTAGTTTCTTTTTCTAAAAATCTCAATAACATTTTATTTATGGTTAAAAAAGTTGAAAATTAAATCAAGGCTCCTACTACATTGTTACACTGGAATTTGAACAATATTAAACATCCTTAGTCACAGTTTTTTTTTTTTTATAAGCATTTTAAGTTCAAAAATTGACAAAATATGGAAAAATCACGAAAATTATCAAATTATTTTGTGTTATGAATTCGTAAAAATTTTCTTTTAAATCAAGGTTTTAAAAGTAATACAAGATTCCTTATAAGTTTATCTACCTTTATCAAAAAAAAATGTCTATAAGAAAGTCAATTAATTTATGAGCGTTTGAATTCAAACTTTTGCAACATTGGATATTCACTCGATTTCTCATGTAGCGATTTCCTTATTTTGTTGTAATTCAAAAACTGTAGATACGCATGAAAATTTCACTGAATACTTATATTAGCATTTCCTATACACCATACAATTTTGAAAATATTTTGACTCTTTTTGAGCTGTTTACGGACATTTTCAGTCTTGTCAAAAGGGCCCACATGAAATTTTGGGCCCTGGGGCCCAATATGTTCTTAATCCAGCCTTGTACCTACCCGTGAAAGATAAAAAATAAATATTGCAATCATTTTCAATGAACATTACGGGTATACGCAAAAATAAATGCAATAATACATCATATGATAATGGCTTACGCATTGCGTAATTAAAATTTAAATAATAAAAGTAAAAGGTAGGTACATTATATTAATGGATGGGTAATTAAAAAACACATTAGTAAAAAAAAAAAATAAATAAAATATTTTATTAAGCGAATAGGTAGTTCTATATATTAATAGTCATTCATCAAAGAAAAACATTGATAAGTGATGTTAAACGATATAATATTTAATGCAAAATATAGAATTGCTGCTAACCGACATAATATCTGTAATATGTAGGTCATAGGTACATGTACATGTTACATACCAGGTGATTATTTTATCATAAGCCACTCATAATTTCGAAAAATATCTGTTTTTGAAAAGAATTTTACATTATATGGTTTCGACTTTCGAGTCGTTAGAAAGCATTTATTTTTATCATTTTTTAGGTTTTGCACTTTTTTGAATGACAACATACCTAAAGTTTAATTTTCATATTCCAAAACAGAATATTATTTTTTAGTTAATGATATAGTGCCTGATGTTGGCATGTTATGTGTATCACCCTGTATTATGGGACTATAAACTAAAAACTGATAAAAACAATTTAAGCAATAGAAATTAAATATCATTGACCTACTTCAATAAAATATGAATTATATTTTTATTATTAAAAATATACATCGTCCAAGAAACATAAAACACAACGTATGCGATGTTGTAATGATTATTGATCGTATCGTACATCTATTACCAATAATTTAAAACAAATCATCTCATTGTCATACTACCTCTGTTTTTTAAATGATATGAACAAAAATATTGATGTATATTGTATAGTCATTACTGGTATTTGTACTTTTATGCATATCTTTTAAAATTGTTATTATTTTTAAAAAATCTGAGCTTGAAAGTTAGATGGACATACACTTTTGGAAGTACCTATGTGAAAATTGGCAAAATCACGAATATTTGAAAATTATTTTGTTGTTAGAAATTCGTAAAAAATGTTCATTCTATATCTTAGATTTGAAAATTTAATATAAGATTTTTCATAAGTTGATCAACCTTCAACAAATTAAAAAGTTAACCAGAAGTCAAATACATTTTTCATGAGCAATTTTTTTGACAGGATATTCACCCGTTAACTAAATTTCTCATGCGATGAGATTTCATTATTTTGTTGTACTTCAAAAACGAATAATCGAGGTAAATTATAGACATTTTTTCGGCGGGACTAAAAGCTTGAAAATGTTTAAATAAAAGGTTTCTCATAAGTTGTTATAATAGCAATATTAAAGATACATAGGCTTTTTTTTTTGAACATGAAATTTTGACAACATTCACAGGAAAATTTAAATATTTTGAAGTTAAAAACTAATAAAATGTTTAACTTTTGTACTCAAGTATTGAAAATTTAATTCAAGGTTTATCATACTAAACCAAAAATTCCACCCCATAGGATTAAATTGGTACCTATTTACTCTACCTCAAAGTATTTCTTAACTTAACCTGATAAGTAGAGAGCGGATTTATGTGCATTAAAAACCAACCAAGCTCTAAAAAATCTTAAATATGCATAAATATATGCACTAAAATGTTGGAACATGCATGAAAGATAAAAATTATGTGTACAAAATTAGCCTAAAATTGTGTTTTTTGAACATTTAATTAAAACAATAAATTTAAAATTATGGAACACTACTTTAAATACTTTTCTTAATTTTTTTCTGGAATAATATCAATGGTCGTAATCGATATTTTCTTATCTTGGTATACATTTTTTATTTCTACAAATAATTGATCTAGAAGTCTTATGAAGTGTTGAATTTAAATTAACTAAAATTTTTAGTTCCAATAACAAGTACTCTATCAATTTTCAACCGCAACTTAATAGTACATGCCACAGGTATACTACCTAGTGTCCTAATACTTACCAACATTAATCTTAAAAAAAAAGTGTGACCAATGTTAGCCATTATTGTGTATTCGGTGTCATTATTTACATGTATTAAATATTAACCATAGACATTATAATATTGTGATCATATTTTGTTCTAAATTGTATTAAACTTTAAACTTCAGATAACCTTTAAAGGTTCTTCAACCAGCATTAGTCAGTTACCGCTGGTATTTCCATTGGATTTTCTAAAACTCAAAAACTAGAAACTATGTAAAAGTACTTATTCTTATTTTTAAATAAACAATATTTCATATTGTATAACATACAACTAAAATAAGTTTATTAGTAACAAGTTAGGTAGATTCTGACCATTAAGCAATCAATATAGTTAAAAGTAAGAGCTTGCCTAAAGTTCAAAACCATGGTAATTTTCTTAAAAACCTAATAAGATATTTCAAAAAACTTTTTCTATCTTTGTTAAATTTAAATTCTATAAATCTGAGTTCTTAATAATAAGCTTTTTACAGTCGAGAAGTCTTCACAAAACAAAAAAATATGTAATAACTTATTTGTTAAAAACACATAATGGAAAAGGAAAGAATACTGCTGTATTTTGAACATAAAATACAGGGAATATATCACCATCCTCTGTCCCAGAAGAGATCATGCCGCGGCCCAACCAAAATCGAGTTTTCTGAGCGTCCCTACGCGACATCCTGCTATTGGGGAACCAGATGCGATAGCAGGGTGACGTGGGATGATGCACAGAACCGGCATGTTCTCTCGTGGGACAGGGTATAGTCTATATTTAATAATTATTGTGATTTAATAAAGATTCCTTACTTAATTTTAATTTATTTATAAAATAGTATTCAACAATGTAAAACTTAATTTTAATTTACATATCATAATATATTACTACTGAATTATGAATTTAAAACGTAGTTTAATATTGTAAACATTATTTGAGTTGAAAAAAGTTATATTAATAGCTATTATAATGATTAAGATGAAACATACAAATATAAATCAAAGATTTTTCTTTTACTAAAATTTAGTTGTAACTATTAAACCTCTATCATCAAAAAAAGGTGTTTTTTGTTGAACTTGTTTACTATTTTGACCAAAAAATGAAGTTATAGGTACTGATTTTTTGTCTTCATCCTCTTCTTCATCAGACCTAAATTTTTTTTTAAAAACTTATCAATTTGTTTCAATTTTAAGTTTATTGTTATATAATCCAAACACCAATTATATAATAATATAATATATTAAACACTTCACAATATCATGATGCAATAGCATCTACTTACCAGTCTACTTGTGCTGCATTGTTTTTTAGTACCAATTCTGCTGTAGACCAAGAAAATCGTACAATACTAGGAAATCCAAACACCGGATCTATGTTTTTTTTTAAATATTCTTTTGTTACAGGATCTAAATAATAAAAATATATTAAATGAAACATTTTGTTTTTATATTCTAAACTAATAAACAAAACAACTATTAGAAATTATAATAATTTTGTATTACCATTTGGGTATCCGCTTCCCCAATTCGAATCAATATCTTCTCCAGGCCTTTCAATAAATTTCCAATTTTTTAACGCAGCGTCACGAGTTACTTTAGCGCAAATACTAGCAGCACTTACAATTGGAAACAAAGAATCAGCTTTTTTAGACACTGTGATTTTTAGTTGAGGGAATATTGATAATAATTTTTCCTAAAAATTACAAACAAAATACAATAAATTACAAATTATGAATTTATAACATGAGTTGAAAAATGAAAAATAAACCATAACACATTTAACCATAATACATGGGATATTATGAGATTTTAAAATGTAAACCATAAAATACTAGAAAAGTTTATACTTTAGGTTTTATACATAATAATATTCACATTCAAGTAACAATAAATCATTTACTCAATATAAATATATTCAAATGATTTTATTCATAAATATTCCCCAATCATTAGCAATAATAAAAATAAAATATATTAACACATTCTACATTTTAATATAACCGATAATATTTTATATTAATTTATTAAATGTAATTCCTAAAATACAATATTTACTTCAATAATATTCATTAAAAGTGTAAAATTATTATAATTTATACTTTTATTCAACTAATCTGTCATAAATAATAGTAATTTACTTAGAAAAGAAGAGTTGAAGTTTGAAATTCCACCAGAAAATTTGTCAGACCACATTTGAGTTTGTGTTATTTCAGCTAACATCAGAAGTGGTGTTAAACAAAATATGAACTATTATGGTAAATTTTTAAAATTTTAGATAAAATGTCCAAGCCAACATTTGAAATGTACTAGATAATATTCATTCATATTTCATATTATAGTGTATTTATATATTATTTTTTTTTTGCTTTAAGCTATTGCGGAATTTTGGTTCCTAGTGTTTTTATCATTTGCAAGCATATAATAAATATAATATTTAAGATGTATTGTATGCATGTAAGACAAACAAAAAAACAATTTAAAAAGAGACACATTTATGTATTAAAGTACTTTTTAGTATTCATGCATGCTAAAACTACTATTATTCTTACTTGGTACTTTTCGGGTGGTCCAACAGTATCTACAAATACTTCACAAATATTTACTCCTCTATCCAATACTCGTTGTATTAAACCAATGGCAGCATTATGTGAAATTTCATTCAAAGAACACTTTTGCCTATTGAAAATAATATAAAAATGTTGATGAATTTAAATCACAAATGTATACTACCTAAGCAATATTAATAATAGGAAATATAACATAAATTAGTTACGCTAAAGGGTTTATATTTTATTGCATCTATAATTGTGATTAAAACACTAGTATTATGGCCTACATTAAATGCATACCATTGATACAAAATAAAATAAATGATTTCATCTCATATAAATACCTCCTAAAGCTACAATTGCTTATTGTAGTCGGTGATATAATGTGTACAGCCCATCCAAGTATTTCAGATTGTTTTGTTATTCCATCAAAGATATCGTCTCGGGCTTGTTCAGACAAGACTTTAGAATCGGCACATCCTAGTGTCTTTAGTATGGATTGATTGTCTACTGAACAGTAAGATGTACCATATACCATTGGACCTAGACACAAATGTATTATTAAACACAATTCATAACAGTGGCATATACATTTATTATAAATACTAGCTTAGGTACTACCTAATGTACTAGTATATCAATCGATGGTATACTACTATACTGCAAGGAAGTCATCAAGAGATGACTATAAAACATTGCCTAGCATTTAATTAAATTTAACATATTATCAACAAATTATCATATTTTACTTGAAAATATATGTAAGATAAACACATATATTTTAGCAATAACAGGGAAATAATGTTACGAAATATTTTTAAAGACCTGTTATAAACGCTTTTTACTGTACCTACTGATACCTTATGTAATGGGTTTGACCCGTACTGTAAAGTAAAATACCAAATATATGTGTTTACGAGTAATGTATTGAATATTTGAATGTATTTATAACCTATGAGAATGTAGAAATTAGCGCATATGAACCGATCGAGTTATCTAATACATTATGTACAATGATCAAGATATGGTGTACAGTGTAAAATACAGTTATACCTAGATTAGTAGTTCAAATTGTAAATTAGGCATATAATTTTCTTTTGAGAACATCTAATAATTATTGCAGGTAGCTAGTATACATCGATTAACTATAATTTCATCACTTCATCTATTGACTATTGTCAAGACATTAATTTGTTGAAACTTGAAGCGAATAACTTGATTTACTACCAAACCTACTTGCTTACTCGGATATATTTGTATTGTTTTTTATACATACCCAGGACAGGACCACGGCCAGCTTCGTCAATTCCCAAAATACATTTCTCAGTTGTCGTCGATTCGGGCAAATCAGATTCGATGCGAACATCAAATGAATTATTTTCAGACGAAATCGCCGATTTCACATCAGCAATGGTACGGCAAACTTTATAGTTGCTGTTCATCATAATTTAATGATTTAATCGAGATCTAATAAATCGAATATTTATTTGTCACGAAGCGATTTAAGTTATGACCGAGTTAAACTCACCACATAGTACCTAGCAGGTGAAAGCGGTAAATATAAAAAATGTATTTTATAGCTAGTTCTCAAGACTCAAAAGTGAAGAATATTGTTACGACGGAGAACAGTCAATCCTATAGAAGTATTTTTACTATTATAGTTTTGGTGTGAATAGACTAGACCTGAAAGGGGACAACTGACCAGATGTTATCAGACAGTAAAGTACCGAGCAGCAAGAGTAAACACGGGAAGAGACAACAAGTGTCAACACAATGAACACAAATACACGATTCTCGGCAAAACAAATGTTTGTAATTTGTATTTTGTACGTTGTTTACATTTCAAGTTTGTTATCTTAACCTAAAATTAAAATTTAAGTGGGAAGTCATCGGATTGGTCGAACGATATCGTAG
This sequence comes from Macrosiphum euphorbiae, assembly GCA_949089665.1. Taxonomy (NCBI): domain Eukaryota; kingdom Metazoa; phylum Arthropoda; class Insecta; order Hemiptera; family Aphididae; genus Macrosiphum; species Macrosiphum euphorbiae. The sequence goes on from CARXXK010000003.1 coordinate 77,756,128, forward strand.
TATCACGTAGTTGATAACGCAGCAGATTGTTGATAAAAAAAGCGGACGCTTTGAATGAAATATCACAATTATTATTTACATTTTACATTAAATCGTAATGGAACGGTGCCACTACTGACCTATTGCCCCGTAGGTATAAATTCCAACAAAAAGATAAACGATTTCTAATTTTCTCGTTAGTGTCTGAGACGTGTGCACGGTGTCTTCTGCCTATTATGATACGGATCTACGACCAGTGTTGTTCGTCCGAGTGTGCAGTCAATACCAGTCGATAAGTTCTCAAACGGATTTCGATTTTTTCGCTCGAGGTATGTCACTGTTGTTTCGTGTTTTGTTTTTTTGCTATGGCTTACAATAGGTATACTTAGAATTTTCAAGCACGTCGGTAGGCTCTATTACAGTAAGTTTTGAAGACGACTCTTTTTTGCTCGTTTGTGATCACTACCTGTTTATTTATTTATTGATTTTTAACTAACATTTTTTTTTGTTTTCTATTCTTTAGGTAGGTATTAAAAATATTTAATTAAGCATGTACAGTGTGGTATATCTGGGTAAAATGATAATATTACATATTATTTAAATGACATTTGTAAAAATATTTTCTATTAGAATGTGGTTATGCATTTTCTCGTTATACAAGATAGGTACCTAGTTATTAGTCTGATTATACAGTTTTAAAACTAACTTAATCAAATAATTAAAAACATTTAATTTCCACAAATAGATATTCGATGTAATTTAAATAACATAATCGTTAATGTCGATGTTTCTACACGTTATTTAAGACCAAGGATCAATCATTACATAACAGTTAATAGGTGTACCTACTAATAAATTATGATTCTAGTTCTTCAAAAATAATTATCATATCTTAATGATCTTTTTAATTTATTAAACTAGATGTTGCTTAGTAATTATTTAGCCATCAGATCAATGTAATTTAAAATAAAATATCATTAAACTAATTAAATGTACCTATTTATTTTTATCGGGCAGGTATATTAACGGGAAAAAATCAAATTGGATAATAAATTAGATTTGTCATTTCAAATAGGTTCGTTAGTTTTGGACTTTTGTTTGAAACTGATTTCCCTCTGTTAACTTTTTAAATAATATAAATAAGTATTTTTTTGGTTCAAATTAAGCATGTTTATTCAATTTGTTAAACTGTTTCTATTGTTTTGAATTTAAATTCAGTTCTTGCAAAATAAAACTAGACTTTTATTTATAAAGTGTACAATAGGAACACAGTGTCGCTACACAATAGAGTGTATACAATATAATGTGTACAACAAATAACTAAATACATCAAGATTACATATTTTACGTGTTCAAAACAAGTTACATAGAAAAAAAATAAATCAATCTATTGTATCTAATATCTATTTTTATAATCTATACCCACTTTTCTTTTCGATTACCATAAAATGTGTACTACATTTTGTGAGCTGTAGCATGCCACTATTACTTTAACAATTCAATTTGTGTGTTTAAATTTTATATCATTATTTTATAATTTTAACGGTTTGTTTAGTTATATTACTTTTAGCTTTAGTTTAATTTAAACAAACAAGTATGTGACGGCAGCTTCGTGTCAATACATCTTACCTTGAATGTGGAAAAAACTCTCGACTTAAGTTACGATGTTTTGTTATTAAAAGGATGTCAGCGCACTAATTATTTTTTTTCTCTTAATGTTATAATTGTATTAACTGAAAATGATAAAACGCTCATCTCAGTCACTAATTATTGTTATTCATACTATTATGTCATTAAATTCACAACTGTACGAATTATTTTATAATTTTTTAGAATGTATTCAATTTTAACTAGAATGCACAAAAAATATAATATTGTTTATCGTTAGTAATTTATAAGTACAATAACTGACAGTGTTGTCTTTTAGTGTATGACACATTTTTAATCAGAAATAGTCCTAAAAAAATTTAAATTGCTCTTGCATACCTTTGTCATATTAGATGTATAAAAAAACAGCCAAGCCTGTGATTTATTCAACACAAAATACATTTAAATGACGAATGGAAACTGGTGCTCCAAACACAAATAATAGGTATATCATAATTTGAATTAGGTACTTCGTTTGTGCAAACAACAAATCAAGGTAAAACTTGAAAAATACAAGCATCTCCAATTGCTTAAATAAACAAATACTTCACAATTATGCACAAAATTGTTATGATAATTTTCCTTACCAGGAAAAATAAATAACAACATACATATAGTAATTAAATATTGCTTAATATTGTATTTTAATCAATTATTTATGTCATAATTTTAGTTTTGATATTTATATAATCATATTGTATTATAATTTAATTAATAACAACATATTTACTTTTATTGTTTTAATATTTTGTAAAAATGACGCAATTCATACTATAAACTATAAACTACTTATGAAGTGATTGAATTTTATCATGGGTTAAAAAAAAAATTGTAACTCAAAATAAGATGTTGTGACTAACACAGTTGTATTCAATAATGTTATAACCTATCAAATATTTTTTATTTTTCGCGAACAATTTGTAAAAATAGAGTTACAAGGATTTTAGCACGTGCCTGTCGATTAGGTAAAATATTTTGCTTAGTTTTTAAACAATTTATAACTCAACTTGGCCCTTGGGTATATTTTTACTGTTCTATAAATAAAAATTGTTAATTACATGTGAATTTAAATAATAAGCATATTATGTTTATTGTGTATGTCAATAGTTAATTACTTTGATATAATTGTCAGCAATTACAATTGTATTTCAAAGTAATTATGTCCATTGAATGAGTCTACACTATTGCGTTCTAAATACTTAGAATGTAAACCTTCTATTTTTATCATTAACAGTGTATTATTCATTTGCAAACAATGTCTCTCTCTTAATATGTTACTAATGTAGAAACATTACTTTATACTTAGTAAAGTTCATTAAGCACAGTTGAACTAACACTTCTAGTACAAGCACTTCGCTTTACTGAAATAATATTTTAATTTATTTGTATTTACCAACAGGTTATATATTATGAAGTTGATTTTTAAGTCGCTGGGTACAGTACCCTTACGGCGATTTCTATCAACCGTACCCAAACCATTGAACCCTGTACAAGAAGCTGCCCTCGAAGAACGCTGTATTCTTGTCGACCAACATGACCAAGAGTGCGGCTTCGCCAGTAAACGAGACTGCCACAGGCTAGTAGACGGAAAACTTCCGTTACACCGCGCGTTTAGTGTATTTTTATTCAACACCAAGGATGAACTACTATTACAACAACGGTCATCAACCAAGATCACTTTCCCCGATCATTATACAAATTCTTGCTGCAGTCATCCGCTGTACGAGATTGAACATGAGCGCAAAGACTTAGAAGGTGCCAAAGCTGCCGCTTGTCGCAGACTTGTGTTTGAATTAGGAATTCCTTCAAGCCAGTGTCAACCTAAAGACTTGCAATACATAACCAGAATAAGGTAATAACAACTAAATCAATACGTTGAAAATAAAAAATTGGTGCCTGACTTTGATGTATTATTATTTAGGTACATGTCCGAAGGAGACGGGACTTGGGGCGAACACGAAATTGATTATATATTTATTTTGCACAAAGACGTTGCTTTGGACCCCAATCCAGACGAAGTGAGTACTGCACTGTATATTCCCAAATCAAAAATGAATAAATTCTTAAAGAATTTGAGACATCCAATTACACCGTGGTTTAATTTAATTGCACAAAACGAATTGACAAACTGGTGGGACAATTTGAGATCTCTGGAGAAAGTCATGAATCATAAAGAAATTATTAGCTATTAAACATTTTTCTACCGTGGGAAATTTTAATTAAGATCGGGACTATATATTATAAACATTTGTACTGCTTATAGTGTGGAAATTAGATTAACATTGTTATGAATTTAATTATATTATGTTATGACACTATTGTTCACATATTATATACATAAATTTCGGTATTATATTTTTCAACTCATTATGAAATTTCTCTAATATTATAATATATATATATGTATAAAAGAATCAAATGTTCAACATCGAATTTTTAACTCTTAAGATATTTTATTACTACATTTGTTTGAAAATAATACGGGTTAATGTTCAAAATGTTGTATTAAAAAAGATTTTTTATATATATTTGTGTGTTGTTACTTATTATACAATTAGTAGAAATGAATAAATTTTAAATATTGTTACGAAAAAATACGTTTTGTTTTATTTGAAGAATATATTATTATACTTAACTCTCCAATATTGATTTAGTAGCGATAAATACCTACTTATGACGTACAATGTTCTGATTAAAAAAAATATGTTTTAAGCTTCTTAAACTTAAAATTGTATATTAAGGAATAAACAATTACATTTTTGATAGTAAAAATATAAATAAAATATTTTGTTTTATCATTGTAAGATATATTTTAAATACATATATCAACCCTTTTTCTTGTTGTAATAAACATTCATAACTCATATTATATTATTTATGTTTGAAATTTATTATAGAATGATGTTAGTTAAAATGTTTTTAAGTGTTTGAATACAAATAAATAGTTATATTAAGTGTGGAAAGCAAAAATAAAATAAAATTATATATATAGTTAACGTAACAAAAAAATAGTAATTAAAAAAAAAAAAAAAAAGATAAAACTAATTTTTACACAGATTCTAGAAGTGATGAAAACAAACAATAACATTTACCAGAACCTAATTGAAGGAATTAAATAAAAATTAAATTATGATTCTATAATATGTTTACACATTATATTATTATTCCTACTCGGTATGTTTCTAAATGAAAAGTTTTGTTTTAACTACGTATCAAGTCATTGATATTATTATTTCCCATAAAAATAGTAAAAAAAAAGTTATTAAATTAAGTCCATTGTTAAGAATTGTTAAAAAAAAAGTAATTATATAGGTACTCAAAAATATATAAAAGTTGAAGTAAATTTATTTTTAAAAAAACAATGAACAAACATTACTGAATACATATTTATATAATTTTTAATTTCAAAAGATAATTAACAATGGCTAGACATATTTACAATATATTTACTAAGTTTATCAACTTTATTTTCAATTTTGTTCTTAACAAAATATAATTATTAATTCCAATATCACAATAGAGAAATACCGCGTTTAAAACTCCAGACGTATGAATTTAAGCGATTAGTTTAATAACTTAAGCGATAAATCAATGTTAAATTATTTAAAGACCAGTATATTTTTTTTTTGTTTTTCTTATTGTTTAATACACAAAAATATATATATATATAACATACCGTTTTGAATTAGTTATCATTAATATTTGTTTTTATATGCATATAACTAAACTGAAAACTATAGAAAAAAATCATCCTAAATATTTTACTTTAATTTTAAGTGTTACACAACACCAGTACACGACTAGACATTTCATGTTGAATTTGTTAAGCAGCAACCGGATTTTACCAATTAGTTCAATGCGATGGTGATGGATCAGAGACTTTAGGTTGTTTTCTAACATTGGCTGCTGGCTGTGGAATTTGTGATTGCATTACAGCTTGCCTATTGCGACTGGGCGGTGAAGAATATCTGTGAGGAACACCAATTACATGGTTAGCCGATTGCTGTGGTTGCTGTGGAGGAGGTGGCGATGGTCTACTATTAGACTGTCGTTGTTTGGTATCTGGTACTATCGTCTTAGCTAATGCTTGCGATACCTGAGGTTGAGCTACTGTGGATAATGGCGACTGGTCTTTTTTGGCAGTTATTGGTGCTGGCATGGTTCCATTTGGAGTTAACATAGATAATAATAATTCTTGCATAAAGAAACTACGGTCAGCACAATCTATTTCCAATTTCTGCTGTTCAGATTCATTTAGTGGAGCATCAATATATCTATAAGAAAACAAAACAATTAAGTGTGAATATTTCTAAAAATTATTTAAACTAAGAGAAAACATTAAATTTTTAACATAATTGATTACATTTGATGAAAATAGTTTAAATTTGTATGTACAAAATACAAATTTAATTTTGTATTAAAACGAGTTGGAGGGTAATTATTATTAATTTCACTTAATCACAAAATATGACTGAGAGTTCAAAATGGACTTCACATACATTTGAAATAAGAGATAAAAAATTACTTAGAATTTTAATACTCAAATACAAAATTAAATAGACATATTTAATTTAAAAAAACATAGGGCCGTATTCAGTTGATGCTTATGAATAAGTATTGCTTAAGAGGACGCCCCACCCGCATGTGTTGTCTCCGTCTTACAAACGCTTAACATACCAAATTCACGTTTTATGCTGTTGGCTTAAAAATTAGAATGAAACGATCTATTATGAAACTTGATGGTAAGAACATTATGCGTGTTTTGTTTACAATAATTCAGTTTTTAAGTAAGTTATGCTTGTATAATAAATGTAAATTAAAAACTAAATTATCGTTAAAAACTTCCAACAAAACACAGATAATGTTCTTACCATCAAGTTTCATAATAGGTTGATTCACTCTAATTTTTAAGCTGACGGCATAAAATGTGAATCTGGTATGTAATACGTTTGTAAGACGGAGACAACACATGCAAGTGAGGCGTCTTCTTAAGGGGATTGAAAGCGGCGTATTTATTTCATGTTTCAGACCTAAAAAGCCTATCTAGATTATGCATACTTAAAATAATCAGATTTCAATTCTGTAAAAAGATTTCAGTTGATCGACCTTTTTTCTAGGTTATTGTAGAAATTGATTTTTGATATTTCTTTAAAAATTGTTTTTAAATCTTAGTTTAGTTTTTAAGTTTTTAGATTTACTTTAGTGTCTTTACGTATTTTTGTCAGGCTTTTAGGTCTAAATTGATTAAAATTAGTTTCTAGTTGGAACAAAATATATTAGTTCATCAAATGCAATAACTTGTTCATACACGTGCGAACCGCTAGTTGTTTCCTGGAAATTATAATGAATATCCCACTAAATATACGAGTAGTAGTGGTGGAGAGCTGGACACTCACACAAATTTTTATTTACTATTCACACAACAGCACTATACAACTTCACCTGATAAACTAATTGCCTATAGTTTACTCCTTAAAAACTGAGCACTTCTAACCCCCTTAAGCTATATTCATAAATGAGACTTTGGCTTAAGAAAAAGTATTACTTGTTTTTTAAGGTTGGTTGAGATCTACCTTAACACGTTCGCTGCATACAACGCCAAATGCGTCATTGTACATAGTTCGCATATGCTGAATGACGCCAATTGGCGTCATGTATCTTGTTATTTAATGGACTATAATTTGGTCAGTGTTACGATTTAACTTTTGGTTTTTTTCAGTGTCTTCTATAAGCATTGTTTCATAATCAAGTGGAAACCATATACTGATATTTTAATTTTTCAATTTTTAGGAAATTTTTTTTTAAAACTAGAATTTTATCAGCGTCACGACAAGTATACAAAAATATGATATGCAGTGAACGTGTTAAGCATTACTTTTAGTTATTATTACAAATTTTTTATTTTTTAAATTATCAAAATTAGCAGAAGCAATATTTATTTTTAAGCATCGACTATGAATACAGCCCTAACGGTTGAAATTTAGATAAAAGATAACTGATTTAACTAATGCACTCTATAAATTAAAATATTCTTAACAATTTGTAAATCATTGTAGGAACTGGTAAGTAAGAAACATTAGTCTTATATTCAGAGCTAGGTAATGTGATTTAAAATACTTTATTTTATAATTTTTCATTTTAAAAATCCTAATAATCATTTTGATTTTTGAGTTGTCAGTTTATAACTGATAAAAAAGTGATAATTATACCAGCAACCGGTTATCAGAGAGTATCATGTTTTATATACAATTTTATATCTATGTTTATGGTGTGGCATCCATAGACCTAATACAAAACGGAGTATGTATGTAGTTCCAGTGGTCACACGTGAATGTGCTGTTTGGGTGTTACCACACTACATGGCACATCTATCACGAGAGTCCACATCACCTGCCCAAGCTTTTTCAAAATGCTCCATCTACTAGTATAAGTCCTATGGTGGTATCAACATTGGCTATAAATACATTTGTAATGTAGGGCATTTGACAACTACTGATAGGTCTTTTGATATATCTGACAATTGACATTGAAGTTTTTTTACTTTTAAAACTTGTTGATTATATAAGATGTAATAATATAAATATACAGTAAAAATATAAAAAAATCATTTTAAGTTTCTTCTCAAATTATTTAATAAGTTATAAGAAATTGAAAATAGACGCTTGGTGTCATTGGGCTGGGCATCCCACGATTACCTATTTTATATGTGTAAAAGTTGCTCGCTTCACACAATAATTTATTTACCATTAAAGGATATTTTCAACTTTAAATTTTTGTTGTGAAGTTTTTTATGTACTAAACACATAGATGGAATTAGAATTTGTCATGTTTAGTTGTTTTTAAATATTAAGAATCTTATAAAAGAAATTTAAGTTATGCACGCCTCTGTAACAGTGGCAGTTATGTATCAAGAGGATGCTGCTATACAGACATCTGTTGTCTCTGTCTTACAAATGCATAACATACACAATTTTACACCCAGCATTTCACGTTTAGTTCCATTAGTTTAAAAGTTAAATTGACCTCTAATAAAATTTAAAGGTAAGATTATTACCTAAGGCATCTCATAGGCTTTGTGTTATATTTTAATTTTAAAGCGAGTTATGAGTATTTTAAGATATACAAGCAATTTACAATTTTAAAATAATTAATATTAATCATAACTTGCTTTAAAATTAAAATATAATAAAAAGTCTATAAGATGCTCTAGATAATAATCTTACCATCAAATTTTATTAGTGGTCAATTCACTCTCATTTTTACGCTAATGGAGCTAAACGTGATCTAACGCTAAGCATGAGCATACAATTTGCAATGTTATGCACTTGTAAGACAGAGACAACAAATGTCTGTGTAGGGTTCTTTTACGACTTGTATGGCGCAACTGATCATTATTTCTTTTAGTATTTTTAATATATAAAAAAAACTCAACGTTATATTGTAATTTTTATACTTCTATCATCTTTAGCATAAAAAATCACACATTTTTTTTTACATAATAGTTTTAACATTAAAATAATACAATTTTGAGGCTGGTAAATCATTGTGTAAATTGAGCAACGTTAACATGTATAAGATAGGCAATTATATTGAGCCTAGCGCTATGACGTCACCCAGTTATTTTATGTACCCTAATATCTCCTTAAATATTGTTTTTACATTGAATTTTTACCAAATTGTTTTTAAGAGTTCTGATTGCAATAATTTAATATTTAGTAATAATTAAAAGAAAATATTTTTCTTGTGCTGTGTGCTCCTTTAACAAACTAATAGCTGTAATTGTCATTCGCTAAGCTTGGTGTCAATTGTCTAATATATCTGGTGTGGAATATCTGACTGAGTTATAACTAGCAGGTATCAAAAGTCCAAAAACCGGTAGTTCCTTTTTATAATACTTAATATAGATTCTAATCCAAATATTTTTTTCAAAATTTAAATTCCAATAAACGAATATTTAATTACAATTTATAGGGAATTATATTTTGTATGGTTATTTCTTTTAATAATAAAAGTTAAAAACTATTAATACATACTTGATAAGAAATTGTGATGAACTATTACGTGCAGACTGATTTTGGTTAGAGTTTGAATCTACAACTTGAATACTAAGTAGGTTTGATGATGTACCAGCAGCTTGTGTTGGTGCTCCAGATCCAACTATATTATTGTTAGCTAATGATGCAGCTGCTGCAGATGAGCCATGTCCTTGGCGACGAGGTAGACGTTCTAGTTGTTGTCTAGCAGCCTATAACCATAAAATATTTTTAATAAAGTGCTGTAATTTGTTCATATAATGTAAATCATTAAAAATATTTATGGAACAAAATTTGGCATTATTACTAATATACAATACCCTGACTTGTTGTCTTTCAAGCTGCAGCTGCATCTGCAACTGTTGCAGCTGTGAAGAAACATTGTGAGTGCCTTGTGAGCTGCTTGCTGACGATCCAGGCACGCTATTTGATTGTGCTCTACGAACTCCACTTAACTGTGATAATAGCTCAGCAATTGGATCTGAACCATCTCTCGTTCCACCACTAGAATGCATTTGAATAATATTAATAACTATTCATTTAGTAAAATATTAAAAATATTAACAACTATTATTTACGCATCAACAATTTAATATATGTAATTCAAAAATAGCAAATAATAATAAAACAAAAATATCTATAGCAATTAAACACCAAATGCATTAGCCAAACTAATAAAAAATGTATTTTTTTTTTTGAATTTCAAGCCATAAAAGACTACTGTTTGAATAAATATAATTAAATTGTCCGTACTTTGCTGCCCGGTACCTGAAATTGATTGCTCTTCGAACCCTTGTACTTCCCATACCTCTTGCAGACTGTGGTATACGCCGAACAGAATGTCTTGCAACAGGTTCATCGTGATAACTTTAATTAAGGAAAAACCACAAAAAATAATTACAATATTATGTAGTTTAATAAAAATATATTTTGCTGTTGCTATGTCTATCACTCCCAAATATATGGGGTTAGGCACCATTGTGTATAGGGATTTGTCCTCGCCTCTTCTTTACACATACCCGCTATTTTCATGCCATTTTTAATATTGTCTACCAATCTCTTATTAGGTTTTCCTTTCACTATCTCTCCCACATTAATTTCTATTGCCTCTATCACTGCTTCTGGATCATCTCTTAATTTTAATATTATGTAAGATTATAATCTACTACTCAACATAATGAAACTTTTAAACAATCATGATTTCCTTAGAAAGTATTTATCACAATCATACTGTTTTTTTTTTTTTATTATGTTATAAAAAGATAATGTAACTAAAAAATAATATGTAAGTTCTAATATAAAAAGGATATTAAAAATGAAATTAAATCTCTAATATAAAAAGGATATTAAAAATGAAATTAAATCTCTTGGAACACTTGGACTGGCACGATGTTGCATTTGTAAATGAACTGAAAAATCATCAGTCAACAAATTTGGATCACCTCCTGGGTGTGCTGCACAAACTGGACACACCTAAATTATAAATTACTAATTAGTATAACACACAGTACAAAATTGCATAATAAATTCATAGTTTATGATAAACAGTATAAAATATGTCATAATATTAACACATTCAAATTTTTATTTTACTAATAGATAATATTAGGAATGTTAACCATACTTTTAGAACATGTCTATCATCTAAGCTGTCTTAACAAGTTTGTATGGAAATAATATATTTGTAGGGTATGTATGTTCTTTGCAAGCATATTTTTATATAATTACACACGACTGCATTATCATTCATTAACAAAATATATACAGTTAGTACATAGCTTGTTACACATATTTTTGTGCCCAAGAAATTGCCAAGAAAATATTTGCAATTTTAAAAATGAAATATTTATACTTATCTACAGTAAAGTAGTAATGCTATTTGATATAATCAAAACATATTTTGATTTAAAAATGTACAATATTTAATTACAAGTCATGTAAAATGATTTTTTTATTTACTAAATCTGTACATAATGAAAAAAAGATTTGATCAGGGATTTCATTGAGAGGACGCTAGACCTAAGATGTTGTCTCTATCTTACAAATGTAAAACATAGCAAATCAGTTTTACGCATGTAAGAACCACTCAGCATGGTATTCTAGTTCAAGCTAAGAAATCAAAATGTCCTCACTATAAAGAGGAAAACATTTACTGTGCAACGTATTTTTTATTTATTTGATATCAGAACTAAAAAAAATTATTCATGTTTGAAAAACTAAAAAATGATGAAATTTTAAACAATAAAAACTTTTATTGTATTTGTGATACCAAAAAATTAAAAACAACTATATACAATCATTACAATCAATGTTCTCCTCTTTTTAGTGTGAAAATTTGGTTGCATTAGAGGACATTGTACCCATATGTGTTGTCTCCGTCTTACGCATGTACGACATAACAGTTTCAATAGTGTGCTGTTAGTTTTGATATTATTATTTTTAAATAAGTCATGAACATTTTAAAATGTACCGTTTCAAAAAGGTCATAAGTTACTTAAGAATAATATCGAGAAAAGCCTACGTTGTGCCCTAAATAATAATGTTACCTTTTCATTTTATAATAGGTCAATTGACTCCAATATCAAAACTAACAACAATTGAAACTGTTTAACAAAAATTTTCCATGTCGTATGTGTGTAAGAAGGATACAACACATGCTGGTACGACGTCCTCTTAACATGGACTACAGCCTGAGTGGTTCTAGTCCCTGTGCATAGGTTTTTGCTATGTTTTACATTTGTAACCTTAAGAACCAAAAGTTTATTTTAAGAAGTATACTAACAACTTCTGTAGTAGAATCCGGGTGTTCAGCTGTGACATGTTCTGTTAGCACCACCTCTGTAAGACCCATACGTCCACAAAAAGGACATGTGAATGCTTGTGGCTGATCAGATGCCAATGATTCGCCACCATAATATAGCTCAAAGTCAGCACGTGTTAAAATACACTGCATTGGGTGATCAACTGAATGACGTGGTGTGGTTGCGCCTGCTTCGTAACAATGAGCACATAGATCATAGTCGTAGCATTTTAAACATTTGAAACGACGTCCTTTGAAGTTTCCTCTCATACATGCATCACAGCTAACACCTGTAATTAAAACACATAATTTTATTTAAGCTGCAGGTAATTAACATTATATAAATATTGAAAAATTAAAATTATCTTATTCAAAAGAACCATATTTTTCTAGGGTTTCGGAGATTTTCTAGGATCAGTTAAATTGTTAACTTAATTTTTATAGTTTAATGTCATCAGTTTATCAATTACGGCTGTCTAGCAAAACCTATGAATTTTATATTTTTTGCTGTATTCTAGCCTTACACTTCTTAATTTGTTATTATAATAAACATACGAGTCATTTATTGTCATTATTTTGTTGAACAGTTAGACCAGACCTTATTAATGGTGGTTTAGATGAACAATCGTCAATCACTAATAATTTAATGAATCAATTGGGGAATCAATATATAACTATAATTAATAGTGAACTAAATGAGTGGTCCATTAAATTGATCAATTTTTAATTTTAATGCAACCAAGCATTAGTGTTGTAATATTGTTAGCTTGCAAATTTTATAAAATATTTTGGAATAATAATTTAACCCTTTAATCTTTCTGAGACAAGATTACTACAAACTGTAAATAGTACAAAATTCGATGGAATAATGAAATTATACAGAATGGAGTAAACATTTAAATTGTAAATACAAATGTGTGTTACAACAGATATTTTACTGATGAGATATTTTAGTGAAGCATGTTAGCGGGTAAGAATAAAAATATTTATTTTGAAAACATTCTAAATAATAATATTAAGAAATTTTAGTTGGTCATTTAAATACATTTTTAAGACAAGACACTCAAGACAAATACTTGTTGTGTTATTATTTAAATTACATAAATTATTGAATTTTGTTTTAGTTACCTACCTAAAATATAAATAAGACATACTTTTTGCACCTACTATAGAAATTAATTAATAGGTACTTAATTTATAAGCCACAAATTTTGTGTCAAAAAATTCAAATTAATACCACTCCGCAGAATGTTCAGAGTTTTCTCATTATTTTAATTTTATATGTGTTACCAGTATTTTTAAATTGTAATATTTTACATATTTATAACTGGTTTTAAAATTAAAATATCTACAAAAACTAAAAACCAACAAGAAAATACAGATTCTAAACATATTTTAACCATCTAATTTGATAAAAAGTCAATCTACTATAATATTAAAACTACCAAGACAAAATGTATTCTGCTAAACACAAATTTGTAAGCCCCCTACACACAATATGATCTGGTCAGGTCGGTTAGATAGAACTTATGTTGCTATATTAAACATGAGACGAACAAAATAAATATTGCTGTTGCGGCCATTTAAGTTAATATAAAATTAATAAAAAACGTAATGACAGTTTAAAAAAAATTGTATACATAGCTACATTATACATAGTTATTCAAGTAGCTAATAATTATTTGTTTATTATATTTGAGTTAGGTTGATTATTATTAACAAATTAATATAAAAATAGATGATGGATACAAATTTATATTCAATTACCTAGTAAGTATTCTATTTCTCGTTGCTGGGATATTGCTTATTGGGTACATTCATTACTGACTTTTGTGTGTGTGTGTGTGTGTGACTAAAGTATAAAAAGTATACTTATCGGGTAACAAATAATTAGTTACATAAAAATATAGGTAAGTTACAGTATTATTATTAAATTAAGTATGTAAAATAATTATTAAATACATTTATTATTAATTATAGTTAGGTACCTATTTATTGAAACTTAAAATATCAAACAAAAGTAGGTACACAATATTAGTCGGTAAGATACGATAAGATAGGGGTGACATAATTCTAGCTTAGCAAAAGATTATTTTTGATAACGTTTATTTTATATAACTATGTTCATACACGATACCTATATATAAACACTATTTGTAAAAAAACATTTTCATCGTATTGCTAATGCACAACTTTAAGGTAATGACTGCCCCCCAGTTAGGACTGACAAAACTACAGATCATTTTGATACAATAATAATAGTACTACGTAGAACAGAGCAAAACATCGGCGTATTGAGTACACATTTCGAGTTCACGGACGACGGGATATGTATTGAATTTTCGTGAATCGAATACCTAGTTCTTCCCTATCATTGACAACAGTGCAGTGTCATAGACATACAAAGTTTGGATTATGGTCGACACCACAGAGGAATTTCAAAACCGCCAATGATCCAATGTTCGCGTTGGCTTCTCGTGAGCCGCGGCCGGAAAAAAAGTGGCGATTTCCGCGAAAACCAAAACATATTCAGAATCGCAGTATGCTTACCTTCATGACGTGACATTTCACGAATTCCGTCTCTACCGTCGTCGTCTCGCCGCGGTGTTTTCTGGTCATTAACAAATCTATTTCGTATAATGCACCCCGCACGCGTTCCGGACAATTATTATTGTTTCGCGCGACCGTCCCGCAGAATTGGAACTTGCGATTGACACACGACCGGGCATCGGCCGATTTACGGATCGAATTTTCGACTCGTGAAAAAAAAATAATAATGATAAATTAAAATTAAAACAAGACGGATGATAGTTCGTTTTTTCCTTTATCCCCGTTCGGTTTTTTTTTTTTTTTTTTATGCAACTTCACGACAGCCGATTACGACGGGATGGCCAACGATTGGGCATGGAAGAAACGACCGACGCGACTCGGAACGTAAACTTGCCGCGGTGATGGGCCGGAACGGGGAAGAGAGAAAGACTGTTTTTCATCGTTGCCTCTCGCTCCGGCAGAGGTCTTATCATA
Organism: Macrosiphum euphorbiae; assembly: GCA_949089665.1. Lineage (NCBI taxonomy): Eukaryota > Metazoa > Arthropoda > Insecta > Hemiptera > Aphididae > Macrosiphum > Macrosiphum euphorbiae. The sequence goes on from CARXXK010000003.1 coordinate 77,771,611, forward strand.
CACGATGATTATTTGTGTTAAGAGCTCTAACCTCAAAATATTTTCATGTCCGTTCCGTCGGTATGATAAGCACAAATGGCCGTGGACAGAGCGCTCAGAGAGAGAGAGAGGAGTCACGGGTACCATTTAGAGTGAGCGAGAAAAGGAACAAAGTAGCGAAGTGTACACAGTTCCTTACGCCGGGCTCCTTCGCTACTCCATGTTCCTTCTCTCTCGGTCATATGGTTATGCGATCGCCTGGCACCGACGACAGGGCGGTGTCGCGGAATGCGCTGGTGGCTGGTCTATGGTCGTAACCGTGTTTCGGTGGTTGAGGTCAACTACCGAGCGACGAGCAGCGGGCTCTATGGTGACGACTGTCGTCGCCGCCGCCGCCGCCGCCGCTGATAATAACCAGTTTTACTAACATTTACTCGATATTTCCCTTTTTTGTTACACGCTTTTCGTTGGCCATTCGTCCGTGCGTCGTCTACAAATTTTTCGAAAAATTTGAATTTCTTTTCTTTCGTTTCGTTTCATCGACTACGGTTCTCGGACGATTTCATTTTGCTCATAACCCGCGAATATCACACCGTCGTCGTTATTATGTACAACTGGCGTATAACCAGCAATTTATCTTATGAATCGTAAGTACTGTTTGTTATTTGATTGCTGCTGTAATGCCTAGCCTACGTAGTGTTGGTGGAATATAATATTATGTTATTGATTATTTGGTGATAACAGATATATACGTATTTTGCACAACACCTATAGTCGGCAGTCGGCAGGTCTGATGTTAAGTAAATGCTAGGTATTTAGTATTTTAGTATTAATAATATATTAAATACAATATGGTTATAATATGGACTATGGAGTATATAATACCGTAGTTCATTGTAACAATCAGATAGGTACCTACGAGTAATTTATTGCAATTTAAATATGCAATTCCAGATTTTTATTTCGAAATAAACTGAGCTCATTTGATCGAAATTTGGGTAGGTAGGACTTATGATTTGTGCATGTTCCATGATCCATTCGTATATCGTATATTTTGAAATATTTAATAAGAACTTTTTCGAGTGTACCCAATTTAATGTAACTGTAATTTTTTTTTCCAGGTAAAGCAATGAAAGAAATGTTGGGAAACTGCAGTGTATGTAGTGAAGATAAAGCGTTTGACGATAACCCTTTAGTATACTGTGACGGTCGAAATTGCAATGTTGCTGTACACAAAGCTTGCTATGGAATTCGTGTAGTACCAAAAGGATCGTGGTACTGTAATAAGTGTGTGGCTCTTAAAAAAAATCCAAGTGCTAAAGTGATATGTGAATTATGTCCATCTAAAGATGGCGCGCTCAAGCCAACAGAAAATGGGAATTGGGCTCATGTTGTATGTGCTTTGTTTATTCCTGAAGTGACTTTTATAGATGTTCACATAATGGAACCAATAAAATTAAGCGAAATACCACCTGATAGGTTTAAAAAGATTTGCTATATTTGTGAAGAAAAGAGTAGAGAACCTAAGGTTTCAGTTTATGGAGCTTGCATGACTTGTAAAAAAGGAGGTTGTAAATTAGGATTCCATGTAACTTGTGCACAAAACGTCGGATTGTTGTGCGAAGAAGCAGGAAACCACGGGCGTAATGTTCAGTATGTCGGATATTGTAAACATCATTATTCAAAACTTAAGAAGAATAACAATTTAAAAATAAAGCACATTGCTCCATACAGACCTCAGAATGCATCTGAAATATCATTAGATGAATTTACTCACGAAAACATTGACAATGACGGTCAAGCCAAATCAAAAAAAAAATTGACATCATTTAATACTTATGAAGAATCCAAAGACAAACCTCAAAGTACTCCTACAAACCATTCTCAAGCTGCAACTCGTCAACTAAAAGGTAAAATGGAAAGTGTGTCAGTGGGCAGTATTAAACAGTATCCCAACGATACACAATCTGAAAAGGAGATTAAGTGTGAAAATATTGATAATTCAATGGAATTTTGTATGGTCAATGATGGATTACAGTCCGATGGCTTAAAAATTATTGAAGAACCAAATTTATCTTGTATGGATCCAAATATCCCTCCAATAAACATGACAAACACATGGATTAAAGATCCAAACATGATGAATATGTCCAACTCAATCACTGCCAAAAATAAAGAAGCAAACGACCAAAAGTATTTTGAATCCAGTATTGATGCTCCGCATATGTTGGGAAATGCTTTAAATCCAAATTCCACCATGGCTCAACAAATGACTGATACATTAAATGAAGAAATTAAGACACATAAGCAGTTCAATGAAAATAATATACCAACATCTCGACCACCATTGTTAATGGGTCCCCAGTTATATCGACATGTTCAAAAGCCTCCTACCGATGCTCCTCAGTCAAATGCTTCTGGTCCAGAATGGTTTACTAATGGGATTGGAAATAGTTCTCAAAGTTTAGAAGATTTACTCGAACGGCAATGGGAACAAGGAGGTTCATTGTTAATGGAACAAGCACAACATTTTGACGTAGCATCATTACTATCGTGTTTGTATCAGCTGAAAAATGAAAACATTGACTTAGAAAAAGAATTGGCTACATTTACTAGACGTAGAGATCATTTATTAGCTGTTAATGCTAGACTAGCTATTCCACTGGTGCCTCAAAATATGATGAATCAAGTTGCACCAGCCCCTCCTAATCACGTTGATACATCATTGCCCCCCAGATCTAACTATTTACCGTCCATGGATAATCAGATTCTCCAGCAACATAGGTATCATCAAAATTATGCTATACCTGCTTCCCGACATCCTCAGCAACACCAACACTATTCGCCTAATCTTGCAGCTCAATCACAAGTTATTGTTAGAGGAGGTATTGGGCAGGAAACATGGAATCAACATAATAGAAGTCATAACCAAACATCGAATCCAATGTATCAAACAATTCAAGAAACACCAAACATACCAACATCCAGACACCAAATGGGAATGGACAATCTACCTAAGCAGAGCTGAGACCATGCTAAATGTCTATGTACAGAATGTATATCGACAATGACCGATTATTTGTTGAAGTATTTTCCTTAGTCTTAAGTCGGAGTAAATATTTTTAAATTTAACAACTCAAATAATTGTGTTCATTGATTTAATTAATAATTAATTAGTAATTACTGTTAAATTTCCAATTATATTATAATGTATTCGTATTAAACTACAAGATTGAATTTTAACTAAATTTTTTTATTATAATGATTTTTCTTTTGTATATATTGTGTCTAGAGGTGTTTGAATACTAGTAATTTTAAATCAAATCATATCGTAGTTACTAGTTACCAGGGCTCGTAAATTCATGCATTTGCATTTAAATCTTGCTAAGTTGTATTTAATACTAGATGGCATAAAAATCCATTTTAAGGTACCACGGTTAAAATGTAAAGTCTTATTTTGCATATTTAGAGTTAATTTCCCTATTTGCCGTATTTATGCATAATTCTATTTTATAGGGCATATTATATATGGTTTTGATATTCCTATTCATATTATTATATCAATATGCATTTTTTTATGGAAATACTATGAAAGAATCAACATTTGATGAAAAAAACTCGATTGTTTATAATCTATTTAAAATCTATTTTTTTTTTAATTGTGACATAAAAAATTAAAATATAACTAGGTATAAAAAGATAAATGGAAAATGCATGTTTATTCAGGCATTTTTTAGGGCATGAACTTACGAGCCCTGCTAGTTGCTAATACATAAAATAACGACGTAGCATATGTATAAGACTAATTTGAGTAGTAAAATCGAATCCAAGTAGTATTTTATGAATAAATATTATAATTGTAATAAAAAGCATAATGATTGGTTTCTTATTCTTACTAAAATGTAAACATTTAAATTTTTTTTATCGCCATGTAGTTCAGATTTGATTTGAATACTTGAAATTTAATTGTAACGCTGTATTCTGACAATTTTATGTTAATATACATACTATAAACTATATATTATACACAGTGTTATTTAGATGATTTGCAATTACTCATTTAATTTTTTATTAAAATTGTCTAATCCAGATGCATCCTATACCAGAGGTAATAAAACTGTTTTCTGGTCAAGTGCCAACATTTTGTAATCATTTTATAAACATTCAGGTGCCAGTGATACATGTTCTTAGGCAGGTACCTATAAACAATTTTTTGTGATGGAGAACTAAAAAAATTATTTTAATATCAGTTATGGTGTTTTGGTAGTCTTAAATGTTATAAGTTATAATGAAACAGGCAATTTTGATTTGAAATAATTCAGTGCAACATTCACATATCATAGAAATTATTACAAATATTGAGTTTATTTCGAATTAAAAGTGACGACATAATTTTTAGAAATATATCATTTTTTTCTTTAAGCAATTAAATAAAATTATTTTAGCGTAACGGGTAAATTTGGCCAACGAATAACTTTTGACATGCGTGTGACATTGGTATGCTACCCATGTCTTATACCATAAGCACATATTAGATGATGAATCTATTTGAACATACATAAAATTTAATATATTAAAGAAAACTGATATTTTATTTTAGTTATAATTAGATCCCAGATTTATATGCAATTGAAAAGTGTCAAATATGCAAGGAAAATGCAATTACCTATATGCCATATGTATTATGTTATACATTATAAAATGTTATTTTTTTTCTTCTAGTTTTTATATATTTTTTTAAATAGTTAAACATTTAATACTTTAAAAACCATAATGCAATATTTTATAATATTCATTTTTTCATATTTTAGATTGTTTAAAATACAATGTCTAAAACACTCAGAAAACTTAAAAAAAAATTATCAATATCAAAATAATAAAATCATTGTAAATATTATTAGTTATTAAAAAAAATTTGTAAAATTGAGTTACTACGAAGCACAGATTTCTATATAGTGTAGTATAGAAGTCTGTGCTTCGAAGTAACAACACAGTATGCCGAAATACAGGTGTATGTGATTTATTATTCTTAATATAATATTATATATACGTGCTCCGATCTCATGAAGTGTTGTAAAATGACAATATTTTAACAATATTCTTGTAGGAGACCCTATCAATGATTTTTTTTCTTTTAAATATATTTATCTTAAATTAAAATAGGTAATTTATTAAAAATCCATTAAGAGGACGCTACCCATGTATTTGTTGTCTCCGTCTTACACACGCACGACATACCAAATTTCCATTCGCTAGTTTAAATAGTGTGTTGTTAGTTTTAATATTAGAGTGAATTTACCTATTATCATACTATTAGGTAAGAATATTATCTGTGCTCAAGCGTTGGCGATTTTTAAATATTTTCAAGTAAGATATGTGTACGTGAAATATCAAAAATTTAAAATGCTCATATCTCGCTTGAAAATTAAAATATTGAATAAAAGCCAATGCTTAAGCACAGATAATGTTATTATCTAAATATGTTATAATAGGTCAATTCACTCTAGTATTAAAACTAACTGCATACTATTGAAACTAGTGAACGACAATTTGCTGTCGTGCGTGTGTAAGACGGAGACAACAAATGTATGGGTAGCTTCCTCTTAAATATGCATTTATAAACTAATATGCAACAATTCTCTAAATACCCAAAATATGCAATATAAAATTTGGTGTTTAAATTCAGTGTAAGATGAACCATGGACATTTTAGAACCACCTAGACGTGCATACACTTAGTACAAATATGCAAATGCTATAAATCCGATTTCTAGTTGTAATATACGATATATGAATATTATTATTTTGAACCTCCTGATTAAAAATTAAATTGTCTATGTTTCATAAGCTCTTAACAAAATAGTTTCAAAAAGGTGGCTAGTGGATATCGTTTTCCTGCACAGTAGTTGTCGATTGGGTCACTTCAATAGACATAGTTTTAAATTTGAATTCAGTAAATATCATTAAATAAAAAAAATGGATCTGAGCGGAGACTGCGTGTCAAACCAAGGACATTTTATATTATATTAATACTGCTGATAGTACCTAATAATAAGTAAGTTAAATTAATTTTTGCAAGAAATATTGCATTTGCATACCAATTATCAAACATTTATCAGTGATGTTTGCTTACAGTTATCAACTACTTATGAAGAACCTTCTTTTAAACAATGTTTAGCCTTATACCTATGAAACATTTTAAATGTTATACATTTTTAACTACAAGATAATTTACAAATTTTTGTGATATTGACATATTTATAAATAGGTATAATTTCAACTAATGAAGAACCTTGTATTAAATTATTGAGTTTTTTTGACCAACGAACAATATTTCATCAAATAGAAGAAAACCTAGAATAAATCTAAATATGAACGGTCAAATGTTTTGGTAACTAAGGTTACCTAACAATTATTTTAAAAATAATACTAAAATTTTAATAAATTTCCATTCTTTATTTTTGTTTTTTTTCCAATTATTTTAAATAGTACTGACAATTTTCCATATTGACCTTCTTATAGTACAAACTAGATCCAATTTTCTATGAAAAAACCTCAACCAAAACTGATGATCAGAGCATTTTTTCTACTAGAAATTGGCAGTGCCTTCAGACACAAAAAACTAAAACATATCATTGTACAATCAATACATTAATTGCTACATTTAGAATCTAAAAGTAAGTTAGGTTAGTACACATAGGCATTTACACGTTGACTGCCATGCGACGTGGTTTTACATAGCAACATGTCATGTATAACAATATTTGATTCATTTTTAATACGTTAAAGCAACTAACATAATATCATTTGATGCAAAATGTTCTCAGCTCAAAGCATGTCAGTCAATGTGTTAACTGTGCGAAAAACAAAATGATGAGTTTTTAACCAACAATTCTATTAATCTGACTACGATTTAAAGAATACCATTTTTAATTTTAAAACAATTTCACACAATTACACAAAAAATTCTGTTTTATTATTAAAAGTTCAGCTGTAAAATATTAAAAATTACATATATTTAAAAAAAAAGTACAAATCTCAATTAAATTCAGCATATTACATTAAACTGACAATTTAATAAATAATAAACTATAAAATAAAATATCTTCTTTAATCTACTTCATACAGTATATTAATAATAATAATAAAATATAGAAAAAAGTACCGATTATTGGTGGTAAATAGAGGTATACTAAATTAAGCTTCATTAAGGTGTTCCATAATATAATGTAAAAATTCTTCATCATCCATGAGAGGAATATAATATTTTTGTGGATCAAATTTTACTGCTGATGTCTCAAGGTTCCACCCAGGAACTAACTTTTTATAATATTCCATTGGAATGTAATCACACAAAAATCCTAAGTAATCAAATGTATCTTTGATGATGTGATATCTCGCCATGTGGTATCTCAACATATCTGTGCACAACTGCAAATTTACTTGATCTTTAAGAATTTGCTTTAATAACTGTGCTAAATATTTGACAAACTTTTCTGCATACTTCACCGAATATATATTATAATTTGGTTGCAGCTTAATAATTAAAAATTTGTAAAGACGTTTAGTAATCCATGATTCTTTCTTATACAGAGACTTAAACTTTTGTTTTACATTTTCTTCAACTTGTGATTGATCAAATATAATTTCAGAGGGTGTGGACAATGACGTTGACTCTGAGGTTTTTTGTCCACCAAACACTGCAGTTAGAATTGAAGGACTGCGATTAAATGAACGTGAACGTGTTACTAATGATCTTGTTAATGGTCCATCATTATGATCATCAAGTTCAAAAGCGCCTGGATGAGTTGATTTTTGTTTATTTGTTGACATGATTTTAATTGTATTAACTATATTTTCTGCAATAGATAATTTATTTCTCTTAGGCGTTTGAAATGTATTCATATTTACATTCTGGATATTTGATATGTTTGTGGATTCATCAGGTAATGTTGTCCAAAATAATGAATTATCAGAATTATTATCAAAAGTTTCATTATTAAAATTAGCCATGTGTTTTGAAGTTCTAGTAGAACCAATAGATAAATTATTCACATCATTTTCTGACGTCAATGATTTAGTTGGTAAAGATTTATTTTTATTAATATGCAGAGAAGATCTCAGTACTCTAGTTTTAGATGGTCTATTTTCTACCAATAGGAAATCAGTAATATTTGGCATTATTTGTTCGATATCATCATAAGATTTGTTTTTTTGTTTGGACGATGAAGCATACATTTTACTAATATTATTTGTATCATCTTCTAGTATCAATCCATTGGTGGACGTTTTTTTAGAAATATTTGGTGAAGAATTTAATTGATTTATTGACAATGTCTTTTGTTCCAAAGGTCCAGTAGTAGTATTTTTAATTGTTAAACCATCACTATTAGATAATCCATCAATAATAATTGAAGTTATAGGTTCCACATTACCCGAACAATTGCTTTTTCGTTTTGATGATCGAGTAGACATTCTACTAACATTATTTATAACATCTCCAAGTATTAATGCATTAATGGATGTTTTTCCGCCGTTAATTAATGAAGAATGTTTTGAAATTGATTCATTTATTGAAAATACATTTTGTTTAAATGATTCAGTAGTGGTATTCAAAGTTGTTAAATTTTCAATATTTGAAGTAGGACTTGTTGATTGAGTTTTTGGAGATTCATTACTTTCTAATAATCCCATGGTGGCGGCGCTGAACAATGGTAAACTGTCATGGTTAGAAATAACACTTGTTGAATGTTGAGATTGATTTTTTGACAACTTACTACCTACTGAAATTTCTGTAGTGGCATTTAACGATGTTAGACTGTCACTGTTTGAAATAACACTTGTTGAATGTTTAGATGTCAATAATGATGATTTATTTCTAGATGAACTACGTCCTCCTGAAAATACAGTAGTAGAATTTGTTGATTTCAAACTTTCATTATCTGAAGTTGGACTTATAGAACGCTTTGACTGCCTTTTCTGAGATCCTTTAGTTTTTAATGATTCCATAGTGGTATTTAAAAATGTTAAATTATCATTGTTTAAAATAACACTTTTTGAATGTTTAGATTGATTTCTCAAAGACCTACCACCCACTGATATTTCTTTACTGTCATTTAAAGACGTTACACTGTCATTGTTTGAAATAGCACTTGTTGAATGCTTAGATGATGTTGATGACAATTTATTTCTAGACAAAGTACGTCTTCCTTGAGATCCAGTAGTAGAATTTGTTGGTTTTAAACTTTCATTATATGAAGTAGGACTTATAGAACGCTTTGATTGTGTTTTCAGAGATTCATTACTTTCTAATGATCCCATAGTGGCGGCGTTTAACAATGGTAAATTTTCAGGGTTAGAAATAACACTTGTTGAGTGTTTAGATTTATTTCTCAAAGACCTACCACCCACTGATATTTCTTTACTGCCATTTAAAGACGTTACACTGTCATTTTTTGAAATAGCACTTGTTGAATGCTTAGATGATGTTGATGATGATTTATTTCTAGACGAACTACGTCTTCCTGATGATCCAGTAGTAGAATTGGTTGATTTTAAACTTTCATTATATGAAGTAGGACTTATAGAACGCTTTGATTGTGTTTTCTGAGATTCATTACTATTAAATGATTCCATAGTGGTATATAACAATGTTAAATTATCATTGTTTGAAACAACACTTGTTGAATGTTTAGATTTATTTCTCGACGATCTACCACCTACTGATATTTCTGTAGTGGCATTTAATGAAGTTAAACTGTCATGGTTTGAAATATCACTTGTTGAATGTTCAGATGATGTTGATTTATTTCTAGATGAACTACGTCTGCCTGAAGATCCAGTAATAGAATTTGTTGATTTTAAACTTTCATTATATGAAGTAGGACTTATAGAACGCTTTGATTGTGTTTTCTGAGATTCATTACTTTTTAATGATTCCATAGTGGTATTCAACAATGTTAAATTATCATTGTTGGAAATAACACTAGTTGAATTTTTAGATCGATTTCTCAGCGATCTACTACTCACTGATATTTCATTACTGCCATTTAAAGACGTTACACTGTCATTTTTTGAAATAGCACTTGTTGAATGCTTAGATGATGTTGATGATGATTTATTTCTAGATGAACTATGTCTTCCTGAAGATCCAGCAGTAGAATTTGTTGATTTTAAACTTTCATTACATGAATCAGGACTTATTGAACGCTTAGATAGTGTTTTCTGAGATTCATTACTTTTTAACGATTCTATAGAGGTATTTAACAATGTTAAATTGTCATTGTTTGAAACAACACTTGTTGAATGTTTAGATCGATTTCTCGACGATCTACCACCTACTGATATTTCTGTAGTGGCATTTAATGAAGTTAAACTGTCATGGTTTGAAATATCGCTTGTTGAATGTTCAGATGATGTTGATTTATTTCTAGATGAACTACGTCTTCCTGAAGATCCAATAGTAGAGTTTGTCAATTTTAAACTTTCATCATACGAATCAGAACTTATTGAACGTTTCGATTGTGTTTTCTGAGATTCATTACTTTTTAATGATTCCATAGAGGTATTTAACAATGTTAAATTATCATTGTTTGAAACAACACTTGTTGAATGTTTAGATAGATTTCTTGACGATCTACCACCTACTGATATTTCTGTAGTGGCATTTAATGAAGTCAAACTATCATGGTTTGAAATGACGCTGGTTGAATGTTCAGATGATGTTGATTTATTTCTAGACGAACTACGTCTTCCTGAAGATCCAGTAGTAGAATTTGTTAATGTTAAATCTTCATTATTTGAAGTATAGCTTATTAAATGCTTAGATTTATCATTCTGTGATTTGTCTAATGATTCTATAGTCAAATGTAATGTACCATTATTTAAAGTAGAACTTTTTGATTGTTTTGATGTCAATAACCTTGATTGAGTTCTCGATGAACTGCAGCTTCCCAACAATCCAGTAGTAGAATTTAACAAAGTTAAACCTTCATTACTTGAAGTAGAACTTATTGAATGTTTTGATTGATTTGTTTGGAATTCTTTACTTTCTAATGATTCAGTAGTGGTATTTGACAATAAAAAATCTTTATTATTTGAATTGGAAATAATTGAATGCTTTGATTGAAGTTGTTCTTGATTTAATGTATTGGTTAGTAATGGATCATCAAGTGGTGGCACTTCTCGAATTATAGAAAAGTGTGGATGTGACTTTAAGTTCACATTACTATTATTAGCAAATTTATGAAAAATATTAGATTCTTCTCCAGAGTTTTTGCTAAAATCAGTATTTAATGAAATGTTGTGTTGCTTTACTCCATCAAAGCTTGGACTGTTTTCTTGTAAGCTCAGACTATGGCGACCAAATTTATTACTAAAATTAAATTTTAGTGGACGTAAACTAAAGCTTTTAGATCTGTTATTTTGAAGTGAAATATTAGTTTCAGACATATTTTTATCATGTTCAACAATAGCATCCAAAAGAGTAGTACTGTTATTCATAGGTATATCATAGGTGTGATTTGAATTAGAAACGTGCGTTGTACTAAAACCTGGAGAGTTATCATTTGATACTGACGTCTCAATCAAGGATACCTTCTTGTTATTTAATTCAGATGTCATGCTTGAATCATTAATAATATTGTCGAATACAGAATGAGTTACATCAATTGTTTTTCGGCTGAACTTGTGTGTAAAGACTTCTGGTTTGGATACATCCATGACATTGTTAGAACTATCATTTACAACTATAGACGAATTTGAAGGTTTTTTTAAATCAGTATTTTGTTTTACTTTAGGTATATTAGCATCACCAGCAATAGAAACGTCAATTGTAGAAGTATTAATGTTTGTAGGGATATCATATGTATGGTTTAAATTAGACATATCAATTTTATTAAGCATTGAATTATTAACATTTGACACTAGCTGTTCATTCGGGAATGTATGATTATGATTTAACGTAATATCAGATATAATGCTTGAATTGTTAATAATATTGTCAAATACAGAATCAGCTACATCAATTGTTTTTCGGCTGAACTTGTGTGTAAAGACTTCTGTTTTGGATACATCAATGATATTGTTAGAACTATCATTTACAACTATAGACGAATTTGAAGGATTTTTTAAATCAGTATTTTGTTTTACTTTAGGTATATTAGCTTCACCAATAACATCAATTTTAGGAGTATTAATATTTGTGGGTATATCATAGGTATGGTTTAAATGTGACTTGTCCATTTTACTGTTATTAATATTTGACACTGAGGTCTCATTCAATGATGTTTTCATGTTATTTAATCCAATATTAGACGTCATGCTTGAATCATCAATAATGTTGTCAAATGCAGAATCAGGTACACAAATTGATTTTCTGCTGAATTTTTGTGCTAAGACTTCCGTTTTGGATACATCCATGATATTGTTAGAGCTATCATTTACAAGAATAGATAAGTTTGATGGTTTTTTAAAAACAGTATTTTGTTTTACTTTAGGTATATCAGCATCACCAGCAATTGAAGCTTTGACTGATGTAGAATTAGTATTATTGGGTATATCATAGGTATGGTTTAAATTAGACGAGTCCATTTTACTAAAAACTGATGAGTTGTTAACATTTGATAATGCAGTTTCATTCAACGATGTTTTCTTGTTGTTTAATGTAATATCAGATATAATGCTTGAATTATTGATAATATTTTCAAAAACAGAATCAGCTACACCAATTGTTTTTAGGCTGAATTTGTGGGTAAAGACTTCTGTTCTTGATGCATTCCTCATATTGTTGGAACTATCATTTACAACAATAGAGCAATTTGATGTATTTTCTTTCCTTTTAGATATATTAGTTTCATTAGCAATTGAATCACTTTCTGAGGCAGACAAATTATAATCTGGTATTTCAAATTGATCCTTTTTTTTCCTGGAAAAACTGAATTTTGGAGACTTCATCATGCTGACTTCCATACTATTTGAGCCACTGTAATTGGAATTATTAATTTCAATAAAATCTTCATCATTTGGTGGTATCAACCTTTTACGCTTTTGAAAACGATTTAAACAAATACTATTCTGAGTTATCTCCATTTGGCTATCATCATCTAGAATATTCTCAAAACAACGACTAACGTTTTGAGAAAGTGGTTTGTGTTTTTTCTGAAATGCTGTAGTTTTACATTCTGAATAATATTTTGTGTCATTGAAATTTGATATATTTACAACAGTAGAAGAAGATTCAATAACCATAAAATCGTCTTTATCTTTAAGAGTATCTGAAGGATTAGCACAACACTCTTTTAATGTCTCAATATTAATATAGGAATTACTTGAAGTTGTGTTTGATGAATTTAATGCAGACACTGTTGCTGACCACTCTGCATTAATAGTTTGTTCTCCAGCTTCTCGTAAAACTTGTTGGTCTAAAAACAACAAACAATTATCATTTAAAATATATTAAACTATTAACTGTTTTAGATTTTAGAATTTAATGAACCTATTTAAAATTAAAATATATATATACATTATACCTATGTACATACTGAACATCATAAGATAAAAATAAAAGTTTATAGGTAATTGATTTAAATATCACTAAATAAATTAATACTTTAATATCAAACTCAACATTTATTATAAATGGTGGTAGATGTGTAGAATGAATAAAAATAATTATCAATATGTTTATTTTTAAATAAAAATGAAATATAAATTAATAAAAACTAGGATACTTATTTTAGATTCTGAGTGGAACGATGAATGTATTGAGTTTACAATAATGTGTTTTTTTATTTTTTTTTGTGTCTGTACACGATAAGTAGTCGAAATAATGCTTCGATGTTCAACTTCAGTATCTTGTTCGATTGGAAAGTGAATATCGTTGGTGCATTGGGGAGGTCCAAATTTAAATTTCGCAGTAGTTTTCAAAAGCGCCGGGAAAAATAAAATAAAAATTAAGGAAAAACGGGAATTTTTACGCAAAATCTGTTTTCGAGAAAATCGATTTTGGTTTTTGGGGTAACTTTAAAACAAATGACCGTAGATACATGAAATAATTTTCAAAATATTTTGATTTATTTTGAACTGTTTAGGGACATTTTCAGTTTCCAATTTTATTAGTTTTTAGATTCTGAGTGAAACGATGAATGTATTGATTTTACAATGATGTGTGTTTTTTTTTTTTTTTTTTTTTTTATTTTTTTATTTTTTTTTTTTGTGTCTGTGTACACGATAAGTAGTCGAAATAATGCTTCGATTTTCGACTTCAGTATCTTGTTCGATTGGAAAGTGAATATCGTTGGTGCATTGGGGAGGTCAAAATTTAAAATTCCCAATAGTTTTCACAAGCGCCGGGAAAAAACAACATAAAAATTAAGGAAAAACGGGAATTTTTACGCAAAATCAGTTTTTGACAAAATCGAATTTGGTTTTGGTGTAACTTTAAAACAAATGACCGTAGATACATGAAATTTTCACTGGTTGTTTATATTTGCATTTTCTATACACGATAAAATTTTCAAAATATTTTGATTTATTTTGAACTGTTTAGGGACATTTTCATTTTCCATTTTTTTTTAGTTTTTTTTCTAAAAATATCAATAAAATTGTATTTGTTGGTTGCGAAAGCTTGAAAATTTAATAGAAGGCTCCTAATATGTTGTTTCAAAGGCAGATGAAAAATATTAAAAATCCTTAGTCACAATTTTTTTTTATAAGCATTTAAAGTTCAAAAATTGACAAAATATGGAAAAATCACGAAAATTAGCAAATTATTTTGAGTTAAGAATTCGTAAAAATTTTTCTTTTTAAATCTAAGATTTGAAAATGAAACACAAGATTCCTTATAAGATTATCTACCTTTATCAATAAAAAAATCTCTACCGGACAGTCAAATTAAATTTTTATGAGCGTTTGAAATTCAAATTTTTACAACATTGGATTTTCACTCGATTACTCATGTAGCGATTTCCTTATTTTGTTGCAATTCAAAAACGAACAACTGTAGATACATGAAAATTTCACTGAATGTTTAAATTAGCATTTTCTATACACCATACAATTTTGAAAATATTTTGACTCTTTTTGAGCTGTTTATGGACATTTACAGCTTTCAATTTTTTTTAGTTTTTTTTTCTACAATTATCAATAAAGTTTTATCTGTTGGGCCAAAAAGTGTAAAAATTTAATACAAGGCTCCTGATATATTGTTACAATAGCAGTTGAAAAATATTAAAAATACATAGGCACAGTTTTTTTTTATAAGCATTTAAAGATCGAATTTTGACAGAATTTTTCAAAATCTCGAAAATTATTAATCATCGTAATTAATAAATTCTAAAATGTTCAGTTTTTATAGCTAAGGATTGAAAATTTAAAACAAGATTCTACGTAAGTAGTTAATTCTCTTACCGAAAAATCTAAAAAATATACAATCACAGTTTATTTTTATAGTCATTTTATGTTCAAATTTGGACGAAATTACATATTAAAAAACCTAGTTATTTTGTTGTGATTATATAATATTATTCGTGGGTATACCTACTTGAAACTTCTAAAGTGTACTATTATATATCAATGATAGTATCAGGGTTTGTAATTGATCTTGATGTATAACGTGTTATAAGTACCTAATGGATATTGTGATAATGTGATATGATTAATTTGGAATTTATTATAGGTCAATTTTTTTTTTAATACCATAGATATGTATATAATTTGTCTTAAACCTAGACTGACATACCGTCTTCGCTCAGAATCGTTTTTCTTATACAATGATATTGTATCATTGAATTCAAATTTAATACCATCCATTATACAGTGACCCACTTGTAACCTACAGTACAGCAGAGCGACATCCACTTACCCACCTTTTTTTTTTTATGAATATCAATAAAATTTATTTGTTGAGTAAAAATACTTGAAACATTAATACAAGGCTCCTACTATATTGTTTCAAAGACAGATGAAAAATATTAAAAATCGTTAGTCACAGTTTTTTTTTTTTAAGCATTTAAAGTTCAAAAAATGACAAAATATGGAAAAATCACGAAAATTTGCAAATTATTTCGAGTTAAGAATTCATAAAAATTTTTCTTTTTAAATCTAAGATATGAAAATGTAATACAAGATTCCTTATAAGATTTCCTACATTTATCAAAAAAAAAAAATTCCATATAAAAGTCAAATTAAATTTTTATGAGCGTTTGAAATTCAAATTTTTACAACATTGGATATTCACTCGATTTCTCATGTGGCGATTTCCTTATTTTGTTGTAATTCAAAAACGAATTACTGTAGATACATGATCATTTCACTGAATGTTTATATTAGAATTTCCTATACACCATACAATTTTGAAAATATTTTGACTCTTTTTGAGCCGTTTACGGACATTTTCAGTTTTCAATTTTTTTTTTTTTTTTTTTCTATAAATATCAATAAAGTTTTATCTGTTGGGCCAAAAAGTGTAAAAAATTAATACAAGGCTCCTGATATATTGTTACAATAGCAATTGAATAATATTAAAAATACATAGGTACAATTTTTTTTATAAGCATTTAAAGATCGCATTTTGACAAAATTTATCAAAATCTCGAAAATTATCAATCATCGTAATTAATAAATTATAAAATGTTCAGTTTTTATAGCTAAGGATTGAAAATTTAAAAAAAGATTCTCAAAAATAGTTTATATTGTAGCCAAAAAATCTAAAAAATACATGAGCACAGTTATTTTTTACAGACATTTTAAATTCATATTTGGACAAAATTACATATTAAAAAACCTAGAATAACTATTTTAGTTATTTTGTTGTGATTGTATAATATTATTCGTGGGTACTTGAAACTTCTGAAGTATTGTAGCGAGCTGTGACTATTATATACCTATGATAGTATCACGGTTTTTGTTGATGTATAATGCGTTATAAGTACCTAATGGATATTGTGATATGATTAATTTGGAATTTATTATAGGTACCTATTATATGTTAATTTTTTGTTTAGTACCATAGATATGTATATAATATGTCTTATACCTAGACTGACATACCGTCTCCGCTCAGAATTGTTTTTCTTATACAATGATATTATATCGTTGAATTCAAATTTAATATCATCAATTATACAGTGACTCACTTGTAACCTACTGTACAGCAGAGCGACACCCACTTGCCCACCTTTCTTTATATTTTAATTATTTATGTAAAATTTACAAATAAACAGAAGTTCAAAATTAAAAAGTTATTATAAAAATTCTATTGTAAAAATAGCATATTATAGTAATTATTATAGATGAAAAACCCCATACAAGTTAAGTGGTAAAAAAATTGTTATTACTTCAAAATCAAAGGCCCTAATATAAGTTTTGGTAGAATTATTATTGCCTACCTATATTCTCAGTTTTCAAATATTACTTACCAATTTCTTCATTGGAACTATCCGAGGAACTATCCATTTCATAACTTATTGCAGACTTAGCTGAACCTAAAAATTATATGCATTATTAATATGCATACATCGTTGATCAAAAATAAAAATTGATAAAAGTTTTTATTTGTGTCTAATCCAGTTACATTATGAGTGGTATATTTAGTTTCTACCACAGACAAAGATAAATGTCTGTTTTATACTTGCAAGGGCCCTAGAAAAACTACTATTATATATATTATAAAATTAATTTTGCAATTCCTATGTTAAAATATATTGTTACAATGGCAGTTGAAAAATATTAAAAATAGTCACAATTTTTTCTTAAAAGCATTTAAAGTTCAAATTTTGAAAAAATACGTAAAAATCACGAAAATGTGCAAATTATTTTGAGTTATATGTATATTTATATATATTTTTTTTATTTATCTATTTTTTATTTAGATTTCCCTCTCCTCAAATTATATTACATTTTATTATGTACAGTACCCACTATACACACAATTTTGATTTATATATTATTTATGTATTTTTTTTTCTCTCTCTCTCTCCTTTCCCCCTTCATACTATCTTATATTTAAAATGTAATTAGAATTTTTTTTCCGTAATAAACAAACAATAACAATAACAATAGAAGCATACATTAATGATTAATACATCATATCTAAGCGTGGTATAATAGGTATGAGAACAGTAAGTGAATGTATAATTTCATAATTTTCCTATTAAATTATGGTATTTAAATTTTTTGATTTTTAGTTTGTTTAATATATCAACACGACAACACGTATAAAATAAATAGATAAGTGTTAAGTCGAGCAAATTTTTTTTTAAGGGGCCGCCAATTGGTAGTTGCACCACGGCATCCTGAGACTTAGATCTGGCACTAAGAGCAACACTCACTAGCCCACCTATTTTTGTTTGAACACCCCTTGTTAAAATCTTTTGGATCCGCGCGGGCCGACATGAATATAGTTTAAATTGTCTATAGCATAAAATTAATAAAAGAACGGTTTCCCTGCTGTGTCAAACAGGACAACGTCGTGACGTTGAACAATGTCCAGACGTGTGCATACATTAAAAAATTGAAACTCTTATCCCTAGCAGCATATTTTTCCACATTAACACTTTATAGGAATATTGATTGTTATATTGTATATCTACACTCGTTAAGTAGTTAAAAACAACTAATTTTGTTATAGTGATTTTTAATGGTCCAAACTTTAAATAGTGACTTAAGAGTGTGTTGCCTATGGTTGGAATATGAACTATTTACATTGAATAATTAATAAGCAAAATTAAACAAAAAACTGTTGATATAAAACGTAATCACTATTACCTTAACTATACAGTATGTAAAAGAAGGTTAGTGACTTTCCGATATTGTCAATAACAAACTAGGTAGGTACCTACCTATATATTTTTGATGAATATTAATAATTTAAATACTTACTCGTACTAGTGTTAGGTATCTCCATTACAAACTGACGAATTAACGACGCTCGATAGTGTTCATTTGCTCGTGATCTGTAGTAAACAAAAATGAGTGTTACAGTGTTGTTCGGTGTTTGTTTCGAACAAATGCATAATAAAATATTATGAAAGTATACAATATCATACCTAACAACAATCGCCGCAGACCGCAGTAAGGGCAGTAAGGCTTAGCCGCAATGAGTAGTTACGACTTGAGACTTATTCTACGACATTCTTAGACAACGGAATAAGACAATGACAAGACGTGGTTTAGCGGGTACATTCCTTAGATTAAAGACGAGTTGAACATATTTTGATCAGTAATAATAATGAATTGTCGATTATCAGTAAACACCAGTACAATAATATGAACGGTGATAAGATTCGAAATTTCAACGGAAATTCAAACGAAATCGTAGCTAGAATATTCAGTGTAGCCAATTCGGTTCTGTGCCGTTGAACAACGCGTCATATTTTCTGCTTACGCCGATTTTTAGGAGATCCGTATAGGCAATGTGAAGACTGGAGTGAAAGGACGCACCAGCCGACGGTTAGCAGTGCCGTAAAGGGCTATTAAGCCCCGTTCACACGATCAAATAATTTGTCAAATATTTGACATTCGTCAAACTCCAAATATTTTAGAACCATTTCTAAAATATTTGAAGTTTGACATACATCAAATATTTGACAAATTATTTGATCGCGTGAGCCCCGTTATACTTGTCACCGTATTCCGCCATAATCGTAGGCGTTATTGGTACCTAATTACTCTATGGTAATAACCATACTTGTTAAATATTTAAATACTTTTTCTGTATTTAAATACATTTTAACAATACATGTTAACAAGATATTTACTAATTACTATTTAGTAAGGATAACTGTATATGTTATAAATCTCATAAATTAAACATAACTACATTCACAATTTTTTATAAATAAAGGAATTCTGCATAAGCCTACAATTATCTTCTATATTCAATACACTTTATTAAATTAAACAAATAATTAGTTTTAAGAATCAGAAAATAATAAAGCTTAAAAAAATGTATTTAAAAATATTTGAAGTACTTTTTGAATATATTTGTATTTGTATTTAAATATTTAAATACATTTTAATTGAATTATTTAAATACCTATTTGAAATACTTTTGAAAAGTATTTTAACAACATTGGTAATAACTAATATCGTATTTTCCGACTGATCGGGTACACCGTACACGTCATACAACGAAGCAGTGAAGCACTCGTCGTTCTCACGACATATACCACCAAAAAAACCCATTGTTTAAGAAGCATAGTCTAGAAGTTTATAAATTCAACCATTTTTTGGAAACTACGATCAAACTTCGGCAAGTATGATTAATTTACTATTGCTTTTAGTAGGTAGTTTTTGTATGGTCTTGCAAACAAGAATATAGGTATTTCATTTTTCGCGATCTATTGACATGTGTGTGCGCGTGTGAGAGTTGCTTCCGGCGCGGTTGCCCGAATCGACGTGCAGCGATCCTCGGAAACGATAACGGATTACGCACACTAATGTTCAATTACTACTCCCACACAGATAAGTATAAATAAAATTTATATGTCACACGAAAAGCTTAAATAGTACTCCTTAAAATATGCTACGGTGCAGCAAATATAAACAGATTATATTAGATTAAATATATTAAATAATTTATTTAATTTCTGATATTAGATTCTGAGTGGAACATTGAATGTATTGATTTTACAATGATGTGTGTTTTTTTAAAATTTATTTTTGTGTCTGTGTACACTATAAGTAGTCGAAATAATGCTTCGATTTTCAACTTCAGTATCTTGTTCGATTGGAAAGTGAATCTAGTTGGTGCATTCGGGAGGTCAAATTTTAAAATTCCCAATAGTTTTCACAAGCGTCAAGCGCCGGGATTATAAACACATAAAAATTAAGGAATAACGGGAATTTTTACGCAAAGTCTGTTTTCCAAATAATCGATTTTGGTTTATGGTATAAGTTAGACTTATATGACTAAATGAACGTATATACATGAAGTTTTCACTGGTTGTTTTTATTTGCATTTTCTATACACGATAAAATTTTTAAAATATTATGATTTGTTTTGAACTGTTTAGGGACATTTTTATTTTCCATTTTTTTTTTAGTTTTTATTCTAAAAATATCAATAAAATTTTATTCGTTGGTTTCGAAAGCTTGAAAATTTAATAGAAGGCTCCTAGTATATTGTTTCAAAGGCAGATAAAAAATATTAAAAATCCTTGGTCACATTTTTTTTTTTTCCAAAATTTTCCAAAATTGACAAAATATGGAAAAATCACGAAAATTAGCAAATTATTTTGAGTTAAGAATTCATAAAAATTTTTCTTTTTAAATCTAAGATGTGAAAATGTAATACAAGATTCCTAAAAAGATTATCAACCTTTGTCAAAAAAAAATTGCCTATAAGAACATCAAATTAAATTTTTATGAGCGTTTGAAATTCAAATTATTTACACTCGATTTCTCATGTAGCTATTTCCTAATTTTGTTGTAATTCAAAAACGAATAACTGTAGATACATGAAAGTTTCACTGAACGTTCATATTTGCATTTCCTATACACTGTACAATTTTGGAAATATTTTGACTCTTTTTGAGCTTACGGAAATTTTCACTTTTCAATTTTTTTAGTTTTTTTTTTTCTATAAACTTCAATAAAGTTTTATCTGTTGGGCCAAAAAGTGTAAAAATGTAATATAAGGCTGCTGATATATTGTTACAAAAGCAATTGAAAAATATAAAAAATATGTAAATTAATGGTTTTCAGGTCGAAAAGCCCGTTCCCATTTGCAACGAGGAAAGACAAACTTCTTTGAAAAAAGAGTAGGTATGCAATTACCAAAAAGCTTCAGTGGCTGTTATTAAAATTCTTCAACCATCAACAATGGACATAAGTGATGAACACTTTTAAATTAGGTATATTCTGATAGGTACCTATTTCGTTTAATTTGTGTA
This sequence comes from Macrosiphum euphorbiae, assembly GCA_949089665.1. Lineage (NCBI taxonomy): Eukaryota > Metazoa > Arthropoda > Insecta > Hemiptera > Aphididae > Macrosiphum > Macrosiphum euphorbiae. Next base: position 77,793,482 of record CARXXK010000003.1, read on the forward strand.
CTTATTTTACCTACTTCCCCCCCCCCTCAGAAAGTAATTTTAGTTACTCTATTTAACCAAAAGAAAACTATACCTACACACTGTGGACTTATGTTTGTGAATTAAATCATTTTGTCAATGACTAATTTAAGAAAACTTTATTTTTAAATTTTATAGTTAAAGAGAAAAGTAGGTACCTATTGAAAACCATTATAAACTATACCATCATACTTTTCGTATTCGTCGTGTTGATAGTTTATAATATGTATTTTAGAATTTAGAAATATATGACTAATATAGTAGTGTGTTGTAAATTATTGTTATACCTGCAGCAGTTATTTGTACATAGTAAATAAGAAATTATTACTAAGTACGAAAAAAATAATTCATAATATAAGTGATAAGTATAACTGTAGCCATAGAAAACAATTAAAACATTTTGTTTTTCATGTCTATGGACTTAAAACTAATTAATTTCAACTCTTTAACTTAATTTTTTCCCTGAAGATTTTTATTTGGGTCAAGAGTCGAACCACTGGAATCGTATATACATATTCAATTTTCGAATAAAAATACACGATTGTATGAAAAAATAGTTTTCAAATTTTCGTGATTTTTACGAATTTTGACAAAATTCTAACTTCAGACGCTCATGAAAAACTATTGTGAATTTACGGTAGACTTTTTCTTTTAATTTCCACCAACGACTTGCGAGGAACGTTGTAGGCGTATTACATTCTCAAGTAATTGGACCGAGAGAAAATTTTTTAGAAAATTAAGAAAAAACGAATATTTCGTATGCATATAACGAATACCTCGACATGAATCTAAATATTTTGAAAATGTTATGGTTTTTGATTCCAATATAGACAATCAATGGAATTTGCATGTATTTACGTCTCAATGCCATTACCATCGGACATTTGATTTGAAGTTCTCTAATGTTCACGGATGTCGGATATTACTTACGAAAACAAAAAACGAAAATAATTCACGAAATCACGACTTGCATGATAAGTGATAACTACTGATTAGTGATAAATGATAATACCAAAGCATGTACCACGGACTAAGATATACAGGACTGGACACGAGATGAATATTGTGGTTACGAAATGTTTTACAACAGGCGGAGTTCGGGGGGATATTTTCCTTTTAGCATTACTAGCGCCGTCTTAGTGGATACTTATGGAACTAGAAATTTGTATGATGTGTTCTAGTTCCATAAGTATCCACTAGGACGGCGCTAGTAATGCTAAAAGGAAAATATCCCCCGAACACTGCCTGTTGTAAAACATTTCGTAGTCAACCCCCCCACACCCTCCAACCTTGTCGTGTCCAGTCCTGTATATCTTAAGGCAGGTTCACACTACGCCGTGCCGTGTAATATAATCACGGTTACCTCAGTTACCAAACGATACCGCATAGTTGAATATATTCAATTTTTGACCGTGTGGTTACATTAAGTATGAACCCGGCTTTAGCTGCACATAAATGTAACCACACGGTCAAAAGTTGAATATATTCAACTATGCGGTATCGTTTGGTAACTGTGGTAACCGTGATTATATTACACGACACGGTGTAGTGTGAACCCGCCTTTAGTCCATGGCATGTACCATGAAGATTAGAGATAAGGAGACCAAACTTCGTATACAAAATATGGCCCGACAAAAGTCGCAAGGTTATTCTGCCACCAGGAGCGACACGTTCGATAGAGGTGCTACGTTTCACCACTTATTATACGTACCTACTTTTCTATAAATGTACGTTCTTTTTCATTTTTTTGAATTCGAATGAAATATAAATTATGATTTATTATTTATTACCTGGCCAGGTTAAAGTATACCTAAATATATAATCAAAGTTCAAAAGGTGTTTGCTATAAAAAAAGTTTAAAATTCACATCATTATATAATTACTTTTTATTTTACATTTGACCAAATAATTGCTTACTTTTACTATTAAATCATTTGAAATTATTATTCCTTTTTTCAGATCCACTATTCCATATTGCAAGCACTACTTCATCATCAGTTAATCCAAACATCCATTTATTATCTGGTTTTTCTAATAGATTCAGATTTTCTTTTAAATACTGAAATGAAAATTCTTCGTGGGAATTTTCAACTGTATTTAAATACCTATGCCTGACTTGGTTTAAATCTCTTTTTATCACTATTTATAGACCTTTCGAGAGGAGGTTTTCTCTTAATTGTATGTTCTGTTAAATAAAATGGTAAGTTCGGAAATATAGATGGAACTGCCACAGCTTTTAATGTGGGTCTAATTATTTTTTTTATTGACTGTTCCATCATTTTAGATAGTCTCATCATAAATTAGAATATCATTCTCTTTGAAATGCACTTCACACACATAACTCTTTTCTGTGAGCATTTTGTCTTTCCTAGGTATAGCTCTATGCCATCTTGCTAAACGCTCTGTGTTCTAAATATTATTTGTAACAAATAATTAAATAAAAAATGATTATTCATAAATAAGGTTAAGATAGTATGTTTTCTTACTTTGGGTGCTTTAAACAAACTTTTATTTTTTAATCCAATTTTTTTTTGATGTTCGACATCTAAAGCATAACCAGTATTACATGAAAAACAAAATGTTTTGATTGTTTTGTACAACTACAGTTATACTTATAACTTATATTATATTATATAATGATTTATTTTTGTTCGTACTCAGTAATAATTTCTTATTTAGTATGTACAAATAACTGCTGCAGGTATATCAATAATTTACAACACACTACTATATTAATCATATATTTCTTAATTTTAAAATACATAGGTATTATAAACTATTAATACGACGAATATGAAAAGTATGATGGTATAGTTTATAATGGTTTTAAATAGGTACAGTCGTTGCCAGATAAATTGAGCAGGCGGCGGAGGCGCTATTCAGTAAGTGTAGCCCAAACTAGTTGCTGGCAGTGTGGTGCATAGGTCACACAGTTGGGTACGACGCGCGCATTCACCAGTTCGAACCCGGCTCAGTGCAAACAATTTTAAATTAATATCGTAAAATATTTTTTGTAACAATTGTTGGTTTATTGATGTATTTTCGGTAATAACTAATAATATTGAAATACGGAGAACCACTGGTTTTCCGTTATCGCGCCGCCGCCGCCTGCTCAATTTATCTGGCAACGACTGTACCTACTTTTCTTTTTTATTATAAAATTAAAAAATAAAGTTTTCTTAAATTAGTCATTGACAAAATGATTTAATTCACAAACATAACTCCACAGTGTGTAGGTATAGTTTTTTTTTGGTTAAATAAAGTAACTAAAATTACTTTCTGATGGCCAAACATAGGTAAAATAAGTACATATATTAAACGAAATAGGTACCTATCAGAATACACCTAACTTAAAAGTGTTCATCAGTTATGTCCATTGTTGATAGTTGAAGAATTTTAATAACAGCCACTGAAGCTTTTTGGTAATTGCATACTCTTTTTGCAAAGAAGTTTGTCTTTCCTCTTTGTAAATGGGAACGGGGGATTGACGACCTGTAAACCAATAATTTAAATATTTATATTCAATTTTTATCAATTTTTACTCTAAGCATAAGCTAAATTTACCAAATTGAACATTTCATACATTTTTAACTACAAAATAATTTGCAAGTTGTTGATGAATTTTGTCGAAGCGTGAACTTTAAATGCTCAAGAAAAATTGTGGCTATGTATCCCTTACATTTGTGAACAGATATTATAGAAACTATAATAGGACGCCCGAAATTTCAATATTTTGTTGTGGCCCTCTTCTGAGTTATTAAAATTGGATTCTGGTTCAGCAAAATTGTATTACCTAAAAATTAAAACTTTTGTTAAAAATATGTCAGTGCACCATTTGTCCTCTCTCTCTGTGCACAACGAGCAACATGCAATTGTGAGCACAGTAGATCAGTGGCGTCCGCAGGATTTTTCAATGGGGGGGGCTTGAAAATTAGTTACAAATTTATTTTTATTTTGTCCAGTCTAATAATTTCATACGTTTATTTGAGGTATTTTAAAATGTTTGTGACTTTTCAACTTTTCTGGTAGAAAATATGCTCTTATCATAAGCTTCGATGCCCAGTAAATTGGATCTAGTTGGTACTTTTAGGAGGTCGAAATTGAATCTGCTCAGTGCTTTTAAAAGTAGGTACCTAATTGGAGAAAAAAAAATGAAAACTTATTTAAATTGTTTGGTAACAGTAGTTTGGTTGCAGTGACGTATTTATGGGGGGGGGGGATATGGGGGATAGATCCCCTCCCTTACCCATTTTTTTGAAAGTATAAAGTACAAACTGCTGCAGTACTGTTGTTATTTATAATTTTGTTATCCTGTGGGCATGTGAGTGACATTACACATTTATTATTATTATATACCTTACATGGAGTACCTAACTAACAAAAAGTTGCAACAGCACTAAACAAATTTTGATATCCCCCTCCTCAAGAAAATCCTATATACGCCCCTGCTTGGTTATTCCGCCCTCACTTGGATTGTATTTGATTGATTAAATTTTTTTTTTTTATAAATGTCAATAAAAAACTATTTATCCGGTCGAAAAGCTTAAAAATGTAATACGTGAGTTTTTTTATTATAGCTAAATTATTAACGATACACATGCAATTAAAGTTCAAAACAATTTAACCACAGTTAATTTGTAGTTCAAAACTTATAAAATATAAAATATGTACAGCCAAGGCTAGACAATTTAATACAAGGTCTTTCGTAAAAGTAGTTCATTCTTTTACCGAAAAATTACAGATCATTTATGAAAATTGATATGCAAATACAATGTTTTTTCAAAAATGAATTCATTCTGGTAAGTCATATATGAAATTTACGTCTTGCTTACTATAGTTGACAGTTTAAATTTGATTAATATTTTTTTTTAAAAGTAATAATAATAAGGGCAATGGGGGGGGGCTTCAGCCCGTTAGCCCCCCCCCCCTGCGGACGCCACTGCAGTAGATCAAGTTTTGTACCGTCAGTCTTAATATATTACAGTGATATGACATGTTATAATCAAACTTAAAGGCAAAAATATTTTTTAAAGAGCAAGCACTTATTATATTCTTAAAATAAGTCATGGATATTTTGAGATGGTAACATATACCACCTAACATATTCATTTGTTAATTTATTTTGAGTAAACGGGCTGAGCCCTTTCCATAGACAAATGTAGGTATGTCCACGCACACAATTTGATAATATTATACAATGTGTCCCGTGAACAGATGGGTATGTAGTTAGTAAGTAGCACTGCAAAATAGATTTGGAATAAAAACCTATCAACAATATTGTCACCTTTAAGTTTCATAATTACTACACCACATTTACTAATTTACTGAGCATTGTTTACAATCATTAATAATAATTGAGAAATGATTACCTACCGCAAATTCTACGCCAGGTAGAAATCGGGATAATTCGAACATTTGCAGCCATTATTTACTTTTATTTCATTGATTTTTTGGAAATCTACCTATATTGGTGAACAAATTAGCAAATTAGGCTGACTCCACATTATTAAGAAATATAATCAGTACAACTAGAAAATAATACTTACAAATTAACGTATTGTGGCAAAGCTATACATTGGATGTTTTACTAAAAACAATACGTCATATCCATGGTGATTTTGTAACAAAATGTATGAATAGAACGCTGTACCTACGACTGTAGTTCTGTAGTCTGTATTTTCGTTCAAATTCCAAATAATCGAGACTCGCGAGTGATTCGAATTTAAAGTCTGCATCGAAAAAAAAAATGTTGTTATTTATTTGATAACAATTATTACTATCATAGTTCGTGGTACATGGTGATAAGACAAAATGGCGGGCATTAAAATATTACATTTTACCCAAGTCCGAAATTTCGTGAACGATGCAGTTCCACGAACCACAATTTAAGACGTAACACGGGCATTTAATTGTCTCCGTCTTTATAGCAAATTTACGATCAGCAGATCACATTTGGCATCGTCAGTTCAAAAGTTAGAGTGAATCGACCTATATTGAAACAATTAGCAAATTTACGTTCTGCGTAATAAAATTTATTATTTGGGTCTGTGTACACGATAAGTAGTCGAATGAATGCTTCGCTTTTCATCTTTTCCGGTGGCAAGTGAATCTAGTAGGTGCATAGGGGGCATGTCGAAATGAACAGTACCTACCTAGTCTCCAAAAGCGCCGGGAAAAACAACAAAAAAATATAGGAAAACGTGAATTTTTACGTAAAATCGGTTTCGGTTTTTCGTGTAAGTGGTGCAACTCTAAAATAAATTACTGTAAACACATGCAATTTTCACTCATTGTTTATATTGGAATCAAAAACGATAACATTTTCAAAATATTTAGATTCATGTCGAGGTATTCGTTATATGCTTACGAAATTTTCGTTTATTTTAGTTTTTTCTTAATTTTCTAGACAATTTTTGCTCGGTCCAATAACTTGAGAATGTAATACTACGCCTACAACGTTCCTCGCAAGTCGTTTTTGGTGGAAATTAAAAAAAAAAGTCTAGTGTAAATTCACAATTGTTTTTCATGAGCGTCTGAAGTTAGAATTTTGACAAAATTCGTAAAAATCACAATAATTTGAAAACTACGAGTATTTTTTAGTTGGAAATTCATACAAATGTGTATTTTTATTCGAAAATTGAATATGTATATACGATTCCAGTGGTTCGACCCTTGACCAAAATAAAAAACTTTAGAGCTGTAAATACTAGGATACGTGTTTTTCAATTTCTTATTAATTAAAATACATTTATCTGATTGGTATGGCACGATGATAAACATATAAAACATTAAAATGCCACTACTGGAACAATTGCAAAAAATTGATTTATTTGGAATCAGAATGACAAGAAGAAAATTTGATTTCTTTATCCCAAATAGAGAAAAATTTCAATATTGTAAGTTAATAAACACAGAAAAAATTAAGTTACAGAGTTGAAATTAATTAGTTTTAAGTCCGCCATAGACATGAAAAACAAAATGTTTTAATTGTTTTGTACAACAACAGTTATACTTATAACCAGGGCTCGTAACTTCATGCACTAAAAAATGCATAAATAAGCATGCATTCATGCACTAAAAATTTGCAAAATATGCATTAAAGTATGCACTTAAAAGTTCAAAAATATGCATTTATATGCATTAACATTTTTAAATTATGCACTCAAAATATGCATTATGTAAAAAAAACATGACCAAATTTTAAAATAATAAGAATAAATCCATACATTTTAAAAATATTTTATTCCTCCTAATTTTTATATATTTAACAGTCAAAATTAATAAAATAAAAAATAAAATTAATACTTGTGAAGTTCAAATAGCTTTGTCATCTGTATAAATTTTAATTAGGTAGTCAATTTTGTCTAATTTGTGTACACCCTTATTCAGCACCAGCAATGAAAACATTTGGAATGAAATATTAGGTTTTTCATTTTGGGATAATTTAGTAATATATATTTTATAAGTGTTTTTTTATGTTTTCCAACAAGAGGGCGCATAAGTAGACAAAATATGGCATAAAACCATGGTTTCGTAATTCAAGTAATACGGCTTATTGAAGTGGTTTACAGTAAAAATACCTATTATAAAAATTGTAAAGTAGAACTTTTTTTACAATCGTAAGAAGCCTGATTTTCGATATTTTTATTAATAAGCTAAATAATTATTCAATAAAAAATTTAAAAAACCGTTATAATTTACCATGCGATATTGGACGATTGGAACAAGATATCAAAAACCGGAAGAAACTTTTCAAATATTTGTCTAAAAAATATTTTTATGAAATAATATGCACTAACGACTGTAAAAAATCAACTATATGCCAAATATGACTTTACACCCAAAACATGCAAAACCATGCACTATCAAACTTCATATTATTATTACTATTGTTGTGAAACGGATTTGTATCTCAGTTAGCATGTTTTCCTGTGTGGCAAAAAAAACATGCAGATGCATGAACTTACGAGCCCTGCTTATAACTTATATTATATTATGATTTATTTTTGTTCGTACTTAGTAATAATTTCTTATTTACTATGTACAAATAACTGCTGCAGGTATATCAATAATTTACAACACACTACTATATTAATCATATATTTCTAAATTTTAAAATACATATTATAAACTATGAATACGAAAAATATGAAAAGTATGATGGTATAGTTTATAATGGTTTTAAATAGGTACCTACTTTTCTTTTTTATTATAAAATTTAAAAATAAAGTTTTCTTAAATTAGTCATTGACAAAATGATTTAATTCACAAACATAACTCCACAGTGTGTAGGTATAGTTTTCTTTTGGTTAAATAAAGTAACTAAAATTACTTTCTGATGGGTGATGGGGGGCAAACATAGGTAAAATAAGTACACATATTAAAGGAATAGGTACCTATCAGAATGTACCTAATTCAAAAGTCTTCATCAGTTATGTCTGTTGATAGTTGAAGAATTTTAATAACAGCCACTGAAGCTTTTTGGTAATTGCATACTCTTTTTGCAAAGAAGTTTGTCTTTCCTCGTTCCAAATGGGAACGGGGGTTTGACGACCTGTAAACCAATAATTTACATATTTATATTCAATTTTTATCAATTTTTACTATAAGCATAAGCTAAATTTACCAATTGAACATTTCATACATTTTTAACTACAAAATAATTTGCAAGTTATTGATGAATTTTGTCGAAGCGTGAACTTTAAATGCTCAAGAAAAATTGTGGCTATGTATCCCTTACATTTGTGAACTGATATTATAGAAACTATAATAGGACGCCCGCAATTTTATTATTATGTTGTGGCCCTCTTCTGAGTTATTAAAATTGGATTCTGGTTCAGCAAAATTGTATTACCTAAAAATTAAAACTTTTGTTAAAAATATGTCAGTGCACCATTTTTCCTCTCTCTCTGTGCACAACGAGCAACATGCAATTGTGAGTACAGTAGATCAAGTTTTGTACTGTTAGTCTTAATATATTACAGTGATATGACATAATATTATAATCAAACTTAAAGGCAAAAATATTTTTTAAAGAGCAAGCACTTATTATATTCTCAAAATAAGTCATGGATATTTTGAGATTGTAACATATACCTAACATATTCATTTGTTAATTTATTTTGAGTAAACGGGCTGACTGCTGAGCCCTTTCCATAGACAAATGTAGGTATGTCCACGCACACAATTTGATAATATTATACAATGTGTCCCGTGAACAGATGGGTATGTAGTTAGTAAGTAGCACTGCAAAATAGATTTGGAATAAAAACCTATCAACAATATTGTCACCTTTAAGTTTCATAATTACTACACCACATTTACTAATTTACTGAGCATTGTTTACAATCATTAATAATAATTGAGAATTGATTACCTACCGCAAATTCTACGCCAGGTGGAAATCGGGATAATTCGAACATTTGCAGCCATTATTTCCTTTTATTTCATTGATTTTTTGGAAATCTACCTATATTGGTGAACAAATTAGCAAATTAGGCTGACTCCACATTATTAAGAAATATAATCAGTACAACTAGAAAATAATACTTACACATTAACGTATTGGGGCGAAGCTATACATTGGATGTTTTACTAAAAACAATACGTCATATCCATGGTGATTTTGTAACAAAATGTATGAATAGAACGCTGAACCTAGGACTGTAGTTCTGTAGTCTGTATTTTCGTTCAAATTTCAAATAATCGAGACTCGCGAGTGATTCGAATTTAAAGTCAGCATCGAAAAAAAAAATGTTGTTATTTATTTGATAACAATTATTACTATCATTGTTCGTGGTACATAGTGATAAGACAGAATCGCAGGCATTAAAATTTAAAATATTACATTTTACCGAACTACTAACTAGTCCGAAATTCCGTAAACGATGCAGCTCCACGAACCACGATTTAAGACGTAAGACGTAACACGGGCATTTTATTGTCTCCGTCTTTATAGCAAATTTACGATCAGCAGATCACATTTGGCATCGTCAGTTCAAAAGTTAGAGTGAATCGACCTATATTGAAACAATTAGCAAATTTACGTTCTGCGTAATAAAATTTATTATTTGGGTCTGTGTACACGATAAGTAGTCGAATGAATACTTCGCTTTTCATCTTTTCCGGTGGCAAGTGAATCTAGTAGGTGCATAGGGGATGTCGAAATGAACAGTACCTACCTAGTCTCCAAAGTTGTATCCTACAAGACGTAAACCACAAAATATATTGCTGGACGAGCTAATTTTATTAAAATAAAACATACTAGTGTAGAGATCTAAAAACTGAAGCACTTACCGTATACTAAACGAGCGACTTCGGATGGCATCAACGGTTCCATTTTTATAGGTGAATGGCAAATGTGGTAAATTATTGTTTCATACAATATTATAACCAACAATCGGTTGAAGAAGACCGTGAATCATAGACAAATATAATATTCAGATATTCGGATTCAGATCGTTCTCAGAAAGTCAGAAATATACGTCATACACTCATATCTATAACCATTGAGTAAATTATATTATTTAGTAATATTATACTCAATTTTACAGTAATTTAATTTATAGTTACACCACTTACACGAAATACCGAAAACGATTTTACGTAAAAATTCACGTTTTCCTATATTTTTTTTTCGTTTTTCCCTCCGCTTTTGGAGACTAGGTAGGTACTGTTCATTTCGACATGCCCTATGCACCTACTAGATTCACTTTGCCACCGGAAAAGATGAAAAGCGAAGCATTATTTCGACTACTTATCGTGTACACAGACCCAAATAATAAATTTTATTACGCAGAACGTAAATTTGCTAATTGTTTCAATATACGTCGATTCACTCTAACTTTTGAACTCACGATGCTAAATGTGATCTGCTGATCGTAAACTTTGTTATATCCGTCTTAGGAGACAGTAAAATGCCCGTGTTACGTCTTAAATCGTGGTTCGTGGAGCTGCATCGTTTACGAAATTTCGGACTTTGGTAAAATGTAATATTTTAATGCCCGCGATTCTGTCTTATCACTATGTACCACGAACTATGATAGTAATAATTGTTATCAAATAAATAACAACATGATAATATTATTATTTTTTCGATGTAGACTTAAAATTTGAATCACTCGCGAGTCTCGATTATTTGAAATTCGAACAAAAATACAGACTACAGAACTATACAGTCGAAGGTACAGAGTACTATTCATACATTTTGGTACAAAATCACCATGGATAAGTGTATTCTTTTAGGTAAAACATCCAATGTATCGCCTCGCCACATTACGTTAATTTTCATTTGTAAGTATTATTTTCTGGTTGTACTGGTTATATTTCTTAATACTGTGGAGTCAGTCTAATTTGCTAATTTGTTTACAAATATAGGTAGATTTCCAAAAAATCAATGAAATAAAAGGAAATAATGGCTACAAATGTTCGAATCATCACGATTTCTACCTGGCATAGAATCTGCAGCGGTAATCATTTCTCAATTATTAGTGATTGTAAACAATGCCCAGTAAATTAGTAAATATGGTCAGAGGCTGTCGCAAAACATAATCCAAACCACTTGTCTGGGATAGAGAAGAAAAAAAAAATGTTAGTACTTTACAGCAACATTGGTACTACTCTGAGCACGACTAGTAAATCGCATCTAAGAGGTAAAATCATTTAACATAATCCATGAATTTGGTACCTATTTATGTATTTTATTTTTAAAACTTGACATTTTCAGAAAATGATGTTTCTCCGACGACGAGTTAGAAGAAAATTAACAGACCAATAAAGGATTTGGAGGCCGTACAGTTGATGATTATTTTAATTCGCCCAGAAAAGCCTTAGATATTCAATAATGTCAAATTCACACACCCATGTGTAAGTATATCACACAAGTATCCAATTTTAAATGTTTGCCAAAACCAAAAGTTACTTCATAGTTTATTGTTTTTAGTTCATACAATGTATTATACTTATTATTGTTTTCAAAACTGAAACAAATGCAAGTACCACATGCAAGGAACTAGGTAGTGGAGCCAATGTATTGACAATATTTCAGACGTTGACTTTCTTGGAGATAATTCTACCGACTCAGATGAAACCATACAATATTGGAGCGAATTATGAAACTTAAAGGTGAGAATATTGTTGATAGGTTTTTATTTCAAATCTATTTTACAGTGCTAGTAACTAACTACATACCCATCTGTTCACGGGACACATTGTGTAATATTATCAAATTGTGTGCGTGGACATATATTTGTCTATGGAAAGGGCTCAGCCCGTTTACTCAAAATAAATTAATAAATGAATATGTTAGGTATGTGTTATAATCTCAAAATATCCATGACTTATTTTAAGAATAAGGTTCTTTAAAAAAAAAATGTTTGCCTTTAAGTTTGATTATAACATTATGTCATATCACTGTAATATATTAAGACTAAAGGTACAAAACTTGATCTACTGTACTCGCATTATTTTCAACATATTTTTAACAAAGTTTTAATTTTTAGATAATACAATTTTGCTGAACAAGAATCCAATTTTAATAACGCAGAGGGCCACAACATAATATTGGAATTGCAAAGAAACACATAACTAGTTTTGAAATCGGTATCTCTTCGATAGGGAAAGTGCATCTCAATGGATGCGTTAAACAGGTAATAATTGAATGTTTCCAGTGGTTTTCAAATACATCGGGCAAAACAAAAAGATAATTAAGGAAAAATTGATTTTGTTTTATGAGTGTGAGAAAAAAAAATCCCTAAGTACAGATACATGATTTGTCTGCCGAATGTTCCTATTAGCATTAATTTCTATACTCCATACAATTTTACTCTTTTTCACCTAGTTATGATGATAAAACATTTACATTTTTTCGATTTGTTTTGTTTCCAAAATTATTGACAATATAAATTTTATTGCTATGCCAAAGAGTTTGAAAATGTAATACGGGCATCCTATTATAATAGTTTCTATAATATCTGTTCACAAATGTAAGGGATACATAGCCTCAATTTTTCATGAGCATTTAAAGTTCACACTTGGACAAAATTCATCTACAACCTGCAATTTATTTTGTAGTTAAAAATGTATTAAATATTCAATTGTATGTTTAGCTTATGCTTATAGTAAAAATTGATAAAAAATGATCATTGTAATATTAATTATCAAATTGCATATAAATATGTAAATTATTGTTTTACAGGTAGTCAAGCCCGTTCCCATTTGCAACGAGGAAGGACAAACTTCTTTGAAAAAAGAGTATGCAATTACCAAAAAGCTTCAGTGGCTGTTATTAAAATTCTTCAACTATCAACAATGGACATAACTGATGAACACTTTTAAGTTAGGTGTATTCTGATAGGTACCTATTTCGTTTAATTTGTGTACTTATTTTACCTACTTCCCCCCCCTCCCATCAGAAAGTAATTTTAGTTACTTTATTTAACCAAAAGAAAACTATACCTACACACTGTGGACTTATGTTTGTGAATTAAATCATTTTGTCAATGACTAATTTAAGAAAACTTTATTTTTAAATTTTATAGTAAAAGAGAAAAGTAGGTACCTATTTAAAACCATTATAAACTATACCATCATACTTTTCGTATTCATCGTGTTGATAGTTTATAATATGTATTTTAAAATTTAGAAATATATGACTAATATAGTAGTATGTTGTAAATTATTGTTATACCTGCAGCAGTTATTTGTACTTACTAAATAAGAAATTATTACTAAGTACGAAAAAAATAATTCATAATATAAGTGATAAGTATAACTGTAGCCATAGAAAACAATTAAAACATTTTGTTTTTCATCATGTCTATGGACTTAAAACTAATTAATTTCAACTCTTTAACTTAAGTTTTTCCCTGAAGATCAAATTAATAACAACATAATAATATTATTATTTTTTCGATGTAGACTTAAAATTTGAATCACTCGCGAGTCTCAATTATTTGAAATTCAAACAAAAATACAGACTACAGAACTACAGTCGTAGGTACAGAGTACTATTCATAAATTTTGGTACAAAATCACCATGGATAAGTGTATTCTTTTTAGTAAAACATCCAATGTATCGCCTCGCCACATTACGTTAAAAATTTTATGTTTTCATTTTAGGTATTATTTTTCTGTTTTTATTGTAATTTCACATTTATTTGTATGCTATTAAATATATAATGATGTAAATAATGTGTTAAATAATACATTTTAATGTGACATAACTTTAATAATATATTTAATATTCATAAAAACAATTAATTAAGGTGCTCTGCGCTGTATAGAATTCTACAAGTGGGTCACTGTATTATTATATCATTGCATTCAAATTTAATACCATCCATTATACAGTAACCCACTTGTAACCTACAGTACAGCAGAGCGACATCTACTTACCCACCTTTTTTAACTTTATTTCCCAAAATAATAAAATATTAAATTAAAACATGAAATATTTGTAGTTTTGTTCCCTGTCAGCCTTATTAAAAATCCAGAATTATGATAACTATGAAATGGACGAGTACATTACCACAAGCATTGTCATGAGAAGATTTACCACCGAAGCACAAGTGCTAGATGAAAGGGCGCCGACGGTATGCCGATGAGAAATATACATTTTATTCTTAGAACTTTGACTTTATACTTTACATGTCTTTGATAATGCAAGCGTACCTTGAACGCGGTGTTATCGATATAAAGATTTGTTTACATAGTGTAATGAATGTTTTTTTATTATTCAACAATACTACTAATATTGTTTACTACAATAGTATTCTAATAATTATATTATAGTGCTTTATATAAATCTATTATTTCAGGGTTACATACTTACATTGCAATTCGGTGACTATATTTTCATTATGTACTGGATACAATTTTAAATCAACGTAATTACACTTGAAAATGCTTTCATTCTTATTACCAAAATCATTACCTACAACTTCGCAAGCGTTGCCCCTCAATCGTGTCATGTTTGTACGCTCCTGCATAAATATTTTTTCATTTTGAACCCCATCACGTGTGATTTTTCTTCCGCACCAACAGTATTTGCTGTACTAGTTGAATAAAATAAAGTTAAACCTTAAACCATTGTTATTAGTAACTTCAAATGATCGTTCACTATCACTTTGTACTGAAGTTTTTAGTCGATACCTACGCCAACATGTATGCCCATGCCCGAAAACCAGCATTCATACTGTCAGTTATAGTCTTTACAACAGTTTCACTATATCCCTATATCTTATTGCCATATTCAATCAGTGTACTTTTTTCAATCTTTATAGTAAATTCTGCATGACAAGCACCACTTTTACAATAGATAATTTTTCCCTACAGATTTCCATGTAGAGTCCAATGTAAAATTATGTTGCAAGCGTACCTTGTACGTGGTGTTAATGTTTTATCGACTTAATGAGTTGTTTTTATGCTGAAAAAATAAAAACTACATAATTTAATAAACGTTTCGTTATTATTCAACAATAATACCTATACTAGTAATTGTTTACTACATGGTTCTAATAATTCTATAATAATATTATCATAATTTAATGTTAAAATCTCATTAAAAAATTTCGCGAATACATGCCCATTCGGTGAATATATGTTCATTTTGCACCGGATACATTCTTAAATCAACGTAATTACAAGTTACTATGTGCACATTATGTTCGCCCACTGTCAAACTACATACATATTCGCAAGCGTTGCCCGTCATTCGTGTCATGTTTGTTCGCGCCTGTATAAATATTTTTTCATTTTGAACGCCATTACAAATTATTTTTTCTTCGAAACCGACAGTATTTGCCGTACTCGTTGAGTACGATACAGTAAAGCCATTCTCCTTAGTGACTTCAAATGACCGTTCACTACCACGTTGTACAGAAGTTTCAACCGATCCGCCGTATTGTATGCCCATGGCCGAAAAACCAGCACTAACACCTGCAGTTATTGTACCTGAAATAGATTCACTGTTGCCCACTGTGGACGATCGCGTTGAAGATTTTTCATTGCCATACTCAATCTGTGTACTTTTTTCAATCTTCATAGTGTATTCGAAACTACAAGCACCGTTTCTACAATAAACGATTTTTCCGACAGATTTCCACGCAGTGTCCAACGTGAAACTATGTTGTTGAAAAAATGACTTTTGGATACGCACACCCATTGAAAAGTTAGTACATTTTTCTCTAGAAATATCGCATTTTTCTTGTACTGCCAATTGTTTATCGTAGTACATTTCGCAATCAGTTCTTTTCTTCGATCCTGCTACGCAAATGAAATAAAAAATCACAGTGTTAAATAAAATATTAGAAAGCTTAAACGTATTCATACTGAATTTATTAAATTAATTAAGTCAATACGACAATAAAGATAATACAAACAACGTAGGTGTAACTGGTAAATACAATTTTGCACTGTCTTATTCACATTTCACATATATTATTGGTTAACCTATAACCTAAACTTGTGATTAATAATATGTTTACTAAATATTATTGTAATACCATTGATTTTATAATATACTATATTATAAAATCAATGGTAATACTCAGAAATGTTATCGACTTACTTAGTGCCGATGCGCGGTTTGAATACAAATTATGTTATGAATAATGATTAATAATATGAAGTTATAGAAAACCCCGGTTTTATCGGGTTTTTTTCAGGAAAAACCTATCGGATAATATTGTAAAAGGGTTAATGCGCGGTTTTATCGGGTAAATTTGTTATTTTGTTAATTGTTAATTTTTGTTTGGATTAATCATAAGGTATTTACAGGAGAGTTACCTACCTATTTGATACCTTGTTAAAAATAATTTGAAAGTACAACCAACCAAGCAATTTAACGCTATACAACCATATATGATGTGTGTTTTTTCTGTGTAGGGTGAATGTATTAGGGTGTACATGTGTAATGGTGTGAGTGAGATTTCGCCTGATTCGAGCTCTCAGCTTCGACAGAGACTCGTTTAGCAATTCCACCTAGTCGATATTGTATTACGTTAAATTGACCATTGGCCATACAACACAAGCAATAGTGTATGTTGCAATACATGGCCACGTTTTCCCTGCATCAAGCTTAATTTTTATGTTGTTTTTACCGGCGCATTTTATAATCATTGGAAATATTGACCCCATAAAGTACCAACTATATAGAATCACTTTCCTATCAGAAGCCTTACTTTAAAATTTCTATTCTTCTTAGCTACAAAAATGGAATGTTTTATACATTTTTAATTGGTACAAAATAATAATTAAATTTTAAATTTGATAACTGTTGTCAAAAATTTGTTCTTTAAATTCTCATACAAAAAAATGTGGCCTATGTATTTTTAATATTTTTCAACTGCTATACTAACAATATATAATCTGGAGCCTTTAAAAAAAAAAAACTAAAAAAAAGGTGGGCAAGAGGGTGTCGTTCTACTGTACAGTACCTAGGTTACAAGTGGGTCACTGTTTAATGGATGGTATTAAGTTTGAATTCAATGATATAATATCACTGTATATTTGTATAAGAAAAACGATTCTGAGCGAAAACGGTCAGTCAGCCTAATATTACAATGTATATGTACCTATCTACTTGATGATACATTATTGTGAATTAAGTAATTTATATATAACCTATTTACGTGGCACCTTGTTTTAAATTTTTGAATCCTTAGATATAAAAGTTGAAAATGTTATCCATTTTTAACTACAAAATAATTATTAAATTTTAAGTTTGATAAAATTTGTCAAAATTCAACAAACTTTAAATGCTTATAAAAAAAAATTGTGATTATATATTTTTCATATTTTTCAACTGATATTGTAGTAATATATCAAAAGCCTTTAATTATAAATTGTTCACGCTGTCTAGCCAACAAATAAAATTGTATTGATATTCATTGAAAAAGAACCTAAAAAAGTTTGAAACTGAGCTTAATAACCTTAAACAGCTCAAAACAAGTTAACAATAACCATATTCATAGCTACAACTGAAATAATTGCAAGAAAGCAATAAAAAATTGATTTATTTAGAATCACAATGACATGAAACAAATATAGATATAAAAATTAGATTTCTTTATCTCACATATAGAAAAAAAACATTTGGTCTAAGAAAACAATGCGTGTTCGCAAGTAAGTTTCTTTTGTCAATATCGCAACAGTAGGTAATTAATTCAAAAATGTATAAAACAAAGAAAAAAACTCAGAAATATGTAATGAAAATTGTAAAATAAGATCTTAAAATTAAAAATAATGAGTTCATTTTCGAAATATGTAGCCCAATAGTTTCATAGCTTAAATCGTTATGGTCATGAAAAAAATCGTGTGCTCGGTTATATCCATAGACATAAAAAACAAAATGTCTTAATTGTATTATAGGCCTACAGTTTCATCTTATATTATATTATAATTTTTTTCTTCTTACTTACTAAGAATTTCTTATTTAGTATGTAAAAATAACTGCTGAAAGTATACAAATGAATTAAAACACATTAGTCATAATATATTTCTAAATTTTACATTACAATTAAACTATAAATACGACAAATATGAAGTATGATAGTATAATTTATTTAGAATTTAAATATATTATAACTACTTTTTTATTATAATTAAAAAAAAAAAGTTATCTTATAATGATAATTAATAAGTCATTGACAAATAGTTTTATTCACTAATACAATTCAGAGTGCAACTGAAGGTAATTGGTGTTTGCCTAGTTTTCTTTCAAAGAAGTTTTCCTTTCCTTGTTGAGAAGTAAGTTCCATAAGTGTGGACAGGTTTGACGTCTGGTAAACCTATAATTTACATATTTAATTTAATTTGATAATTAATATTACTATAAATAGTCTATGTAAGTACTGTAGGACCCCCCAATTATTTTAACAGCTTGAGGTGTCTTTTGATCCAATAGAATAAAATACAGGCAAAAAAATATGTGTGTAAACTCAAAAAAACATTAAAATGGTAAAATATTGTGTGATACAATGTATTAGCAGGTATTATTGGAAAGTAAATATTTAAATTTTCGAACGGAGCATTTTTTAATTAAGATTTAATTTTTCTATTATAACATTATCTGTGCTTAAGTTTTTGGCTTTTATTCAATATTTTAATTTTCAAGCGAGATATGAGCATTTTTAAGTTTTGATATTTTACATACCCATATCTTGCATGAAAATGAAAATTATGAAAAATGTTCGGCGCTCAAGCACAGATAATGTGAAAGTTTAAACAGAAAAGTTTTATAATAGATAAATTCACTCTAGTATCAAATCTACTAGCACACTATTGAAACTAGTGAAAGACAATTTGCCATGCCGTGCGTGTGTAAGACGGAACCTAACTATGGGTAGCGTCCTCTTAAGTATAATATAGTGTAGTCGCAACCGCAGACCGAATCGTGAGCCGGTGTGACGGCGTGTCCTAAATAATAATTAATAATATTGTAATAATAATTGTAATTTGATGTACGTGCACCTTCTCCGTGGATTGGAGAATATTACATTACTGTGTGCCGGTCATTTATATTAAGGAGCAACATTTAGGCAATTAATTCACATGTTGTATCGACGTAACGTGCATGTGTGTGAGAATGTAAATCGATGTGTGAGTACGCTAAAATAAACAAAAATAATTAATTTTTTCTATTGATTATTATTATTTTAATATAACGATATTTAATACTAAGTAGGTACCTACCTATTACAAAGATGTACATATTGATGTTTTGTACAATAATAATAATTTATTTTTATTTCAAATTGCAACGATTTTGAAGAAATAAAACATAATACTTTCGAGGCCGTATATACGCGTGTCACATGTTTTATACCTACCACTATCGTAATAAATATATCGCAGTTTTTTTTTTAAACTAGAAAAAATATTAAAAACCAGGTGATTAATAAAATTAAAATGTTGAAACGTTAATATTTTCAGAAAAATTAACTCTACAAAATGGCTATCTTCGATTTTTTTAGAAATAATTATATAAAAAAATATATTATTTAACTTTTTTACCAAAACATTAAAACATGAAATATTTGTAGTTCTGTTCCCTGACGTCTTATTAAAAGACCAGAATTATGATAACTATGAGATGGACGAGTACATATTACCACACGGCACACCCATTGTCATGAGAAGATTCGCCACCAAAGCACAAGTGCTAGAAGGAAGGACGCCGACGCGTCATGCCTGTGAGAAATATACATTTTATTTTAAAAACTTTGACTTTATGCTTTACATGTCTTTGATAATGCAAGCGTACCTTGTACGCGTTGTTATCGATATAATGAGTTGTTTTTACGCTGAAAAAATAAAAACTACATAGGTAGGTAATTAAAATAAATGTTTTTGTAATTCAACCAATACCTACAACTAATTGTTTACTACAATAGTTCTAATAATTCTATATTAGTATATATTATTTTAATATAAATTTAAAAATTCATTATTTCACGGTTACATTGCAATTCGGTGACTATATTTTGATTATGTACTGGATACATTAGTAAATTAACCCAATTACAGTTGAATATGTGCACATCATGGTTATTGAAATTTAAAAAACTATCGACATATACGCAATCGTTGCCCGTCATTCGTGTCATGTTTGTTCGCGCCTGTACAAACATTTTTTCATTTTCAACCCCATCGCATGTTATTTTTTCTTCCACACCGACAGTATTTGCTGTACTTGTTGAATACGATACGGTAAAGCCATTCTCATTAGTCACTTCAAATGATCGTTCACTACCACTTTGTACAGAAGTTTCAATCGATCCGCCGTATTGTATGCCCATGGCCGAAAAACCAGCACTAACACCTGCAGTTATTGTACCTGAAATAGATTCACTGTTGCCCACTGTGGACGATCGCGTTGAAGATTTTTCATTGCCATACTCAATCTGTGTGCTTTTTTCAATCTTCATAGTGTATTCTGCATGGCAAGTACCTTTTTTACAATACATAATTTCTCCGACGGATTTCCAATTATTGTCGATTGTAAAATTATGTTGTGCAAAAAACGACGCATTAGATTCAGTCGACTCGTAATGATTGTTAATACATTTACTTGTATAAATATCACATGTCTTTATTATTACATATCTTGTCGTTTCTGATGCATAAATGAGATGAAAAATCACTATGTTAAATAAAATATTCGGAAGCTTAAACGTATTCATACTTAATTTATTAAATATATTTAGTCAATACATTAATTCAATGACGACGAGTGATACAAACAACGCACGTAAGTGTAACTGATAAAAATTAAAAAAATTGCACTCTTTTATACACAACTAATATCTATTTGGTTCACCTATATAACCTAAACTTGTGATTAATAATTTATAGTATTTTATACTAATGATTATTGTAATGCTCAGAAATATTATCGACTTAATTAGGGCCGACGTGCGTTTGAATAAAAATGAATACCATTGTCCATTGGTTTGCAAAAATCAAATTACTAATAAATGCAGGTCCGAGCGATCGGCGGGACACAGCACGATTTTATTAAGATTTCATTTTATTAAGAGGATGCTGACGCTACCTATACATTTGTTGTCTCCACTATGTCGTACGTGTGATATAGCTGCTAATTTTCGTTCACTAGTTTCAATAGTGTGCCGTTAGTTTTGATATTTGAGTGATATGACCTATCGTCAATTTTTTAGATGGTAACAATATCTGTGCTTAAGCGTTGGCTTTTATTCGATATTTTAATTTTCAAGCGAGATATGAGCATTTTTATTTTTTGATATTTTACACATCCATATCTCGCTTGAAAATGAAAATTTCGAAAAATGTTCAACGCTCAAGCACAGATAGTGTGAAAGTTTAAACAGAAAAGTTTTATAATAGATAAATTCACTCTAGTATCAAAACTACTAGCACACTATTGAAACTAGTGAACAGTGCCGTAACTAGGCTACTTGAGGCAAAACCAAAATATTGAGGCCCCTTATTATCTTTTTCAATACACACCTCAAAAACTTTTTTTGCAATTTTTAAAGTCAGCAGGCAAAAATTCAGGCTTAAACAAAAAAAAATTTTAAATTTAAAATAATCTACAATTTTAAAACAATTTCTCAAGGCTATTATAACTAACTCAAAAAAGTAAAAATTTTCCAAAATGTAATTTATTGAAAATATTAAAATAAATATTTGGTGAAAACTTCAATGGTCTACGGTTATTAGTTTTCGAATTATACCAAAAAATAACATTTTTGTTTTAGGTATAAATGACAATTTTTTTTTCTATTGACGCTTTTTAATATCTAAAAATAAAAATTTCGGTTTCGATCTCCAAAAAGTTCCAACTAGATTCACTTTTCTAACAGAAAAAATGCTGATCTAGAATTTCGGAATATTTTTACTACCCAATGTTGATGACCGACAGAAATGAAAAAAATTATACATATCTTGTAAAATCAATACATTTGTTCGTTCCTCTCTAAATCTAAAAACAGTGATCACGACTCCATGCTAAATAAAAAAATGAAATAACATTGGTTTCGTTTCCAAATCAATAATAAATAATTTATATATTTTAATAATTTTATATTAGTTTAATATTAGTCTTTAGATCTTTTGAGGCCCTTCGATAAATTATGAGGCCCGAGGCCTGTGTGCGGTGCACACTTTGCACACCCGGTTTTTACGGCACTGCTAGTGAACGACAATTTTCCATGCTGTGCGTGTGTAAGACGGAGACAACAAAATATGTATGGGTAGCGTCCTCTTAAGTATAATATAGTGTAGTCGCAACCGCAGACCGAATCGTGAGCCGGTGTGACGGCGTATCCTAAATAATAATTAATTATATTGTAATAATAATTGTAATTTGATGTACGTGCACCTTCTCCGTGGCACGGATAATATTATATTAATGTGTGCCAGTCATCAATTAAGGAGTAACATTTAGGCAATTAATTCACATTTTGTATCGGCCTCGCGCGGAACGTGAATGTGTGTGAGAATGTAAATCGATATTTGTGTGAGTGAGCTATAATTACACCAGCTGATAAAGATATGTACCTATGTACGCATGCCCTAGTCAGTGCTAGACTTTGATGACTATAATTATCGAAGCACTATTTTGATGAACAAAAATGGTTTCACAGGAAAAACTCTCATGCCTCGTAGATATGTAGGATTTTGGTCAATTTTTTTTATCTGAAATATGAGAAGTTTCTGCAGGTCGCATCAAATCTCGAATTTTTTACTTTAAATAGTAGTAGAAAATACGTTTGAAAAAGTACAAATTATATTGTGCATTTTTCAAATGCATATTCCAACTTCTATAATTATAATTTTCAAATCGGACTTTGATCCAACCTACAATTTTTTTCTCTACTTTTAGATAAAAAAAAAATTAACGAAATCCGACAATTCTACAGGGCGTGAGAGTTACCTATTCAATACCTTATTAAAAATAAAAGATTGTTAACATTTCTATTGACCGTTGGTGTGTAATATTTTCCATTTTATACTTTTAATTGTACCTACCTAAAACCTAATTAAAAATATAATAATTACATTTTTTTCAAAACGGTTTAATACTTTGATTGTAAAAATAAATAATAGGTGAACTTCTATTTTATTCAGAAAATAAGCCCGGGTTTTTTTCAAAATTATGAGTGGGTTTAAGCCAGAAAAGCAGCTTAAGTTTTTTTTCGGGCTGGGCTTTTTCGTGCCAACCTTGATATTATGAACGTATGCTTTTATCAAATAACTTATTACAGTGAGCTGCAGCCAATAAATAAATTACTCGGATAGTCAGATTAATTTACTGGTCTAGGCTTGAAACCTACAAATTATTTGAAACCGGTCTAGTACAACCAACCAAGCAATTTAACGCTACACAACCATATGGTTGTTTTTTGCGTTTATTGCGTTTTTTTTCGTGTAGGGTGAATGTATGAGTGTGTACACGTGTAATGGTGGGAGTGAGAATTGGCCTGATTCGAGCTTTCAGCTTCGACATTGACTCGTTTAGCAATTCCACCTAGTCGATTGTATTACGGTTAATTGACAATTGACCATACAACACAAGCAATTGGATGCTTACAATACACAGCAAGGTTTTCCCTGCATCGAGCTTGGTTTTGGATCAAACAATTAATATATAGCTGAGTCCGAGCAGGGCCGTATTTACACATTTTGCGCCCTGGGACAACAATATTTGTACGCCCCCCCCTAAAAAAATCCAAGATTTGAAAATGTAATACAAGATTCCTCGTAAGTTATTGCTTGGTAAAAAAGCTTGACAATTTAATGTAAGGCTCCTGATATTATATTGTTATAAAGTTATTGTATAATGTTGAAGCAGATAGCATTTGTCAAACCCAGAGTCTATCTAGTTTACAAAATAATTTTTTGAGATATTTATCTTTTAAATGCCACTTTGAAAGACGTCCTCATTCTGGATATATTAATATTAGTATTTTTTTTAATATTGCTCCTTTAAATAGTAGATTTAAAATGTTACATTTAAAATTTCTTTTTAAACTATTACATAATTTAATTGATTGCCCAGAACTTTTAGAGCGTATTAATTTCAATGTAAATATAAAAAATTCAAGAAATAAACATCCTTTTTATTTATCTATAATTAAAACTAACTACATGTTATACTACCCTGCTATTATATTAATGTCATGTGGTAACTTTTTTAACAACTTGGACCTGTTCAATATGACTCTTAGCTCGTTAAGTTGTCATTTTTAGATTATTACCTACTATTATATTAATTTTAATCGAATTGTTATATAATCAATTGTCTAACTTTTAATTTCTCTATATATATAGGTACAATATACATATTATGTTCTTTTTTTTTTTCTCTCACTTTTTTCTCTCATTCTTATATCATTTGTTTAATTTTTAGTATAACACACACCTATGAAACTGTCATTATTTTTATTATTGTAAATTGGAATTTTATTCCGTTAATAAAATTATTATTATTATTATTATTATTATAAGTATTTAGTAATATCATAGACTGACTGTTTTCGCTCAGAATCGTTTTTCTTATACAATGATATTATATCATTGAATTCAAATTTAACACCATCCATTACAGTGACCCACTTGTCACCTACTGTACAGCATAGCGACATCCACTTACCCACTTTTTTATATGTTTACTTGTAGTTCTTTATTTATGTACATTTTGTTAAGCACACAGATCATGATGATACATTATTTTAACTATTGTCAAAATGTATGACAACATACAAATGTAATCTATAAAAAAATTACAAAAATTAATAGTTATCATTGATTGACAAAATGAATAGATGACGCCAAATAGCCGTATCATAGTCATGCAATGCAAAAAGTCCAAGTATAGGTACTCAACAAATTCTTACAAAAAAAAAAAAAATGTTATTTATATAATATACACCGGCGCCTGGCCGCCCCCCCCCTAAATGTGTCAAAAATTGGCCACCCGGGCCAAAGGTTCCCGTGGCCCCCCCTTATACAGGACTGAGTCCGAGTGAAAATTGATAAAATTACAAACACAAATGCCTATGGTACGTGTTATTGTACGCTATGATTGTTAATTTTTTCCAAACTAGATTTACCTTGCGATCCACAAAGTTGTCACGGTTTTTCGGACCATGCATGCCGGTGATCAAAAATCGTCAAAACAATAATTGTTTATACACAAATGATTTGCTATAGAAATCAAATGAGCAGAGTTGTTATGTTTAAAACACCAGAAAGAATACCTACATTGATTTTGTTTGCCCTTACCCCCCCCCCCCCTGGTTACACCATGGATATTATTGTATATTTGTATAGGTACCTTCGAAAAACGATACTGAGCGGTTACGGTTTGTCAGTGTGGATATTTTTTATTATATTATTTATATTGTTACTAGGTAGGTACCTACTTATTATTAATACGGTAGCCGGTAAGTTGAATTAATATTATAAAATCGTTATAGATACTTGGTTATTATTAATATGTAATTTCCTCCAAATTTGAACATAAAATAGCTATAAAAAAGTAGGTAACCGTGATTTATATTTTTGAGATTTTTTTGGTTACAGTATAACCTACTTACTTGGAACTTTGTTGTAAGTTTTCAATCCTTAGCTGGCTTAGCTATACGATTTGAACATTTTATACATTTTTAAATCTTAAATTTGATAAATGTTGTCATAAATCGAACTTTAAAAGCGTATAAAAAAAGTCCACTTCACTATAAAAAAATTGAAATAAACATATTAATATCATAAGGTTTAGTTTGAGGTCTATAGACATGTAAAACAAAATATTATAAAATTTATAAATAAAGTTTTCCTAAATAAGTCATTGACAAAAAAAAATAATTCCAGAGTGCATAGGCATAGTTGTTTTTTTGGTTAAAAAAAGTTACTATAGTCTTTCATAATAAGAGAACACCAGGCGGCTACGGTCAAAACGTGTAGTATAATTGATTTAGAATTTAAATACATCGCTTTTTTATTATACAATTAAAAAATAAAGTTTTCTTATAATAATTATAAATAAGTCATTAACAAATAATTTTCACAATATGTTACTTAATAATCCTAACCCTCTTATAAAATATCTAGCAGTAACTTCGATTCCTGGTAATCCCGTCAGAGGTCTCAAACGTAATTGGTGTCGTGACCTGCTAGATGCTTGAATCCTAGATCAAATCCTCCTACTAAACTCTAAACAAAATAGGTAGTGTCATCATTGGGTAGCTCCTTCCGTCACATTACTCATGTTTTTTTATTACTCCTATCTAATTTGCTTATTGTTCTGTGAATAGATTGTAAATATCTTGTAAAACTAAAAAAAAGTCATTAACAAATAATTTTATTCACAAATACGATTCAGAGTGCAACAAATTTTTCTTATTGTGTCAAGATTTTAACTTTAAATGATTATAAAAAAAAATATGTGATTATGGATTTTTAATATTTTTCAAATGCTATTGTAAAATTATATTAATAGTATAGTGTTAAAGTTTAAAGCTTTTTAACCAAAAAAAATTTAATTTTATCAATATTCATAGAAGTAAAGAACTAATACAATTGAAAACTAAAAATATCTGTAATTGGTAAAAAGAAATCACAATATTTCATGAATAAACGGTCATTTGTTTTAGAGTTACACCAAAAACCAAATTCAATATTAACAATAAACGATTTTGCGTAAGAATTCCCGGTTTTCCTTAATTTTAATATTAACATTGAAATAAGGAGAATTGTTTTAAAATTGCATGGCTTATAGAGAATGTTACGGAACATTTGATGAAAAAATCATGATTCAATAGTTTTTTTTTTTTTTGTTACACCAAAAAAACAAAATAAATTATGTCAAAAATTGGTGTTACGTAAAAATAACCATTTTTCCTTAATTATCTTTTTGTTTTTCCCGATGTATTTGAAAAAAACAACTGGGAATTTTTAATTTTTACCTATCATCCAACTAGATTCACTTTCCCTTACTGAAGTCCAAACTCGTTATGTGTTTCATTGCAATTTAAATATGTTGAGGCCCTTCGTATTAATGAAATTGGATCCTTGCTCAGAAAAATTGTATTGCCTAAAAAATTAAAAAATTAAAACTTTGTTAAACATATATTAGTGAACCATTTGTTTTCTCTCTTTGAATGACAAGCAATAAGCAAATGTAAGTACAGTTTATCCAATTTTGTACTGTTAGCTTTAATATTAGAGTGATTTGACATAATATTATAATTCATAACCAATGTTAAGAGAAAAAATATTTTTTAAGGGACCTTTAGGGTAGAACCTATTAGTAGCATTTATTTGTATTTTGCTTTTAAATCAAGGTATGGATATTTTAAGACTGTATCATATAATTATTTATTTATTAATTTATTTTGACTACGGGCTGAGTCTTTTCCATATACAAGTATATGTCCAACCACACAATTAGATATTATAAAATGTGTCCCGTGAACAGGTGGGTATGTTAATTAATAGCACAGTAAAATAGCTTTAAAATGTAAAACCTATCATCAATATTCTCACCTTTAAGTTTCATAATTCGCTCCAATATTGTACGGCTTCATCTGAGTCTGTAGAATTTTCTTCACGAAAGTCAACGTCAGAAAAATCGTCAATACATTGGCTCCACTACCTAGTTCCTTGCATGTGGTACTTGCATATATTTCAGTTTTGAAAACAATAATAAGTATAATTCACTGTATAAACTAAAAACGATAAACCATTAAGTAACTTTTGGATTTGTCAAACATTTAAAATTGGAGACTCGTGTAATATACTTACCAAGTGTGAATGGTTTTTGGCTTGCTGGGTGAATTAAAACCATAAACTGTAACGCCTTCAAATCCTTTATTTGTTTGTTCATTTTCTTCTAACTCATCATTGAAGAAACATGATTTCTGAAAATGTCAAGTTGTAAAAAAAAAAACATAAATAGGTACCAAATTCATGGATTATGTTAAATGATTTTACCTCTTAGATGCGATTTACTAGTCGTGCTCAGAGTAGTAAAAATGTTGCCGTAAAGTACTAACATTTATTTTACATCTCTATCCCAGACAAGTGGTTTGGATCATGTTTTGAGACAGCCTCTGACCATATTTACTAATTTACTGGGCATTGTTTACAATCACTAATAATTGAGAAATGATTACCGCTGCAGATTCTATGCTAGGTAGAAATCATGATAATTCGAACATTTGTAGCCATTATTTCCTTTTATTTCATTGATTTTTTTGGAAATCTACCTATATTTGTGAACATATTAGCAAATTAGACTGACTCCACAGTATTAAGAAATATAACCAGTACAACCAGAAAATAATACTTACAAATGAAAATTAACGTAATGTGGCGAGGCGATACATTGGATGTGTGATTCAGAGTGCATAGTGCGGCTTGGTTAAATAATCTAACTAATAACCCTCTGATGGGTGGTGGGGAGAGGGCACATAGAATTAATAAGTACACAAATAAAAGGAAATACTGCAGGTATCAGAATACAACTAATTTAAAAGTCTTGTTCAGTTATGTCCATTGTTGACAATTGAGGAGTTTCAATGACAGCCACTGAAGCTTTTTAATAACCGCCAACTCTTTTTTCAAAGAAGTTTGTCTTTTCTTGTTGAGAAAGTCAACTTCCAAGTTCTTTGTATGTGGTACACCATATATTTCAGTTTTGAAAACCATAATAAGTATAATCCACTCACCACTGTATCAACTAAAAACTATAAACCACCTAGTAACTTTTGGTTTTGGTAAACATTTAAGGGGACGCTATACCCGCATGCATTGTCTCCGTCTTACAAATTCACAACATAGCAAAAACTGTTTTGCGCGGGAAAGAACCGAGAAGGCTCCAATCATAACTAAAAAACGAGAATTTCCCCACATGAAAAGGAGAACTAGGGCTGTGCAACGTTGTTTTTATTTTTTTGTTATCATTTATATAAAAAAGTTTTTCAAGTTTGAAAAACACAAACAATAATGGTTTTTTGAAACAGTTTAAAATTTTTTCATATAAGCGATATCAAAAAAATAAAAACCACAACCAATGTTCTCGTTTTTTATAGTGAAAATATGGTTTCTTAGTTATGATTGTAGTCTTCTCGGTTATTTTCTGAGCAAAACAGTTTTTGCTATGTTCTATATTGTAAGATGGTGACAGCACATGCGGTTATAGCGTCCTCTTAAACTATTAAACTCGAGTAATATACTTACATAAGTGTGAGTGAATTAGATATTGTTAATTTTTTAGGCTTTTCTGGGTGAATTAAAATCATAAACTGTAACGTCTCCAAATTCTTTGTTTGTCTGTCATTTTCTTCTAATTCATTGGAGAAATATAATTTTCTGAAAATGTCAAGTTGTAAAAAATATCTAAATAGCTAATTCATGAATTGTATTAAATATTTTTACCTCTTAAATGATTTACTAGTCGCGCTCAGAGTAGTACCAGTTGCTGTAAATTATTAAAATGTATTTTTTATTGTTTACATTATTTCTCTATCCCAGACAAGTGGTTTGGATTATGTTTTGAGACAGCCTCTGGCCATACTATCTACTTTAGCCATTATTTCCTTCTATTTTCATTTTTTGGAAATCTAAATTTGTGAACAAATTTATAAGAAATATAATCAGTACAACTGGAAAATAATACTTACAAATGCAAATTAAAGTTATGTGCCGAGGCGATACTTTGTATGTTTTACTAAATAGAATACACTTATGCATGGTAATTTTTAACTAAAACGTATGAACAACTGCACGAATGTAGTTTGTCCTTTGTATTTCTGTTCAAATTTCAATTAATCGAATGATTCCAAGATCAAAAGTCGGCCAACAATGAAATAATAATATTATGTTGTTATTTATTTGATAACAATTATTACTATCTTAGTGATAAGTCAGAACTGTTATCTATTGGAGGTAATTCTGGCCGATGTGGCGGGCATTTAAATTTTACTGAGGTCTGAAACATAGGGAATGCTGCCTCCAGATGTTTGAATTAAAAGTGCGAGTATAAAATGGAAACGATTCGAAATAATAATAAAAATCCTCAAATTCTATACGGTGAATATTTGTACAACATTCAAAAAGAATGCAAAACTATGATTCGTTGGAGATTTACTAAATCAAGTTCAATGAAGTGTCCCAGGTCCCAGTATTTTAAAAACCGATTTAAATATTGATAGTCCAACTTTACTAACCAATATCTATTGAACACGATCACGCACACGAGTCAAATGAAAATATGCTTTCTGCAGTAAAAATTACACCAAAACGAAGATGTCTGTCAGAAATAATTGTTGAAGGTAAATTAAAGTTTTTATTACTATATTTATTTCGCTTAATTTTTAAGCAAGATAGGTATATGAGTATTTTTGAAATTCAATATCTTACATGCCCACATCTCGTAGGAACTGCTTCGTATATTTACCTACCTCCCATATTTCCACTGCCTATGTGGAAAGTATATGAGTAAACATTAAAAAGTGGGCATCGCACCAACAATAATACAGTGGTTTGGAATAACCGCTTTTCAAAGCTCTGTGCACATAAGCATCCAACAACTTGGAATTTAATAAAAAAAAATGGAAATGGAAGTTGCTACAGACCAAGCAAAATTGGCGTTGAGTAATGTAGGAGACAGAGTACAGAGTACAAAACTAGGTACAAAACAATCAACTGAAAACCGCCTAAAAAATGTATGTGTGCAAAATAAAAATAATGATAATATATAAGTATATTAGATTTTCTTATGGCAGTTGGCCACAACATTAGAAAGCAATGCCACTAAATTATTTTAAATTTGTACACAGTTAATTTTTTTTAAATTATATACAATTGACTTTGAAAATTATTTACCTTTAAACATTTTTTAAAATTATATACAAATGACAAATGACAAAATTATTTACCTTTAAAAATTTTTTTAAGTACGTACAAATGACAATTCTTGACAATGTAAAATGCAGATTGCAGCTATACTTGTATACCTACTTTATAACAATCAATAAGTAGGTAATACCTAATATATAATATGTTACTGAACTATTTATTATATATATTTAATATTTATATATTATATAATATAATTTTTTAACTGTGATATAATTAGTTATTGTTTAATATGTCATATACTAGATGTAATTATTTTTATAGTTACCTTTTAATAAAATAAATGTATTGTCTAGTATAATAAATATTAAATTAGATACATACCTAATAATATAATAATTAATGAAAAACAATTGTTAACATTAATGTTTTCACAATTTAACAGTTTATTAATTTACATAATATTAAACTAGTATTTTAGAATATTATATATTTTATGCTTATATTTAATTATGTAAATCATAATAAAAAAATGTGCTCTGCTGTACAGTAGGTTACTAGTGGGTCACTGTATAATGGATGGTATTAAATTTGAATTCAATGATATAACATCATTGTATAAGAAAAATGATTCTGAGCGGAGACGGTATGTCAGTCTAGGTTTAAGACATATTATATACATATCTACAATGGTATTAAAAAAAAAATTGACCTTTAATAGGCACCTATAATAAATTCCAAATAATTCAAATATCCATTAGGTACTTATTTATAATTATAACGCGTTATACATCAACAACAAACCGTGATACTATCATAGAGATATAATAGTACACTTTAGAAGTATAAAGTACCCACTAATGATATTATACAATCACAACAAAATAACTAAAATAGTTATTCTAGGTTATAAAATATGTAATTTCGTCCAAATTTAAACTTAAAATGACTATAAAAATATACTGTGCTAATGTAGTTTTTAGATTTTTTGGTAACAGAATAAACTACTTACGTGGAATCTTATTTTAAATTTTCAATCCTTAGATATAAAAGTTGAACATTTTATAGATTTTTAACTACAAAATAATTATTCAATATTGTAACAATATATCAGGAGCCTTGTGTTACATTTTTCATACTTTTTGGCCGAATAGATAAAACTTTATTGATATTTATATATGGAAAATGAAAATCTCCCTAAACAGTTCAAAATAAATCAAAATATTTTAAAAATGTTATCGTGAATAGAAAATGCAAATTTAAACTACCAGTGAAAATTTCATGTACTTACGGTTATTTTTTTTAAAGTTACAAAAAAAAAACCAAATTCGATTTTGTTAAAAATAGATTTTGCCTAAAAATTCACGTTTTTCGTTGATTTTTATTTTGTTTTTCTTGGCGCTTTTGAAAATTACTTAGAATTTTAAGCACAAGTGCTAGAAGGAAGGACGCCGACGTCATGCCAATGAGAAATATACATTTTATTTTTAGAAATTTGACTTTATACTTTACATGTCTATTATAATGCAAGATTACCTTGAACGCGGTGTTTTCGATATAATTAATGTTTTTATACTGAAAAAATAAAAACAATATACATAATTTAATGAATGTTTTTTTATTATTCAACAATACTACTAACATTGTATACTACAATAGTTCTAATAATTCTATTATAGTTCATTAAATTATAAATCTATTATTTCACCATTTCACGGTTACATCGCAATTCGATGACTATATTTTTATTATGTACTGGATACATTTCTAAATCAACGTAATTACACTTGAAAAAGCTTTCATGATTCATAATTAAGTAATCATTTGGACCATTACATAAAAATTCGCAAGCGTTGCCCCTCAATCGTGCCATGTTTGTTCGCGCCTCCACAAATATTTTTTCATTTTGAACCCCATCACATGTGATTTTTTTTTCCGCACCGACAGTATTTGCTCTTGCTGTACTAGTTGAATACAATACAGTAAAACCATTCTTATTAGTAACTTCAAATGATCGTTTACCATCACCATCAGTTTCAGTGGATACGCGAAATTGTATGCCCATGCCCGAAAAACCAGCATTCACACTGTCAGCTATAGTCTTTGCAATAGCTTCACTATATCCCAATGTGGACCATTGCGTTGAAGATGTTTTATTGCCATATTCAATCTGTGTACTTTTTTCAATCTTTATAGTAAATTCTGCACGACAAGTACCACTTTTACAATATATAATATTTCCGACAGATTTCCATGTAGAGTCCAATGTAAAATTATGTAATACAAAATACGGCAATCTATTATTTTCAAAATGGAAATGTACAGTGTCAATACATTTCTCACTAAATCTATCGCAAAATGTTCCATAAGGTGGCAGGTTCTTAGCTTCATACCCGTCACAATTTGTAACTTCTGTCGATTCTGATACACATTTTACAATTAAATGTAAAATCACAATGTTAAATAAAATATTAGAAAGCTTAAACGTATTCATACTGAATGTATTAAATTTATTAAGTCAATACATTAATACAATAAAGATGAGTGATACAAACATGAAACAACGCACGTAAGTGTATAGGTGTAACTGATGAACATTTAAAACTTTGCATTCTTTTATTCACAATTCACAAAATATTCGGTTAACCTATAACCTAAACTTGTGATTAATAATTTTTTCTAATGATCATTGCAAATTGCAATACTCAGAAATGTTATCGACTTAATTAGTGACGATGCGCGTTTGAATATAAAATATGTAATGATTAATATGAACGTATGCGTTTGGCAAATAACATATTAGGTATGTTGAGGTGCAGCCAATAAAGCAATCACTTGGATTAACTTACTGATCTATTAATCTTTGCTTGAAACTTATGAATTATTTGAAACAGGTCAAGTTCAACTAAAAAAGCAATTTAAAGCTATCAAATATACAACTATGGTGGGCTTTATTTCTCTGTAAGGTGAATGGCAGGGCCGTCATTTCAACTTTTTGTACTGGTCCACATATATTTTTTTTTTTTTGGGGGGGAGGGGTGGTTAAGTGGGGACAAAACTGTAGAATATTCGTATAATTTATTAAATTTATTATTTATTTATTTAAAACACTTAGGTATATCGGCGTTTATATTTATTAGACTTACTAGACTGAATGGTGAATGTATGAGTGTGTACATAATATTATGTTATTTTTTGTGGTGATTTCGACTGTTTCGAGTTCTCAGCTATTCGACAGGGACTCGTTTGCCAATTCCACCTAGTGTCTTAGTCGATTTTATTACAGTAAATTGACAATTGACCATACAACACGATCAATTGTGTTCCAAACTAGATTCACCTTGCGATCATCAAAGTTATCGAACAAATTGTGTGTAAACTAAGCAATTGTACATCAGACCAATGACAGTTGAAAATTGCCTGGCGATATTTAAAGTTCAAATTTTGACAAAATACGTAAAAATTATGAAAATGTGAAAATAATTATGTATGAGTTAGAAATTCATAAAAAATTTAATTTTTAAATTTAAGATTTGAACATTTAATACAATATGCATTATAAGTATGTTTACCTAACCTACAACATTCCTCCTAAAGTGTTGTTGGTGGGAATTAAAAAAAAGTCTACCATAAATCCACAATAGTTTTTTATGAGCGTCTGAAGTTATAATTTTGACAAATTTCGTAAAAAAAATCAAGAAACTTTTTGAGTTAAAAATTTATATTATTTTTATCCTAAAATTGAATATTATATATTATTATTTATTATATTATAATAATTATTATGATTCCCTTTTCCAGTTGTTCTACCCTTGACCCAAATAAAACATTTCAGAGCTGTAATTACGTCATGCAATACTAGGAATCGTGTTTTTAATTTTTAGATTCTGAGTGAAACGATGAATGTATTGATTTTACAATGATGTGTGTTTTTTTTTTTTGTGTCTGTCATCAGGTTTTAGGACAGTAAAAGTGCTTGGATTTTCTTCAACAGTAGCTTTTCTGAAAGGAAAGTGAATCTAGTTGGTACTTTACAAAAGTAAAAAATTCTCAGTAGTTATCAGAAGCGCCGGGAAAAACAACATAAAAATTAAGGAAAAACGGGAATTTTTACGCAAAATCGGTTTTCCAAAAAAACGATATTGGTTTTTGGTGTAACTCTAAAAGAAATGAACGTATATACATGAAATTATCACTGGTTGTTTATATTTGCATTTTCTATACACGATAACATTTTAAAACTTTTTTGATTTATTTTGAACTGTTTAGGGACATTTTCATTTTCCATTTTTTTTTAGTTTTTTTCTAAAAATATCAATAAAATTGTATTTGTTGGTTGCGAAAGCTTGAAAATTTAATAGAAGGCTCCTAGTATATTGTTTCAAAGGCAGATGAAAAATATTAAAAATCCTTATGCACAATTTTTTTTATAAGCATTTAAAGTTCAAAAATTTACAAAATATGGAAAAATCACGAAAATTACCAAATTATTTTGAGTTAAGAATTCGTATAAATTCTAATATCCGATTTATGCCGATCTACAGTATATTATACTAATTCTGCACCTGTGGAATTGGTTTTATTGTTACGTAGTAACTTGCCTACTACATCTCCCCCTTTAAAAGTTGATTTTTATCGTCTAAAACGAGAAAAATTAACTCAATTATCCTTCCATTAGTTCAAGCACTTTCCTATGGTTACAAGTTTTACATACATCAATTATTACATTACATTCAATTATTACATGTTTACATAATATGTTTGTTACAAATATTTAGTTACATTATTGTAATTATATGGTACATTCCACCATATTTTTCTGATTACATTTATTAAATATTATTGACAAAATACAGATTACAATCCACAATATTACAATATATATATGCTTATTATATAGGTTAGTATCTTATGTGATTAACAATATATTTTTTTTTGGTTTTACAACAATAATCTTATCTTAGTTTTAATATAATATGAATTAATTCTTTAATATAATGTGAATTCTTAAAATCTATTACAATATATTTTTTTTTCGTGCAATATATATATATGATAAAATAGTGGTATATTATATATTATTTTCATTACCTACCATGTTACTTATATTTAAAATAAGCTAGATTAATATATTTCTTTTTCTATCACCATGTTAATTATGTCCAATATATGCTAATATGTTCCTTTATGTATTTGTATATTATTTTATAAAAAATTTAATCCTAAATTTTCCTTTTTTTTTTCATTTTTTTTCTACGTTATATTTTTTAACTTTTATTGAACTGTCCGCAGAACTAGTTTCAATATCTGAACTATCGGATTCTGTCATATATATATCTAAACATTAGGTACATATAATGTATATAAACTATATTTATTAATTTACTTATTCAATTAATATTCTGTCCGCGTATGTAATTACCAATAGTATTTATCAATTATCCTACATGTATCTACTATTATTATTTATAAACGATTAATACGTAACTACCATCACCAAAATTAATTATACATATATATTATTACTTACAAAATAAACAACATCATGCAACATAATTATTAATAAAATAAATTGCGTAAACGCGCGTTGTACGTCGAAAATGGATGAGTACTTACCTAATAACACGTAAAACGTTCAATCGCCTATGCTATGCGTGTTAAATTTCGATACGATTTATCTCCTCACCCGTTCCGCTCACCAAGTTCCGCGATGTTTCATGCGTACGCGCTTGTACTGTGTACCTACTAACCTAACACACGCCCGTTTCTATACAACGCATGTATTTTACGTAAATTATTACGCGCCTAGGTTCGCCGTCAGGGGCGGATCCAGAGTTAGGAAACTGTGGGTCAGGAAATTTCAAGGGGCCACTTATTAAAACCAAATTAGAAATCTATACTTGTGTACTAGGTATATAAAACAAAAAAAAGGTGCTCCGATGTACAGTAGGTTACAAGTGGGTCACTGTATAATGGATAGTATGAAATTTGAATTCAATGATATAATATCATTGTATAAGAAAAACGATTCTGAGCGGAGACGGTATGTCAGTCTAGGTATAAGCCATATTATTTTCTTATCTATCGTATTAAAAAAAATTAACCTATAATAAATTCCAAATTAATCATATCCCAATATCCATTAGGTACTTATAATGCATTATACGTCAACAACAAACCCTGATACTATCATAGTCCATACTCCATAGGTATATAATAGTGTACTTTAGATGTTTCAAGTACCCACGAATAATATTACACAATCACAAAAAAAATAACTAAAATAGTTATTCTAGTTTTTTTTTATGTAATTTTATCCAAAGTTGAACTTAAAATGACTATAAAAATAAACTGTGCTTATGTATTTTTTAGATTTTTTGGTAACAGAATTAACTACAATGGTGAAATCATGTTTTAAATTTTCAATCCTTAGATATAAAAGTTGAACATTTTATACATTTTTAACTACAAAATAATTATTCAATTTTAAATTTGATAAATTTTGTCAAAATTCGATCTTTAAATGCTTATAAAAAAAATTGTGCAGCTTATGTATTTTTAATATTTTTCAACTGATATTGTAACAATATATCAGGAGCCTTATATTAAATTTTTACACTTTTTGGCATAACAGATAAAACTTTATTGATATTTATAGAAAAAAAAACTAAAAAAATTGAAAACTGAAAAGCTCAAAAAGAGTCAAAATATTTTTGCTGTATACCTAACCTGCTGTACATTAGGTTACTTCTTACAAGTGGGGGGTCGCTGTAATGGATGGTACGAATTCTTAACTCAAAATAATTTGCTAATTTTCGTGATTTTTCCATATTTCGTCAATTTTTGAACTTTAAATGCTTATAAAAGAAAATTGTGACTAACTATTTTTAATATTTTTCATCTGCCTTTAAACAATATACTAGGAGCCTTATAATACATTTTCAAGCTTTCTAAGCTAACAAATAAAATTTTATTGATATTTTTAGAATAAAAACTAAAAAAAATGGAAAATGAAAATATCCTTAAACAGTTCAAAACAAATCATAATATTTTAAAAATTTTATCGTGTATAGAAAAAGCAAATATAGTGAAAATTTCATGTATTTACGTTCATTTGTTTTAGAGTTACACCAAAAACCAAAATCGATTTTTTGGAAAACAGATTTTGAGTAAAAATTTCCGTTATTCCTTATTTTTTATGTGTTTAATCCCGGCGCTTGTGAAAACTATTGGGAATTTTAAAATTTTACCTCCCGAATGCACCAACTAGATTCACTTTCCAATCGAACAAGATACTGAAGTTGAAAATCGAAGCATTATTTCGACTACCTATCGTGTACACAGGCACAAAAATAAATCAAAAAAATTTTTAAAAAAACACACATTGTAAAATCAATACATTCATCGTTCCACTCAGAATCTAAAATTCATTTATACTATATGTGTGTTTATTTAAGTGTCCAACTACTCAAGATCTGAAAAGAGGCCAATTTGATCAGAAAATATTAACTGTGGGTCAGCTGACCTCCTGAACCCTCCCCTAGATCCGCCCCTGTTCGCCGTGATCTTTTTTACGAGTAACGCGTTTGAATATTATTAAACTATTACTGGGTAGCTAAGCCAGCAATCTTATAACAAGATTCAACTACCTTTTTCTTATATAATTCTATTAAATTAATTTATTATTCTTTTTTTTTTTTTTTTTTTAACGATTTAATTTTCTAATTTACGCGCTTTTTTAACCATTTAATTTCAAACACAAAAAAAAATTAACTGTTCATTAATCATTAACAATTATTCTATTTCTATCAACTTATTCGTAGTAATATTATACTAAATCTTATCCCAGGGCCCCTATAATTAATTCTTTTTTTTTCAAAAAATTTTCAAAATTTGACGTCAATTACTTTTATTCCATAAGGTCATCTACTGCCTTTTAAATTAAAATCTATTTTCATCAATACCTATATCATTTAATTTCTTTCAACAATTATCTATAATTCTATATTTCAATTCATAAATTCAATATTTCACTCTAATCAATTATTCCCATATATAATTCAAAATGCTACAGCCGTGCATCAATTTCCAAAATCAGCCTATCGCCGTCTACTTTAATTCATTAGATCAGTCCCTGCTGTCTATTACCATAAAATATTTAGGTCAGTTCCTGCTGCCTATCACAAAAAATCTTAGATTGGTCCTTGCCGTCTATTTACCATAAAAATCCTAGATCAGTCTACAGCTGTCTATTACAAAATACGTATATAGTTCTTATCAAGCTTGTTTCCTATTTTTTTTTTATTTTTATTTATTCAAATATATTTTTTTTTCTAATATTTTACACCTCCACCAAGAAATAAAATAAAAGCTGATCAGGGAACAAATTCTGTGCTCACTTAGAATATCATACTAACAACCAGAATAAATATGCAAACGCATACAAATCTGTGTTCTACTCATAATAAAATGTAAATAAAAAACAGTAAAACTTTGTTAAAGTTAAAAAGTTGAAAAAAACATATTAATCATAAGATTTAGTTTAAGGTTCTGTTACATAAAAACCAAAAATATTTTTAAATGTTTTATATGGTTGCTACAGCTATATCTTATATCACAATTTATTTCTTCTTTCTGAAATTCTGACTAAGAATTTCATGTTTAGTTTTCACAAATAACTGTTGCAAGTATAACATTAAATTACAACACATTAGTCATATATGTATTTCTAAATTTTACATTACAATTAAACTATAAATACGACAAATATGAAAAGTATGATAGTATAATTTATTTAGAATTTAAATACATTACTTTTTTATTATAAAATTATCTTATAATGATAATTAATAGTTCATTGACAAATAATTGTAATCACTAATACGATTTAGATTGGAACTGAAGGTAATTGGTGTTCACTTAGCTTTCTTGCAAAGAAGTTTGTATTTCCTTGTTGAGAAGTAAGTTCCATGAGTGGGAAGCCTTTAATTTATATATTTAATTAAATTTGATTTTTAATATTTCAATAATTAGTAAATTTACCTACTGTAGGACATCCCAAATCTTTTAACAGGTTGAGGTGGCTTTTGATCCAATTGTTTAGAATAAAACACAGGTTTTTATGTGTGTTAACTCTAAAAACATTAAAATAATAAAATATCTGTTACAATGTATTAGTAGGTGTTATAGGAAAGTAAATATTTAAATGTTTGAACAGAGAAGTTTTAATTAAGATTTAATTTTAATATTAAGAGGATGACACTCCCGTATGTGGTGTCTCAGTCTTATAAATGAACAACATACCAAAAAACTGTTTTACAGGGGACAACTTTTATCTTTCTGTGTGGGTAGTAGTGGCTTCAAAATTTCTGAGCATATAGGGTGGGAAATTATCTATGCAACAGTGTGAAATCAAAGTTATTTGCTTCTAAACATTTGGTTTTTTTTTAATTTTCTTATATAACGTGATTGGATAGTGTTATTAACAATGCTTTATAGTTGCACACTTGCACAGATATAGTTCTTCTTGTGTTGTGTTGTGAAAATTTGGTAGTTTTACAACAAATATGGTGCAAGATAAGTTATCCCGAGCAAAACAGTTTTTGCTATGTTGTACATTTGTGAGACGGAGACAACACATGCGGGTGTGACATCCTCTTGACAATGAAATAAAAGTATTGTGTTCAAATAGCATGGCATCGGAACATTTGATGAAAAAATCATGTATCTAAAGTTATTATTTTAGTTATACCAAAAAAACAAAATACATTTTTGTCAAAAATTGGGGTTGCGTAAATATATAACCATTTTTCCTTATTTATTTTTTTGTTTTTCCCGATGTATTTGAAAACCCTTGGTAATTTTCAATTTTTACCTGGCATCTAACTAAATTCACTTTTCCTTCAGAATAGATCCTAATGTCCAAACTCGTTGTGTGTTTCCTTGCAATTTAAATATGTTGAGGCCTTCAGTATTAATGAAATTGTATTCTTGCCCAGTAAAATTGTATTGCCTAAAAAATTAAAACTTTGTTAAAAATATGTCAGTGCAAAATTTGTTTTCACTTTTTGAACTACGAGCAACATGCAAATGTGAGTAACTACAGTAGATCTAATTTTGTACTGTAGGCTTTAATATCAGAGTAATATGATATGATATAATATTATAATAATCAAAGTTAAAAGCAAAAATATTTAAGGAAGCACTTTTTATATTTGTATTTCATTTTTAAAACAAGTCATGGATATTTTAAGATTTAAACATCTATAATTATTTATTTATTCATTTATAATGACTAAACAGGCAAAGCCTTTTGATACACATATAATCCACACACACAATCAGATATACAATGTGTCCCGTGAACAGGTGGGTATGTTAGTTAATGGTACAATAAAATTGCTTATATGGTACACCATATATTTCAGTTTTGAAAACCATAATAAGTATAATCCACTGTATCAACTTATAACTATAAACCACTAATTAACTTTTGGTTTTGGCAAACATTTAAGGGAACGCTATACCCGCTTTCATTGTCTCCGTCTTACAAATTCACAACATAGCAAAAACTGTTTTGCATGGGAAAGAACCGAGAAGGCTAAAAAACTAAAGGCTAAACTAAGAAACGAGAATTTCACCACATAAAAAGGAGAACTATGGCTGTGCAGCATTGTTTTTATTTTTTTGTCATCATTAATATAAAAAAGTTTTCCAAGTTTAAAAAACACAAACTAAAATGGTTTTTGAAACAGTTTAAATTTTTTTTATAAAAGCGATATCAAAAAAATAAAAACAACGTAGCACAACCAATGTTCTCCTTTTTATGTGGTGAAATTATAGTTTCTTAGTTATGATTGTAGCCTTCTCAGTTCTCGGTTCTTTTCTGCGCAAAACAGTTTTTGGTATGTTGTATATTGTAAGACGGTGACAACACATGCAGTTATAGCATCCTCGGAAACTCGAGTAATATACTTACAAAAGTGTGAGTGAATTAGACATTGTTAATTTTCTAAGGCTTTTCTGGGTGAATTAAAATCATAAACTGTAACGCCTCCAAATCCTTTGTTTGTCTGTCATTTTCTTGTAATTCATTGGAGAAATATAATTTTCTGAGAATGTCAAGTTGTAAAAAATATCTAAATAGCTAATTCATGAATTGTATTAAATAATTTTACCTCTTAAATGATTTACTAGTCGCGCTCAGAGTAGTACCAGAGTTGCTGTAAATTATTAAAATTTATTTTTTAATGTTTACATTATTTCTCTATCCCAGACAAGTGGTTTGGATTATTTTTGAGACAGCCTCTGGCCATACTATCTACTTTAGCCATTATTTCCTTCTATTTTCATTTTTTGAAATCTAAATGTGTGAACAAATTTATAAGAAATATAATCAGTACAACTGGATAATAATACTTACACATGCAAATTAAAGTAATGTGCCGAGGAGATACTTTGTATGTTTTACTAAAAAGAATACACTTATGCATGGTAATTTTTTACTAAAACGTATGGATACAACTCTGCACGAATGTAGTTTGTATTTCTGTTCAAATTTCAATTAATCGAATGATTCTAAAATCAAAAGTCGGCCAACAATGAAATAAAAATATTATGTTGTTATTTATTTGATAACAATTATTACTATCTTAGTGATAAGTCAGAACTGTTATCTATTGGAGGTATTTCTGGCCGATGTGGCGGGCATTTAAATTTTACTGAGGTCTGAAACATTGTAAATGCTGCCTCCAGATGTTTGAATTAAAAGTGCGAGTATAAAATGGAAACGATTCGAAATAATAATAAAAAACCTCAAATTCTATACGGTGAATATTTGTACAACATTCAAAAAGAATGCAAAACTATGATTCGTTGGAGATGTACTAAATCAAGTTCAATGAAGTGTCCCAGGTCCCAGTATTTTAAAAACCGATTTAAATATTGATAGTCCAACTTTACTAACCAATATCTATTGAACACGACCACGCACACGAGTCAAATGAAAATATGCTTTCTGCAGTAAAAATTATAAAAAATATGAAGGCAAAAGCCCCAATAATTAACGACCCACCTAGTCAAAATTTTTCAAGTGCAATATTATTTGTTCCGGAGAGTGTATTAGCCGAATTTCCGATGGAAGATTATTTTAAAAGAAATATTCGAAATCATAGAGGGTACAAAATTACACCAAAACCGAGATGTCTGTCAGAAATAATTGTTGAAGGTAAATATAAAGTTTTTATTACTATAATTATTTCGCTTAATTTTTAAGCAAGATATATGAGTATTTTTGAATTTCAATATCTTACATGCCCACATCTCGTAGGAACTGCTTCGTATATTTACCTACCTCCCATATTTCCACTGCCTATGTGGAAAGTATATGAGTGAACATTAAAAAGTGGGCATCGCACCAACAATAATACAGTGGTTTGGAATAACCGCTATTCAAAGCTCTGTGTACATAAGCATCCAACAACTTGGAATTTAATAAAAAAAAATGGAAATCGAAGTTGCTGCAGACCAAGCAAAATTGGCGTTGAGTAATGTAGGAGACAGAGTACAGAGTACAAAACTAGGTACAAAACAATCAACTGAAAACCTATTATTTACCTTTAAACATTTTTTTAACTATGTACAAATGACAATTATTGACAATGTAAAATGCAGATTGCAGCTATACTTGTATACCTACTTTATAACAATTAATAAGTAGGTAATACCTAATATATAATATGTTACTGAACTATTTATTATATATATTTAATATTTATATATTATATTATATAATTTTTTAACTGTGATATAATAAGTTATTGTTTAATGTCATATAATAGATGTAATTCTATTTATAGTTACCTTTTAATAAAATAAATGTATTGTCTAGTATAATAAATATTAAATTAGATACATACCTAATAATACAATAATTAATGAAAAACAATTGTTAACATTATGTCATTAATGTCCCTAAACAGTTCAAAATAAATCAAAATATTTTAAAAATGTTATCGTGTATAGAAAATGCAAATATAAACTACCAGTGAAAATTTCATGTACTTACGGTTATTTTTTTTAAAGTTAC
This sequence comes from Macrosiphum euphorbiae, assembly GCA_949089665.1. Taxonomy (NCBI): domain Eukaryota; kingdom Metazoa; phylum Arthropoda; class Insecta; order Hemiptera; family Aphididae; genus Macrosiphum; species Macrosiphum euphorbiae. The sequence goes on from CARXXK010000003.1 coordinate 77,837,931, forward strand.
AAAAAAAACCAAATTCGATTTTGCGTAAAAATTCCCGTTTTTCGTTGATTTTTCTTTTGTTTTTCTTGGCGCTTTTGAAAATTACTTAGAATTTTAAGCAAAAGTGCTAGAAGGAAGGACGCTGACGTCATGCCAATGAGAAATATACATTTTATTTTTAGAAATTTGACTTTATACTTTACATGTCTAAGACAAATGATAATGCAAGATTAACTTGAACGCGGTGTTTTCGATATAACTAATATTTTTATACTGAAAAAATAAAAACAATATACATAATTGAATGAATGTTTTTTTATTATTCAACAATACTACTAATATTGTTTACTACAATAGTTCTAATAATTCTATTATAGTTTATTAAATTATAAATCTATTATTTCACCATTTCACGGTTACATCGCAATTCGATGACTATATTTTTATTATGTACTGGATACATTTCTAAATCAACGTAATTACACTTGAAAAAGCTATCATTTATAAATGAACTATGTAAACCATAACATAAAATTTCGCAAGCGTTGCCCCTCAATCGTGCCATGTTTGTTCGCGCCTCCACAAATATTTTTTCATTTTGAACCCCATCACATGTGATTTTTTTTTCCGCACCGACAGTATTTGCTGTACTAGTTGAATACAATACAGTAAAACCATTCTTATTAGTAACTTCAAATGATCGTTTACCATTACCATCAGTTTCAGTCGATACGCCAAATTGTATGCCCATGCCCGAAAAACCATCATTCACACTGTCAGCTATAGTCTTTGCAACAGCTTCACTATATTCCAATGTGGACCATTGCGTTGAAGATGTTTTATTGCCATATTCAATCTGTGTACTTTTTTCAATCTTTATAGTAAATTCTGCACGACAAGTACCACTTTTACAATACCTAAATTTTCCGACGGATTTCCAATTATTGTCGATTGTAAAATTATGTTTTACAAAATACGGCAAATTATTATTTTTTAAAGGGAAATGTACAGTGTCAATACATTTCTCACTAAATCTATCGCAAAATTTTCCATAAGGTGGCAGGTACTTAGCGTCATAGTCGTCACAATTTGAAACTTCTGTCGATTTTGATACACATTTTACAATTAAATGTAAAATCACAATGTTAAATAAAATATTAGAAAGCTTAAACGTATTCATACTGAATGTATTAAATTTATTAAGTCAATACATTAATACAATAACGATGAGTGATACAAACATGAAACAACGCACGTAAGTGTATTGGTGTGACTGATGATTCACATGACAATTATTCACATAATATTCGGTTAACCTATAACCTAAACTTGTGATTAATAATTTTTTCTAATGATCATTGTAAATTGCAATACTCAGAAATGTTATCGACTTAATTAGTGACGATGCGCGTTTGAATATAAAATATGTAATGATTAATATGAACGTATGCGTTTGGCAAATAACTTATTAGGTATATTGAGGTGCAGCCAATAAAGCAATCACTCGGATTAATTTACTGATCTATTAATCTTAGCTTGAAACTTATGAATTATTTGAAACCGGTCAAGTTCAACCAGTGCCGGCGCTAGGGGAGGACAAATGGGACATTTGTCCAGGGCCCCGCGCTTGTTAAAGGGCCCCGTGATTTTTAATTATCATCTTGATACGAATACCGTGGTCTACCGTCGTATATTGCATTATTCTGGCTGCAGCGGTCGCGTACTTAGATATTAAACAATTTATTATTTTATTCAAACATTTTGATGAATTAATTTATTTTTAATTGATGATTTTATGTAGTTGTTAAAATAAATGTAAATTAATAAAATAACCAGCCCTTATGAATTTATTAGCCTATGATTTTCCACTCAAAGGTTTAACTGAAACTCACGCTACGCCAATAATTCTGTGCTGAGCGAGGTTTCATCAGGAGGAATCGCACTCGAATGTGTTGTCTCCGTTTACTCAAGTAGGTAAGGTAAAGTGGGGTAAGTGTGACGCAAAAATGAAAAGTTAATTTTGAATTTGACAATACTTTTTTTGTTTTTAACTTAAAGTTGTTATTGTTCCATAATGTAACACCTCTAGATATACATAATTGGAATTTATAGTCAACAAAGTTATATTATCACTCACCTAAGAATAATTTTTTTTTTTTTTAATTTTAAAACGTCACACTTGCCCCTTTTCATGGGGCAAGTGCAAAATCGGATTGTTTTTGCTATTAGTATTACATAAAATTATATATGGGGCAAGTGAATAACAAAGATAAAAATAAGCTTTAATTTGATTTTTGTTTCATTAAAATATCTTGATTCATTAAGAATTGACAGAGCATTATTTAAATTTAATTATTTACCTGTATTATATATAAAAACAGTACTTTTTTTAAAATCCTGATTTAAAAAAAAGCTAAAATTTCACTACTCTCTGAGAACCTAAAGGCTATTACCTATGACCAGGGCCCCGCAATACCTAGCGCCGGCACTGAGTTCAACTAAAAAAGCAATTTAAAGCTATCAAATATACAACCATGGTGGGCTTTATTTCCCTGTAAGGTGAATGGCAGGGCCGTCATTTCAACTTTTTGTACTGGTCCACATATATTTTTTTTTTTTTGGGGGGGGGAGGGGTGGTTAAGTGGGGACAAAACTGTAGAATATTCGTATAATTTATTAAATTTATTATTTATTTATTTAAAACACTTAGGTATATCGGCGTTTATATTTATTAGACTTACTAGACGGAATGGTGAATGTATGAGTGTGTACATAATATTATGTTATTTTTTGTGGTGATTTCGACTGTTTGGAGTTCTCAGCTATTCGACAGGGACTCGTTTGCCAATTCCACCTAGTATCTTAGTCGATTTTATTACAGTAAATTGACAATTGACCATACAACACGAGCAATTGTGTTCCAAACTAGATTCATTTTGCGATCCTCAAAGTTATCGAACAAATTGTGTGTAAACTAAGCAATTGTACATCAGACCAATGACAGTTGAAAATTGCCTGGCGATATTTAAAGTTCAAATTTTGACAAAATACGTAAAAATTATGAAAATGTGAAAATAATTATGTATGAGTTAGAAATTCATAAAAAATTTAATTTTTAAATCTAAGATTTGAACATTTAATACAATATGCATTATAAGTATGTTTACCTAACCTACAACATTCCTCCTAAAGGGTTGTTGGTGGGAATTAAAAAAAAGTCTACCATAAATCCACAATAGTTTTTTATGAGCGTCTGAAGTTATAATTTTGACAAATTTCGTAAAAAAATCAAGAAACTTTTTGAGTTAAACATTTATATTTTTATCCTAAAATTGAATATTATATATTATTATTTATTATATTATAATAATTATTATGATTCCCTTTTCCAGTTGTTCTACCCTTGACCCAAATAAAACATTTCAAAGCTGAAATTACGTCATGCAATACTAGGAATCGTGTTTTTAATTTTTTATTAATTAAATTAAATTAATTTTATTATTATTTCACAATAAACATAGGTATTCAAAATTAAAATGCCACAGCTGGAATAATTGTAAAAAAGCAATAAAATGTTTATTTATTTAGAGTCAGAATGACATAAAACAAATGTACCTTTGCATAAAAATTAGATTTATGAAAACAATGCGTGTACCCAGGTATGTTTCATTTTTCAATATCACAATTCTAATTAATTCAAATATATCTTTAAAAAAAAACTAAAATTATACAAGTAAAATCGTAAAATGAGTAGGTAATTAAAATGAGTTAATTGTCAAAATATATAGCCCAAAAGTTTCAGTTTAAATTGTTATGGTCAATGGTCACGGAACAAATTCTGTGCTCACTTAGAATATTGTAACGTGCTGGTACGTTTGGTGCCTACTACTGTAATATAATAACAGACAAGTGGCTACCAGCACGTTAACGTTGCAGGTTGCAGACACTTCTTCAGATGATGTAGTCGTGGTTGATGATTAAATAATATAAACAGTTGTTGTATAATTGTAAATTTTATTATTACACTTCAATAATTTTACCAAGTCCAAATATTGTCATACAGAGTGGCGTGAAGGTGCTTGCACTAATGTCTAATGGGTGGTAGTACACGTCTGAATACAGGCCGATTCGGGCTCCCTTATATAGTTATATATGAGGTTCCCGGTACCCCTTGCCTATAGATACTGTATCTCGGGTCTCACGGATGTAATTTGTGTGGTCATCGTTCCAGCCCACGCATTAACGATTTCCCAATATATTCTGCCTATTACTAATTATTAGTTACTTATTATGGTCTATTTCATTAAAATAATAATATTACTCTTTTAGTATCGTTGTGTTTAGTGCTTCTGTAAAATATATTACATTCGCCTATTTTTGAACCCTTCCGCCCGAGTCATTATAGTATTCAGTGAGCTTGTCTCCTTATGTTAAACGCAGGAGGAAATCCTATTTCCGTTTGTAATATCCGATTTATGCCGATCTACAGTATATTATACTAATTCTGCACCTGTGGAATTGGTTTTATTGTTACGTAGTAACTTGCTTACTACATCTCCGATCTCCCCCTTTAAAAGTTGATTTTTATCGTCTAAAACGAGAAAAATTAACTCAATTATCCTTCCATTAGTTCAAGCACTTTCCTATGGTTACAAGTTTTACATACATCAATTATTACATTACATTCAATTATTACATGTTAACATAATATGTTTGTTACAAATATTTAGTTACATTATTGTAATTATATGGTACATTCCACCATATTTTTCTGGTTACATTTATTAAATATTATTGACAAAATACAGATTACAATCCACAATATTACAATATATATATGCTTATTATATATAGCTTAGTATCTTATGTGATTAACAATATATTTTTTTTTGTTTTACAACAATAAGCTTATCTTAGTGTTAATATAATATGAATTAATTCTTTAATATATTATGAATTCTTAAAATCTATTACAATATATTTTTTTCATTACCATATTGTTAATTATATTTAAAATAAGCTAGATTAATATATTTCTTTTTCCATCACCATGTTAATTATGTCCAATATATGCTAATATGTTCCTTTATGTATTTGTATATTATTTTATAAAAAATTTAATCCTAAATTTTCCTTTTTTTCATTTTTTTTTCTACGTTTATATTTTTTAACTTTTATTGAACTGTCCGCAGAACTAGTTTCAATATCTGAACTATCGGATTCTGTCTTATATATATCTAAACATTAGGTACATATAATGTATATAAACTATATAGTATATTTATTAATTTAGGTACTTATTCAATTAATATTCTGTCCGCGTATGTAATTACCAATAGTATTTATCCTACATGTATCTACTATTATTAATTATAAACGATTAATACGTAACTACCATCACCAAAATTAACTATACATATTTATTATTACTTATAAAATAAACAACATGCAACATAATTATTCATAAAATAAATTGCGTAAACGCGCGTTGTACGTCGAAAATGGATGAGTAGGTACCTACCTAATAACACGTAAAACGTTCAATCGCCTATGCTACGCGTGTTAAATGTCGATACGATTTATCTCCTCACCCGTTCCGCTCACCTTGTTCCGCGATGTTTCATGCGTACGTGCTTGTACTACGCTCGAATATTATAAAAAACTATCTCCGGTTAATTACTCCGTAAATCCCTCTAATAATATTCGACTTCCTATCCCTTATTTTTCTTTTTACTAATATATTTCTCTAAATGATTTACTTTTCTAATTTACGCGCTTTAACCATTTAATTTTTAAACACAAAATATTAACCTTTCACTAATCATTACTAATAATTCTATCAATTTATTCGTAGTAATATTATACTAAATCTTATCCTAGGGCCCCTATAATTAATTGTTTTTTCCCAAAACAATTCGAAATTTGTTGCAACTACTTTTATTCAATAAGGTCATCTACTACCTTTTAATTCAAAATCTATTTTCTTCAATATATCAATTAATTTCTTTCAACAATTATCTATCATTCTATATTTCAATTCATAAATTCAATATTTCACTTTAATCAATTATTCCCATATATAATTCAAAATGCTACGGCCGTGCATCAATTTCCTGGATCAGTCTACAGCTGTCTAATACAAAATACGTATATAGTTCTTATCAAGCTTGTTTACTATTTTTTTTTATTCAAATATATTATTTTTTTTTCTTATATTTTACACCTCCACCAAGATATAAAATAAACGCTGATCAGGGAACAAATTCTGTGCTCACTTAGAATATCATACCAAAAACCAGAATAAATATGCAAAAGCATACAAATCTGTGTTCTACTCATAATAAAATGTAAATAAAAAACAGTAAAACTTAAGTTAAAAAGTTGAAAAAAACATATTAATCATAAGATTTAGTTTAAAGTTCTGTTACATAAAAAACAAAATTATTTTTAAATGTTTTATATGGTCGCTACAGCTATATCTTATATTATATTACAATTTATTTCTTCTTTCTGACTAAGAAATTCATGTTTAGTTTTTACAAATAACTGTTGCAAGTATAACAATAAATTACAACACATTAGTCATATATGTATTTCTAAATGTTACATTACAATTAAACTATAAACACGACAAATATGAAAAGTATGATAGTATAATTTATTTAGAATTTAAATACATTACTTTTTTATTATAAAATTAAAAAATAAAGTTTTCTTATAATGATAATTAATAGTTCATTGACAAATAATTTTATTCACCAATACAATTCAGATTGGTAATGAAGGTAATTGGTGTTCGCTTAGGTTTATTGCAAAGAAGTTTGTATTTCGTTGTTGAGAAGTAAGTTGCATGAGTGGGAACGGGTTTGAACACCAGTAAACCTATAATTTACATATTTAATTAAATTTGATAATTAATATTACTATTATTAGTAAATTTACCTACTGTAGGACATCCCGAATCTTTTAACAGGTTGAGGTGGCTTTTGATCCAATTGTTTAGAATAAAACACAGGTTTTTATGTGTGTTAACTCTAAAAAAATTAAAATAATAAAATATGTGATACAATGTATTAGTAGGTGTTATTGGAAAGTAAATATTTAAATGTTTGAACAGAGTATTTTTTAATTAAGATTTAATTTTAATATTAAGAGGATGTCACACCCGTATGTGGTGACTCCATCTTACAAATGTACAACATAGCAAAAAACTGTTTTGCGCGGGACAAGTTTTATCTTTCTGTGGTGGTAGTAGTGGCTCCAAAATTTCTGAGCATATAGGGTGAGAAATTATCTATGCAACAGTGTGAAATTAAAGTTATTTGCTTCTAAACATTTTGTTTTTTTGTTTTTTTTTTTTTTTAATTTTCTGATATAAAGTGATTGGATAGTGCCATTAACAATGCTTTATAGTTGCACGGATATAGTTCTTCTTTACGTGTTGTGAAAATTTGGTAGTTTTACAACAGATATGGTGCAAGATAAGTTGTCCCGAGCAAAACAGTTATTGCTATGTTGTACATTTGTGAGACAGAGACAACACATGCGGGTGTGACATCTTCTTGACATTGAAATAAAAGAATTGTGTTCAAATAGCATGGCATCGGAACATTCGATGAAAAAATCATGTATCTAAAGTTATTATTTTAGTTACACCAAAAAAACAAAATACATTTTTGTCAATATTGGGTTTGCGTAAATATAACCATTTTTTCTTATTTATTTTTTCGTTTTTCCCGATGTATTTGAAAACCCTTGGTAATTTTCAATTTTTACCTGGTATCTAACTAGATTCACTTTTCCTTCAGAATAGATCCCAATGTCCAAACTCGTTGTGTGTTTCCTTGCAATTTAAATATGTTGAGGCCCTCAGTATTAATGAAATTGTATCCTTGCCCAGTAAAATTGTATTGCCTAAAAAATTAAAACTTTGTTAAAAATATGTCAGTGCACCATTTGTTTACACTTTTTGAACAACGAGCAACATGCAAATGTGAGTAACTACAGTAGATATAATTTTGTACTGTTAGCTTTAATATTAGAGTAATATGATATGACATAATATTATAATAATCAAAGTTAAAAGCAAAAATATTTAAGGAACCTAATGTGCAAGCACTTATTACATTTGTATTTTATTTTTAAAACAATTCATGGATATTTTAAGATTGTAACATCTATAATTATTTATTTATTCATTTATAATGACTAAACAGGCAAAGCCTTTTGATACAAATATAATCTACACACACAATCAGATATACAACGTGTCCCGTAAACAGGTGGGTGTGTTAGTTAATGGTACAGTAAAATGGCTTTAAAATAAAAACCTATACATAATATTCTCACCTTTAAGTTTCATAATTCACTCCAATATTATATGGCGTCATCTGGGACGGCAGAATTATCTCCAAGAAAGTCAACGTCTGAAAAATTGTCAATACATTGGCTCCACTACCTAGTTCCTTGCATGTGGTACTTGCATATATTTCAGTTTTGTAAACCATAATAAGTATAATCCACTGTAGTACTGTATGAACTAAAAACGATAAACTATCAGAGACTTTTGGTTTTGACAAACATTTAAAATTGGATACTTTTGTGATATACCTACTTACCTAAGTGTGTGCATACATTATTAAGTTCCTAAGGCTTTAATATCATAAACTGTAACATCTCCAAATCCTTTAATTATTTAATTCAAAGATGTTTAGCCATTAATTCCTTCTATTTTTATATTTTGGAAATCTATAGTTGTGAACAAATTAGACTAATGTTATTAAGAAATATAATCAGTACGTACAATTAGAAAATAATACTTACGCATTAAAATTGACGTAATGTGGCTAGGCGATACTTTAGATGTTTTACTAAAGAGAATACACTTATGCATGGTAATTTTTAACTTAAACGTATGAATACAACTCTGTACGAATGTAGTCTGTATTTACTATTTTGGTTAAAATTTCAAATTATTGAGAATCGCGAGCTTAAAATCGTGGGCACTTCGGCAACGAAAAAATAATAACATTATGTTTTGTATTTATTTGATAACAATTATTACTATATCGTGGTACATAGTGATAAGTATGAATGATAACCAATAAATTGGAGGTACTTCTGGTCGAAGGCGGGAATTGAATTTTACAGAAGTCCGATGTACGAAGCTTCGTGAATGCTGCTCCACGGCCCGCGATTTAAGAGGTAACACGCCAACACGGGAGTTTTATTGTCTCCGGTGTTATATAGCAAAAATATACTCTCTGCGCAATACATTTTTATTTTTATCGTGTCTGTGTGCACGATAAGTATTCGAAATAATGCTTCGCTTTTCATCTTTTCTAGTGGAAAAGTGAATCTAGTTGGTGCTTTGGGGAGGTCGAAATGCCCAGTACCTAGTCACCAAAAGCGCCGGGAAAAACAAAAAATTAAGGATAGGTAACCCGAATTATTACGTAAAATCGATTTCGGTTTTTCGTGTAAGTGGTAGTAGTCTAAAATAATTTGCTTGTATCAGATACATGTACATTTCGTTGATTGTTTATAAAAGTATTTAAAACCATAACATTTTCAAAATATTTTTATTCATGTAGACTTCTTCATATGAAATTTACGATTGTCGCTCATATGTTTTTCGCTCGGTCCAATAACTTGAAAATGTAATATGCTTACAACATTCCTGGTAAAATGTTGTTGGTGGGAAATTAAAAAAAGTCTACCATAAATCCACAATAGTTTTTTATGAGAGTCTGAAGTTATAATTTTGACAAATTTCGTAAAAATCACCAAAATTTCAAATCTATTATGAGTTAAAAATTCATGCAAATGTATACCTACCTATATTTATTAGAAAATAGTATTTATCCAGAGGTTCTACTCTTGGCCAATACAAACGATTTCAGGGCTGTAACTACGTACTGTCATGGACTACTAGGAATCGTTTTTTTAATTTCTTATTAATTAAAATAAATTTTAACTAATAAACATATTAATATTTAAAATTGGACTACTGAAATAATTGCAAAAAAGCAATAAAAAGTTGATTTATTTAGAATCAGAATTCAGAATGACATAAAACAAATGTACCTTTGTATAAATTTTAGATAAGAATAGAATATCCTTTATAGAATATAGATTTATGAAAACAATGCGTGTACTCAGGTATGTTTTATTATTCAATATCACAATTCTAATTAATTCAAAAATATCTTAAAAAAAAAACTTAGAATTACGCAAGTAAAATCGTAAAATGAGTAGGTAATTAAAATGAGTTAAGTGTCGAAATATATAGTCCAAAAGTTTCAGTTTAAATTGTTATGGGCACGGAACAAATTCTGTGCTCATTTAGAATATCATACCAACAACCAGAATAAATATGCAAACGCATACAAATCTGTGTTCTACTCATAATAAAATGTAAATAAAAAAAGGTAAAACTTAAGTTAAAAAGTTGAAAAAAACATATTAATCATAAGATTTAGTTTAAAGTTCTGTTACATAATAAAGAAAATTTTTTTTAAATGTTTTATATTTTCGCAACAGCTATATCTTATATTATATTACAATTTATTTCTTCTTTCTGACTAAGAATTTCATGTTTAGTTTTTACAAATAACTGTTGCAAGTATAACATTAAATTACAACACATTAGTCATATATGTGTTTCTAAATTTTACATTACAATTAAACTATAAATACGACAAATATGAAAAGTATGATAGTATAATTTATTTAGAATTTAAATACATTACTTTTTTATTATAAAATTAAAAAATATAGTTATCTTATAATGATAATTAATAGTTCATTGACAAATAATTTTATTCACTAATACAATTCAGATTGGAACTGAAGGTAATTGGTGTTCGCTTAGTTTTCTTGCAAAGAAGTTTGTATTTCCTTGTTGAGAAGTAAGTTCCATGAGTGGGAACGGCTTTGAACACCAGTAAACCTATAATTTACATATTTAATTAAATAAAATTTTTTGTTTTTCCCGATGTATTTGAAAACCCTTGGTAATTTTCAATTTTTACCTGGCATCTAACTAGATTCACTTTTCCTTCAGAATAGATAACATTGTCCAAACTCATTGTGTGTTTCCTTGCAATTTAAATATGTTGAGGCCCTCAGTATTAATGAAATTGTATTCTTGAACAGTAAAATTGTATTGCCTAAAAAATTAAAACTTTGTTAAAAATATGTCAGTGCACCATTTGTTTTCACTTTTTGACCTACGAGCAATATGCAAATGTGAGTAACTACAGTAGATCTAATTTTGTACTGTTAGCTTTAATATTAGAGTAATATGATATGATATAATATTTCTAAGGCTTTTCTGGGTGAATTAAAATCTGTAACGCCTCCAAATCCTTTGTTTGTCTGTTCATTTTTTTCTAATTCATTGGAGAAATATATATTTCTGAAAATGTCAAGTTGTAAAAAATATCTAAATAGCTAATTCATAAATTGTATTAAATAATTTTACCTCTTAAATGATTTACTAATCGCGCTCAGAGTAGTACCAGAGTTTCTGTAAATTATTAAAATTTATTTTTTATTGTTTACATTATTTCTCTATCCCAGACAAGTGGTTTGGATTATGATTTGAGACAGCCTCTGGCCATATTATCTACTTTAACCATTATTTCCTTCTATTTTCATTTTTTGGAAATCTAAATTTGTGAACAAATTTATAAGAAATATAATCAGTACAACTGGAAAATAATACTTACAAATGCAAATTAAAGTAATGTGCCGAGGCTATACTTTGTATGTTTTACTAAAAAGAATACACTTAGGGCCGTTCTTACGACGTCCGGTTAAAGTTAACCGACACTTAACCGGAAGAATTCTGCCGGTAATAAAATCTGTTATCAGTCGGTTAGCGTTAACCGACACTTTACCGGACATTGTAAGAACGGCCCTTAGGGCCTAACCTAACCTAACCTTATGCATTGTCATTTTTAACTAAAACGTATGAATACAACTCTGCACGAATGTAGTTTGTTTTTCTGTTCAAATTTCAATTAATCGAATGATTCTAAAATCAAAAGTCGGCCAACAATGAAATAATAATATTATGTTGTTATTTATTTGATAACAATTATTAGTATCTTAGTGATAAGTCAGAACTGTTATCTATTGGAGGTATTTCCGGCCGATGTGGCGGGCATTTAAATTTTACTGAGGTCTGAAACATAGGGAATGCTGCCTCCAGATGTTTGAATCAAAAGTGCGAATATAAAATGGAAACGATTCGAAATAATAATAAAAAACCTCAAATTCTCAACGGTGAATATTTGCACAATATTCAAAAAGAATGCAAAACTATGATCCGTTGGAGATGTACTAAATCAAGTTCAATGAAGTGTCCCAGGTCCCAGTATTTTAAAAACCGATTTAAATATTGATAGTCCAACTTTACTATCCAATATATATTGAACACTATCACGTACACGAGTCAAATGTAAATATGCTTTCTGCAGTAAAAATTATAAAAAATATGAAGGCAAAAGTAGCCGAATTTCCGATGGAAGATTATTTTAAAAGAAATATTCGAAATCATAGAGGGTATAAAATTCCACCAAAGCCGAGATGTTTGTCAGAAATAATTGTTGAAGACAAATTAAAATTTTTAAAACGATATTTATTTCGCTTAATTTGTAATCAATACGATATTATATGAGTATTTTTAAGTTTCAATATCTTACATACTCACATCTCGTTTATAAATAAAAATATTGTAAAAGTCAACGTACAATGTTTAGAGATGAGAGCTCTAATATTTTTATCACGAGTAACAAATCTATACTGAACGTTACGCACATGTACATTATTAAAAGAAAAATTGATTTTTAAATCGATTAGGTACTTATTTAATTTTAAATTTAATAGGTGAATATAAAGAAAATGGTCAAGAAGGATTTTTACTCTACGATAACGGCCCACATACCTGCAGTGAAAGGATGATTATGTTTGTCACCGATATAGCTAGGATTGTCCTATTACTAACCGAGTCGGATACAGGGTTTAGCGATGGAAACTTTGGCCTTGCTCCTGAATTTTTTAAACAATTATGTGTGATACGTGTACAGAAAAATGCAGTGTTTACTATAGCTGTTTATTGTATTCTTGAGCTTAAAACTCAAGTTACATATGAGGAAATGTTTAATATTATAATAAATGGATGTAAAACCTTCAATACGTATCCAGCTCCAAGATACTCGCCTTGGACTTACTATACTTGGACTTTGAGTTGGCTGTAATAAATGCCCCTAAAAATATTTTAGGAAACCATATTACGGTAAATGGGTGTTTTATCATTTATGTCCGTCGGCTCATAGAAAATTACAAAAACTTGGTTTGGCAACCATTTACAAGGAAGATAGTGACTTTAGAAAGTATTGTGGTATGATCGATAGCTTACCTTTTCTGCCTCTGGATAAAGTGATAGATGGAATGACGTGCTTGAAAGAAAATATACCACCTCAAGCAAAATTGGCGTTGAGTAATGTTGGAGACAGAGTACAGAGTACAAAACTAGGTACAAAACAATCAACTGAAAACCGCCTAAAAAATGTATGTATGCAAAATAAAAATAATGATATATAAGTATATTAGATTTTCTTATGGCAGTTGGCCACAACATTAGAAAGCAATGCAACTAAATTATTTTAAATTTGTACACAGTTACATTTTTTTAATTATTTTAATTTTTTTTAAATTATATACAATTGACTATGACAATTATTTACCTTTAAACATTTTTTAAAATTATATACAAATGACAAATGACAATTATTTACCTTTAAACATTTTTTTAACTATGTACAAATGACGATTATTGACAATGTAAAATGCAGATTGCAGCTATACTTGTATACCTACTTTATAACAATCAATAAGTAGGTAATACCTAATATATAATATGTTACTGAACTATTTATTATATATATTTATTATATAAATGAAATAAAAAAATGTCTTTATTAATAACTATTCCAATTGGGTTTCTGTATTTCAAATATGTACATGAATATGTAAAAATATTATTAAAAAACAACTTTTTATTTTGACATAAATAATAATTAAAAAAAAAAAATTAACTGTGTGTAACATAATTATTAAGTATTTGTCAACTTCACTACTTCAGTGTCAAACGACGACCTCTTATTGAAGCCTCAGCATCAAACTTGTCAATTATATTATCAAAATCTATAGGGTATTCTTTTTGTATAATATATAAGATTGCTTAACTGCTCAATCGCTCTTGACTCATTGTGACTCTTAAGTATGTTTTTAATTTCCGTAGAGCTGAGAAACTGTGTTCATTAGATGCAGTATTTGTAGGAATAGTTAAAAAAATCTTTAATATATTTGTATAATTTGGGAATCCTGTCTGAATATCTTTAGATCTAATATAATTTATCTTTTTTATAATTGTATCACATTCATGATTTAGGTATAAATAATCTATTTACTTTTTTATCTCACTTGATAAATCATTTGATTCTATTTTGTATGCATAACAAACTTCCTCTATTGACTGATTAATAAGGTTTTTATTAAATAAGACATTATTCATAGAATTCAACAAACTTAAATAATTTTCTTTGAATTTACTCTTCATGCACATCATTACTGTATCTATAATTCCAAAAAATACATTTATACGAAAATGATCTTGAACAGTCTGTATAGTTTGTTTTTTGCCACCACCTAATTTTAATGGTACTGATTTAATGCGTGGAAGGTTAGGCTCACTAAAACCTTTATTTTTTGAAACAATAGTAACCTTTTCCAATACTTTCTGAAAATTGTAATCTGTTCTCAATTCTTCAAAACTTCTTATAGCTTCATTAGCTTACTGCATTATTTAATTATTATTATTAGTATTTTAACATTTAATCACTGACTAAGATTTTAGTCCGTATAATTAAATAATTATTTAATTAACTAATTAATTGAGTAATCCGATATAAAATATTGAAATGATCCATGGTTATTTTTTAATATCAAAATTACATTATATCAGTATAATTGTTAACAATAAAATAATTAAAATATTTTAGATTCTGAGTGAAACGATGAATGTATTGATTTTACAATGATGTATGTTTATTTATTTTTTTTGTGTCTGTGTACACGATAAGTAGTCGAAATAATGCTTCGATTTTGGACTTCAGTATCTTGTTCGATTGGAAAGTGAATATCGTTGGTGCATTAGGGAGGTCAAAATTTAAAATTCCCAGTACTTTTCAAAAGCGCCAAGAAAAACAAAAGAAAAATTAAGGAAAAACAGGAATTTTTACGCAAAATCGATTTTTCAGAAAATTGAATTTGGTTTTTGGTTTAACTTTAAAACAAATGGCCGTAGATACATGCAATTTTCACTGGTTGTTTATATTTGCATTTTCTATACACGACAACATTTTCAAAATATTTTGATTTAATTTGAACTGTTTATTGACATTTTCATTTTTCATTTTTTTTTAGTTTATTTTCTAGAAATGTCGATAAAATTTTATTTGTTGGTTGAAAAAACTTGAAAATTTAATAGAAGGCTCCTAGTATATTGTTTCAAAGGCAGATGAAAAATATTAAAAATCGTTAGTCACAGTTTTTTTTTATAAGCATTTTAAAGTTCAAAAATTGACAAAATATGGAAAAATCAAGAAAATTAGCAAATTATTTTGAGTTAAGAATTCGTAAAAATTTTTCTTTTTAAATCTAAGATTTGAAAATGTAATACAAGATTATTCATAAGTTTTTCTACCTTTATCAATAAAAAAATCTCTACCGGACAGTCAAATTCAATTTTTACGAGCCTTTGAAATTCAAATTTTTACAACATTGGATGTTCACTCGATTTCTCATGTAGCGATTTCCTTATTTTGTTGTTATTCATAAACGAATTATTATAGATACATGAAAATTTTATTCAATGTTTATATTAGCATTTCCTCCTATACACCATACAATTTTGAAAATATTTTGACTCTTTTTGAGCTGTTTACGGATATTTTCATTTTTCAATTTTTTTAGTTTTTTTTTCTATGAATATCAATAAAGTTTTATCTGTTGGGCCAAAAAGTGTAAATATTTAATACAAGGCTCCTGGTATATTGTTACAATATCAGTTGAAAAATATTAAAAATACATAGGCACAATTTTTTTTTATAAGCATTCAAACATCGAATTTTGACAGAATTTTTCAAAATCTCGAAAATTATTAATCATCGTAATTAATAAATTATAAACTGTTCAGTTTTTGTAGCTAAGGATTGAAAATTTAAAACAAGATTGCACGTAAGAAGTTAATTCTCTTACCGAAGAATCTAAAAAATATACAATCACAGTTTATTTTTATAGTCATTTTATGTTCAAATTTGGACTAAATTACATATTAAAAAACCTAGTTATTTTGTTGTGATTATATAATATTATTCGTGGGTACCTACTTGAAACTTCTAAAGTGTACTATTATATATCTATGATAGTATCAGGGTTTGTTATTGATGTTGATGTATAACGTGTTATAAGTACCTAATGGATATTGTGATAATGTGATATGATTAATTTGGAATTTATTATAGGTCAATTTTTTTTTAATACCATAGATATCGATATGTATATAATTTGTCTTAAACCTAGACTGACATACCGTCTTCGCTCAGAATCGTTTTTTTATACAATGATATTATATCATTGAATCACCATCCATTATACAGTGACCCACTTGTAACCTACTGTACAGCAGAGCGACATCCACTTACCCACCTTTTTTTACTGTTGTGATTGTCTGTGTGTGAGTGCAAAATGATATTTTTGCCCCCCCCCCCCAAGAAAAATTGTCGTGGGTGCAACTGCACCCTCATGCCCCAATAGTTGCCGCCTATGACTAGTGGGTCACTGTATAATGGATGGTATTAAATTTGAATTCAATGATATAATATCATTGTATAAGAAAAACGATTCTGAGCGGAGACGGTATGTCAGTCTAGGTTTAAGACATATATTATATACATATCTACAATGGCATTAAAAAAAAAATTGACCTTTAATAGGCATCTATAATAAATTCCAAATAATTCATATCACAATATCCATTAGGTACTTATTTATAACGCTTTATACATCAACAACAAACCGTGATACCATATCATAGAGATATAATAGTACACTTTAGAAGTTTCAAGTACCTACCCACCAATGATATTATACAATCACAACGAATTAACTAAAATAGTTATTTTAGGTTTTTTAATATGTAATTTCGTCCAAATTTGAACTTAAAATAACTATAAAAATAAACTGTGCTAATGTAGTTTTTAGATTTTTTGGTAACAGAATAAACTACTTACGTGGAATCTTGTTTTAAATTTTCAATCCTTAGATATTATAAAAGTTGAACATTTTATAGATTTTTAACTAGAAAATAATTATTCAATTTTAATTATTCAATATTGTAACAATATATCAGGAGCCTTGTGTTACATTTTTAACACTTTTTGGCCCAATAGATAAAACTTTATTGATATTTATATATGGAAAATGAAAATGTCCCTAAACAGTTCAAAATAAATCAAAATATTTTGAAAATGTTATCGTGTATAGAATATGCAAATATAAACTACCAGTGAAAATTGCATGTACCAGGTACCTACTGTTATTATTTTTAAAGTTACAAAAAAAAAACAAATTCGATTTTTTGAATAATCGATTTTGCGTAAAAATTCCCGTTTTTCCTTAATTTTTCTTTTGTGTTTCATGGCGCTTTATTACTTAGAATTTTAAGCACAAGTGCTAGAAGGAAGGACGCCGACGTCATGCCAATGAGAAATATACATTTTATTTATAGAAATTTGATTTTATACCTTACGTGTATATGATAATACAAGATTAGGTACCTTGAACGCGGTGTTTTCGATATAATTAATGTTTTTATACTGAAAAAATAAAAACAATATACATAATTTAATGAATGTTTTTTTATTATTCAACAATACCACTAATATTGTTTACTACAATAGTTTTAATAATTCTAATAATTCTATTATAGTTAATTTTATAAATCTATTTTTTCACGGATACATTGCAATTCGATGACTATATTTTCATTATGTACTGGATACATTTTTAAATCAACGTAATTACACTTGAAAAGGTTTTCATTCGTCGGACCAAAATTATTACATAAAACTTCGCAAACGTTGCCCCTCAATCGTGTGATGTTTGTTCGCGCCTCCATAAATACTTTTTCATTTTGAACTCCATCACATGTGAATTTTTCTTCCGCACTGAGAGTATTTTCTGTACTAGTTGAATACAATACAGTAAAACCATTCTTATTAGTAACTTCAAATGATAGTTCACCATCACTTTGTACAGAAGTTTTAATCGACCCGTCAAATTGTATGCCCATGTCCGAAAAACCAGCTTTCACCCTGTCAGCTATAGTCTTTGCAACAGTTTCACTATATCCCAATGTGGACGATCGCGTTGAAGATTTTTTATTGCCATATCCAATCTGTGTACTTTTTTCAATCTTTATAGTAAATTCTGCATGACAAGTACCATTTTTACAATATATAATATTTCCGACAGATTTCCATGTAGAGTCCAATGTAAAATTATTTTGTACAAAAAACGGCAAATTAGTACCTGGATTGTAAATTGTACCGCCAATACATTTCCCACTATCTATATTGCAATCTTCTCCATAAGTTTTGTACTTAGCGTAATACTCGTCACAAGTTAAAACTTCTGTCGAGTCTGATACATAAATTAAATGTAAAATCACAATGTTAAATAAAATATTAGAAAGCTTAAACGTATTCATACTGAATGTATTAAATTTATTAAGTCAATACGTTAATACATAATAACGATGAGTGATACAAACATGAAACAACGCACGTAAGTGTATTGGTGTAAATGATGATTCACATGACAATTATTCACATAATATTCGGTTAATCTATAACCTAAACTTGTGATTAATAATTTTTTCCTAATGATTATTGTAATATTCAGAAATGTTATCGACTTAATTAGTGCCGATGTGCGTTTGAATACAAAATATGTAATGATTAATATGAACTTATGCATTTGCAAGTAACTTATTATATTGAGGTTCAGCCAATAAAGCAATTACTCGGATTAATTTACTGATCTATTAATCTTTGCTTGAAACCGGTCAAGTTCAACCAAAAAAGCAATTTAAAGCTATCAAGTATACAACCATGGTGTGCTTTATTTCCGTGTAAGGTGAATGGCAGGGCCGTCATTTCAACTTTTTTTTTGGTGCCTAAATGGTTGAAGGCCATTCAAATCATTACTGGTCCACATATATTTTTTTTTTGGGGGAGAGGGTTGGTTAAGTGGGGACAAAAACTGTAGAATATTCGTATAATTTATTAAATTTATTATTTATTTATTTAAAACACTGAGGTATATCGGCGTTTATATTTATTATACTTACTAGACTGAATGGTGAATGTATGAGTGTGTACATAATATTATGTAATGGTGCTTTTTGCGGTGATTTCGACTGTTTCGAGTTCTCAGCCAGTGGCGCAACTAGACCTTATTATGGTGCCCTAGTAACAAAAATTACTTGGTGCCCTACAATATATTTTTTTCTTTATATATTTATATTTTATAGTATAGATAAAAATTATATATATACATATAAATTATACAAATTATATTATGGGTAGGTAGGTTCTTCAATTCATAAAAAAAAAAATGAATACATGTACATGTTAACAAAAGGTGGGTAAGTGGATGTCGCTCTTCTGTACTGTAGGTTACAAGTGGGTCACTGTATAATGGATGGTATTAAATTTGAATGCAATGATATAATATCAAGAAAAACGATTCTGAGCGGAGACGATAGTCAGTCTAGGTATAAGACATATTATAATATACTTTTCTATGGTATTAAATTATATGGAATTTATGAATAAATTCCTTAAAATATGCACAGTCTTATCATGAGCATAATTCTTATTCACAACAAAAACAAAGATCGTTAATATTGATTTTAATATGTATTTTCGTCCAAATTTGAATTTAAAATGTCTGTAAAAAATAACTGTGTTCATATATTTTTTAGATTCTTTGGTTACAGTATGAACTATTTATGATAACCTTTGTTTTAAATTTGCAATTTTTAGCTATAAAAACTGAACATTTTATAATTTATTAATTACAATGATTGATAATTTTCGAGATTTTGATAAATTATCTCAAAATTTAATGATTAAATGCTTATAAAAAAAATTGTGCCTATGTATTTTTAATATTTTTCAATTGCTACTGTAACAATATATCAGGAACTTTGTATTACATTTTTACACTTTTCGGCCCAACAGATAAAACTTTATTGTATTTATAGAAAAAAAAAACTAAAAAAATTAAAAACTGAAAATGTCCGTAAACAGCTCAAAAAGAGTCGAAATATTTTCAAAATTGTACAGTGTATAGGAAATGCTAATCTGAACATTCAGTGAAATTTTCATGTATCTATAGTTATTCGTTTTTTGAATTACAACAAAATAAGAAAATCGCTACATGTGAAATCAAGTGAATATCCAATGTTGTAAAAATTTGAATTTCAAACACTCATAAATTAATTTGACTGTCCGGTAGAGATTTTTTATTGATAAAGGTAGATAATCTTATAAGGAATCTTGTGTTTCATTTTCAAATCTTAGATTTAAAAAGAAAAATTTTTACGAATTCTTAACTCAAAATAATTTGCTAATTTTCGTGATTTTTCCATATTTTGTCAATTTTTGAACTTTAAATGCTTATAAAAAAAAACTGTGACTAACGATTTTTAATATTTTTCATCTGCCTTTGAAACGACATATTAGGAGCCTTCTATTAAATTTTCAAGTTTTTTTAACCAACATATAAAATTTTATTGATGTTTCTAAAAAAAACTGAAAAATGAAAATGTCCCTAATTCCACCTAGTGTCTTAGTCGATTTTATTACAGTAAATTGACAATTGACCATACAAGTATACAACACGAGCAATTGTGTTCCAAACTAGATTCACCTTGCGATCCTCAAAGTTATCGAACAAATTGTGTGTAAACTAAGCAATTGTTCATCAGACCAATGACAGTTGAAAATTGCCTGGCGATATTTAAAGTTCAAATTTTGACAAAATACGTAAAAATTATGAAAATGTGAAAATAATTATGTATGAGTTAGAAATTCATAAAAAAATTAATTTTTAAATCTAAGATTTGAACATTTAATACAATATGCATTATAAGTATGTTTACCTAACCTACAACATTCCTCCTAAAGTGTTGTTGGTGGGAATTAAAAAAAAGTCTACCATATATCCACAATAGATTTTTATGAGCGTATGAAGTTAAAATGTTGACCAATTTCATAAAAAAATCAAGAAACATTTTGAGTTAAAAATTTTTATTTTTATCCTAAAATTGAATATAATATATTATTATATTATAATAATTATTATGATTCCCATTTCCAGTTGTTCTACCCTTGACCCAAATAAAACATTTCAGAGCTGTAACTACTGTCATGGACTACTAGGAATCGGGTTTTTAATTTTTTATTAATTAAATTAAATTAATTTTATTATTATTCCACAATAAACATAGGTATTCAAAATTAAAATGCCACAGCTAGAATAATTGTAAAAAAGCAATAAAATGTTTATTTATTTAGAATCAGAATGACATAAAACAAATGTACCTTTATATAAAAATTAGATTTATGAAAACAATGCGTGTACCCAGGTATGTTTCATTTTTCAATATCACAATTATTTAAAATAATAAATTATTAAAATTTCAAATTATTGAGAATCGCGAGCTTAACCCTTAACTTGGCAAGCATTAAATGCCCCTAAAAATATTTTATTAAGCCATATTACGGTAAATGGGTGTTTTATCATTTATGTCAGTCGGCTCATAGAAAATTACAAAAACTTGGTTTGGCAACCATTTACAAAGAAGATAGTGACTTTAGAAAGTATTGTGGTATGATCGATAGCTTACCTTTTCTGCATCTGGATAAACTATAAAGTGATAAATGGAATGAAGTGCTTGAAAGAAAATATACCACCTCATGCAGAAGACTTTTTGTTTTATTTTGATTTTTATTATGTGAATGGTAAAAACAGGAGAGTAGGAACTGCTTCGTTTATTTACCTACCTCCCTTATTTCCACTGCCTATGTGGAATGTATATGAGTGAACATTTAAAAGTGGGCATCGCCCCAACAATAATACAGTGGTTTGGAATAACCGCTTATCAAAGCTCTGTGCTCAAAAGCATCCAACAACTTGGAATTTAATAAAAAAAACGGAAATGGAAGTTGTTGCAGACCAAGCAAAATTGGCGTTGAGTAATGTAGGAGACTGAGTACAGAGTACAAAACTAGGTACAAAACAATCAACTGAAAACCGCCTAAAAAATGTATGTGTGCAAAATAAAAATAATGATATATAAGTATATTAGATTTTCTTATGGCAGTTGGCCACAACATTAGAAAGCAATGCCACTAAATTATTTTAAATTTGTACACAGTTAATTTTTTTTAAATTATATACAATTGACAAAATGACAATTATTTACCTTTAAACATTTTTTTAACTATTTACAAATGATAATTATTGACAATGTAAAATGCAGATTGAAGCTATAATTGTATACCTACTTTATAAAAATTAATAAGTAGGTAATACCTAATATATAATATGTTACTGAACCATTTATTATATATTATATTTAATATTTATATATTATGTTATATCATTTTTTAACTGTGATATAATTAGTTATTGTTTAATGTCATATACTGGATGTAATTCTTTTTATAGTTACCTTAATTTAATAAAATAAATGTATTGTCTAGTGTAAATTATAATAAATATTAAATTAGATACATACCTAATAATATAATAATAAATTTAATAATAAATGACAAACAATTGTTTTCATTAATGTTTTAACAATTTAACAGTTTATTAATTTACATACCTAATATTAAACTAGTATTTCAGAATATTATATATTTTATTTTTATATTTAATTATGTAAATCATAATGAAAAAAGGTGCTCTGCTGTACAGTAGGTTACTAGTGGGTCACTGTATAATAGATGGTATTAAATTTGAATTCAATGATATAATATAATTGTATAAGAAAAACGATTCTGAGCGGAGACGGTATGTCAGTCTAGGTTTAAGACATATTATAATATTATATACATATCTACAATGGCATTAAAAAAAAAAAATTGACCTTTAATAGGAACTTATAATAAATTCCAAATAATTCATATCACAATATCCATTAGTTACTTATTTATAACGCGTTATACATCAACAACAAACCTTGATACTATCATAGAGATATAATAGTACACTTTAGAAGTTTCAAGTACCCACTAATGATATTATACAATCACAACAAAATAACTAAAATAGTTATTCTAGGTTTTTTAATATGTAATTTCGTCCAAATTTGAACTTAAAATAACTATAAAAATAAACTGTGGTAATGTAGTTTTTAGATTTTTTGGTAACAGAATAAACTACTTACGTGGTATCTTGTTTTAAATTTTCAATCCTTAGATATAAAAGTTGAACATTTTATAGATTTTTAACTACAAAATAATTATTTAATATTGTAACAATTTATCAGGAGCCTTGTGTTACATTTTTTACACTTTTTGTCCCAATAGATAAAACTTTATTGATATTTATATATGGTAAATGAAAATGACCCTAAATAGTTCAAAATAAATCAAAATATTTTGAAAATAATATCGTGTATAGAAAATACAAATATAAACAATCAGTGAGAATGTCATGTACTTACGGTTTTTTTTTTTAAAGTTACAAAAAAAACCAAATTCGATTTTGTGAAAAATCGATTTTGCGTAAAAGTTCCCGTTTTTCCTTAGTTTTCCTTTTGTTTTTCTTGGCGCTTTTGAAAATTACTTAGAATTTTAAGCACAACTGCACAAGTGCTAGAAGGAAGGACGCCGACGTCATGCCAATTTAAAATATACATTTTATTTTTAGAAATTTGACTTTATACTTTACATGTCTATGATAATACAAGATAACCTTGAACGCGGTTTTCGATATAATTAATGTTTTTATACTGAAAAAATAAAAACCAATATACATAATTTAATGAATTTTTTTTATTATTCAACAATACTACTAATATTGTTTATTACAATTTAGTTCTAATAATTCTATTATAGTTCATTATATAAATTTATTATTTCACGGTTACATTGCAATTCGATGACTATATTTTCATTATGTACTGGATACATTTTTAAATCAACATAATTACACTTGTAAAGGAGTCTACTATTCCATGTATCATTACATATGAATTCGCAAGCGTTGCCCTTCAATCGTGTCATGTTTGTTCGCGCCTCCATAAATATTTTTTCATTTTGAACCCCATCACATGTGATTTTTTCTTCCGCACCGACAGTATTTGCTGTACTAGTTGAATACAATACAGTAAAACCATTCTTATTAGTAACTTCATATGATCGTTCACTATCACTTTGTACAGAAGTTTCAGTCGATACGCGAAATTGTATGCCTATGCCCGAAAAACCAGCATTCACACCGTCAGCTATAGCCTTTGCAACAGCTTCACTATATCCCAATGTGGACGATTGCGTTGAAGATTTTTTATTGCCATATTCAATCTGTGTACTTTTTTCAATCTTTATAGTAAATTCTGCATGACAAGTACCACTTTTACAATATATAATTTTTCCGACAGATTTCCATGTAGAGTCCAATGTAAAATTATGTTGTACAAAAAACGGCAAATTAGTATCTGAAGTACCAAAGAGGCCGTCAATACATTTCTCCCGATATATAGAGCAATAATATTCTCCTAAAGTTTTGTACTTAGCGTAATACTCGGCACAAGTTAAAACTTCTGTCGATTCTGATACATAAATTAAATGTAAAATCACAATGTTAAATAAAATATTAGAAAGCTTAAACGTATTCATACTGAATGTATTAAATTTATTAAGTCAATACATTAATACAATAACGATGAGTGATACAAACATGAAACAACGCACGTAAGTGTATAGGTGTAACTGATGAAAATTTAAAACTTTGCACTCTTTTATTCACAATTCACATAATAGTCGATTATAATGTTTTATTGTTTGTGATTTATAATTTTTTACTAATGATTATTGTAATACTCAGAAATGTTATCGACTTAATTAGTGCCGATGCGCGTTTGAATACAAAATATTAGGTATGTAATGATTTATATGAACGTATGCGTTTGGCAAATAACTTATTATATTGAGGTGCAGCCAATAAAGCAATCACTCGGATTAATTTACTGATCTATTAATCTTTGCTTGAAACTTATGAACTATTTGAAACCGGCCAAGTTCAACCAAAAAAGCAATTTAAAGCTATCAAGTATACAACCATGGTGTGCTTTATTTCCGTGCAAGATGAATGGCAGGGGCGACATTTCAACTTTTTTTTTTTGGTGCCTAAATGGTTGAAGGCCATCCAAATCATTTCCAGGCCACATATATTTTTTGGGGGGGGAGGGGTGGTTAAATGGGGACCAAAACTGTAGGATATTCATATAATTTATTAAATTTATTATTTATTTATTTGAAACACTTAGGTATATCGTCGTTTATATTTATTAGACTTACTAGACTGAATGGTGAATGTATGAGTATGTACATAATATTATGTAATGGTGTTTTTTGCGGTGATTTCGACTGTTTCGAGTTCTCAGCTATTCGACAGGGACTCGTTTGCCAATTCCACCTAGTGTCTTAGTCGATTTTATTACAGTAAATTGACAATTGACCATATAACACGAGCATTTGTGTTCCAAACTAGATTCACCTTGCGATCCTCAAAGTTATCGAACAAATTGTGTGTAAACTAAGCAATTGTACATCAGACCAATGACAGTTGAAAATTGCCTGGCGATATTTAAAGTTCAAATTTTGACAAAATACGTAAAAATTATGAAAATGTGAAAATAATTATGTATGAGTTAGAAATTCATAAAAAATTTAATTTTTAAATCTAAGATTTGAACATTTAATACAATATGTATTATAAGTATGTTTACCTAACCTACACCATTCCTCCTAAAGTGTTGTTGGTGGGAATTAAAAAAAAGTCTACCATAAATCCACAATAGTTTTTTATGAGCGTCTGAAGTTATAATTTTGACAAATTTCGTAAAAAAAATCAAGAAACTTTTTGAGTTAAAAATTTATATTTTTATCCTAAAATTGAATATTATATATTATTATTTATTATATTATAATAATTATTATGATTCCCTTTTCCAGTTGTTCTACCCTTGACCCAAATAAAACATTTCAAAGCTGAAATTACGTCATGCAATACTAGGAATCGTGTTTTTAATTTCTTATTAATTAAAATAAATTTTAACTAATAAACATATTAATATTTAAAATTGGACTACTGAAATAATTGCAAAAAAGCAATAAAAAGTTGATTTATTTAGAATCAGAATTCAGAATGACATAAAACAAATGTACCTTTGTATAAATTTTAGATAAGAATAGAATATCCTTTATAGAATATAGATTTATGAAAACAATGCGTGTACCCAGGTATGTTTCATTTTTCAAAATCACAATTCTAATTAATTCAAATATATCTTTAAAAAAAAACTAAAATTATGCAAGTAAAATCGTAAAATGAGTAGGTAATTAAAATGAGTTAATTGTCAAAATATATAGCCCGAAAGTTTTAGTGTTTAAATTGTTATGGTCACGGAACAAATTCTGTGCTCACTTAGAATATTGTAACAATGTAACGTGCTGGTACGTTTGGTGCCTACTACTGTAATATAATAACAGACAAGTGGGTACCAGCACGTTAACGTTGCAGGTTGAAGACACTTCTTCAGATGATGTAGTCGTGGTTGATGATTAAATAATATAGACAGTTGTTGTATAATTGTGAATTTTATTATTACACTTCAATAATTTTACTAAGTCCAAATATTGTCATACAGAGTGGCGTGAAGGTGCTTGCACTAATGTCTAATGGGTGGTAGTAGGTACACGTCTGAATACAGGCCGATTCGGGCTCCCTTATATAGTTATATATGAGGTTCCCCGTACCCCTTGCCTATAGATACTGTATCTCGGGTCTCACGGATGTAATTTGTGTGGTCATCGTTCCAGCCCACGCATTAACGATTTCCCAATATATTCTGCGTATTACTAATTATTAATCTATGGTCTATTTCATTAAAATAATCATTTTACATTTTTAGTATCGTTGTGCTCAGTGCTTCTGTAAAATATATTACATCCGCCTATTTTTGAACCCTTCCGCCTGAGTCATGATATTATTCAGTGAGCTTGTCTCCTTTTGTTAAACGCAGAAGGAAATCCTATTTCCCCGTTTCTAATATCCGATTTATGCCGATCTACAGTATATTATACTAATTATGCACCTGTGGAATTAGTTTTATTGTTACGTAGTAACTTGCTTACTACCGTCTACATCTCCCCCTTTAAAAGTTGATTTTTATCGTCTAAAACGAGAAAAATTAACTCAATTATCCTTCCATTAGTTCAAGCGACAAGCACTTTCCTATGGTTACAAGTTTTACATACATCAATTATTACATTACATTCAATTATTACATGTTTACATAATATGTTTGTTACAAATATTTAGTTACATTATTGTAATTATATGGTACATTCCACCATATTTTTCTGGTTACATTTATTAAATATTATTGACAAAATACAAATTACAATCCACAATATTACAATATATATATATGCTTATTATATAGGTTAGTATCTTATGTGATTAACAATATATTTTTTTTTGTTTTACAACAATAATCTTATCTTAGTTTTAATATAATATGAATTAATTCTTTAATATAATGTGAATTCTTAAAATCTATTACAATATATTTTTTTTTCGTGCAATATATATATATATGATAAAATAGTGGTATATTATATATTCTTTTCATTACCTACCATGTTAATTATATTTAAAATAAGCTAGATTAATATATTTCTTTTTCCATCACCATGTTAATTATGTCCAATATATGCTAATATGTTCCTTTATGTATTTGTATATTATTTTATAAAAAATTTGATCCTAAATTTTCCTTTTTTTTTCATTTTAGATTCTGAGTGAAACGATGAATGTATTGATTTTACAATGATGTGTGTTTTTTTATTTTTTAATTTTTTAATTTTTTTTGTATCTGTGTACACGATAAGTAGTCGAAATAATGCTTCGATTTTCGACTTCAGTATCTTGTTCGATTGGAAAGTGAATATCGTTGGTGCATTGGGGAGGTCAAAATTTAAATTTCCCAGTAGTTTTCACAAGCGCCGGGAAAAACAACATAAAAATTAAGGAAAAACGGGAATTTTTACGCAAAATTGATTTTCCAAAAAATCGATTTTGGTTATTGGTATAACTCTAAAACAAATGAACGTATATACATGAAATTTTCACTGGTTGTTTATATTTGCATTTTCTATACACGATAACATTTTCAAAATATTTTGATTTATTTTGAACTGTTTAGGGACATTTTCATTTTCCATTTTTTTTTTAGTTTTTTTTCTAAAAATTTCAATAAAATTTTATTTGTTGGTTGCGAAAGCTTGAAGTAGTATATATTTGTGCTTTCTGAGCACCTTTTTTACAGGGAGATTTCTTCATTTCAAGGGGGCATTTCTACATGCTCCACCGTGTAACACATAATCTCAAAAACCCTAATGTTCCTTCTGAGCACCTTTTTTACAGGGAGATTTCATCATTTCAAGGGGGCATTTCTACATGCTCCACCGTGTAACACATAATCTCAAAAACCCTAATGTATGTTCTGAGCACCTTTTTTACAGGGAGATTTCATCATTTCAAGGGGGGCATTTCTACATGCTCCACCGTGTAACACATAATCTCAAAAACCCTAATGTATGTTCTGAGCACCTTTTTTACATGGAGATTTCTACATGCTTCACAATGTAACACAACAATTTGATAAAATATATATTATTTATTAAATATTATTTTATTTACAAATACAATTATATATTAATTCTAAACAAATATTTATACAAGTTTTCTTACTTCTCTAGTAAAAGGTACATATTCTACAATACGATCATGAATTAATAAACAATAAGCAGTTACACCTGTAAGCGAATCTGAAGCTTCAATTTCCAATTGAACATCCACTGCTGAGGCTGTGGCTGAATCGTTCTGTTTCGAAGTATCGATAACTATAATTGGAGCGTTTGTCAGAAAAGTAGAAGGACTCAATATCGGATTACGAATACTTTTTTCATAGTACGATTCTTGAAACGATGTATACATATTATATAATAAGGTGAAATTATTTTTAGTAAAATCTAAATTCAAATTATCGTATGGATAAGCTATAGAGTTCAGAAATACTTTAACGTTTGTTAAATTACAATGGTCAAATATACTACAATCTTTTGTTAGCAAATTCTTACGTCCTTTTTGTAATCCAATTATGATAAATCGTGGTTTTTCTAATTTTGAAGCAGTTTTCAAATTCCATACAACTTTTTTAGTGGTTCCGAGTTCAGGATATTCAAAAGTTTCAAAAGATCTAAAAGGGATAAATAGACTTTTTTCTTTTTCTATAAGTTTCAATAATTTTAACCTTTCCTCGTCGTCAACCGTTATATGTGGGACCTTCCAGACTATTTTATTTAAGGTAACTTTACCTTCAGTGACAGTCGCACCACTTTTAACTTGTAAAGCATTTAAATCACTATGACTTCGGGTTAATATTAATTCCAATCTAGAATTCACTAATATTCTTTTATAGTCCTCAAACAATCCTAACCAATATTTCAATGGTATGCAAGCACTAAATTCACCTTTTTCATTTTCCGATTGCGTTGCGTTTTTAAAATTCCAACCAGCATTTTCATAACAATTGTAGTTATCTGGCGTACCGGATAAGTAACCTTTCAACGAGCTAGTGATTCCAAGAACACGTGTGCTATCTACTTCTATCCCATTGATTTCCAATCGTATTTGTTCGAATAGGTAAGAGTAACCGTTATTAGATAGTTTCACTTTGGTAGCATCAGTAATTGTTCCTCCTAGAAAAATAAAGCTTTCGTGTAGATATGGATAAACATCCGTTTGCTGGATTGATATACGTATTTCATCATTATTATTAAATGATGTTGTATACGGTGCGTATGAATGATATTCAATTTTCGTAATTTTAGAATCCGTCTCGTACTGTGAAGTTATATCCAAAATATCACTTTCAGGCATTCTACTTTAATTGATAACCCAGAGCTTGTAAAATTTTTTTATTCTTCACCGTCAATTTTTTTATTTTATTTGATGTTACTGCTAGCACTTTAGTCTTATGACTAGTTGTACTGATCTGAAGTAGTGGGTTTATATTGAATTTTAATCCCATCTCAAGAGCCGTAACGTTTAATATGTAACACGATTGTCAATGCTTCACCAAAATTATCAATCGGATTATGATCTTGATCAACTAACTGAACGGTTATCGAATCAATATTTGTTTTATTCAATTTGTAATATATTAAATTTGGCGGTGCCTGAATTACTTTCGACCCTGTCTTTCCACTCGGGAAAAACTCATAAATCGAATGACTCTGAAGATGGTTGCTGAATGATCCTTGAGCTATATTACACATTACTTTTATAGAATTAATTGTGCTTAAATTTACAGCTTTTTCCGATCGAAGAATGTTGTATGGATTATATACTCGTTTTTCAAAACCGAATACAGGTGCTATACTATATGGATATTCAAAGTGTAGTATTCCATTACATTTTATATACGATCTGAAATCATCAGGATCAACCGTAATGTCGAATGTTAAATTGGTTAAGTTTTTACTATTATAGGCAACTATTTGCTTCTTAACTCGATCCTTAATATCTTCAATTTCATAACAACCCTCTTCCAATGTAATAAAACATATCATAGGATCATTATTGTTTTCATTATCAACTACTTGTATAGAAAATTTATTATTATTTTCATTAATATTTGGGAATGAATTAAATGACTGTAAACATAACAAAGCTATTTCTGAGTCATCGTAAAGGTTTATAGGCGGAAAATAATTTACAGATAATACAGTCGAATTTCCAGTCAAACTTAATGTAATAGATTCATGCATTGTAAAAATTCAAGACATAAATGACCACAGTTAAATGTATTGAAGTCTTGATAGTTGGAATAGTTATATACTATTTTGAACTGTCTGAAATAATGTTGTAATTCAATTGGTGGAGGTAAATCACCAAAGCTATCAAAATATACAACTTTGTCCTTATTTTTATAAAACGCTACCCAATGACTTCCGTCGCCTGAAGATATATCCAAGTTTAATATACCACATTCAACCGTATGTGGTTTTTTAGGTAAGTTATCACGTGAAAAGACTCCACGGAAATGATTGATTTTCAACTTTACAACATATTTTATAATATCTTGAGACGAAAGCGGTCTGTCAGGTAGCGTAATCATCAGTTTTTTTTTAACCTATTCTTGTTTGAATTCAAACCACTACCTTTTTTTCTTTTTGAATTTTGAACCGCATTATACACACTAGCACCTCCAGACATCAAACTACCAAGTGCTGACAATCCTGCAAATATAGGTATTAAGGGAATTGCACCTCCTGACTGTCTCGGTGCTAAAATCGACCTTTTACCACCATTCTTTTTCTTTGAGATTCTTTTTTTCTTCGCTGCTAGTATACCATTTGTTTTTATAGCACGTTTCCGTTTACAACCCATACCTATTTTTCTTTTAGCTTTCATTGCGTTTGTTACTGCGTACGCAACTAGTTTCTCTTTTCTAGGAGTATCTTTTGCTTTAAATCTTTCCCAAGCACGATTTTCTAACACTTTATCAGCTCTATGTCTATCGTCTAAATTTTTGCTCGTTGCATACACAATATCGTGATCACGACAAGCAGCATCCAATGGGTTTATTCCTTTATCGCCACGATCTAGTCTCTTTTTTAATTTTGTGCCAGGACCACAATACTGATATCCTGAAACATGGGCTTCGAACGGGAGACTATTTATAAGGGAGTTTACAAATCCTTTACCAGTCTTGACTGACTTACACTTGCGAGTTGAACGCGTCATCGATAACTGATTATAAATTAGAGAATTCTAGAGTATTTATAAGAAAATAATATGGATTTGATAGAACAGAAAGATAAATTGGATGTTATAAATGTAGATGTTCAGGTAGTAAGAAAACCATCAAGACACGGTTCGTTATTACCAGATACTATACGTGCTATACTAGTTGGTCCCAGCGGTTCAGGAAAAACAAATATAATGTATAATCTGATCACACATGTAAACGGGTTAAGATTTGAAAATATTTATTTATACTCGAAAACCTCTAATCAGGAAAAATATGTTTTATTAAAAAAAATAATAGATGGTATACAAGGTGCTAATTTTTTCCTATTTACAAGCGCTGATAAGGTTATAAAACCAAACTTAACGAAGAAAAATTCTATTATAATTTTTGATGATGTGATATGCGGCCCACAATCTGTAATCAGAGAATACTTTAGCATTGGTAGACATTCAGGTGCCAGCTCCGTATTTTATTTAGCACAGACATATTCTAAAATATCAAAACAGCTTGTAAGAGATAACGCAAACTTTTTAATAATACTGAAACAAGATGATACAAATTTACGACATATATTCAACGATCATTCGTCTACAGATATGGATTTCTCAGAATTTCGGAAAATTTCTCATTTATGCTGGAATCGTAGCTATTATGGGTTTATGGTTATTGATAAAACTCGAGAAATGAATGAAGGAAGGTATAGATGCGGTTTTCATACATTCATTAAAATAAAATAATTGTATGTGCTTATACCTATATATAAATATACCATCACACAGTTATTATCCGCATAGTGTTATCAGTAGTCATACGATACAGGTATATTACATTTATTATTAACAATGAACAAAGAAAAAGTCTTGTTGGACAATTTAATAACATCAAAAAAAAATATACAACGAAAAATAATGGAAATGAAACGTGGTGTTATAGATTCTGAAAACTATTTCCGTGAAGCATTTAAGCCGATAATTGAACCATTGAGTACACATGTGAAACAAAATGTAATATGTAACACACGGTCAACTGAACTAGAAAATAAATCAGAAACCCCGTGCATTAGTGAAGAAGATAATGATGATGAATTAAATTCATCATATGAAAATTTTTTAAATAACCGTCCTAAATCAACACGTTATGATAAATCTTATGGTATGTATTATGATAAAAATAGTGATTCATATAAAATAGGAAAACATTCTGTTACTTTTATTCACGGTAAATTACTGTTGCTTAATAAATACTACCAATTTACACCAGGACTATGGTCTTTATTATGTGAGAAGGAACCAAAAAATACAACTATAGCAGATATAGAATCTTATTACAATATTTTGAAAACTAGTGGAGTCCATTTAAAAGCAGATGGAAAACCTAGAACCTCGAGATACCATAAATGGGTGACTGTTGTAAAACCGCTGTATGATCGAATGAAAATGGAGGAAAAACAGTTTAACGAAGAAATAAGTAAAATTAATGAGAATACAACTCCTCGAATTAATTTAAAATCATTTGACAATCATTTATCTAATTCAAGCGCTAAACGCAGAAAAATAACACAAGAATTTGAACCATTTGATTTTAATCCAGAAGCAAACAGTTCCATGTCTACAAATCCATTAGTTGAAAAGATGTTTAATTTTACTTCATCACCAAAGACTATGAAAGGTTCTGGTTTATATAAAGATGTCTTACCTCAAACCCAATTAGTTTATTATGACGATCCGAATGAGCTAGTAACTAGATTAAATCTTTTGACATCATCACAAAGTGTTGGTAATACTGGTGTGAATAATGAAATAATATCTATTTTAGAAGAACTACGTGAGAGAAATATTATAGTATAATGACTACCTTAGAGAGTATAGCTAATGAGTTACATCGGCCAGCGAGAAAAATATTTCCTAGACGCAGTGTAGTAACGCGGTTTATTGATGACCTCTGGCAAGCTGATTTAATGGATATGCAACCTCATTCTAAACAAAATTATGGTTTTAAGTATATTTTAGTTGTCATAGATACATATAGTAAGTACGTATGGCTTGAGGCGTTGAAAAATAAAACATCGAAAGAATGTACAAAAGGTATGTTTAATATATTGAAAAAAGCTCATCCGAAATTATTACAGACAGATAATGGTACAGAATTTTACAATGCTCAATTTCAAGATTTAATGAAAAAATACAAAATTAAACATTACAGTTCATACAGTGTTATTAAATGTGCAATTGCGGAACGCGTGATCCAGAGTCTTAAAAATAATATATATAGACATTTTACTGCTACTGGTACATGGAATTGGTATAATACACTATCAAAAATTACACAAAATTATAATAATACAAAACATAGAACAATCAAATGTACACCGAATGAAGCTCGAATGGATACAAACAAAATTAAATTGAATACACAAATAAATGATACATTATATAATCCAAAATTTAAAATTAATGATAAAGTAAGAATATCTAAGTATAAACATATATTTAGTAAAGGATATACACCAAATTGGACAACGGAAATATTTACAGTTTCAAAAGTTTTACAGACAAATCCAGTAACTTATCAACTAAAGGATGAATCAGACAATATAATCTTAGGTGGTTTTTATGAACAGGAAATTAAATTAACTGATTTTCCAAACACCTTTCTCATTGAACGTATTGTAAAAAAAGTTGGGAATAAAATGCTTGTTAAATGGTTAGGTTTTGATTCAAGTCAAAATTCATGGATAACATCATCAGATATTTTAAAATAATGTTTTTTATGTAAAATATGTAATACTTTTATAATAAAATATTTTTTCATTGAAGTCAAAATTAATTATTTCACATGATCTCCTAATCCTCAATAGCCTGTTTCAAAAAAACATGATGTATCCACAATCGATATAAAAAGCACCATCTGGCGGAAAAATTAATCAATGAAAATAAATAATACTTCTGTATTTTTATCCTATAATTTTAGTATAGTATTTATTTTATCTTTAACAATTATTTAATAAAAAAGTTTATATTCAACTTGTTAAGTATGGAATCTATATTCTTAATCAAAAATGTTTCAGATCATTTTTTTTTAAATCTTTCAATTTCAATTAATTCTATTGATTCTGATGGTTGGCGGTTTGAAATAATTTTCTTCATTCTTTCCGTAATACAA
Organism: Macrosiphum euphorbiae; assembly: GCA_949089665.1. Classification (NCBI taxonomy): domain Eukaryota; kingdom Metazoa; phylum Arthropoda; class Insecta; order Hemiptera; family Aphididae; genus Macrosiphum; species Macrosiphum euphorbiae. The sequence continues at coordinate 77,873,329 of CARXXK010000003.1, forward strand.
CTGTAAAACATAAAATACATAAGCGGTAATGTTATAAATTATTATAATATCATATCGAACAACTCTATTTCCATTATATATTATATATAATATGTAGTTTTTTTCTTATTTAATAATATTCTTCTTGAATATAGTATGTGGTAATAATATAGTATTAATTAATATATTTTTTTTTATTAAGGGGTCTCTATAGACAACTTCTTATACACCCGTTAGTATAATATTTATTCTGTTTTTAGCTAAATGTAATCTTTATACGTTTTTATTATTATTATTATTTTGTATAGTTTAGCTAACCAGTCATAAAATATGTTATTAACATAATATTTAATTAAAGTTTCTTAAGTTTTAAAACTTAAAATATTGATAATAATAATCAGTCAAAGAGACTGTGTTCTTTTAGCATGTTTTCATTTTCTATTTCATTTTTAACTTTATGATATAGTTACTGTTTTTTTTATATTTTCAAAAATAAATAAAACTGAGATAATATCAGTGATTGATTTTTGAATACTCTGTATAATATAATTCACTTTTTATTCAATTAACTTTTTTTGTTTAGCGAAATGTGTGAAAAATATAATTAATATAAATAAGGTATTTTATTATTTTTCAAGTAAAAGAGTATGTAATCTTTTTTGTTTTTAATTCATAGTTTTTTTATTTTTCTCAAATATTTTGCTCAACTGATATGTTTTGAATAGACTGTATTTAATTCATCACGTTGACGCTTTCGGATAACCGAATTTAGATTTACTAAGAATGTTAACGAGCTATTTTAGCGACACATGAAACGATTGAGTAAACAATCGTAACATGGGGCCTTTGGAAAGACCACTGGAACCTTGCCATTTGTACGCTAAACCCATTGTATTTCATAGTAAATCTTTATCTTTGGAAGGTATTTTCTATGAATTTACGAATATACAATCTATTATGAAAACAAATTCAATGATGATAAACAAGGTTGAATATAATATTTATTTGTGTGTGCGTACGTGTGTGTGTGTGTGTGTGTGTGTGTGTGTGTGTGTGTGTGTGTGTGTGAACTCACTCAGTGATTATGTTCATGCGACCAGATATTGTTAATAACAGCAATAACACTATGTTACTATCATACTTTCATCATCCGTGATCCAAATGTGTGTGTAAAAAAAGTAATTTGCTTACTGTATAACGTACACATGTTTATAAATATCTTCAAAATCTGAAATGTTTGTATAATCATAAGATTGAGAAACTATTACTGAAATCAAACTATGTTTGTAGTAATTATATTTACCTGAATTATAAATGGAATGGATTATATGAATCATATCTATCTCTGTCGGTTTTATCTTGTATGAGTAAAATGGTACATTTATTACAGGATATGATGTATTAAAATTAATAATAGTCAAATATGCACGACATTTCGCACACCGACTAAATTGACTATATGTTTGCAGGCCTTTAACAGTCTGAAATTGACGGTGAAATCCCTTTAAATGGATTTGACAATTATTGTTTTCATTGTCAATTCGCAAACAAGACAAGGAACAATAGTGGGTCGGTACTGATTTCAGGTTTATACTTAAATAAATTTCTTTAAGTATAAAATTAGAATTATTTAACTTGAATAAATCTAATATTTCCTGTTCATCATATGCAAATGAAGATGCCATACATCGGACCGTTTCATATGAAATAATTGGTTTCTGAACATTCGGATCTACATCATTTGGAATAGTCATCCTTCTAGTTAAAAAAAAAAATATTTTAGATTAAATTAATTAATACTGATAGGTACATTGTTTATACGCTCATTACGTTAGAAAATTGATACGTTTTTTTTAAAATCTAAACCACTTTTCGTAAAATTTTTATTAAATTAGTTTTATTTGAACGATTATAAAACTTGAACAGTATTGAGCATTAAAAACATTTATTATCCTTCGACAGATATTATATACACAAGAATGATATAGGTTATAATTTACTACAATATCATTCGATATATAATTATAAGATAAAGTAATAAATAATAACAAAATAATTTATTTATTTCGATTTTATTATCAGCGACTATATATCGTTCAATTTATCATATAATACATTCAATCCTTTCTGTATATTTTTTTCACAGACGAAAGTTGTATATAATAAATTTTTATAATCGTTGATTAATATCTGTTTTTTTTCTTTTAACTTTTTCCTGGTAGCTTTCAAAGACGCGTTCTGTATTTTGACGTTAATATCTCTCATTTTGTTTTTGAAAGTGGCTTCGTCCTTATCCATTCCACGGTTATTTTCCTTCAGTTGTTTTAATATGGAATTAATTTCTTCCCAGATTAATGATTTTTGTGACTCCATTTTTTTTTTTTTTTTTAATTCTAGAAAATTGTTATAGAATTTGTAAACTATCTACTAGTAATAAAATAATAACAAAAATATAATATAATATTAATTATAAACTAATAATATATTTAATAATTATTCATAATAAATTTAAAAAAAAAAAAATTTAACCTGATCTAAACCTTTCACGTTTAGATTCTGTTACCGTAATAAAATCTAACCTTTTACCGAAACATTGTTCTCGATTGCGAAAATTTGTAACCTATAAATCACTATATTTTCGACATATATCCATTTTTTTCTCTTAATAAAACTAATTTTACATTTAACTCTTTTAAATAAGACAAATTTGGTTTAGAATTTGTTCTACTTAAATAAATAGTGAATTTGAGGTTTCTAATTTTTTTAAGATCTTTAACATTTATTATTTTATTTTTTTTTTTTTTTCTTAATCAAAATAATCATTACGATTTTAATATTTACTTTTATCCTTCAACAGCATTTTTAAAATATATATTAAATAACAATATAATTAATGTTTTAAAGTGTACACATTTAAAATAATTTTAATAGTTATACATTTATAGTATATAAATATAAAATGAGAAATTATCTCTCAAACATCTTAGATAATTGTTTTATTGTTAGTTTTTTATTTATGAGATATATTTCTCATTCTATCTAAAACAAAAATTCTGAATATGTTACGGGTACAGGTACGGAGTCAATACCAGTAGGGAACGGATTACTTTGTAAATCAACACCTTTAGTTAAGAACCGTCCACATAATATAGATCGTGTATAATAATTAATAACAATAATCTTTAAACGCTTGTATGTCTTTAAATCGAACAAACTGGTATAAAGGATTGTAAGTTTGAAAAGTATAACCACTAGATCTTTCATGATGATAACATGCACTGCTACAATACTTTTGGTCCCTAACATTTTGTATACACAGTTCAACTAATGTATAATTTCTAAGTGGATCGGTTAAAATATTTAATACATGGTCCTTTACCATAAATGGATAATAATCTCCAACTAACATAAAGGTGATTTCAGGGTTAAAACGATAATATTCTAAAGATTCTAGAACATTGTTGATTGTTCTATTTCGTATATTGTTTGAATCGATTGAAGACATATTGTAATTTATAAAAAAATTCAACCCGTAAAAAAAAATAAATCCATGCTCTAAAAATTAGGATAAATAATTTAGTTTAATAAAAAAGTAATTGTAAAAAATAAAACAACATTAAATTAGATTTATAACTATTTTATGATAGCATAACTAATGTTCAACAATAAAATTTTTATTTTAATTGAATATTGTTATTTATTCGTTTGATTCGTTCCATATGTAACGTACGCCTACCTACCTATAATATTTTTTTTTTATAAAAATAATATCTATACTAATGATATATAGGTACTTACATTGTTAATTTGAGAAGTTGAAATATTTGAAAAAAAAATTGAACTTTTTCCGTGTATGTTTGTGTTGAGCGTTGTGAGACAATATGATATATTATAAGTTTGTGAGACTTAATGAGATCTTAATGTTTAAGATGAAAATGTTGACTCCCTGATAATATGAGTACTGTTATATAGACGTTTCGTTGAAGTGGTTATTAGTTTTTATAATAATATGTATAATACACATTATATAATATTCGTTTCGACTAAACGTTTATATTGCAGTGTTATCGCTGTTTTTTTATTAAACATTAAAGACTGCGACAGCTCTATTCATTAACGTAACAGTGATTTAAATTATTATTAATTCCTAAAAAATTATATTATCAATGTAACGTCAATGGTTATTAGTTTTTATAATAATATATATAATACACATTATATAATATTCGCTTCGACGAAACGTCTATATGACACTATTATCGTTTTTTTTATTAATTATCAAAGACTGCGGTCAGAGCTATCACAGTATTTGATGTTTAATAAAAAAAACTATATCCGTATCTTGTTATTGCAGACGCTGTCCACTACTATTACTATTTATATTATTATTATTACTATTGGTCTTAATATAATATAAATTGATTAGAAAATACAAATAGCAAGTCACTTTTAGAGGTAGAACTTAAATCCACTCAACGTATTTTAGTTACAAATTATCTACTGTTAAAGATATATTTAAAAAAAAATGTCATTTTCTAATTCGAACATTAGTGATTACGAAGAATCAATGACTGAAAGCGATGTAAGTACAAAATTAATATTAATTTATATTTATATATTTTAAATTTATATTTTTATAATATAATATATTTAATAGTTATATTTGAATAATACTGTATTACACTGGTTCAGTATTATACCCATTGAATACGATGTATATATTTTTACTAGATTTTCAGTAACCAAATTGTATATAATTTCAGAACAATTATAACGAGGTAAAACCGGATACCACAAAAAAACAAAATAAAACAAAAAGAGATGTGAAATTGAAAAAAAATATGTGCAAAACAAAAGTTAAAAAAGTATGTAAAAAAAAATTAAAAATTAAAAAATTTACAGTATAATAAAAAAAATTAAATAAAATTACAATTTTTATTATTATTATTAATACCTATAATTATTTTTTTTTTTAGAATATTTCATATCTGGATAGAATTGGTCCTTTAATTAAAGATGTGAAAGTAAATAATGAACTTATTAATTCGATGATGGTGAAACAAAGTGATGAAATAGTAAACATAAAATTACCATTTGATAACGAAGTATGTAGTGATTACTGGACAATAAATCATTATAAAATAAAAAATATTCAAAATCTTATTGCTACAGACAGGTAATATATATTATATAAATATATGATTCTTAGAATTTACATGAATAAAACTTACAATGACTAACTCCTAAAAAAAAATAATTTAAGAAATTCATTGGTTGATGTATGTAATAGTTAAAAGGTTCTTATAATATATTAATGTGCCTGTATGTATGTATATATATTTGTAATGTAAAATACTTATCATTTTAATGATGTTATAGATGGAAAGAAGCTGAGTGCAGTGTAAAAGTATCGATAACTGATTTAGCAAAGGATCAAGGACTCGCAAACGATTTATCCAACATCATACAAACAATATTTACACGGTTCATGTCTAATCCAAACAAGAAAATAGGATGTATTAAAAAATCAAAATCATAATAAATCTGTTTTTAATGGCTGTTGAAAATTAAAATAAAAAAACCAATATATTAACTAATCGTACATTTATTTTTAAAAGTGATACAAAAGTAGTGTATATGATTTAGTGTCATGATGTGTAAAAATAAATTACAGGTTAATAGCTGATGTACCTAATTCTAACTCTTGTAATATCATATTTGATAATGAGTTATAATGATATTGTAATAATTCATACATAAAAGAAATATCATTAGTTTCTATATTAGTATAACTTAAGTTATAATTCTGAATATATGAGTTTGTAAATTCATTCCGTCGACAAGAAGAGGGTAACCCGTTAATATCTGCCATAATTAATGCATATGCTGTGTCAAAAGTCTTCTGGTAACATGGTAATTTTTTCTGCTTCTCGATTATATAGAGATCGATACAAGCTCCAAGCTGATTCAGCCTTTGCAAATCGACATGTGATAAAGTTATATAATTTTCATTAGAATATAATATGATTGAAGACTGTTTCACATTAACGGAATAGCTTAAGTTATCAGTTATTCTTACACGTTTACATCGGTTTCGTAGATTATCAATAATTGCTTTATAATTATTTTCACACATTAATGATTGCCATTGGTCTAGATCGAGACTTAAACTCTTTTTAGTAATCATACATTTTAATATTACAACAATCGAAATCTTTTTGTTAACTAACAAACCTACTGTTACACTTTTCTTTCCATATTGACGAATTTCAAATTCTGACCTTGAGACAATCGGTGAAATCATATTGTGGCGAGCTTATAATACTTACCGATATATTTTTGTTCGTTCTGACGATTATTTTTAAAAAAATTATACTATGATTATCAGAGTGTTAATTGTATACTGATTATATTTTATTCATACAACAACGTTTTATACTAAAAAAGTTAAATACAATTTCAAAAAAGTAAATACGTGACCTAATTGATAAGTGTGGAGGGAGGGAGCTTATTATTAATTATATATCTCGTATTATTCCTGCAAATTAAATGAAACAAACATCTGCTACCTAGATTTGAACCTTATATATTGAATTAAAAACTTCACGTCTTATCCATTAGGTCACGTATTTACAAGATATAGAATGGAATAATAACACATTTAAACTTTTTTTATAAAATACAAAATTTTATTTTAATATCGTTCATACGTTTAAGCAGTTGAGCGAGTGACATATTTAGTTTACAATTACATTAAGTTCTTCCATATTTGGTTATTATGTTTTCTACAAAGTGGTTACATTTCGATAATAATACATAAATACATTTGGAATTATGTCTCGAGTGTTCGATCCATGGAATGTCATCTTTCTTCCAGTCATGTAATACAAGTCCGCAAGAGAAGCATTCCACAATATCTTGAACCCCTGTATATATAAAGCCGCATTCAGACCATACATATTTGTTTTGAGGTATAGTTGACGGAAATATATTATATGTTTTTAATCTTGATGTGAATGTATCATATTGCGGATATGTTGGATATGGTTGGTTTCGTATTAAAGAAACTAATGAAGAATAATTGCTGGTGGTTTTTTGAAAGTTCATGTTTTTTTTTTATTTTAAAGAAAAAACATTAAATTGGAAATTTTTACTTAAAAAATAAATGTATAAGTGAAACAAGACAATAAAATAAAAAGCATAACTTGGTTTAACAACGGATTATTCGTTACTGAAATGTATAGCTAACTTAATTTTAGTACGAGTGACTATAAAAAGTTCAGTGTCGCCAACACTTATGAGTAATACATTGATGGTAAAAACATATTTATTTTGTTTGTGTAACAAAATGATATAGACACAGTTATGTGTTGTGTACTTGTGTTGTACACAACACATAACTTTTACTTGTGTACAATTTGTGTTACACGGTGGAGCATGTAGAAATGCCCCCTTGAAATGATGAAATCTCCCTGTAAAAAAGGTGCTCAGAAGGAACATTAGGGTTTTTGAGATTATGTGTTACACGGTGGAGCATGTAGAAATGCCCCCTTGAAATGAAGAAATCTCCCTGTAAAAAAGGTGCTCAGAAAGCACAAATATATACTACTGCTTGAAAATTTAAAAGAAGGCTCCTAATATGTTGTTTCAAAGGCAGATGAAAAATATTAAAAATCCTTAGTCACAATTTTTTTTTATAAGCATTTAAAGTTCAAAAATTGACAAAATATGGAAAAATCACGAAAATTAGCAAATTATTTTGAGTTAAGAATTCGTAAAAATTTTTCTTTTTAAATCTAAGATTTGAAAATCTAATACAAGATTACTCATAAGATTGTCTACCTTTATCAATAAAATAATTTCTACCGGAAAGTCAATTTAAATTTTTATGAGCGTTTGAAATTCAAATTTTTACAACATTGGATATTCACTCGATTTCTCATGTGGCAATTTCCTTTTTTTGTTGTAATTAAAAAACGAATTACTGTAGATACATGAAAATTTCACTGAATGTTTATATTAGCATTTCCTATACACCCTACAATTTTGAAAATATTTTGACACTTTTTGAGCCGTTTACGGACATTTTCAGTTTTCAATTTTTTTAGTTTTTTTTTTCTATAAATATCAATTAAGTTTTATCTGTTGGGCCAAAAAGTGTAAAAATTTAATACAAGGCTCCTGATATATTGTTACAATATCAGTTGAAAAATATTAAAAATACATAGGCACAATTTTTTTTTATAAGCATTTTAACATCGAATTTTGATAGAATTTTTCAAAATCTCGAAAATTATTAATCATCGTAATTAATAAATTATAAAATGTTCAGTTTTTATATCTAAGGATTGAAAATTTAAAACAAGATTCCACGTAAGTAGTTAATTCTCTTACCGAAAAATCTAAAAAATATACAATCACAGTTTACTTTTATAGTCATTTTATGTTCAAATTTGGACGAAATTACATATTAAAAAACCTAGTTATTTTGTTGTGATTATATAATATTATTCGTGGGTACCTACTTGAAACTTCTAAAGTGTACTATTATATATATATGATAGTATCAGGGTTTGTTATTGATGTTGATGTATAACGTGTTATAATGGATATATGGATAAATGGATATTGTGATATGATTAATTTGGAATTTATTTTAGGTCAATTTTTTTTTTAATACCATAGATATGTATATAATTTGTCTTAAACCTAGACTGATATACCGTCTTCGCTCAGAATCGTTTTTCTTATACAATGATATTGAATCATTGAATTCAAATTTAATAGCATCCATTATACAGTGACCCACTTGTAACCTACTGTACAGCAGAGCGACATCCACTTACCCACCTTTTTTTTTTTCTACGTTTATATTTTTTAACTTTTATTGAACTGTCCGCAGAACTAGTTTCAATATCTGAACTATCGGATTCTGTCATATATATATCTAAACATTAGGTACATATATAATATATATAAACTATATTTATTAATTTACTTATTCAATTAATATATTCTGTCCGCGTATGTAATTACCAATAGTATTTATCCTACATGTATCTACTATTATTATTTATAAACGATTAATACGTAACTATCATCACCAAAATTAATTATACATATATATAATTACTTACAAAATAAACAACATGCAACATAATTATTCATAAAATAAATTGCGTAAACTCGCGTTGTACGTCGAAAATGGATGAGTACCTACCTAATAACACGTAAAACGTTCAATCGCCTATGCTACGCGTGTTAAATGTCGATACGATTTATCTCCTCACCAGTTCCGCTCACCATGTTCCGCGATGTTTCATGCGTACGCGCTTGTACTGTGTACCTACTAACCTAACACACGCCCGTTGCTATACAACGCATGTATTTTACGTAAATTATTACGCGCCTAGGTTCGCCGTGATCTTTTTTACGAGTAACGCGTTTGAATATTATTAAACTATTACTGGGTAGGTAAGCCAGCAATCTTATAACAAGATTCAACTACCTTTTTCTTATATAATTCTATTAAATTAATTTATTATTCTTTTTTTTTTTTAAAGATTTAATTTTCTAATTTACGCGCTTTTTTAACCATTTAATTTCAAACACAAAAAAAAATTAACTGTTCATTAATCATTAACAATTATTCTATCCAGTGGCGTAGCCAGGATTATGAAATGGGGGGTGTTTAAGTATAGTTTAAAACCAAGTTTTTACAGTTTTTGTATATAAATAAATTTAGGGTTCGTAACTTGACTTGTTGCACTAAATATTATCGAAATATGATGCAGTCAAAGTTGTCAAAATATTCTTAAATATATACTACATATTCTTTAATATAAACATACTACAATTTTGGTAATAAAAAACTAAAAAATAAGTAGGTACCTATATAAATAATTTATACACGGGCTTACTAATTTTAATATAGGTAGGTACCTATATTGATTATTGTGATGGACGGAGTACACTATTGTATGTTTTGTACATTTTTAAACTATTGTGAAATAAATCAACTTGATTTTTAAAAATACTGGAATAAAATACTAGGTTAATAAATATGTAATAAAGAATAACGTGATATGCGAACACCGTAATAAACGAACACGTATATCTACTGATTTTCATTTCTTCGTACAATCTAGAATGTAGATGTCAATTATAGTTTTAACACAGTCTTGTTATAAAGAGACTTATAAAATCTTACATACCTACCATATTACCATAACTATACGAAAATATAGCAAACCGTTTAGCCAAGCTCCACCAACAACTTTAACAGCCCTCCCAATCATTTACTAAATTTTTTTAATTCAATTTTATAATAGTATGGTTTTAGGCTTCGGCCTCCCCAAATATCAAAATTAGAGCCTATTGTACCTCACCAAACATAATATTTTTAAAGATATTTTTCAATGTTATCCAAATATGATTTTTCCCGACAATTTTATGTATCTGCATTTAAGTTAGAAAAATGCAAAATATGAATAAATATGCGAAAAATTGCTCAAATGAACACTTTTAGTAAAATATGCAAATTCAAACTTTGTTTGATTAGACATTTAAAAAATTTAAATTTTATAACTTATCTAAAATAATGCGAGGAGTCCTAAACCCTATAAACAATATTTTTATTAGGGAGGAAAATGTCAATGGGGGGTGTTTAAACACCCAAAACCCCCCCTGGCTACGCCACTGATTCTATCAACTTATTCGTAGTAATATTATACTAAATCTTATCCCAGGGCCCCTATAATTAATTCTTTTTTTTTCAAACAATTTTCAAAATTTGACGTCAATTACTTTTATTCCATAAGGTCATCTACTGCCTTTTAATTCAAAATCTATTTTCATCAATACCTATATCATTTAATTTCTTTCAACAATTATCTATCATTCTATATTTCAATTCATAAATTCAATATTTCACTCTAATCAATTATTCCCATATATAATTCAAAATGTTACGGACGTGCATCAATTTCCAAGATCAGCCTATCGCCGTCTACTTTAATTCATTAGATCAGTCCCTGCTGTCTATTACCATAAAATATTTAGGTCAGTTCCTGCTGCCTATCACAAAAAATCTTAGATTGGTCTACTTACCATAAAAATCCTAGATCAGTCTACAGCTGTCTATTACAAAATACGTATATAGTTCTTATCAAGCTTGTTTCCTATTTTTTTTTATTTTTATTTATTCAAATATATTTTTTTTCTAATATTTTACACCTCCACCCAGAAATAAAATAAACGCTGATCAGGGAACAAATTCTGTGCTCACTTAGAATATCATACTAACAACCAGAATAAATATGCAAACGCACACAAATCTGTGTTCTACTCATAATAAAATGTAAATAAAAAACAGTAAAACTTAGTTAAAGTTAAAAAGTTGAAAAAAACATATTAATCATAAGATTTAGTTTAAGGTTCTGTTACATAAAAACCAAAAATATTTTTAAATGTTTCTTTTATTTCTTCTTTCTGAAATTCTGACTAAGAATTTCATGTTTAGTTTTCACAAATAACTGTTGCAAGTATAACATTAAATTACAACACATTAGTCATATATGTATTTCTAAATTTTACATTACAATTAAACTATAAATACGACAAATATGAAAAGTATGATAGTATAATTTATTTAGAATTTAAATACATTATTTTTTTATTATAAAATTAAAAAATAAAATTATCTTATAATGATAATTAATAGTACATTGACAAATAATTGTATTCACTAATACAATTCAGATTGGAACTGAAGGTAATTGGTGTTCGCTTAGCTTTCTTGCAAAGAAGTTTGTATTTCCTTGTTGAGAAGTAAGTTCCATGAGTGGGAAGCCTTTAATTTATATATTTAATTAAATTTGATTTTTAATATTACAATGATTAGTAAATTTATCTACTGTAGGACATCCCAAATCGTTTAACAGCTTGAGGTGGCTTTTGATCCAATTGTTTAGAATAAAACACAGGTTTTTATGTGTGTTAACTCTAAAAACATTAAAATAATAAAATATCTGTTACAATGTATTAGTAGGTGTTATAGGAAAGTAAATATTTAAATGTTTGAACAGAGAAGTTTTAATTAAGATTTAATTTTAATATTAAGAGGATGACACACCCGTATGTGGTGACTCAGTCTTACAAATGTACAACATACCAAAAAACTGTTTTACAGGGGACAACTTTTATCTTTCTGTGTGGGTAGTAGTGGCTTCAAAATTTCTGAGCATATAGGGTGGGAAATTATCTATGCAACAGTGTGAAATCAAAGTTATTTGCTTCTAAACATTTGGTTTTTTTTTAATTTTCTTATATAACGTGATTGGATAGTGCTATTAACAATGCTTTATAGTTGCACAGATATAGTTCTTCTTGTGTTGTGTTGTGAAAATTTGGTAGTTTTACAACAAATATGGTGCAAGATAAGTTGTCCCGAGCAAAACAGTTTTTGCTATGTTGTACATTTGTGAGACGGAGACAACACATGCGGGTGTGACATCCTCTTGACATTGAAATAAATGTATTGTGTTCAAATAGCATGGCATCGGAACATTTGATGAAAAAATCATGTATCTAAAGTTATTATTTTAGTTATACCAAAAAAACAAAATACATTTTTGTCAAAAATTGGGGTTTCGTAAATATATAACCATTTTTCCTTATTTATTTTTTTGTTTTTCCCGATGTATTTGAAAACCCTTGGTAATTTTCAATTTTTACCTGGCATCTAACTAGATTCACTTTTCCTTCAGAATAGATCCTAATGTCCAAACTCGTGTGTTTCCTTACAATTTAAATATGTTGAGGTCCTCAGTATTAATGAAATTTTATTCTTGCCCAGTAAAATTGTATTGCCTAAAAAATTAAAACTTTGTTAAAAATATGTCAGTGCACCATTTGTTTTCACTTTTTGAACTACGAGCAACATGCAAATGTGAGTAACTACAGTAGATCTAATTTTGTACTGTAAGCTTTAATATTAGAGTAATATGATATGATATAATATTATAATAATCAAAGTTAAAAGCAAAAATATTTAAGGAAGCACTTTTTATATTTGTATTTCATTTTTAAAACAAGTCATGGATATTTTAAGATTTAAACATCTATAATTATTTATTTATTCATTTATAATGACCAAACAGGCAAAGCCTTTTGATACACATATAATCCACACACACAATCAGATATACAATGTGTCCCGTGAACAGGTGGGTATGTTAGTTAATGGTACAGTAAAATTGCTTATATGGTACACCATATATTTCAGTTTTGAAAACCATAATAAGTATAATCCACTGTATCAACTAAAAACTATAAACCACTAATTAACTTTTGGTTTTGGCAAACATTTAAGGGGACGCTATACCCGCTTTCATTGTCTCCGTCTTACAAATTCACAACATAGCAAAAACTGTTTTGCGCTTGAATGAACCTAGAAGGCTACAATCATAACTAAGAAACGAGAATTTCACCACATAAAAAGGAGAACTATGGCTGTGCAACGTAGTTTATAAATTCTTTTATAAAAGCGATATCAAAAAAATAAAAACAACGTAGCACAACCAATGTTCTCCTTTTTATGTGGTGAAAATATAGTTTCTTAGTTACGATTGTAGCCTTCTCAGTTCTCGGTTCTTTTCTGCGCAAAACCGTTTTTGCTATGTTGTATATTGTAAGACAGTGACAACACATGCGGTTATGGCGTCCTCGGAAACTCGAGTAATATACTTACATAAGTGTGAGTGAATTAGACATTGTTAATTTTGTAAGGCTTTTCTGGGTGAATTAAAATCATAAACTGTAACGCCTCCAAATCCTTTGTTTGTCTGTCATTTTCTTCTAATTCATTGGAGAAATATAATTTTCTGAGAATGTCAAGTTGTAAAAAATATCTAAATAGCTAATTCATGAATTGTATTAAATAATTTTACCTCTTAAATGATTTACTAGTCGCGCTCAGAGTAGTACCAGAGTTGCTGTAAATTATTAAAATTTATTTTTTAATGTTTACATTATTTCTCTATCCCAGACAAGTGGTTTGGATTATGTTTTGAGACAGCCTCTGGCCATACTATCTACTTTAGCCATTATTTCCTTCTATTTTCATTTTTTGGAAATCTAAATGTGTGAACAAATTTATAAGAAATATAATCAGTACAACTGGATAATAATACTTCCACATGCAAATTAAAGTAATGTGCCGGAAGATACTTTGTATGTTTTACTAAAAAGAATACACTTATGCATGGTAATTTTTAACTAAAACGTATGAATACAACTCTGCACGAATGTAGTTTGTATTTCTGTTCAAATTTCAATTAATCGAATGATTCTAAAATCAAAAGTCGGCCAAATAATAATATTATGTTGTTATTTATTTGATAACAATTATTACTATCTTACTGATAAGTCAGAACTGTTATCTATTGGAGGTATTTCTGGTCGATGTGGCGGGCATTTAAATTTTACTGAGGTCTGAAACATAGGTAATGCTGCCTCCAGATGTTTGAATTAAAAGTGCGAGTATAAAATGGAAACGATTAGAAATAATAATAAAAAAACCTCAAGTTCTATACGGTGAATATTTGTACAACATTCAAAAAGAATGCAAAACTATATTTCGTTGGAGATCAAGTTCAATGAAGTGTCCCAGGTCCCAGTATTTTAAAAACCGATTTAAATATTGATAGTCCAACTTCACTATCCAATATCTATTGAACACGATCACGTACACGAGTCAAATGTAAATATGCTTTCTGCAGTAAAATTATAAAAAATATGAAGGCAAAAGCCCCAATAATCAACCACGCACCTAGTCAAATTTTTTCAATTGCAATATTATTTGTTCCGGAGAGTGTATTAGCCGAATTGCCGATGGAAGATTATTTTAAAAGAAATATTCGAAATCATAGAGGGTATAAAATTCCACCAAAGCCGAGATGTTGTAACTTGTTACATATGAGGAAATGTTTAATATTATAATAAATGGATGTAAAACCTTCAATACGTATCCAGCTCCAAGATACTCGCCTTGGACTTACTATACTTGGACTTTAAGTTGGCTGTAATAAATGCCCCTAAAAATATTTTAGGAAACCATATTACGGTAAATGGGTGTTTTATCATTTATGTCCGTCGGCTCATAGAAAATTACAAAAACTTGGTTTGGCAACCATTTACAAGGAAGATAGTGACTTTAGAAAGTATTGTGGTATGATCGATAGCTTACCTTTTCTGCCTCTGGATAAAGTGATAGATGGAATGACGTGCTTGAAAGAAAATATACCACCTCAAGCAAAATTGGCGTTGAGTAATGTAGGAGACAGTGTACAGTGTACAAAACTAGGTACAAAACAATCAACTGAAAACCGCCTAAAAAATGTATGTGTGCAAAATAAAAATAATGATATATTAGTATATTAGATTTTCTTATGGCACAACATTAGAAATCAATGCCACTAAATTATTTTAAATTTGTACACAGTTAATTTTTTTTAAATTACATACAATTGACTTTGACAATTATTTACCTTTAAACATTTTTTAAAATTATATACAAATGACAAATGACAATTATTTACCTTTAAACATTTTTTTAACTATGTACAAATGACGATTATTGACAATGTAAAATGCAGATTGGAGCTATACTTGTATACCTACTTTATAACAATTAATAAGTAGGTAATACCTAATGGCTAATATATAATAATATGTCACTGACCTATTTATTATATAAATGAAATAAAAAAATGTCTTTATTAATAACTATTCCAATTGGGTTTCTGTATTTCAAATATGTACATGAATATGTAAAAATATTATTAAAAAACAACTTTTTATTTTGACATAAATAATAATTAAAAAAAAAAATTAAC
The DNA here is from genome assembly GCA_949089665.1 of Macrosiphum euphorbiae. Classification (NCBI taxonomy): domain Eukaryota; kingdom Metazoa; phylum Arthropoda; class Insecta; order Hemiptera; family Aphididae; genus Macrosiphum; species Macrosiphum euphorbiae. Next base: position 77,889,204 of record CARXXK010000003.1, read on the forward strand.
TGTGTGTAACATAATTATTAGGTATTTGTCAACTTCACTACTTCAGTGTCAAACGACGACCTCTTATTGAAGCCTCGGCATCAAACTTGTCAATTATATTATCAAAATCTATAGGGTATTCTTTTTGTATAATATATAAGATTGCTTAACTGCTCAATCGCTCTTGACTCATTGTGACTCTTAAGTATGTTTTTAATTTCCGTAGAGCTGAGAAACTGTGTTCATTAGATGCAGTATTTGTAGGAATAGTTAAAAAAAATCTTTAATATATTTGTATAATTTGGGAATCCTGTCTGAATATCTTTAGATCTAATATAATTTATCTTTTTTATAATTGTATCACATTCATGATTTAGGTATAAATAATCTATTTACTTTTTTATCTCACTTGATAAATCATTTGATTCTATTTTGTATGCATTACAAACTTCCTCTATTGACTGATTAATAAGGTTTTTATTAAATAAGACATTATTCATAGAATTCAACAAACTTAAATAATTTTCTTTAAATTTACTCTTCATGCACATCATTACTTTATCTATAATTCCAAAAAATACATTTATACGAAAATGATCTTGAACAGTCTGTATAGTTTGTTTTTTGCCACCACCTAATTTTAATGGTACTGATTTAATGCGTGGAAGGTTAGGCTCCCCAAAACCATTATTTTTTGAAACAATAGTAGCCTTTTCCAGGTTAGTTACCCTGGCCCCGCCACTTCCGATTTATAAATGGAAATTAATGTCAAATTATGTAATATCATTTGTAATTATTTGTAACCACAAAAAAAAAATTTGTAACCCACCCACTTCGGCTCAAAACGAAGTTTCCATGTGGCGGGACCACGGTGACGTCACTACAGCCCGCCACTACAGAAGTTCGACTTGTAGGTACTTGAAACCTAGTGGAGATTATGTAATATCATTTGTAATCATTTGTAACCACAAAAAAAAATTTGTTCATCGATCCATTTGACTAAATGGTGCATGTCAATTATTTTCAATTTTCATTAATTAGTACTCACCCATGTTCAATTGTTTACCCTGTTAATAATTTTTTTTGAAACTTTTTATTGTTTAAAACAAATGTATTATTTATTTATACCTTTATATTATATATAATATGTTTTTTACATTTTTTCACATTTAATGAAATAGCCTTACTCAGAAATGGTTCTTGTTTTCAAAACAAACCTATATACGTAACAGGATATGACAAAGTATTGATGAACAATACTTGTTCAGGAGATTCTTTGTTGTCAATTTTAGTGGTGTCTGTTGCAGAAAGCAATAATTATAAAAAGTATTTAACAGAAGGAAAAAATAATAAGAATGTAGCTAAAAAATTGTACAGAGATCGCGTATATTTGCTTGCACTACATTTTATAACGGAGAGCAAAAATCTAATTGGAGGTATAATGTTAATCAATACAGTAGACACGGCTGCATCGATGTGCGATGATTATTGGAAGATATGCCATCGTATATTAGATTAGATACTTGTCAAAATATGCTATGTTTTGAAAAAGAAAAAAGTTTGGCAGGATAGGTTGTCATTACATTTCTTGGCGTCGATGAGACTATTAATTTACAAAAAGAAATAGACGATTTTTTTCAACCAATTACAAAATGCTGTGTATCAATAAATTGTAATTGCTCAAGAGAAGTGGTTACAAAACCAACCAATCATATAGTAGTGGAACTATTGTCAATACCAAAAGGTAAATAAAAACATCTTAATTATTTTAAAAGCATACGGGGAAGTGGCAAAATATCCTAATACCGTTATTTGTATTTTTTAGTCATTGCTTATTTAAAATAATAATAATAATAATAATAATAATATTAGGTACGTACTATAATAGTGATATTAGCTATAATTAGAGCCATTTGATATTTAAAATTAAAAAATAAAATTTGATTTAACTATTCTGCGCAAAATTGTTATTCTCTAAAAACCTGCCTTTTCCCATACTTTCTGAAAATTGTAATCTGTTCTCAATTCTTCAAAACTTCTTATAGCTTCATTAGCTTACTGTATTATTTAATTATTATTATTAGTATTTTAACATTTAATCACTGACTAAGATTTTAGTCCGTATAATTAAATAATTACTTAATTAACTAATTAATTGAGTAATTCGATATAAAATATTGAAATGATCCATGGTTATTTTTTAATATCAAAATTACATTATATCAGTATAATTGTTAACAATAAAATAATTAAAATATTTTTTACTGTTGTGATTGTCTGTGTGTGAGTGCAAAATGATACTTTTGCCCCCTCAAGAAAAATTGTCGTGGGTGCAACTGCACCCTCATGCCCCCCCTAGTTGCCGCCTATGACTAGTGGGTCACTGTATAATGGATGTTATTAAATTTGAATTCAATGATATAATATCATTGTATAAGAAAAACGATTCTGAGCGGAGACGGTATGTCAGTCTAGGTTTAAGACATATATTATATACATATCTACAATGGCATTAAAAAAAAAATTGACCTTTAATAGGCATCTATAATAAATTCCAAATAATTCATATCACAATATCCATTAGGTACTTATTTATAACGCTTTATACATCAACAACAAACCGTGATACTATCATAGAGATATAATAGTACACTTTAGAAGTTTCAAGTACCTACCCACCAATGATATTATACAATCACAATGAAATAACTAAAATAGTTATTCTAGGTTTTTTAATATGTAATTTCGTCCAAATTTGAACTTAAACTAACTATAAAAATAAACTGTGCTAATGTAGTTTTTAGATTTTTTGGTAAAAGAATAAACTACTTACGTGGAATCTTATTTTAAATTTTCAATCCTTAGATATTATAAAAGTTGAACATTTTATAGATTTTTAACTAGAAAATAATTATTCAATTTTAATTATTCAATATTTTAACAATATATCAGGAGTCTTGTGTTACATTTTTTACACTTTTTGGCCCAATAGATAAAACTTTATTGATATTTATATATGGAAAATGAAAATGTCCCTAAACAGTTCAAAATAAATCAAAATATTTTGAAAATGTTATCGTGTATAGAAAATGCAAATATAAACTACCAGTGAAAATAGCATGTACCTACTGTTATTATTTTTAAAGTTACAAAAAAAAACAAATTCGATTTTTTGAAAAATCGATTTTGCGTAAAAATTCCCGTTTTTCCTATTACGTGTGTATGATAATACAAGATTAGGTACCTTGAACGCGGTGTTTTCGATATAATTAATGTTTTTATACTGAAAAAATAAAAACAATATACATAATTTAATGAATGTTTTTTTATTATTCAACAATACCACTAATATTGTTTACTACAATAGTTCTAATAATTCTATTATAGTTAATTTTATAAATCTATTTTTTCACGGATACATTGCAATTCGATGACTATATTTTCATTATGTACTGGATACATTTTTAAATCAACGTAATTACACTTGAAAAGGTTTTCATTCGTCGGACCAAAATTATTACATAAAACTTCGCAAACGTTGCCCCTCAATCGTGTGATGTTTGTTCGCGCCTCCATAAATATTTTTTCATTTTGAACTCCATCACATGTGAATTTTTCTTCCGCACCGACAGTATTTTCTGTACTAGTTGAATACAATACAGTAAAACCATTCTTATTAGTAACTTCAAATGATAGTTCACCATCACTTTGTACAGAAGTTTTAATCGACCCGTCAAATTGTATGCCCATGTCCGAAAAACCAGCTTTCACCCTGTCAGTTATAGTCTTTGCAACAGTTTCACTATATCCCAATGTGGACCATCGCGTTGAAGATTTTTTATTGCCATATCCAATCTGTGTACTTTTTTCAATCTTTATAGTAAATTCTGCATGACAAGTACCATTTTTACAATATATAATATTTCCGACAGATTTCCATGTAGAGTCCAATGTAAAATTATGTTGTACAAAAAACGGCAAATTAGTACCTGGATTGTAAATTAATGGTAGTACATGTCTGAATACAGGCTTATTCGAGCTCCCTTATATATGAGGTTCCCCGTACCCCTTGCCTATAGATACTGTATCTCGGGTCTCACGGATGTAATTTGTGTGGTCATCGTTCCAGCCCACGCATTAACGATTTCCCAAATCCCAATATATTCTGCCTATTACTAATTATTAATCCATGGTCTATTTCATTAAAATAATCATTTTACTCTTTTAGTATCGTTGTGTTCAGTGCTTCTGTAAAATATATTACATATTTACATCCGCCTATTTTTAAACCCTACGTCCTGAGTTTTTCAGTGGTTTTGTCTCCTTATATTAAACAGAAGGAAACCTAACCACTTCCTTTTTAATATCTGTTTTATGCTGATCTACAGTATATTATGCTAACTATGCACCCGTGAAATTGGTTTTTTTGTCACGTTGTAACTTGCTTACTACATCTCCCCCTTTAAAAGTTGATTTTTATCGTCTAAAACGAGAAAAACTAACTCAATTATCCTTCTATTAGTTCAAGCACTTTCCTATGGTTACAAGTTTTACATACATCAATTATTACATGTTCACATAATATGTTTGTTACAAATATTTAGTTACATTACCTATTGTAATTATATGGTACATTCCACGATTGTCGATTCCACCATATTTTAGATTCTGAGCGGAGCGATGAATGTATTGGTTTTACAATGATGTGTGTTTTTTTTTATATTTTAGATTCTGAGCGGAGCGATAAATTAGCATTTTCTATACACCATACATTTTGAAAATATTTTGACTCTTTTTGAGCTGTTTATGGACATTTTCAGTTTTCAATTTTTTTAGTTTTTTTTTTCTATAAATATCAATAAAGTTTTATCTGTTGAGCCAAAAAGTGTAAAAATTTATTTTCAAGGCTCCTGATATATTTTTACAAAAGCAGTTGAAAAATATTAAAAATACATATGCACAGTTTTTTTTTATAAGCATTTAAAGATCAAATTTTGACAAAATCTATCAAAATCTCGAAAATTATCAATCATTGTAATTAATAAATTATAAAATGTTCAGTTTTTATAGCTAAGGATTACAAATTCAACACAAAGGTTCTCATAAATAGTTCATAATATAACCAAAAAATCTAAAAAATATATGAACACACTTATTTTTTACAGACATTTTAAATTCAAATTTGGACGAAATTACAAATTAAAAAACCTAGAATAACTATTTTAGTTATTTCGTTGTGATTGTATAAAATTAGTGAGTACTTGAAACTTCTAAAGTGTACTATTATATATCTATGATAGTATCACGGTTTTTGTTGATGTATAACGCGTTATAAGTATATAATGGATATTGTGATATGATTAATTTGGAATTTATTATAGGTACCTACCTATTATAGGTCAATTTTTTGTTTAATACCATAGATATGTATATAATATGTCTTATACATAGACTGACATACCGTCACCGCTCAGAATCGTTTTTCTTATACAATGATATTATATCATTGAATTCAAATTGAATACCATCCATTATACAGTGACCCACTTGTAACCTACTGTACAGCAGAGCGCCACCCACTTGCCCACTTTTTTCTGGTCACATTTATTAAATATTTTTGACAAAATACAGATTACAATCCACAATATTACAATATATAATATTTGCTTATTATATAGGTTTTTTAGTATCTTATGTGATTAACAATAAATTTTTTTTTATTTTACAACAATAATCCTATCTTAGTGTTAATATAATATGAATTAAAAATATAATATAATATGAATTTTTAAAATCTTTTACAATATATTTTTTTTTTCGTGCAATATAATATATATATGATAAAATAGTGGTATATTATATATTTTTTTCATTACCATGTTAATTATATTTAAAATAAGCTAGATTAATATATTTCTTTTTCCTTATTCAATTAATATTCTGTCCGCGTATGTAATTACCAATAGTATTTATCCTACATGTATCTACTATTATTATTTATAAACGATTAATACGTAACTACCGCATCACCAAAATTAATTATACATATTTATTATTACTTATAAAATAAACAACATGCAACATAATTATTCATAAAATAAATTGCGTAAACGCGCGTTGTACGTCGAAAATGGATGTGTAGGTAGGTACCTACCTAATAACACGTTCAATCGCCTATGCTACGCGTGTTAAATGTCGATTCGATTTATCTCCTCACCCGTTCCGCTCACAATGTTCCGCGATGTTTCAAGCGTACGCGCTTGTACTACGCTCGAATATTATAAAAAAAACAATCTCCGGTTAATTACTCCGTAAATCCCTCTAATAATATTCGACTTCCTATCCCTTATTTTTCTTTTTACTAATATATCTCTCTAAATGATTTAATTTTCTAATTTACGCGCTTTAACAATTTAATTTTTAAACACAAAAAATTAACCTTTCATTAATCATTATTAATTATTCTATCAACTTATTCGTAGTAATATTATACTAAATCTTATCCTAGGGCCCCTATAATTAATTGTTTTTTTCCCAAAACTTTTCGAAATTTGTTGCAACTACTTTTATTCAATATGGTCATCTACTGCCTTTTAATTCAAAATCTATTTTCTTAAATATATCAATTAATTTCTTTCAACAATTATCTATCATTCTATATTTCAATTCATAAATTCAATATTTCACTTTAATCAATTATTCCCATATATAATTCAAAATGCTACGGCCGTGCATCAATTTTCTAGATCAGCCTATCGCCGTCTACTTTAATTCATTAGATCAGTCCCTGCTGTCTATTATAAAATACCATAAAAATCTTAGATTGGTCCTTGCTGTCTATTTACCATAAAAATCTTAGATCAGTCTACAGCTGTCTATTACTATATACGTATTACAAAATACGTATATAGTTCTTATCAAGCTTGTTTCCTATTTTTTTTTTTATTTTTTTTTATTCGAATATTTTTTTTTTTTCTAATCTTTAACACCTCCACCAAGATATAAAATAAACCCTGATAAGGGAACAAATTCTGTGCTCACTTAGAATATCATACCAACAACCAGAATAAATATGCAAACGCATACAAATCTGTGTTCTACTCATACTTCATAATAAAATGTAAATAAAAAACAGTAAAACTTAGTTAAAGTTAAAAAGTCGAAAAAAACATATTAATCATAAGATTTAGTTTAAAGTTCTGTTACATAAAAAACAAAATTATTTTTAAATGTTTTATATGGTCGCTACAGCTATATCTTATATTACAATTTATTTCTTCTTTCTGACTAAGAATTTCATGTTTAGTTACATTAAATTACAACACATTAGTCATATATGTATTTCTAAATTTTACATTACAATTAAACTATAAACACGACAAATATGAAAAGTATAATAGTATATTTTATTTCGAATTTAAATACATTACTTTTTTATTATAAAATTAAAAAATAAAGTTGTCTTATAATGATAATTAATAGTTCATTGACAAATAATTTTATTCACCAATACAATTCAGATTGGTAATGAAGGTAATTGGTGTTCGCTTAGGTTTATTGCAAAGAAGTTTGTATTTCGTTGTTGAGAAGTAAGTTCCATGAGTGGGAACGGGTTTGAACACCAGTAAACCTATAATTTACATATTTAATCAAATTTGATAAATAATATTACTATGATTAGTAAATTTACCTACTGTAGGACATCCCGAATCTTTTAACAGGTTGAGGTGGCTTTTGTTCCAATTGTTTAGAATAAAACACAGGTTTTTATGTGTGTTAACTCTAAAAAAAGGCAGGTAAGTGGATGTCGCTCAGCTGTACAGTAGGTTACAAGTTGGTCATTGTTTAATGAATTGTATTAAACTTGAATTCAATGATATAATATCATTGTATAAGAAAAACGATTCTGAACGGAGACGGTTTGTCAGTCTGTATATTTTATATTGTCATTAATTATTTTATTTATTTAATTATTATTTTTTTTATTCGTGCTACGGTGATAAACAAATTGTTAGAAATTAAAATCCCATTTTAAGCGGTTTTTCGTAATTTTTCAGTACTTTTTCCCGTGGCATTAAATAACTATTGAGAAAATCGAAAAATGACCTCTCTAAAGTACCATCTTGGTCGAATTTGCTAAAAGATAAGGTACTATATGTTGAAATCAAAGCACTCCTTCTGGTAGAAATTTTGTATACAGGATATAAAAAAAATAAAAAAAAAAATAAACACCATTGTAAAACCACTAGCTTCCTTGCTCCGCTCAGAATCTAAAATTAAAATAATAAAATATGTGATACAATGTATTAGTAGGTGTTATTGGAAAGTAAATATTTAAATGTTTGAACAGAGTATTTTTTAATTAAGATTTAATTTTAATATTAAGACTTAAGATGATGTCACACCCGTATGTGGTGACTCCATCCCACAAATGTACAACATAGCAAAAAACTGTTTTGCGCAGGACAACTTCTATCTTTCTGTGTTGGTAGTAGTGGCTCCAAAATGCTCCAAAACCAAAATTTCTTAGCATATATTGTGAGAAATTATCTATGCAACAGTGTGAAATCAAAGTTATTTGCTTCTAAACATTTGGTTTTTTTGTTTTTTTTTAAAATTTTCTTATATAAAGTGATTGGATAGTGCTATTAACAATGCTTTAAAGTTGCACAGATATAGTTCTTCTTTACGTGTTGTGAAAATTTGGTGCAAGATAAGTTGTCCCGAGCAAAACAGTTATTGCTATGTTGTACATTTGTGAGACAGAGACAACACATGCGGGTGTGACATCTTCTAGACATTGAAATAAAAGAATTGTGTTCAAATAGCATGGCATCGGAACATTCAATAAAAAAATCATGTATCCAAAGTTATTATTTTAGTTATACCAAATTGGATACTTTTGTGATATACCTACTTACCTAAGTGTGTGCATACATTATTAAGTTCCTAAGGCTTTTCTGGATTTATTAATATCATAAACTGTAACATCTCCAAATCCTTTAATCATTTAATTCAAAGATGTTTAGCCATTAATTCCTTCTATTTTTATTGTGGAAATCTATAGTTGTGAACAAATTAGACTAATGTTATTAAGAAATATAATCAGTACGTACAATTAGAAAATAATACTTAGGTACCTACGCATTAAAATTGACGTAATGTGGCTAGGCGATACTTTAGATGTTTTACTAAAGAGAATACATTAATGCATGGTAATTTTTAACTTAAACGTATGAATACAACTCTAATGTAGTCTGTATTTTGGTTAAAATTTCAAATTATTGAGAATCGCGAGCTCAAAATCGTGGGCACTTCGGCAACGAAAAAATAATAACATTATGTTTTGTATTTATTTGATAACAATTATTACTATATCGTGGTACATAGTGATAAGTATGAATGATTACCAATAAATTGGAGGTACTTCTGGTCGAAGGCGGGAATTGAATTTTACAGAAGTCCGATGTACGAAGCTTCGTGAATGCTGCTCCACGGCCCGCGATTTAAGAGGTAACACGCCAACACGGGAGTTTTATTGTCTCCGGTGTTATATAGCAAAAATATACTCTCTGCGCAATACATTTTTATTTTTATCGTGTCTGTGTGCACGATAAGTATTCGAAATAATGCTTCGCTTTTCATCTTTTCTAGTGGAAAAGTGAATCTAGTTGGTGCTTTGGGGAGGTCGAAATGCCCAGTACCTAGTCACCAAAAGCGCCGGGAAAAACAAAAAATTAAGGATAGGTAACCCGAATTATTACGTAAAATCGATTTCGGTTTTTCGTGTAAGTGGTAGTAGTCTAAAATAATTTGCTTGTATCAGATACATGTACATTTCGTTGATTGTTTATAAAAGTATTTAAAACCATAACATTTTCAAAATATTTTTATTCATGTAGACTTCTTCATATGAAATTTACGATTGTCGCTCATATGTTTTTCGCTCGGTCCAATAACTTGAAAATGTAATATGCTTACAACATTCCTGGTAAAATGTTGTTGGTGGGAAATTAAAAAAAGTCTACCATAAATCCACAATAGTTTTTTATGAGAGTCTGAAGTTATAATTTTGACAAATTTCGTAAAAATCACCAAAATTTCAAATCTATTATGAGTTAAAAATTCATGCAAATGTATACCTACCTATATTTATTAGAAAATAGTATTTATCCAGAGGTTCTACTCTTGGCCAATACAAACGATTTCAGGGCTGTAACTACGTACTGTCATGGACTACTAGGAATCGTTTTTTTAATTTCTTATTAATTAAAATAAATTTTAACTAATAAACATATTAATATTTAAAATTGGACTACTGAAATAATTGCAAAAAAGCAATAAAAAGTTGATTTATTTAGAATCAGAATTCAGAATGACATAAAACAAATGTACCTTTGTATAAATTTTAGATAAGAATAGAATATCCTTTATAGAATATAGATTTATGAAAACAATGCGTGTACTCAGGTATGTTTTATTATTCAATATCACAATTCTAATTAATTCAAAAATATCTTAAAAAAAAAACTTAGAATTACGCAAGTAAAATCGTAAAATGAGTAGGTAATTAAAATGAGTTAAGTGTCGAAATATATAGTCCAAAAGTTTCAGTTTAAATTGTTATGGGCACGGAACAAATTCTGTGCTCATTTAGAATATCATACCAACAACCAGAATAAATATGCAAACGCATACAAATCTGTGTTCTACTCATAATAAAATGTAAATAAAAAAAGGTAAAACTTAAGTTAAAAAGTTGAAAAAAACATATTAATCATAAGATTTAGTTTAAAGTTCTGTTACATAATAAAGAAAATTTTTTTTAAATGTTTTATATTTTCGCAACAGCTATATCTTATATTATATTACAATTTATTTCTTCTTTCTGACTAAGAATTTCATGTTTAGTTTTTACAAATAACTGTTGCAAGTATAACATTAAATTACAACACATTAGTCATATATGTGTTTCTAAATTTTACATTACAATTAAACTATAAATACGACAAATATGAAAAGTATGATAGTATAATTTATTTAGAATTTAAATACATTACTTTTTTATTATAAAATTAAAAAATATAGTTATCTTATAATGATAATTAATAGTTCATTGACAAATAATTTTATTCACTAATACAATTCAGATTGGAACTGAAGGTAATTGGTGTTCGCTTAGTTTTCTTGCAAAGAAGTTTGTATTTCCTTGTTGAGAAGTAAGTTCCATGAGTGGGAACGGCTTTGAACACCAGTAAACCTATAATTTACATATTTAATTAAATAAAATTTTTTGTTTTTCCCGATGTATTTGAAAACCCTTGGTAATTTTCAATTTTTACCTGGCATCTAACTAGATTCACTTTTCCTTCAGAATAGATAACATTGTCCAAACTCATTGTGTGTTTCCTTGCAATTTAAATATGTTGAGGCCCTCAGTATTAATGAAATTGTATTCTTGAACAGTAAAATTGTATTGCCTAAAAAATTAAAACTTTGTTAAAAATATGTCAGTGCACCATTTGTTTTCACTTTTTGACCTACGAGCAATATGCAAATGTGAGTAACTACAGTAGATCTAATTTTGTACTGTTAGCTTTAATATTAGAGTAATATGATATGATATAATATTTCTAAGGCTTTTCTGGGTGAATTAAAATCTGTAACGCCTCCAAATCCTTTGTTTGTCTGTTCATTTTTTTCTAATTCATTGGAGAAATATATATTTCTGAAAATGTCAAGTTGTAAAAAATATCTAAATAGCTAATTCATAAATTGTATTAAATAATTTTACCTCTTAAATGATTTACTAATCGCGCTCAGAGTAGTACCAGAGTTTCTGTAAATTATTAAAATTTATTTTTTATTGTTTACATTATTTCTCTATCCCAGACAAGTGGTTTGGATTATGATTTGAGACAGCCTCTGGCCATATTATCTACTTTAACCATTATTTCCTTCTATTTTCATTTTTTGGAAATCTAAATTTGTGAACAAATTTATAAGAAATATAATCAGTACAACTGGAAAATAATACTTACAAATGCAAATTAAAGTAATGTGCCGAGGCTATACTTTGTATGTTTTACTAAAAAGAATACACTTAGGGCCGTTCTTACGACGTCCGGTTAAAGTTAACCGACACTTAACCGGAAGAATTCTGCCGGTAATAAAATCTGTTATCAGTCGGTTAGCGTTAACCGACACTTTACCGGACATTGTAAGAACGGCCCTTAGGGCCTAACCTAACCTAACCTTATGCATTGTCATTTTTAACTAAAACGTATGAATACAACTCTGCACGAATGTAGTTTGTTTTTCTGTTCAAATTTCAATTAATCGAATGATTCTAAAATCAAAAGTCGGCCAACAATGAAATAATAATATTATGTTGTTATTTATTTGATAACAATTATTAGTATCTTAGTGATAAGTCAGAACTGTTATCTATTGGAGGTATTTCCGGCCGATGTGGCGGGCATTTAAATTTTACTGAGGTCTGAAACATAGGGAATGCTGCCTCCAGATGTTTGAATCAAAAGTGCGAATATAAAATGGAAACGATTCGAAATAATAATAAAAAACCTCAAATTCAATACGGTGAATATTTGTACAACATTCAAAAAGAATGCAAAACTATGATTCGTTGGAGATGTACTAAATCAAGTTCAATGAAGTGATGAACGAAGATCATACATAGCCACATCTCGTTTATAAATAAAAATATTGTAAAAGTCAACGTACAATGTTTAGAGATGAGAGTTCTAATATTTATATCATGAGTAATAAATCTATAATAAATGTACCGAACATTACGCACATGTACATTATTAAAAGAAAAATTGATTTTTAAATCGATTAGGTACTTATGTATTTAATTTTAAATTTAATAGGTGAATATAAAGAATATGGTCAAGAAGGATTTTTACTCTACAATAACGGCCCAAATACCTGCAGTGAAAGGATGATTATGTTTGTCACAGATGTCACAGGGTTTAGCGATGGAAACTTTGGCCTTGCTCCTGAATTTTTTAAACAATTATATGTGATACGTGTACAGGAAAATGCAATGTTTATTATTATAGCTGTTTATTGTATTCTTGAGCTTAAAACTCAAGTTACATAGGTATGAGGAAATGTTTAATATTATAATAAATGGATGTAAAACCCGCGATACGTATCCAGCTCCAAGATACTCGACTTGGCCTTACTATACTTTAATTTTGAGTTAGGTAGCTGTAATAAATGCCCCTAAAAATATTTTAGGAAATCATATCACGGTAAATGGGTGTTTTATCATTTATGTCCGTCGGCTCATAGAAAATTACAAAAACTTGGTTTGGCGACCATTTACAAAGAAGATAGTGACTTTATAAAGTATTGTGGTATGATCGATAGCTTACCTTTTCTGCATCTGGATAAAGCGATAGATGGAATGACGTGCTTGAAAGAAAATATACCACCTCAAGCAAAATTGTCGTTGAGTAATGTAGGAGACAGAGTACAGTGTACAAAACTAGGTACAAAACAATCAACTGAAAACCGCCTAAAATATGTATGTATGCAAAATAAAAATAATGATATATAAAGTATATTAGATTTTCTTATGGCATGGCAGTTGTCCACAACATTAGAAAGCAATGCCACTAAATTATTTTAAATTTGTACACAGTTACATTTTTTTAATTATTTTAATTTTTTTTAAATTATATACAATTGACTTTGACAATTATTTACCTTTAAACATTTTTTAAAATTATATACAAATGACAAATGACAATTATTTACCTTTAAACACTTTTTTAACTATGTACAAATGACAATTATTGACAATGTAAAATGCAGATTACAGCTATACTTGTATACCTACTTTATAACAATTAATAAGTAGGTAATACCTAATATATAATATGTTACTGAACTATTTATTATATATATTTAATATTTATATATTATATTATATATTTTTTTAACTGTGACATAATAAGTTATTGTTTAATGTCATATACTAGATGTAATTCTTTTTATAGTTACCTTAATTTAATAAAATAAATGTATTGTCTAGTATAATAAATATTAAATTAGATATGTTACCGCCAATGATGATAATTAGGTATTGTTAAAAATGACTAATCTATGTTAACACTGACTGTTTTACATAGGCATTGATATTATTGGCTAGTCATTTTAGAGAATACCTAACTAAGATAGACAATAATAGAACAAATTTAATATTAATACATAATTTCTATGATTGACCAGTCATCGTCATTATTGACTAAAACTATGTAGCCATTGATAGTTGTAGATATAATGTATTATAATATTTACTATTTAATAATAAACAATGAAAAAAAAATATAAGAAAAAATTAATTTTTTTATAATAATTATCATTTTAATACTTGTATGTTGATTATTCCGCTAATGTAGTTTTTAGATTTTTTGGTAACAGAATAAACTACTTACGTGGAATCTTGTTTTAAATTTTCAATCCTTAGATATAAAAGTTGAACATTTTATAGATTTTTAACTACAAAATAATTATTCAATTTTAATTATTCAATATTGTAACAATAAATCAGGAGCCTTGTGTTACATTTTTTACACTTTTTGGCCCAATAGATAAAACTTTATTGATATTTATACATGGAAAATGAAAATGTCCCTAAACAGTTCAGAATAAATCAAAATATTTTGAAATTGTTATCGTGTATAGAAAATGCAAATATAAACAACCAGTGAAAATTTTATGTACTTACGGTTATTATTTTTAAAGTTACAAAAAAAACCAAATTCGATTTTGCGTAAAAATTCCCGTTTTTCCTTAATTATTCTTTTGTTTTTCTTGGCGCTTTTGAAAATTACTTAGAATTTTAAGCACAAGTGCTAGAAGGAAGGACGCCGACGTCATGCCAATGAGAAATATACATTTTATTTTTAGAAATTTGACTTTATACTTTACATGTCTATGATAATGCAAGATTACCTTGAACGCGGTGTTTTCGATATAATTAATGTTTTTATACTGAAAAAATAAAAACAATATACATAATGTAATGAATGTTTTTTTATTATTCAACAATACTACTAATATTGTTTACTAAAATAGTTCTAATAATTCTATTATAGTTCATTATATAAATCTATTATTTCACGGTTACATTTCAATTCGGTGACTATATTTTCATTATGTACTGGATACAGGGGCGCATTAAGGGGGGGGGGGCAAAAGGGGCATTTGCCCCGGGCGGAAGTTTTTTGGGGGCGGTACATTTTTTGTAATTTTTTTTTTTTTTGTATCTCAGAGTCAAAAAGAAAACACGCAAATTGTATGACATAATGGAAAACTCGCTTGTTTAAGAAACAACTAATAATAATTAGTATTATCATACTAATATACTATTCTTTTGTACTTATTTTTCTTGGGAAGAAACAAGAAAAAAAAAGAACAGCATTTTACAATGATTCTAATTTTAATAGTACTGTTCACATTGGAAAAAATAAAATGAAGAATGATATTTTTTATGTGATCATTGATACATTATGTTCAAATTTAAATGAACGAAAGGCAGCCTATCTAGTTATTAATAAAAACTTTAGTTTTTTGTTTGATTTGAATGGTTCGGACACTTTAAGTGTTCATCAAAGTGCATTGAACATTGTAAGTATATATACTGAAGATTTGTGTGCGAAGAAGGGGGCTGCACAAGGAAGCCGGGCGACGGATGTATCTGGATGTGTGTGCCAGGCGGCAGCTACACGTAAACCGACGCGTTCGTTGTCTTCGTAGGTATAATATTCCTCGACGTTCTATCGGTGGGGAGGAGGATGAGAGAGTGGACTGTATTTTGAGGTTGTATGAATGCTAAGGGGATGAGTGGGATGTCTAATCTAAATGACAACAATGGTTTTACATAAATATATGGTGCAGAACAATTTATTGTTGTGTTCTGCAAGTTCAAATATCTTACGTACTAGTGTTAGTAATAGTATTTGTCATGGCACGATCACAACTCGATCGGCAAAAAACTACTATAATAATTCAATATATAATAATACAAAAAAACGTATGGGTTGCGTAATGCGAGTAATAAATGTAAACAATAACAAACAAGATAATCGTGTGTACGACCTGATACGATGAAAGTTCGATGATACCACGGTGAGAATGCGGCAACTGACCCGGTTCGACGGTGAGACGGTGACAACGGACGTTGAACTGGTGTGCAGCACTTGCACCTACGTCGAACGTGACGAACAGGTACGACGACACCACGTATATGCGGCCGGTAACGACGGCGGACGAAAACACGTGGGCGCGAATGTAACTTAACAAATTTTGAGCACGGCTCGGGTTGCGGGACGGACGTCGTCCACAACGGCACAACAATACAAAAAAAACTAGGTGAGCGCACCGCGTTCGGTGATTTCGCACTGCGTCAAGCGAACGGACGGAAACCACGTGGACGTGTAGGTGCACGGCTCGGGGTCGCACGGCGAAACGATCGGACGGCGAAAAACGGCGGTTATTATTTTGGCGCAGACGGCCGCAAAATAATGAAGTTCGTGTGTGTGCAGAACGACACTACACGAAAACGGACCCAATACTGTCCGGGCGGTACTTTTGGCGCAGACGGCCGCAAGGTATGAAAAAAACACAAAACCGTTAAGCCGAAAAAGCCAGGATGGCTGAGCGACGTACGACGGACGAGAGACGACGGACGAAAACGGTTGTTTTGGCGCAAAACGGCCTTAAAACACAATTCGTGTGTATGCACAAGGACACGACACGAAAGCGGACTCAAAATATGTCCAGGCGGTGGTTTCGGCGCAGACGGCCATAAAGAAACACAACTTCGTTACGACGAACGAGCCGAGATGGCTGAGCCACGAACGACGGACGGCGGACAACGGAACGGCGACAATACAAAAACGCGCGACAACGGCGGGATGGTGTTGTATGAAGCGCGTGTGCTCGTGGTGGGGTGTAGGCCGATAACGACGAACGGTCGACCGAAGTCCGCGAGACGTGTGACGGATCCGTACCCAACATTTTCTCCCCCGTTGAAAGCCGTGGGCTTTCAAGAAACCATCAGAGCTGAAGATTGATGTTGAAAGACCAGATCGTACACATTACAAACAATTGCGGGTTCAAAAAATACATAAAAAATACAAATATAAAAATACATTGAATGGTACAGCGATACATATACAATTTAAAAAAGGATGGAGGATGAACGAGAGGAAGCCAGGACAGTCTACTTATCTGTTGGCAGTTTAACAACTTTGACCACCGGTCTCTTCATCTCCCCATCTTGTGTGATGATGGTAATTACGCGGACGATTTGGTCTGGACCTGGATGAACAGCTGTAATGCGTCCCATACGCCATACGGAAGGGGGCTGATTTGGAGCATCCACAATGACAAGATCCCCCACTTTAAGGTTATCCTGGATAGTAGTCCATTTCTGACGACCCTGGAGCGTATTCAAGTACTCCCGTGACCATCGCTTCCAGAACGACTGATGCATCTGTCGAAGAAGCTGCCAACGTGTCAGTCGATTCATCGGAACCTCGGTGAGGTTTACTTCTGGTACTTCCATGATTGGTTGTCCGATGAGGAAATGTCCAGGGGTCAAGGCGGTGTGATCATGTGGGTCCATCGAAGCTGGAGTGAGAGGGCGAGAGTTAAGAATTCCCTCGATTCGAACACACAATGTCTCGAACTCTTCGTAGGTAAGCACTTGAGTGCCAATCACTCGTTTCAAATGGAACTTCACGCTTTTGATGCCCGCCTCCCAGAGTCCACCAAAATGTGGCGTGGCAGGTGGATTGAAATGCCAATCGCAAACGACATGAGCGGACACTTGGGCTTGGACGTTTTTATCCCGAAATATCTGTTTTAACTGTCTAGCAGCACCAACATAATTTGTGCCGCAATCTGAATACACATGTGCTGGTACACCCCGGCGTGCGACAAATCTATCTAGAGCGGCAAGAAACGCGTCGGCTGTCAAATCGGAAACAATTTCAAGATGTATGGCTTTGGTAGCCATACAAACAAATAACGCAATGTAGACTTTAGTGGTTTTCGTGTTTCGTCTTTTACATTCTTTAATGAGGTAGGGTCCTCCATAATCCGTGCCGACACTCGAAAACGCGCGAACTGAATGGACACGAGCTTCAGGCAGGATACCCATACGGGGTGTTGGATGTAGTGCTTTGTGCCTTGTGCACGTGACGCACTTAAAAATAACACGACGAACGGCCTCCCGGCATGACACAATCCAAAATTCTTGACGTAGCATCGCGATGATGAGCTTCGGTCCTGCGTGTAAGAGTCTTCGATGAAACGCGGTGATCAGCAGTGACGTGACGTGGGATTCCTTCGGAAGTAGATACGGGTGTTTCGCGTCATCAGACAACATTGAACGCTGCAACCGACCACCAACTCGAATTAATCCTGCATGGTCCATAAAAGGTGCTAACTGAGCCATAGTCGAGGGCGTCACTAGGTGGTTGGGTTTGGCCAGTTGTTTTAGGAGCTCGGGAAAATATGTACGTTGAGTGACTCGAACGGCAAGTCGCATTGCACGCTGTCATTCATCTGGTGTAAGGACGTCCGTGTTCGTGGGTCGCTTTACGATTACACGATCAACGAAGCGCAACGCATATGCTAACGCATGCTGAAGACGGGACCATGATGAAAAACGAAGTAGAAAGGTATCGAAGCTCGGCGTTTCACAGACAACCATCACGCACGTGGACGGATTCTTCACCTCAGGTAAGCCGTCAAGACTGAGTGTTTCGAGTTGTGGTCCTGGCCATTGATCTTCCGAAAACTGTAAAAACGTTGGACCCTTCCAATGCAGCGTACAAGCTACAAGGTCACTAGGCAATAATCCGCGTGATGAAGGGTCCGCAGGATTCTCTGTGGTACGTACATGTGACCACTTGCAATTTGGAAGTAGAGTATGAATTTTGGCTACTCTGTTAGTAACAAAAATCTTGAACATTTTTTGATCCGCCGTAAGCCAAGACAAGACGACTGACGAGTCAGTCCAGGCACGCACATGTGATATAGGGATGACAGACGCGATTTTCGTGTGGAGACGATGCAACAGCTGAGCCAACAATAGGGCCGCACATAACTCTAACCTAGGTATGGTAAGAGACTCATCCCTTTCACTACCCTTCAAAGGGGCGACCTTGGTCTTGCATGTCACAAGAGAAACGGAAACCTTACCAGTTGGATGGACCACACGAAGGTACACGTTCGCGGCGTAACCCCGCTGGGACGCATCGGCGAATCCTAGAAGCTGAACGTCCTGATATTCTCGGATGTCAATATGGCGAGTGATAGTAAGGTTAGACAACGACGGAAGCTCTGATAAAAATTGACGCCATGCTATACGTAGATATGGAGGAAGTGGAGTGTCCCAATTTAACTGCGTCTGCCAAAGTTGTTGCATGAATGACTTCGCCCACAATAGCATCGGACCGAGGGCACCAATGGGGTCAAACAATCTAGCAATGGCGGATAACACTCCTCGCTTCGTGTTGGGCGTGTCTTCAATGTGTGTTGAACTCATACACGAAAAACACAGTTTATTTTCTTTGACGTATTCCCGACGTTGTGATACGGGATATGTCTTAAATTCCGGACAGAGATACAAAAAATGTTTACCACGATCACAAATAGTGCAATTTTTAGGTTTGTTCAATTTTGACGAAGATGACGACAGGCCTTTATTCTTATGAATAGGATTACTCGCGGCGGTAAGTACTAACTTCGATGCTATAGGTTTGAAAGCGAAAAGCTTGTCCAAATGAGCAGTTGCGAGCAAACGTTTATTTTCAAATCGGTCGGTGAGCGCTGCCCACGCAACGTTATAATTCGCCGCCGACAACGGAATATCTTTAATTACGGATAATGCAGAACCGGTCAGACTCTGTGACAACAACTGAAATTTGTGTATATTATCGACATTGGAATCTTCATGTACAAGAGATTTAAAACTATCACGGAACGCACACCAATTTGTTATGGACCCATCGAACGACGGCAATTCAATTTTCGGAAGTGCACTAAACGATTGCCGAGTAGGTACCGGTTGTATGGCCGCGGTTACTTCAGACGTTCGATCAACAATTTCGCGAATTTCGTCGACAACGGCTTCGACGGTATCCACTACGGGTGAATCGATCGATTCGTACTCATCGGAACGACCGACAACGACCAATGAATTAATAATAACATCTTGTTCAGCTTGAAAACGAGAAAAAAAACTATCTAAGCGTTTCACACTAGCGGATAATTGTTCCCGTTTCGCGGGATTGTTCACAGATAGCCTCGCGATGTTCAAAATATCCGATATTGATTTTTGTGCGCGGTTACGTGCAATACGCGCACATTCCAACGCTTGCTCGGCCGTTTCATTTTTTTTAGTTTTGTTTGTCATTATCGAACAATATTAGTGCAACGTTAAAAAATACAAGAACAACTTGAAACGAAAGACAACGATTTTGTGAACTATCCGGCCCGAAGGACCACAAAATGTGCGAAGAAGGGGGCTGCACAAGGAAGCCGGGCGACGGATGTATCTGGATGTGTATGCCAGGCGGCAGCTACACGTAAACCGACGCGTTCGTTGTCTTCGTAGGTATAATATTCCTCGACGTTCTATCGGTGGGGAGGAGGATGAGAGAGTGGACTGTATTTTGAGGTTGTATGAATGCTAAGGGGATGAGTGGGATGTCTAATCTAAATGACAACAATGGTTTTACATAAATATATGGTGCAGAACAATTTATTGTTGTGTTCTGCAAGTTCAAATATCTTACGTACTAGTGTTAGTAATAGTATTTGTCATGGCACGATCACAACTCGATCGGCAAAAAACTACTATAATAATTCAATATATAATAATACAAAAAAACGTATGGGTTGCGTAATGCGAGTAATAAATGTAAACAATAACCATAGACCTTATACTCATAGACGGAGCATCCAGGTGGGATGCGGGTTGGTGGTGCGGTCATTCCTATCGTGCCAGCAGTGATACCATTCCTTGCGACCAAAAACATTGTTATTAACACTTACCACATAATATTATAAGACTTAATAAATATAATAGCGTAATACTATAATAATATTATAATGCTAAATAATTATTGCTCTGATACAATAGTAAATAACTACTGTAGTAATTATAATCTAATGGCAATATTATTAATAAAATATTTAAATATGCTGTGATGATGCATAGTGCATACCACATTATGATAAATATTACTATTGTAACACAACCTGGTTGTGTTTTCGCGCATGCGCAGAAGATGATTCCACACATGTGCAGCGCACCCTGTATTTGCCGCGGGAACTACGATCATGCTCCGTCTATGAGTATAAGGTCTATGACAATAACAAACAAGATAATCGTGTGTACGACCTGATACGATGAAAGTTCGATGATACCACGGTGAGAATGCGGCAACTGACCCGGTTCGACGGTGAGACGGTGACAACGGACGTTGAACTGGTGTGCAGCACTTGCACCTACGTCGAACGTGACGAACAGGTACGACGACACCACGTATATGCGGCCGGTAACGACGGCGGACGAAAACACGTGGGCGCGAATGTAACTTAACAAATTTTGAGCACGGCTCGGGTTGCGGGACGGACGTCGTCCACAACGGCACAACAATACAAAAAAAACTAGGTGAGCGCACCGCGTTCGGTGATTTCGCACTGCGTCAAGCGAACGGACGGAAACCACGTGGACGTGTAGGTGCACGGCTCGGGGTCGCACGGCGAAACGATCGGACGGCGAAAAACGGCGGTTATTATTTTGGCGCAGACGGCCGCAAAATAATGAAGTTCGTGTGTGTGCAGAACGACACTACACGAAAACGGACCCAATACTGTCCGGGCGGTACTTTTGGCGCAGACGGCCGCAAGGTATGAAAAAAACACAAAACCGTTAAGCCGAAAAAGCCAGGATGGCTGAGCGACGTACGACGGACGAGAGACGACGGACGAAAACGGTTGTTTTGGCGCAAAACGGCCTTAAAACACAATTCGTGTGTATGCACAAGGACACGACACGAAAGCGGACTCAAAATATGTCCAGGCGGTGGTTTCGGCGCAGACGGCCATAAAGAAACACAACTTCGTTACGACGAACGAGCCGAGATGGCTGAGCCACGAACGACGGACGGCGGACAACGGAACGGCGACAATACAAAAACGCGCGACAACGGCGGGATGGTGTTGTATGAAGCGCGTGTGCTCGTGGTGGGGTGTAGGCCGATAACGACGAACGGTCGACCGAAGTCCGCGAGACGTGTGACGGATCCGTACCCAACAATTTGAATACATCATTTGTTGAAGAAGTTATTCAATTCAAAAAAATTACTGAATCATATCACAATAATGATTTATCTATGAACGGACTGTTAAAAAAATTATCTAGTTCTCCATTAAAAGCTACCTTTCCTAATGTTCTTATAATTTTAAGAATCTTTGCTTGTATGCCTTGTACCAATGCGAGTGGTGAACGATCATTTTCAGTGCTTCGACGAGTTAAAAATTATTTAAGATCCACCTTATCTCAAGATAAAATATCTTCCCTTTCATTGCTGTCAATAGAAAATGAGATGCTTAGAAGTATTGATTGGTCAAGTATTATAAAAGAGTTTGTGAACAAAAAAATAAGAAAAAAAAATATTTTAATTAGTATTGTTCCATATTTGTCATTTAAATAGTTTTATAATATGTAATAATATTTTATTGTTAATAAAGAATAAAGATATATTTATTATTATAAGTCAATGTTTAATACATAGGTACTCCATAAATAACTAAAAATATAGGAGTTGCTTACTAGGAGGTATTTATTAGTTAATGAAATATAAACATTTTACATAATAATTTCCAATTACCAGTACTATTTTAAAAGAAAGGAATATTATTCCAAGTTCTAAATAGATATTTATTAATTAATTTAATAAGATATCTATGTAGGTATAATAACTGTATGTAATGTAAGTTACTAACTTAATTTTGCGAGCGCAGCGAGGAAATTTTTTTAAAGTTTTTTATACTTTTATTAATATTCATAAAATACACCAGGGGCGCAAAATAATTTTGCCCCCCCATATGTGAACCCTTAATGCGCCCCTGACTGGATACATTTTTAAATCAACGTAATTACACCTGAAAATGCTTCCAATCATATCATCATTACATACAACTTCGCAAACGTTGCCCCTCAATCGTGTGATGTTTGTTCGCGCCTCCATAAATATTTTTTCATTTTGAACTCCATCACATGTGATTTTTTCTTCCGCACCGACAGTATTTTCTGTACTAGTTGAATACAATACAGTAAAACCATTCTTATTAGTAACTTCAAATGATAGTTCACCATTACTTTGTACAGAAGTTTCAGTCGATACGCCAAATTGTATGCCCATGCCCGAAAAACCAGCATTCACACCGTCAGCTATAGCCTTTGCAACAGCTTCACTATATCCCAATGTGGACGATTGCGTTGAAGATTTTTTATTGCCATATTCAATCTGTGTACTTTTTTCAATCTTTATAGTAAATTCTGCATGACAAGTACCACTATTACAATATATAATATTTCCGACAGATTTCCATGTAGAGTCCAATGCAAAATTATGTTTTACAAAAAACGGCAAATTAGTTTCTGAATTGAAATGTAGATGGTCAATACATTTCTCACTGTATATATTGCAATATTTTCCATTAGTTTTGTACTTTAGTTTCTGGAATTCTAATTATACTGTCAATACATTTCTCACTATATCTATAACAATATTTAAATCCATAGGTTTTGTATATATCGAAATACTCGTCACAAGTTAAAACTTCTGTCGATTCTGAATATTCTGATACACATTTTACAATTAAATGTAAAATCACAATGTTAAATAAAATATTAGAAAGCTTAAACGTATTCATACTGAATGTATTAAATGTATTAAGTAAATACGTTAATACAATAACGATGAGTGATACAAACATGAAACAACGCACGTAAGTGTATAGGTGTAACTGATGAACATTTGAAACTTTGCATTCTTTTATTCACAATTCACATAATAACCTAAACTTGTGATTTATAATTTTTTACTGATGATCATTGCAATATATTCAGAAATGTTATCGACTTTATTAGTGCCGATGTGCGTTTGAATACAAAATATGTAATGATTAATATGAACGTATGCGTTTGGCAAATAACTTATTATATTGAGGTGCAGCCAATAAAGCAATCACTCGGATTAATTTACTGATCTATTAATCTTTGCTTGAAATCGGTCAAGTTCAACCAAAAAAGCAATTTAAAGCTATCAAGTATACAACCATGGTGTGCTTATTTCCGTGTAAGGTGAATGGCAGGGGCGTCATTTCAACTTTTTTTTTTTTGGTGCCAAAATGGTTGAAGGCCATTCAAATCATTACCGGGCCACATATATTTTTTTGGGGGGGAGGGTTGGTTAAGTGGGGACAAAAACTGTAGAATATTCGTATACTTTATTAAATTTATTATTTATTTATTTAAAACACTTAGGTATATCGGCGTTTATATTTATTAGACTTACTAGACTGAATGGTGAATGTATGAGTGTGTACATAATATTATGTAATGGTGTTTTTTGTGGTGATTTCAACTGATTCGAGTTCTCAGCTTCGACAGGGACTCGTTTGCCAATTCCACCTAGTGTCCTAGTCGATTTTATTACAGTAAATTGACAATTGACCATACAACACGTGCAATTGTGTTCCAAACTAGATTCACCTTGCGATCCTCAAAGTTATCGAACAAATTGTGTGTAAACTAAGCAATTGTACATCAGACCAATGACAGTTGAAAATTGCCTGGCGATATTTAAAGTTCAAATTTTGACATAATACGTAAAAATTATGAAAATGTGCAAATTATTATGTATGAGTTAGAAATTCATAAAAAATTTAATTTTTAAATGTAAGATTTGAACATTTTATACAATATGCATTATAAGTATGTTTACCTAACCTACAACATTCCTCCTAAAGTGTTGTTGCTGGAAATTAAAAAAAAGTCTACCATATATCCACAATAGTTTCTTATGAGCGTATGTAGTTAAAATTTTGACAAATTTCATAAAAAAATCAAGAAACTTTTTGAGTTAAAAATTTATATTTTTATCCTAAAATTGAATATTATATATTATTATATTATAATAATTATTATGATTCCCATTTCCAGTTGTTCTACCCTTGACCCAAATAAAACATTTCAGATTTGTAACTACTGTCATGGACTACTAGGAATCGGGTTTTTAATTTTTTATTAATTAAATTAAATTAATTTTATTATTATTTCACAATAAACATAGGTATTCAAAATTAAAATGCCACTGCTGGAATAATTGTAAAAAAGCAATAAAATGTTTATTTATTTAGAATAATAGAATGATATAAAACAAATGTAGGTACCTTTGTATAAAAATTAGATTTATGAAAACAATGTGTGTACCCAGGTACCTATGTTTCATTTTTCAATATCACAATTCTAATTCATTCAAAAATATCTTAAAAAAAAAACTTAGAATTATGCAAGTAAAATCGTTAACGTTGCAGGTTGCAGACACTTCTTCAGATGATGTAGTTGTGGTTGATGATTAAATAATATAAACAGTTGTTGTATAATTGTTAATTTCATTATTACACTTCAATAATTTTACCAAGTCCAAATATTGTCATACAGAGTGGCGTGAAGGTGCTGGCACTAATGGGTGGTAGTACACGTCTGAATACAGGCCGATTCGGGCTCCCTTATATATGAGGTTCCCCGTACCCCTTGCCTATAGACAGTGTCGGTCTGGCTTATAAATGGGCCCCCGGCACAGTAATTTTCAATGGGCCCTTTACAAAAAAAAAAAAGGGGTTCTGAAATTTATAATTTTTTATAACATATTAAGGTAGGTGTTGCATTTTCCGCGTACATAAGTAT
This sequence comes from Macrosiphum euphorbiae, assembly GCA_949089665.1. NCBI lineage: Eukaryota > Metazoa > Arthropoda > Insecta > Hemiptera > Aphididae > Macrosiphum > Macrosiphum euphorbiae. The sequence goes on from CARXXK010000003.1 coordinate 77,915,218, forward strand.
ATTTAAGGGGGACGAGGTGGCCGAGCGGTCTAACGTGTCGGCTGCGGCACTGGCAGTCGCGGGTTCGATTCTCGGCCACTGGGCGGCATTTTTCTCCGGGCAAGTCACGGTGTCCGGAAAACAAGTGCCGCCATCCCCCACTCCGGGGCATGGCAGAAACCTACGGGTGCCCCATTCGAAATTCTGCCAAAATACACCCACGTGTAACACTCGCCTACCGTTAATAACCTACAGTACCAACCCCCCTCCCAATGGCATAAGTTTCCGCGGGATAATAAATGAAAAAAAAAAAAAGTATATTTAATATCAAATTAATACTTTTTATGATTAAATAATCAAATAAAATATATAACTGTTCAGTACGTAGTACTATGGCTAACCTGGCTAGGTAATTGGATCCAGTCGGTGACTTTAGATACAAATACTAATAATAAAAAAAAAAAAATGATTTTGTTTTTTAGTTGTGGTTCACAAAGGAATAACAACGTTAACTTAAAGTGTTCTTCAAATATAATACTATTTAAGACAATAATATCTTCAATTCTTGACTAGAAGATGCTAATTGATCAATTATTTCATCTTTTTGAATACATTTGATTAAATATTCTTCTACAAATAAGAAAATTAGTGGTTCAAGATGTTCTTGACTGATAGACGATCATCAATTTTGAAAACACACGTTCACATGAAACTTGTGTACAAGAAAGGGCATAATTCTGGTTTAGCAACTTATCGATTTTTCAAATTTTTTTTTTTTCAAATGTGTATTTTAGGGTACTTTATAAGAATGTAAAAAAAAAGGCCGGACAAACGTTTTGAAATTATAGCCATCGTTTTGAAATTATAGCCATCCAAAGTTTGCGATTTATACGCATGTGGGCAACACTACTTAATGATGCGCGGAGGAACTCGTGTTTTTTTCCCGAGCGCAGCGTAGCTAGCGAGTGGCAACGCTAGCCTATTATGTTCCTTTTAACAACTCTGTTTAATTCCGAGGCCTACGCAAAACCAAAACAAATCGGGGGATGTTCTCGATTTTATTGTGAAAGCGTTATTCAATCCTAAGGTAATAAACAAATCAGATTTTGATGTTATTTCATAAAGTATTTAATAGTGATTTATGTACAGCGATTAGCAAGCATAAGTTTGAGTGTCTGTGTGCGAGGTGCGTGTCTGTATGTCTGTGTGTAATACTGTGTATCATTCGTATTAGTATATGGGTGAAGCCGTGAAGGTGTACCTTATTGGAAAATTACCGTAAATCTATTTTTGTCTCGTCAGTGCCAACTGCCGACCACGGCTAAAAGATATAATATAATTATATAGGTAATAGGTATATGGCATAAATCTGAAGATCACGGACTAAGATATTGTAATCGCCGGCCTTAATAATAATTAATAGTATATACTAATATTTATAACCAATGGTTCAAAGTTTACAAATTGATTTGATTGGAACCCGAGTCTGGAATCTCGAGTAAACATAATATTTTTTTTCATTTAGCTATGGGCCCCTAATACATGAAAATATCCAGGGGCCCCCGGCGATCGCCGGGTAGCCGGGTGGGCCAGACCGACACTGCCTATAGATACTGTATCTCGGGTCTCACGGATGTAATTTGTGTGGTCATCGTTCCAGTCCACGAATTAACGATTTCCCAATATATTCTGCCTATTACTAATTATTAATCTATGGACTATTTCATTAAAATAATAATTTTACTCTTTTAGTATCGTTGTGTTCAGTGCTTCTGTAAAATATATTACATCCGCCTATTTTTGAACCCTTCCGCCTTTTGGTTTTATTGTTACGTAGCTATTGTAACTTGATTACTACATCTCCCCCTTTAAAAGTTGATTTTTATCGTCTAAAACGAGAAAAATTAACTCAATTATCCTTCCATTAGTTCAAGCACTTTCTTATGGTTACAAGTTTTACGTACATCAATTTATTACATTAAATTCAATTATTACATGTTTACATAATATGTTTGTTACAAAAATATTTAGTTACATTATTGTAATATTATATGGTACATTCCACCATGTTTTTCTGGTTACATTTATTAAATAAAATTGACAAAATACAGATTACAATCCACAATATTAGGTACAATATAATATATTTGCTTATTATATAGGTTAGTATCTTATGTGATTAACAATATATATTTTTTTTTTTTTTGTTTCACAACAATAATCTTATCTTAGTGTTAATATAATATGAATTAAAAATATAATATAATATGCATTTTTAAAATCTATTACAATATATTTTTTTCATTACCATATTGTTAATTATATTTAAAATAAGCTAGATTAATATATTTATTTTTCCATCACCATGTTAATTATGTCCAATATAAGCTAATATGTTCCTTTATGTATTTGTATATTATTTTATAAAAATTGTAATCCTAAATTTTCCTTTTTTTTTTCTACGTTTATATTTTTTAACTTTTATTGAACTGTCCGCAGAACTAGTTTCAATATCTGAACTATCGGATTCTGTCATATATATGTCTAAACATTAGGTACATATAATTTATATAATCTATATTTATTAATTTACTTATTCAATTAATATATTCTGTCCGCGTATGTAATTACCAATAGTATTTATCCTACATGTAGGTATCTACTATTATTATTTATAAACGATTAATACGTAACTACCATCACCAAAATTAATTATACATATTTATTATTACTTATAAAATATACAACAAGCAACATAATTATTCATAAAATAAATTGCGTAAACGCGCGTTGTAGGTCGAAAATGGATGAGTACCTATCTAATAACACGTAAAACGTTCAATCGCCTATGCTACGCGTGTTAAATTTCCATACGATTTATCTCCTCACCCGTTCCGCTCACCTTGTTCCGCGATGTTTCATGCGTACGCGCTTGTACTACGCTCGAATATTATAAAAAAAACAATCTCCGGTTAATTACTCCGTAAATCCCTCTAATAATATTCGACTTCCTATCCCTTATTTTTCTTTTTACTAATATATCTCTCTAAATGATTTAATTTTCTAATTTACGCGCTTTAACAATTTAATTTTTAAACACAAAATATTAACCTTTCATTAATCATTATTAATTATTCTATCAACTTATTCGTAGTAATATTATACTAAATCTTTTCCTAGGGCCCCTATAATTAATTGTTTTTTTCCCAAAACTTTTCGAAATTTGTTGCAACTACTTTTATTCAATATGGTCATCTACTGCCTTTTAATTCAAAATCTATTTTCTTCAATATATCAATTAATTTCTATCAACAATTATCTATCATTCTATATTTCAATTCATAAATTCAATATTTCACTTTAATCAATTATTCCCATATATAATTCAAAATGCTACGGCCGTGCATCAGTTTCCTAAATCAGCCTATCGCCGTCTACTTTAATTCATTAGATCAGTCCCTGCTGTCTATTACAAAATACCATAAAATTCTTAGATCAGTCCCTGCTGTCTATTACAAAATACGTATATAGTTATTATCAAGCTTGTTTCCTATTTTTTTTTATTTTTTTTTTATTAGAATATTTTTATTTTTTTCTAATATTTTACAACTAGACCAAGATATAAAATAAACGCTGATCTGGGAACAAATTGTTTGAACAAAAGTGCTCACTTAGAATATCATACCAACAACCAGAATAAATATGCAAACGCATACAAATCTGTGTTCTACTCATAATAAAATGTAAATAATAAAAGGTAAAACTTAAGTTAAAAAGTTGAAAAAAACATATTAATCATAAGATTTAGTTTAAAGTTCTGTTACATAAAAAACAAAATTATTTTTAAATTTTTTGTATGGTCGCTACAGCTATATCTTATATTATATTACAATTTATTTCTTCTTTCTGACTATGAATTTCATGTTTAGTTTTTACAAATAACTGTTGCAAGTATAACATTAAATTACAACACATTAGTCATATATGTATTTCTAAATTTTACATTACAATTAAACTACAAACACGACAAATATGAAAAGTATGATGGTATAATTTATTTAGAATTTAAATACATTACATTTAAATTAAAAAATTAAAAAATAAAGTTATCTTATAATGATAATTAATAGTTCATTGACAAATAATTTTTTCACTAATACAATTCAGATTGGAACTGAAGGTAATTGGTGTTCGCTTAGGTTTCTTGCAAAGAAGTTTGTATTTCCTTGTTGAGCAGTAAGTTCCATGAGTGGGAACGGCTTTGAACACCAGTAAACCTATAATTTATATACTTAATTAAATTTGATTTTTAATATTACAATGATTAGTAAATTTACCTACTGTAGGACATCCCGAATCTTTTAATAACTTGAGGTGGCTTTTGACCTAATTGTTTAGAATAAAACACAGGTTTTTATGTGTTAACTCTAAAAATATTAAAATAATAAAATATGTGATACAATGTATTAGTAGGTGTTATTGGAAAGTAAATATTTACTCAAAGTACAGAGTATTTTTTAATTAAGATTTAATTTTAATATTAAGAGGATGTCACACCCGTATGTGGTGACTCCGTCTTACAAATGTACAACATAGCAAAAGTTGCTGCAGACCAAGCAAAATTGGCGTTGAGTAATGTAGGAGACAGAGTACAGAGTACAAAACAATCAACTGAAAACCGCCTAAAAAATGTATGTGTGCAAAATAAAAATAATGATAGTTATATAAGTATATTAGATTTTCTTATGGCAGTTGGCCACAACATTAGAAAGTAATGCCACTAAATTATTTTAAATTTGTACACAGTAACATTTTTTTAATTATTTTAATTTTTTTTAAATTATATACAATTGACTTTGACAATTATTTACCTTTAAACATGTTTTTAACTATGTACTAATGAAAATTATTGACAATGTAAAATGCAGATTGCAGCTATACTTGTATACCTACTTTATAACAATTAATAAGTAGGTAATACCTAATATATAATATGTTACTGAACTATTTATTATATATATTTAATATTTATATATTATATTATATAATTTTTTAACTGTGATATAATAAGTTATTGTTTAATGTCATAAACTAGATGTAATTCTTTTTATAGTTACCTTTTAATAAAATAAATGTATTGTCTAGTATAATAAATATTAAATTAGATACATAACTAAAAATATAATAATACATTTATTAATTAATGAAAAACAATTGTTAACATTAATGTTTTAACAATTTAACAGTTTATTAATTTACATAATATTAAACTAGTATTTTAGAATATCATATATTTTATGCTTATATTTAATTATGTAAATCATAGTATTTTAAGGTGCTCTGCTGTACAGTAGGTTACTAGTGGGTCACTGTATAATGGATGGTATTAAATTTGAATTCAATGATATAATATCATTGTATAAGAAAAACGATTCTGAGCGGAGACGGTTAGGTTCAGGTCAGTTTAGGTTTAAGACATATTATATACATATCTACAATGGCATTAAAAAAAAAAAATTGATTTTTAATAGGCACCTATAATAAATTCCAAATAATTCATATCATAATATCCATTAGGTACATATAAAACGTTGTACATCAACAACAAACCGTGATACTATCATAGAGTTATAATAGTACACTTTAGAAGTTTCAGGTACCCACTAATTATATCATACAATCACAACAAAATAACTAAAATAGTTATTCTAGGTTTTTTAATATGTAATTTCGTCCAAATTTGAACTTAAAATGACTATAAAAATAAACTGTGCTAATGTAGTTTTTAGATTTTTTAGTAACAAAATAAACTACTTACGTGGAATCTTGTTTTAAATTTTCAATCCTTAGATATAAAAGTTGAACATTTTATAGACTTTTAACTACAAAATAATTATTCAATTTTAAATTTGATAAATTTTGTCAAAATTCGATCTTTAAATGCTTATTATTTTTAAAGTTACAAAAAAAACCAAATTCGATTTTGCGTAAAAATTCCCGTTTTTCCTTAATTATTCTTTTGTTTTTCTTGGCGCTTTTGAAAATTACTTAGAATTTTAAGCACAAGTGCTAGAAGGAAGGACGCCGACGTCATGCCAATGATAAATATACATTTTATTTTTAGAAATTTGACTTTATACTTTACATGTCTATGATAATGCAAGATTACCTTGAACGCGGTGTTTTCGATATAATTAATGTTTTTATACTGAAAAAATAAAAACAATATACATAATTTAATGAATGTTTTTTTATTATTCAACAATACTACTAATATTGTTTACTACAATAGTTCTAATAATTCTATTATAGTTCATTATATACATTTATTATTTCACGGTTACATTGCAATTCGATGACTATATTTTCATTATGTACTGGATACATTTTTAAATCAACGTAATTACAACTGAAACGGCTCATATTCATAAAAACAAGATCAAAATCATTACATGGAACTTCGCAAACGTTGCCCCTCAATCGTGTCATGTTTGTTCGCGCCTCCACAAATATTTTTTCATTTTGAACCCCATCACATGTGATTTTTTCTTCCGCACCGACAGTATTTGCTGTACTAGTTGAATACAATACAGTAAAACCATTCTTATTAGTAACTTCAAATGATCGTTCACCATCACTTTGTACAGAAGTTTCAATCGACCCGCCAATCTGTATGCCCATGCCCGAAAAACCAGCATTCACACTGTCAGTTATAGTCTTTGCAACAGCTTCACTATATCCCAATGTGGACGATTGAGTTGAAGATTTTTTATTGCCATATTCAATCTGTGTACTTTTTCCAATCTTTATAGTAAATTCTGCATGACAAGTACCACTTTTACAATATATAATTTTTCCGACAGATTTCCATGTAGAGTCCAATGTAAAATTATGTTTTACAAAAAACGGCAAATTAGTTTCTGAATTGAAATGTAGATGGTCAATACATTTCTCACTGTATATATTGCAATATTTTCCAGTTTTGTACTTAGCGTAATACTCAGCACAAGTTAAAACTCCTGTCGATTCTGATACATAAATTAAATGTAAACTCACAATGTTAAATAAAATATTAGAAAGCTTAAATGTATTCATACTGAATGTATTAAATTTATTAATTCAATACGTTAATACAATAACGATGAGTGATACAAACATGAAACAATGTACGTAAGTGTATAGGTGGAACTGATGAAAATTTGAAACTTTGCACTCTTTTATTTACAATTCACATAATATTTGGTTAACCTATAACCTAAACTTGTGATTTATAATTTTTTACTAATGATCATTGTAATACTCAGAAATGTTATCGACTTAATTAGTGCCGATGCGCGTTTGAATACAAAATATGTAATGATTTATATGAGTAATTAATAGTATGCGTTTGGCAAATAACTTATTATATTGAGGTGCAGCCAATAAAGCAATCACTCGGATTAATTTACTGATCTATTAATCTTTGCTTGAAATCGGTCAAGTTCAACCAAAAAAGCAATTTAAAGCTATCAAGTATACAACCATGGTGTGCTTTATTTCCGTGCAAGGGGCGTCATTTCAACTTTTTTTTTTTTGGTGCCAAAATGGTTGAAGGCCATTCAAATCATTACCGGGCCACATATATTTTTTTTTTGGGGGGGGGGACGGGTGGTTAAGTGGGGACAAAAACTGTAGAATATTCGTATAATTTATTAAATTTATTATTTATTTATTTGAAATACTTAGGTATATCGGCGTTTATATTTATTAGACTTACTAGACTGAATGGTGAATATATGAGTGTGTACATAATATTATGTAATGGTGTTTTTTGTGGTGATTTCGACTGATTCGAGTTCTCAGCTATTCGACAGGGACTCGTTTGCCAATTCCACCTAGTGTCCTAGTCGATTTTATTACAGTAAATTGACAATTGACCATACAACACGAGCAATTGTGTTCCAAACTAGATTCACCTTGCGATCCTCAAAGTTATAGAACAAATTGTGTGTAAACTAAGAAATTGTACATCAGACCAATGACAGTTGAAAATTGCTTGGCGATATTTAAAGTTCAAATTTTGACTAAATACGTAAAAATTATGAAAATGTGCAAATTATTATGTATGAGTTAGAAATTCATAAAAAATTTAATTTTTAAATGTAAGATTTGAACATTTTATACAATATGCATTATAAGTATGTTTACCTAACTTACAACATTGAGCGCCTGAAGTTAAAATTTTGACAAATTTCGTAAAAAAAATCAAGAAACTTTTTGAGTTAAAAATGTATATTTTTATCCTAAAATTGAATATTATATATTATTATATTATAATATTTATTATGATTCCCATTTCCAGTTGTTCTACCCTTGACCCAAATAAAACATTTCAGAGCTGAAATTACGTCATGCAATACTAGTAATCGTGTTTTTAATTTTTTATTAATTAAATTAAATTAATTTTATTATTATTTCACAATAAACATAGGTATTCAAAATTAAAATGCCACAGCTGGAATAATTGTAAAAAAGCCATAAAATGTTTATTTATTTAGAATCAGAATGACAAAAAAAAAAAGGGAACCTTTGTATAAAAATTAGATTTATGAAAACAATGCATGTACCCAGGTATGTTTCATTTTTCAATATCACAATTCTAATAAATTCAAAAATGTCTTAAAAAAAAAACTTAGAATTATGCAATTAAAATCGTAAAATGAATTAATTGTCGAAATATATAGTCCAAAAGTTTCAGTTTAAATTGTTATGGTCACGGAACAAATTCTGTGCTCATTTAGAATATCATAAAAACAACCAGAATAAATATGCTAACGCATACAAAGTTATTTGCTTCTAAACATTTGGTTTTTTTTTTAATTTTCCTATATAAAGTGATTGGTTACTGCTATTAACAATGCTTTAGATATAGTTGCACAGATATAGTTCTTCTTTAAGTGTTTTGAAAATTTGGTAGTTTTACAGCAAATATGGTGAAAGATAAGTTGTCCTGAGCAAAACAGTTTTTGCTATGTTGTACATTTGGGAGACGGAGACAACATATGCGGGTGTGACATCCTCTTGACATTGAAATAAAAGAATTGTGTTCAAATAGCATGGCATTGGAACATTTGATGAAAAAATCATGTATCTAAAGTTATTATTTTAGTTACACCAAAAAAACAAAATACATTTTTGTCAAAAATTGGGGTTGCGTAAATATATAACCATTTTTCCTTATTTATTTTTTGTTTTTCCCGATGTATTTGAAAACCCTTGGTAATTTTCAATTTTTACCTGGCATCTAACTAGATTCACTTTTCCTTCAGAATTGATCCCAATGTCCAAACTCGTTGTGTGTTTCCTTGCAATTTAAATATGTTGAGGCCCTCAGTATTAATGAAATTGTATTCTTGCCCAGTAAAATTGTATTGCCTAAAAAATTAAAACTTTGTTAAAAATATGTCAGTGCACCATTTGTTTTCACTTTTTGAACTACGAGCAACATGCAAATGTGAGTAACTACAGTAGATCTAATTTTGTACTGTAAGCTTTAATATTAGAGTAATATGATATGATATAATATTATAATAATCAAAGTTAAAAGCAAAAATATTTAAGGAACCTTATGTGCAAGCACTTATAAGTATATTTGTATTTTATTTTTAAAACAAGTCATGGATATTTTAAGATTGTAACATCTATAATTATTTATTTATTCATTTATAATGACTAAACAGGCAAAGCCTTTTGATACAAATATAATCTACACACACAATCAGATATACAACGTGTCCCGTGAACAGGTGGGTGTGTTAGTTAATGGTACAGTAAAATGGCTTTAAAATAAAAACCTATACATAATATTCTAACCTTTAAGTTTCTTAATTCACTCCAATATTGTAATCTGGAACGGCAGAATTGTCTTCAAGAAAGTCTGAACAATTGTCAATATATTGGCTCGAATTTTTAGTTCCTTGTATGTGGAGCATCATATATTTCAGTTTTGAAAACCATAATAAGTATAATCCACTGTATAAACTAAAAACGATAAACCTCTAAGTAACTTTTAAAATTGGAGATTCGTGTAATATACTTACTAAGTGTGAATGGTTAGACATTATTAAGTTTATAATTCTTGCTGGGTGAATTAAAATCATAAACTGTAACGTCTTTAAATCCGTTATTTGTTTGTTCATTTTGTTCTAACTCATCGTTGAAGAAATATGATTTTCTGAAAGTGTCGAGTTATAAAAAATTTCTAAATACTTAATTGATGGATTATATTAAATAGTGATATTACCTCTTAGATGTGATTTACGTCATCCTTAAAGTAGTACCAATGTTGCTGTAAATTACTAAAATTTATTTTATTTTTCTATCAATGACAAGCGATTTGGATTATGTTTGAGAGCATTGTTTAGAATCACTAATTGTGAAACGATTACCGCTGATAGAAATTGGAATAATCATTTAATTCGAAGATATTTAGCCATTAGTTCCTTCTATTTTCATATTTTGAAAATCTATATTTGTGAACAAATTATCAAATTAGACTGACTCTAATGTTGTAATATAATTATAGGCGATACTTTAGATGTTTTAGTAGTCTGTATTTTTGTTGAAATTTCAAATAATTGCGAATCGCTAGAGATTCAAACGTAGGCTAACGAAAGAATAATAATATTATGTTGTTATTTATTTGATAACAATTATTACTATCATAGTTCGTGGTACATAGTGATAAGACAGAATCGCGGCCATTAAAATATTACATAGTACCGAAGTCCGAAATTTCGTGAACGATGCAGCTCCACGAACCACGATTTAAGACGTAGTAACACGGGCATTTTACTGTCTCCGTCGTATTTAGCAAATTTTCGATCAGCAGATCACATTTAGCATCGTCAGTTCAAAAGTTAGAGTGAATCGACGTATATTGAAACAATTAGCAAATTTACGTTCTGCGTAATAAAATTTATTATTTGGGTCTGTGTACACGATAAGTAGTCGAAATAATGCTTCGCTTTTCATCTTTTCCGGTGGCAACGTGAATCTAGTAGGTGCATAGGGCATGTCGAAATGAACAGTACCTACCTAGTCTCCAAAAGCGGCGGGAAAAAAAAAAAAAAATATAGGAAAACGTGAATTTTTACGTAAAATCGGTTTCGGTATTTCGTGTAAGTGGTGTAACTATAAATTAAATTACTGTAAATACATGCAAATTCCATTGATTGTCTATATTGGAATCAAAAACCATAACATTTTCAAAATATTTAGATTCATGTCGAGGTATTCGTTATATGCATACGAAATATTCGTTTTTTCTTAACTTTCTAAAAAAATTTCGCTCGGTCCAATTACTTGAGAATGTAATACGCCTACAACGTTCCACGCAAGTCATATAATAGTTTTTCATGAGCGTCTGAAGTTAGAATTTTGTCAAATTCGTAAAAATCACAAAAATTTGAAAACTATTTTTTCATACAATCGTGTGTTTTTATTCGAAAATTGAATATGTATATACGATTCCAGTGGTTCGACCCTCGACCCAAATAAAAATCTTCAGGGAAAAAATTAAGTTAAAGAGTTGAAATTAATCAGTTTTAAGTCCATAGACATGAAAAACAAAATGTTTTAATTGTTTTCTATGGCTACAGTTATACTTTTCACTAGGTATTATGAATTATTTTTTTCGTACTATGTAATAATTTCTTATTTATTATGTACAAATAGCTGCTGCAGGTATAACAATAATTTACAACACACTACTATATTAGTCATATATTTCTAAATTTTAAAATACATATTGTAAACTATCAACACAACGAATACGAAAAGTATGATGGTATAGTTTATAATAGTTTTAAATAGGTACCTACTTTTCTTTTTTACTATAAAATTTAAAAATAAAGTTTTCTTAAATTAGTCATTGACAAAATGATTTAATTCACAAACATAAGTCCACAGTGTGTAGGTATAGCTTTCTTTTGGTTAAATAAAGTAACTAAAATTACTTTCTGATGGGGGGGGGGGAGGAAGTAGGTAAAATAAGTACACAAATTAAACGAAATAGGTACCTATCAGAATATACCTAATTTAAAAGTGTTCATCACTGATGTCCATTGTTGATGGTTGAAGAATTTTAATAACAGCCACTGAAGCTTTTTGGTAATTACATACTCTTTTTTCAAAGAAGTTTGTCCTTTCTCGTTGCAAATGGGAACGGGCTTGATTACCTGTAAACCAATAATTTACATATTTATATTCAATTTGATAATTAATATTACTATGATCATTTTTTATCAATTTTTACTATAAGAATAAGCTAAACATACAATTGAACATTTAATACATTTTTACCTACAAAATAAATTGCAGGTTGTAGATGAATTTTGTCGAAGTGTGAACTTTAAATGCTCATGAAAAATTGTGGCTATGTATCCCTTACATTTGTGAACAGATATTATAGAAACTTAATATTATAATTAATAGGATGCCCGTATAGAAATTAATGCTAATAGGAACATTCGGCAGACAAATCATGTATCTATACCAAGGGATTATTTATTTTTTTCTCACGCTTATAAAACAAAATCAATTTTTCCTTAATTATCTTTTTGTTTTTCCCGATGTATTTGAAAACAACTGGGAACATTCAATCATTAGTCATTACCTGTTTAACGCATCCATCTAGATGCACTTTCCCTTGGGAAGAGATACCGATTTCAAAACTAGTTATGTGTTTCTTTGCAATTTTAATATTATGTTGTGGCCCTCTGCGTTATTAAAATTGGATTCTTGTTCAGCAAAATTTTATTATCTAAAAATTAAAACTTTGTTAAAAATATGTTGAAAATAATGCGAGTACAGTAGATCAAGTTTTGTACCTTTAGTCTTAATATATTACAGTGATATGACATAATGTTATAATCAAACTTAAAGGCAAACATTTTTTTTTTAAAGAACCTTATGGGCAAGCACTTGTTATATTCTTAAAATAAGTCATGGATATTTTGAGATTATAACACATACCTAACATATTCATTTATTAATTTATTTTGAGTAAACGGGCTGAGCCCTTTCCATAGACAAATATATGTCCACGCACACAATTTGATAATATTACACAATGTGTCCCGTGAACAGATGGGTATGTAGTTAGTTACTAGCACTGTAAAATAGATTTGAAATAAAAACCTGTCAACAATATTCTCACCTTTAAGTTTCATTATTCGCTCCAATATTGTATGGTTTCATCTGAGTCGGTAGAATTATCTCCAAGAAAGTCAACGTCTGAAAAATTGTCAATACATTGGCTCCACTACCTAGTTCCTTGCATGTGGTACTTGCATTTGTTTCAGTTTGAAAACAATAATAAGTATAATACATTGTATGAACTAAAAACAATAAACTATGAAGTAACTTTTGGTTTTGGCAAACATTTAAAATTGGATACTTGTGTGATTTACTTACACATGGGTGTGTGAATTTGACATTATTGAGTATCTAAGGCTTTTCTGGGCGAATTAAAATAGTCATCAACTGTACGGCCTCCAAATCCTTTATTGGTCTGTTAATTTTCTTCTAACTCGTCGTCGGAGAAACATCATTTTCTGAAAATGTCAAGTTTTAAAAATAAAATACATAAATAGGTACCAAATTCATGGATTATGTTAAATGATTTTACCTCTTAGATGCGATTTACTAGTCGTGCTCAGAGTAGTACCAATGTTGCTGTAAAGTACTAACATTTTTTTTACTTCTCTATCCCAGACAAGTGGTTTGGATTATGTTTTGAGACAGCCTCTGACCATATTTACTAATTTACTGGGAATTGTTTACAATCACTAATAATTGAGAAATGATTACCGCTGCAGATTCTATGCCAGGTAGAAATCGTGATAATTTGAACATAATATGTAGTCATTATTTCCTTTTATTTCATTGATTTTTTGGAAATCTACCTATATTTGTAAACAAATTAGCAAATTAGACTGACTCCACAGTATTAAAATATATAATCAGTACAACTAGAAAATAATACTTACAATTGAAAATTAACGTAATGTGGCGAGGCGATACATTGGATGTTTTACTAAAAAGAATACACTTATCCATGGTGATTTTGTACCAAAATTTATGAATAGTACTCTGTACCTACGACCGTAGTTCTGTAGTCTGTATTTTTGTTCGAATTTCAAATAATCGAGACTCGCGAGTGATTCAAATTTTAAGTCTACTTCGAAAAAATAATAATATTATTATGTTGTTATTTATCTGATAACAATTATTACTATCATAGTTCGTGGTACATAGTGATAAGACAGAATCGCGGGCATTAAAATATTACATTTTACCGAACTATATAGTCCGAAATTTCGTGAACGATGAAGCTCCACGAACCACGATTTAAGACGTAACACGGGCATTTTACTGTCTCCGTCTTATATAGCAAAATGTACGATCAGCAGATCACATTTAGCATCGTCAGTTCAAAAATTAGAGTGAATCGACCTATATTGAAACAATTAGCAAATTTACGTTCTGCGTAATAAAATTTATTATTTGGGTCTGTGTACACGATAAGTAGTCGAAATATTGCTTCGCTTTTCATCTTTTCCGGTGGCAAAGTGTATCTAGTAGGTGCATAGGGCATGTCGAAATGAACAGTACCTACCTAGTCTCCAAAAGCGGCGGGAAAAACGAAAAAAAAAAATATAGGAAAACGTGAATTTTTACGTAAAATCGGTTTCGGTATTTCGTGTAAGTGGTGTAACTATAAATTAAATTACTGTAAATACATGCAAATTCCATTGATTGTCTATGTTGGAATCAAAAACTATAACATTTTCAAAATATTTAGATTCATGTCGAGGTATTCGTTATATGCATACGAAATATTCGTTTTTTCTTAATTATCTAAAAATTTTTCGCTCGGTCCAATCACTTGAGAATGTAATACGCCTACAACGTTCCTTGCAAGTCATACAATAGTTTTTCATGAGCGTCTGAAGTTAGAATTTTAACAAAATTCGTAAAAATCACGAAAATTACTATTTTGTGGTACACAGTGATAAGACAGAATGATTACCAAAACGGTGGTGCTTCTCGCCGGTCATTAAATTTTACCGAAGTCCGAAATTTCTTGAACGCTGACATGGTCGTTTTATTGTCTCCGTCTTGTATAGCAAATTTACGATCAACAGATCACATTGAGCATCGTTCGTTAAAAAATTACAGTGAATCCGACCTGTATTGAAACTATTGGCAAATTTACGTAATAATTTTTTTATTTAGTGTCTGTGCACGATAATAGTCGAAACAATGCTTCGATTCTCATCTTTACCGACCACGGGCGGATATTTGGTCACATCCGGGGGGGGGGGGGATTAAAATTTTTGTCTTATCCACTAGCGTAAACATACATTTTCAAACGATTCAACCTACCAACTAGTGGCTAGTGGCTACTCAGTACTCCTACTTTATTGTAGCAGAGGCACCAAGTATATATAGGTATATTAAAAATTTATTTTGACATCTAGTGTGGTTTGTTACATTCTTAAGCCCCCCCCCCCAATAACCACCTATGGTGCTCACATCCACTTACATTTTTTTTTGTTTTTCCTTTTGGAGACTAGGTACTGGGAATTGAGACCATGATCACCTTTTAAAGTTTTAAATAGACGTAACAGACTATAGGTTAGGACCCAAACTTTTTTATTCAAGGGCCACAAAAAAAATCAAATGCTCTTAGCAGGCCAAAAGTTTATTAACACATATAATTTTTAATTTTATGATAATATATTAGGTACCTACCTATATAAATAATATGTTTACTTTATATTTTTGTATAAAATATTGTTTACTTTACAATATATTTAAATAAAAATAAATAGGTATAAATATAATATAATATAAATACATTTTTGAAATCATTTTTTTATCTATATTTACCTATGCGAGCCACGGGCCAGTTAAAACTTGTTCGCGGCCCGTAGTTTGGATACCCCTGGGTTAGGACACAATTTTACCGCCACCGCCAAGACAAAAGAATTTTACCTTCACCACTACTGCAGTGTGTAGCGACCTTAACACGATCATTTACTGTACCCGTCTCAGATAGCAAATTTTTGTTCATCATTTAGCAAATTTAGTTTTAAAATTATGGTTAAATCTGTTTTTTTTTTTCATTATGGTTCAATTTTTTATCAAGTTTTGAGTATATATTATAGGTTAAATTAAAAATGCTTATAACTTAAAAACTGAATTATAGTAAAATCCCACACACAAAATGTCCATTCACTCTAATCTTTAAATTAACAAAGCTAAACGTGTTCTTCTGAGCACAAATTTGCTTCTTAATAATACAAGCTACGAACCTATGGATTCTAAGGTGCAAAGTTAACGTCAAGATTTAAAATAGATTTATCTATAAACCTTGCCCATGGTCGGTGTTTAGTATAGAGATGACCTTTACATTGTATTATATTATTCATGTCAGCAACCTAACGCATAGCACAGGTAGTATGAAAAGTTGCATAAATTCTGTACGTTTTGGACACCAAACAATATTTGATGTAAATAAAATATAAATGCAATATAGGTATTTTTTTTTTTTTTTTTTTTTTTTTATTTAAATTAAGCCTCGGCAACAATGGCCATTGGCAACAATGAGTTTAATTCTAAATTATTTACATATTGTAATTTACATATCAAATACTATTTATAAGGTTGGACTTATTAATAAAGATTATTATTTGTCTTATGTTGTCTGGGTGGAGGGCTTCTGACAGAATGCTTGAGATGCCTGCTTCCCGTCTCTCAGTTTCGTATGCAAGACATTCGGTTATGATATGTTTTATTGAGAGAGGGGTACCGCAGCTGGCACATAGGGGTGGATCTTCCTTCTTCATCAGATACTGGTGTGTTAGTGATGTATGTCCTATACGGATTCTGTTGACTGAGGTTTCCATTTTCCTTGTGAAGTCTGGTGGAGAAGGCCATGTGTGGATGGTATTTTTAATTTCGTTTAATTTGGATGTACCTTGTTTCCATGCCCGTAGCCATATGTTGTTAGTTATTATACTAGTTATGAGTTTGGCGTCGTGTAGAATGAAATGATTAAGTCTAATGGCATCCGTTGATGTAATTGCTTGGCGTGCTTTTTGGTCAGCTCTTTCATTTCCCTGAATTTGATTGTGACTGGGTATCCATAATAAGGTAATTGAGTAGCCGGTGTGTGTAAGGTTATAGATCTGGTTCTGGATTTTCCTGGAGATCTCGTTTGGATTGTAGATATTTTCAATACTCCTCAAGGTACTAAGTGAGTCACTGAGGATTACTGCTTTGTGTATGTGATTAGTTTTAATTAGGTCTAAGGCAAATGAAACTGCAGTTGCTTCAGCTGTGTATATTGAGCAAAAGTTGGGGAGTCTCAGCATAGATATGTGGTCCTGGATTACTACAGCTGCTCCAACACCGTTTTCCGTTTTGGAACCATCCGTATAAATTTCCGTAAAATTGTGGAACCCGGAGATGATTGAACGTAGATGTTGTTTGTAAATTATGGGGGCGGTGTCGTTCTTCGAATATTTACTTAGTTCTCTGTTGATTGGGATATAGGTATTATATAGGTATTATGTTTAACTATAAAACGCAAAATTGAATTCCAAATTTTCCATTAAAATCGTTAGTCCTTAAATTGAAAATAAAAATGAGTCTATTATCGAAATATGCAGCAGTTTCAGTTTAAATTAGTATGGTCATGACACAAATTCTGTGGTCACTTAGCAGTGTGGAATCATCCAGAATAAATATGCAAATGCATACCAAACGTGCTCTAATTATAAAAAAATGAATTTAATAAAAACTGAAATGCTTATGTTAAAAAGTTGAAATTAACATTAATCACAAGGTTTACTTTAAAGTTATGCAATATCCAGACATAAAAAACAATTTGTTTACTACAGTTAAATCTTACATTATATTACAATTTATTTTCTCTTATTCAGTAAGAATTTATCTAGTATGTAAACATAACCGCTGCTATCGGGAAATTAAAAAAAAAAGATCAAGTATAACAATAAATTACAACAAATTTGTCATATATTTCTAAATTTTAAATTACAATTAAACTATAAAAAGACAAAAAGCATGATAGTATAATTTATAAAGATTTTAAATACTTTTCTTTTTCATTATAAAATTTAAAAATAAAATTTTCTTATAATTATATATATACGTCATCGACAAAATAATTTTATTCACAAACATTATTCAGAGTGCATAGTGCGGCTTGGTTAAATAATGTAACTAATAACCCTCTGATGGGTGGTGGGGGGGAACATAGAATAAATAAGTACACAAATAAAAGGAAATACTGCGGCTGTCAGATTATACTTAATTTAAAAGTCTTGTTCAGTTATGTCCATTGTCGACAATTGAGGAGTTTCAATAACAGCCACTGAAGCTTTTTGATAGTCGCCAACCCTTTTTTCAAAGAAGTTTGTCTTTCCTTGTTGAGATATAAGTTCCATAAATGGGAACGGGTTTGAGGATCTGTAAACCTTTAATTTACATATTTAATTAAATTTGAAAATTAATATTACTATGATAAATAAATATACATACTGCAGGACATCCCAATTCGTTTAACAGCCTATCAGCAACAAATTCAATATACACGGCCATCTTTTCACAGCTCATGCCAACCATCCTAACAGGTAAAGCGTTCGTCAAAAAATCTTGTTCAATAGTCACGGCTTCACAAATTATATGTGTGATAACAGCTTGAGGTGGCTTTTGATCTAAATGTTTAAATAAGAGACAGGCAAAATCGGTGTGTAAACCCTAAAAAAACACATTACATTACACATATGTATTATAATATTAGCCTTGAAAACGTTAACATACCTCATCTCTAGAAATCAGTTCATTGCTAAAAGTTAAACCTGGCATTAATCCTCTTTTCTTCAACCAAAATAATGCAGCAAAACTTCCAGAGAAAAATATACCTTCAACAGCAGCAAATGCAACTAGCCGTTCACCAAAAGTTGCTTTACTATCACTGATCCACTTAAGAGCCCAATCTGCCTTCTTTTTTACACACGGCATAGTTTCAATAGCATTAAATAAAAAGTCTCTACATAAAAAAATTAAATAAAAATAATTTAGTCATAAATATCAAGAAAAATTAACAAAAAAATAAACATACTTTTCTTTTGGGTCTTGAATATATGTGTCAATTAATAAGCTATACATTTCCGAATGGATATTTTCCATCATTATTTGGAACCCATAAAAACATCTAGCCTCAGTTACTTGAACTTCTTGAGAGAATCGTTCAACAAGATTTTCATTGACAATGCCATCCGAAGCAGCAAAAAATGCTAATACGTGGGATACAAAGTGACGCTCTTCGTCAGTCAATCTCATCCAATCTTCAAGATCCTAAAAACAAAAGTCCACTATAATTAGAAAATTACTTTCAATCACTTTGATGAATAAGAGTTTACCGATTTCAAATTGACTTCTTCTACATTCCAAAAAGAAGCTTCTTGTTTTTTGTACATGGCCCAAATATCATCATATATTATCGGGAATATGACAAAACGTCTCGGATTATCTTTCAGTAAGGGTTCGATTGTTGCATCAAAGTTTGCTCTATAGGCAGACACAGATTCAAAAAAGTTTTTATTTGTCATCTGAAAACAAAATATATAGTTAGAATACAAAAATGATTGAATAAATAATGTGGATAATATAAATGCAATATAATATAGTCTTCAATGTGATTTAAATTTGAAACCTACTTATGTACCAATTAATAGTAGCACTAGCAGAACTGGGTAAATAAATAGAGGGGGAAATAATTAATTGACCTAAATCAATACCTTGATCCAAACTTTCCCACCAGTTTAAGTGTTTTTGATTCTAGAATTACATAACATAATAAGACAGGGAAGATTATCTCTAAAAGGTTGAAATAACATGATTTAGGTTAAGCTTTGTTTCTTTATAGTGTATTTAAATTATGAAGTGTGAATCCAAGTCAGGTGGTGTCCAACTGGGAAGTGTACAATACACAATGTTCCAATATCTGCATATTCAAATTGTCGTAAATCAAAAACCAGCAAATTTTTTTTTAAATGTTTAGTTGCCTGGATATAAAATTAAATTAAAAAATCACAAGGGAACCTTTCTGTAAGTGCATCATGTAATTAAATCAACCATGGTTAAATTGTCGAAAGTACAGACTGGCACATAATGGCCCACCGGGATTCTGGGAAAATCCCAGTAGGCCCCTTAAAAATTATAAGACCTGGGCCCCCTACCAAATATAGGTACTAGTTTCAATTAATGAATTTTATTAGTATCTACTTAAGTTATTGATAATGCAATTTTTGGCTTACTAGCGTTGGTTTTGTTATTATACTAATACGTCTTGTTCGTCAAAAAACAAATATTTTTACTTTAAAATTCTTACGAATTATGATAAGAACTAGACAGTCGTAAGGGAGTACACTGCTTCTGATTACATAATAAAGTTAATTATAAATTGCTTGGATTAATAATTATTGATGATTAACCTAATATTAGGTATACGCTTATATTATTTAATTTATTTGAATTTTGTTGTCAGGATACTAAAATAACAGTTTGAATAAATTGAAAATAGTTTATTATGTTAAAATTATTTTAGGTTTGGTGAGTCGAACCTAGTATATTGCTGTTATAGGTATTCAATAAAATAATAATAGTATGACAGGACTTTAAAATAAGTACACAAAAAAGTCTGATGTGAGGTACAACTATTGGTACAATGAAACAGTACATATATCTATAAATACTCTTTTAAATTGTTAAATTATTATTATTATCCCTACGTATCTACTGTTGGTCGTGTTTAGTAGGTAACCTTATTTATTATGAATTTTGTCTATACACAAATGTATAATGTGCAATAATTTATTAAAAACTATTAGATAATAATATTATATTATCTATTTGTTGATCATTAATAATTTAAGACGCTCTCCAGCAAGATAGTACGCATAACATTTTCCTCAATTTTAATAATTATTTCATTCAATCACTTTGAATCATATATTATTATCACCAATCAACCAGAATGTTGTTGTTTTACAAAATTAATTTATTCTATTATATTATATGTATACATATATATATATATATTTTTTTTATAGAACTGAAACCCAAATATAGATTTGGTTTATTATTTACCTACTTGAAAAGAAATTTGAACAGTTTATTTTGTAGTTTCAATTATTTTTCTAGTTTTTTTTTAGTGTAAGAAATGGCTAAATAACTTGGCTGATTTAATTTATAGGTAAGAGGTATACAAGAGACCCATCTCTATTAGTAAGATCTAAGTGTGTCCTAATTATAATATAATACTAGATATTATCTAGTTTCCCAGTAGGGAAAATGGACCCAGTACCCAGGGCCTGAATACCGATAACGAACTGCATACTAACATCATCCAAAAAAATCAATTCCTCTAGGTATATAGTCCCCCAGCATAATTACATCATTAGATTTAAATTTTGTTAAAAATTGCATGCATTTTTTTCATGAAATTTTTAATGAAAAAAAAATAAGTTGGCACGCGGATCATATTGTTACTACTGGTCTAACAATTTAACCAATCAATTTTCCAAGTAGGTACCTATGTCTAATATTCGGAAAATATTATCTATTACCTATTAGTTATTTTTTCTTTATAGTTAACTAGCAGGTCCTATTATCTTGTTGCCTGTTAAAAATACTAACTACATGATTCAAATTTTCTAGCGATGTTCAAAACTTCCCGTGGATTTACCCCATCTTAATCTCCATTAAAAATGTCTAACACAGTCATAATAGTGGTTAGTTGTCCCACCAAATATAAATACAGGTCGAAAATTATATTCAATAACAACTGGGTATTTTATTTTTTTTTGTAACCAATAGGTAGTAAACCTATAATATTATTTCTATAATCTCTATAAAAATTCACAAATTTGCAATAAAACATTTTTTTTAGGGCCACTTATGGAGATAAAATTGATCACCGGGAAAGTGTGGCTTTCTAGTGGTAAAATTATTTTTTTAATTGATTAAGTACCTCCAGAAATTACCCCAAACAAACAATTTATCTTCTTTATATATTAGTACAAGTATAATAAATTGGTATACAAAAAAAAAACAAACCAAAATGATAATATAATCAATATTTTTGCATAATATCTTTTTCTTTTATTCTATTACTGTTACTTAATAATAATAACAATAAGTATTTGTATTGATATTATTAAATAATATTAAAAAAAAAAAAGTATTTTTAGTATGATAATTGTGAATTTTGATACTATAATAGTAATCACAGAATATAATACTATACAACAAATTTAACTAATATTTTTATATACAGAGTGATTACAACTTATATTCTATCAATCATTTACTTAATACGCTCATTTGTATACATTTTTCTTAATAAAAATATATATATCATAATATTATATTTGTTCAATATAATAATTTATGTAGGTACTTATATTTTTTTCTGAGACACGCTTATGATTATTATATATAATAAATAATAATTATTACCATCATATTATAAAACCTATAGTAGCTATGTAAATTGGAAATTAATAAACGTATTTGTAATAAATTGCACAAAACTGGGCACTAACTGGTTAGCTTTAATTCATATGAATTGTGTGACTTAACTAGTCAAATTGAATGTGTAAAATAATCTAATCTAATTCGTTAAAAATAATGAGTACCTAACTAGTGGTTTTGGTAGTTTATTTTTTCATTTATTGAATGTTTAAATTTCTTATTTTGTTCTATTCTAATGACTGATATTCTAAGAAATTAAGATTATTGTCTACCAATTTGATAAATTTGATCAAACTTGTTGACAGTTCAAGTTGTTTAATTTAATTTTTCATTCATCACCAATAATTCAGATTAGTTACCTACCCACCTACTTAATAATTAATGTATATAAAGCATTACATTTGAAAAAATGGCTTTTTAAATTTATATTTTAAGCTAAAAAAAAACTATGTACCTAACTTATATTCTAAATTAGTTACTTTTAATATTAAAGTAACTTAACTATAACCAGTTGAAAAAAGTGACTTGCCCAGCTTAGTAATTGGATAAAATAAATATATAATTAATTGTATACTATTTGAATGTATAATTATTAATTTATATAATATAACATTTTTATAACATTGATAAGACGGCAAAAATATTGTACCTATACATAGATATATACAACAACTAGATAGCCGTCATTAAACTACAGTTGTGACCAATATTGAAATCGGCTGCCATTTACAAAGCAGGCAATGTTTACATTTATTTATATACATATATATGTATCTATTATAGAATACATATATACTATGATAATATTATTTTGTAAACATTGCCAGCTTCGTAAATGGCGGCCGACTTCGATGACAAGAAGGAGACGGCTATCTAGTTGTTGTATATACCTATGTACCTATATTATATTTTGTGATTATTCTAAATCTCTGATTATATTATCACTTTGGTTTTTTTTCCGGGTTTCTAATAAGTTAGGTGCAAATGTGCTATTATACCTACTAACCTAACTTCAGTAAGTACTATATTTTAAATGTACTATTTTGTCACTTCTATTTCATATGATGGTTTACAAAAGTTTTAAATAATATTATGTACAATTACATAAATACTGTAACTCAATGCACTTAATCAAGGGCATAATTATTGACTAGGTAATAATTATAATTATATAACTAAAATAATAGAACAATTGAAAATGTGGATCATATTAATATATATTTAGACGGTAATCATTGAAAGGTTAGTGTTTTTTAACGACAATTTTTTTCCCAGGACGTTTCGGATCAATTTATTATACCGGAAATCAAAGAACACAAAGATAGGTACCTACTAGGAAGCTGTTCGAGGTGAACTACAATTGCGCTTTGCACTGGTTCGTTCACCTGCCATTACGGATATGATTTTGCACGAATCTCCGACACGGATAAAATAAGATAAACGCGCAAAACGACGACATTAATTCAAAGAATCAAAGAACCGCGACAACGTTAACGCGTCGTCATAAGATTGGGCCTACGGGAAATAACGTGCGGTACGGTTAATGGCGGGAAACGAGACAAAGCGCGGACACACGACACTTCCGGTCCGGTGGGTTCTATAACGACGTCCAAACGACGGCCGCGCGTTCGAAATATTTACCTGTAGTTGTTGCGAGTTGTCCATTACGTTTTCCTTGTTCATCGCCATGTTATCGTTGAATACAATATTTTAAACGTCGCCGATCGTCAATCGAATAACGTTGGACAGCACGAATGGTCGAGGAGAGCCGAAGTGGTTGTAGGGCAGACGAGCGACAGCCAAAGTCAAACGCGAAATGACGAGGGGCAACGCGATCCGGACGGATAGGACTTGAAGAGTGGAAACGGTGCGTGTGGTCGGGACAATACGGTGGCAGACGTATGCCGTGAAATTGGAGGCAAAATATAATGACCAGTAAGCGGTATCGTGGTAAGCACCTGCATTCGAAGCGGCAGCTCACCCGCACGCACAAACCAGTCACAAAGCCTCGGAACGATTTTACGCGGTAAAACGTTGTTGTAGCGGCAAACACATCATCAGCTTTGTTTACATTTTACAGGCAGTATTATCAAAACGTCGTTGTCGATAACAGATTTCGGTGTTACCATTATTATTATTCCGCCGTTCCGGGATAAAACAGTATGGACATCAAAATGCAAAATAATTAACAACATTCTACAACTTACAGTCTACGCCAACATGACCAACCATGGAAAATCAAAATTTGAATTATAAAATGTCTTATCACAATCGTTATATTCCGACGTGTTTTGATTCCCTTCACGGCCATTTAGATGATAATACGAACATTGACCGTGAATCGTAGTTCACATCAATCATCAACCGTAGTTCGTAGTGTTCGTACATTGAACTAAATAAAATGTAATGTACTATATTGTACAAGGAAAATATTCTATATTATATTGCATATATTTGCATGTATATAATATTGTATATAAGGGAAATGCACTGTTAATAAATTAATTATCATTAATTATATTGTCGCACTCGCATATTATCACAGAACATTATGATATATTATTATGGTTAATGGTTATTACGAAATAGCACAAACGTTTTGGCGCGGGAAAGAACCGAGAAGGCCACAATCATAACTAAAAAACGAAATTTTTACCACATTTAAAGTCCATCTTTGGCAGTGCAATATCGTTTTTATTATTTTGATATCACTTGTACGAACAAAGTGCTGATTGTTCAAATTCCATTAGTGTCAATCCGTTTGTGTTTTTCAAACTGTAATACCTTTTTTTGAAGTTCCGAATTTCCGATAACGAAAAAAGAAATAATTATGGACAATTTTCGTAGTAGGTACCTATTTATACTGTAAAGCGGCCCATACACGATCAATAATATTGATCAATATTATTGACAAAATATTGACGAACATTGTCAACGACCACCAACGTATCAATATTATTGATCAATATATCATTATCTATTCACCATATTTGTCAATTCGTTCAACAACAATTTATATTATATTTTAAATGAAATTTTCATTATTATTTATTGACAGTACGTCAATAAAAATCAAAAATTTTTAATTTGTTCAATATATTGATCAATCCTTCAATATAGCCCATACACGATCAATATTATTGTCAATATCAAATATTGCTTTAAAACGCTTCAACGTATTCCTGGAATTACGAAACCATGTTTTTATGCAATATTTTGTCTACTAGTGCGCCCTCTTAATGGGTCTATGATTATAAGTCCAGGGCCGGCGAGTGGGTGGGGCAGTAGGGGCCCGGACCTCCGGGGGGGGGGGGCGTTGTCAGAGGCGTATTTAGGCATAGCCCCCTGTAGACCCGGGCCATTATCATCCGTTTGCTAAAAATTAGACAACCGTATTACCGTCTACAGGCGCGGACTGGTAAAATAGGGCCAGGGATGCTACACAATTTAAAAGGCAAATACCAAAAATTGTTGGGGCAAATTTAATACATGTAGATTATTTATAAAATATTAATATATTTTATATTGTTTTAAAAAATATTGAATATAAGTTAAAAACGTAAATAAGTACCAAGTTACCTTTACCTATAACTAACTTTCAATGAAAATTGTACAATATTATAGATTACTAGTAATTGTAAGTTGGTAACAATCTGCTGTTAATTAGGTGTTTAGAGTCTTTAAATATAATATAATAAATAATATATTAGGGCAAGGGATGCTGTAGCATCCCAGCCGGTCCGCGCCTGAGTCCGTCTATAATATTATTATATACCTACTATATTGTACACAATATGCAACACGGAACTCACATAGATAACAAAACAAACTCGCATTCAACGCGGGTTCGATCGGTATAATCGCGTAGTTGGTTTTTATATAGTGTGTGTTATTAATAATATGATTAATATATATAAATATATAATATAGTCGTAAATTCCTAAATACGACCAATATCGACCGACTGTATCAGATAATAATATGTTCCGATGTTCGATCATATTTCCACGTAGGTATTAGTTGTAATGATGCGTTTACATAAAATACATCGCGTTCCGAAATTATCGTTTTTGCTTTCTTTTATAATTTTGATATTACGGAATACGAATCGTGTGTAATTTTGGGTTTTGCTAGTACCTACATATTTGAGTCCCTAGTTATATAATTTTATTATAATGAGTTATAAACACAAATCTGGTGCGCAAAAAAGAAAAGAAAAGGATTACAGAGACAATGAAGCAAAAAAAGGACAGCTATCACTAGGGCAATATATTAAACCTTCCACAGCTTCGACTGAGTTACCTATACGGTCTTTTGGCCAGAAAGGGAACACTTTAACTGAACCTAATTATTCGTTAATTACTGTTGAATAGTTGTTAACATTATTTTCTTCGATTTTAATAAAAGATTTTGTATACCAAATATTATGTTTTTTTTATTTACAATTCATCCAACTTAAATATTAAGTTTTGCTACTGTATTAAAATGCTGTACAGCCATAGGCGCACATAGGGGGGTGCTTGGGGGTGCTTAGCACCCCCAAGCTTCAAACTAGCACCCTCAGTTTATTTCACTATTTCACCAATCATTTATAAACTATCGTGGTTTATTGGTTGATTGGTTCGGAATTTTTCTTTTCATTACAAATATTGACAACTGTTTACGAATTCACGAATTCATTTTTTTTTTTTTTGTCTCTCATCATCTTTTAGGACAGTAAAAGTGCTTGGATTTTCTTCAACAGTATCTTTTCTGATAGGAAAGTGAATCTAAATGGTACTTTGGGGGGGGGGGGGGGGGGTCAAAAGCAAAAATTTCACAGTAGTTTTCAAAAGCGCCGTGAAAAACAAAAGAAAAATTAAGGAAAAACGGGAATTTTTACGCAAAATCTGTTTTCGAGAAAATTGATTTAGGTTTTTAGTGTAACTTAAAAAAAAAGACCGTAGATATATGAAATTTTCACTGGTTATTTATATTTCCATTTTCTATACATGATAAAATTTTCTAAATATTTTGAGTTATTTTGAGCTTTTTACGTACATTTTTAGTTTCCATTTTTTTTAGTTTTTTTTTTCTATAAGTATCAATAAAATTTTATTTGTTGAGTATAAAAGCTTAAACATTTAATAGAAGGCTCCCAATATATTGTTTCAAAGACAGATGAAAAATATTAAAAATCCTTAGTCACAGTTTTTTGTTATAAGCATTTAAATTCCAAATATTGACAAAATACGTGAAAATTACGAAAATTTGCAAATTATTTCGAGTGAGAACTTCATAAAAATTTTTCTTTTTAAATCTAAGATATGAAAATGTAATGCAAGATTCCTCATAAGTTTGTCTACCTTTATCAAAAAAAAAGTCTACAAGAATCTCAAATTAAATTTTTATGAACGTTAGAAATTCATATTTTTACAACATTTGATATTCACTCGATTTCTCATGTAACGATTTTCTAATTTTGTTGTAATTAAAAAACGAATGATTGTAGATACTTGAAAATTTTACTAAATTTTTATATTAGCATTTCCTATACACCATATAGTTTTGAAAATATATTGATTCTTTTTGAGCTATTTACGGACATTTTCAGTTTTCAATTTTTTCAATTTTTTTTTCTATTCATATCAATAAAATTATATTTGAATGGTAAAAAACTTGAAAATTTAATGCAAAGCTCCTGATAGATTGTTACAATAACACTTGAAAAATATTAAAAATACATAGGCACAATTTTTTTTTATAATTATTTAAAATTCAAATTTTGACAAAATTTATCACATTTAAAATTTAATAATAATTTTATAGTTAAAAATTTATAAAATGTTCAACTTTTATAGCTAATGATTGAAAATTTAAAACAAGATTCTACGTAAATAGGTTATATATAAATTGCTTTATTCACCTTAGTATCATCAAATATACTTAGTAATATCATAGGCTGACTAACCGTCTTCGCTCAGAATCGTTTTTCTTATACAATGATGTTAGTATATTATTGAATTCAAATTTAATACCATCGATTATACAGTGACCCACTTGTATCCTACTGTACAGCAGAGCACCTTTTTATGTTTATCAAACTTAAATAACTTTTATTTTGGTTTTGATATCGGAAATATAAAAACAAAGTTACAGAGTAAATTTTCTCATTTTGTAGTGTGAACATTTAGTTTCTTAGATTAGAGTAGAGCCTGAATGTTTTTTATACCCGTGCAAAACAGTTTTGCCTATGTTGTACCTACGTCTGTAATACGGAGACAACACATGTGGGTGTACCTAGCGTCTTCTTTACAATCATACAGACTATTTGATACATTGCACTTTAGAAATTATTGTATACACTATACGAATTAAATCTAATGAAATGCAGAAATATTAGGATTAGGGGGTGTGGGGGGCCAAGCCCCCCCGGATCTGTGAACCATAAATTATCCCATCACCCCCTAAATTCACACCCAATGTGCGCCTATGTGTACAGCTATATAAATCTCAGTAAAATAAGTATATATAAGTGACGGGACCCGGAAATTATCAGCCCTGGGTCCCACCAAAGCTCTGGCCGGCCCTATAACCATATAACTGAAAGAGAAGGAACATAGGCAGTAAAGGAGCCCGTGGCTAAGGAACGCATTTTACTAGGTACTTTGCTTCTTTTCTCGCTCACTATTGCCCATGGTTTTTAACAATATTGTAAATCGGACTTCTTACGATTGTTAAAAAAATTTTCCTCTACAATTTTTGTAATAGGTATTTATACTGTAAAACGCTTCAATAAGCCGTAGTACTGAAATTACGAAACCATGTTTTTATGGCATATTGCGATATTTTGTCCATTAGTGCGCCCTTATGACAATAACAGTTTCCATAGATAGATAACACACAGATAATAATTTATTTTACATATCTGTGGATACCATAATATCATGGTAATCGGAAAAAAAATCCCTGATCCTAGGAAAAAAAATCCCCAGACTACAATATTACTCACAACCTCATGCAAATGGTTGAACAAATATTTTTTAAACTTTAATTATAGTATCTATAATTAATATTTAATTACAAATACGTATATTATATTATATTATTAAAAAAATTATATATTATAAATAATATTTTGTTTTAAATTACGATAATATATTATGTGTAATTCAAATTAAATAACTAACTTAACAACGTTACAAATAAGTGTATATAATATAAAAATATTTTGAATGATCGATACGTCAAATAATACAGTTAAACACGTTAAATTATACAAAAATATTATACAAAAAATAGGTGATAAAAATAATATAAATAAATAACTATAAATAATTTTTTATTTCGGGGATTTAATTTTTACAGAATTATACCAACATAAAATGTGTATTAATATAGTAATATAAAATGTTGTTGTTAATTTTTCAAAAATTATTTAGGTATAGTTATTTATTTATATTATTTTTATTACCTATATTTTGTATAATATTTTTGTATACTATCACTATGGGTCAGTGGATATTTTAAGGAATTATTACTGGGCGACATTAAAAAGAAAATTTCAAGCTGACTATCAAAATCAACATATTATGAGCTTATAAAAAACTTTTCAGTATTCATTATATTAATTAATAAATAATAATTTATAATAATATATATTGATTATTCATATAAATCCACAGAATATCAATAATATTACACCAATACTATTGATTATAAATATTACTAATTTTATTAGTATTTATAAGCAATGGTAATGCGTTATACGTCATTTCATATTATGCAAGTGCCAAGTATATATATTTCATTTAGGATTATTGTATTTTGTAATATATTATTATTATTGAAAATAGGTACTGTATAGTGCATTTAGTATAAGTTCAATTGTAAAATATAAGATTTCAAATTATTTTATACTTAGGTACCGAAAGTGACGAAAGTCGTCCTATCGTATGACGTAGTAGGTGGTACCTTGAAGGCTTCAATTTTTAAACTGTTTAAATGTTCAAAGTGAAATAATTATTTAGCCTATTGCTTGTAGGAACAAGGACTAAAATAAAATCAAAAACAATCATTTTTTAGATATTTTCCGGGACGACTGACGACCAGATGTAACATGTCGCATTGTCGCTTGCCGCGCTTTCTTGCATTGCATTATTCTATATTAGGTGAACATGGGTTTTTCATTCTCAATAATTATTTTTCAAATTCAATATGATATATGTCATAAATAAATAACAAAATTAAACATAATAAATAACCAATAAATAAAATTATTTAATAAAAACATCGACATTTCTACAAAAACCGTTGTCGCCCATTAATTAAATATATCATCTACTAGGCGACAAAAAGTTTCCTCTGGGCGACATTCCTGTCACTTTAATAACTAATAACTAATAGTTTAACTGTATTATTTGACGTATCGATCATTAATATATTTTTACATTCTACACCTATTTGTAACGTTGTTAAGTTAGTTATTTAATTTGAATTACACATACCTAATATATTATCGTAATTTAAAACAAAATATTATTTATAATATATAATTTTTTTTTAACAATATAATATAATATACGTATTTGTAATTAAATATTAATTATAGATACCTACTAATTAACGTTTAAAAAATATTTGTTCAACCATTTGCATGAGGTTGTGAGTAATATTAGAGTAGTCTGGGGATTTTTTTTCCGGGATTCAATATCATAGAGCAATATAGAAGCGAAACTCGATCAGCTGATTGGGGTTTCGTTTCCCTATGATTTGAAGTCTGAACCTCCGAAAAACATGGAAATAATATTTTATAATCTAAGACCGTGGTAAATACTCAATTGTGTTATCTATGTAAATACTAAAGACAAAAGCACGGGATTTTGATAAGATAATTCAAAAATTCAAAATAGTAAAGGATCTTTGTTAGTTTGTTCACTTATTTCTATGCCAGGTTCTGTCTCGTAGGTATTGTACTATTGTCTTTACTCTTTTGAATAATAATATTATTGCATTCATAACTGACAATTATATTCGGTCAAAGACAAATGGAGCCTGCACATGTTTCTCAAAGTCAGCAAGCTGTAAGTAAAGTATACATTTCTTACTAGTTTTAATATTGTATTTATTTTATATAATTGTATAAATTATATTGGTCGTTCCGATGAGATGGTCTACAAATGATATTGAGAGATCACCCAGATTGCAACTACGGCCATTCAGTACATTCATCTCCCACATAATAAGCGACTGCCCGCTCCGTGCCTTTAATATTAATGAGACAGTGGAAGAACTTCACGAAGCTAACGACTATATGGTCAAATGAATAAGGACACTTGACATCCAACTGTAGACATCTGTCTATTGACGACATGTTATAGTTACACTTCGCGTTAATCTTAAGGGCATTGGAGCCAGTACGTTTTTACTGTTATGAGTATTTTAATATGTACAAACAATTTAAAATTTTAAAATACCCATAAATCGCTTTAAAAAAAAAAAAAAAAATAAAAAGCCCATGACATTGCCTAGGTAATAATCTTACCTTTAAATTCTATAAGAGGTCAATTCACTCTAATTTTTAAACTAACAAAGCCTTATGTCTTCTGCTGAGCGTACAATTTTCTATGTTACGCACTTGTAAGACGGAGACAACATATGCAGGTGATATTGTTGTAACAATATTTAAACAGTATGTTTACAATACTTCATTAACACTAAGTAATCTTAATTGTATAAAAGTAAGTTAACAAAATTATTTGAAAATTTAATACCATTAATGAATAAATTAGTAGGAAATTAAATATTGATATCACCAGATTTAAAATAAATCAATTTTAATTAATTATGTAGGTACCTACTTAAGATTTAAATAATTTAATTTGTAGTTTATATATTTCAGTGAAGTAGGTAAAATATTATTATTAAAAATGTTTACTCTAGCATGATAAATGTATACTTATGCATAAATCTGAAACATAATTAATTTATATTATAGAATATTTTAAAAGAAAAAAAGAAGAAGACAAGTAAGAAGAAAAATAATCAGAACCTTAAAAATGAAGAGGAAGAGGTTATTATTCCAAAACTGAAAGAAACCCAAAATAACGGATTTAAACATGTTGTTGTAAATGGCGCTGCAAAGTTTCCTAGTTATTTAGACAATTTACCCTATGTTGAAGGTTAGATTATACATTTTTTTCTTGTCATGTTTACACAAGACTATGGTATTATTTTATATTTATATAGGACAATGGAGTGTTACAAACCCAACTGGAAAGAAAATGTATTCTATAATATTTTTATCACAACTTGGTCTTGAAGCTGTTTGTCAAAAGAAACCGGATGTATTAAAAAACTGGAGTACAAAATCATTCATTGCACCACAATTTAGTTCATTAAGTGTAAGTTTTTAAATGAATTTTTGTGATTTTAATATTTTATTTAAATTATTGCATTTTTTAAAATTTGTTAGGGGATATACTCTATTTACCGAGAGTTGACCCACTCCGTGCATGCATACTGAGCCGCCGGAACATTCATACCCCCTAGTAGGAGACCGCGGCGGTCTGTGATTGGTCGACGATCACCACCAGCGCTGAAACGAGCGGTGGCATGCGCAGCCGCGACCGGTTTTTGTCGGGCGAGTGGGTCAACTCTCGGTAAATAGAGTATAGTATTAGATGCTATAGGCCACCTATTTGATAGAATTAAATAATTTCTTTATAAAGCAATTAAAAAACTTTGTAGTTATGATTTTTAGTGGCCAGGTGCTAAATATAATCTTAGTCAAGGAAAAACAGCAAGTAAAACGGCAAAATCTAACACTGTTCATGTTTCCTTCTTTACGAGAATAAGTTAAATTAAATCAGACTGAAAATGCTTGGGTTCCAACTTCTGCTAAAAAAACCACAATTCTAAAGTAGTTAAAACCAATAATGAATAGGAAAAAAAGAACGTAGGAGCCAACATTAAATTTCACATTTTAATGAATTTGATCAACAATATATGTTATTGATTAGTTTTATTTAATTACTACTATAATTAGCAGAAATATTGCATAAACATTTAAAAAAAAATAATTTCTAAAAAATCTAATCAACATAGAAAACATAAAAATATCGAATAATATACAAGCTACAAAGTATATTTTTTAATATATTCATTATATAATATTGCATTTTAACAGATTTAACCAAGTATATGCCTCCAATCAAAATAATATTTATTTTTTATTCAATAACAAGTATAATAAGACAATAATTACTAAATGATCTAGTCTCTTAATCACTTATTTACAGCTTTGTGGGTTGATACATATTTTACATTTTTACGGCATGGGGCTCGCAAAAAACAGTCTATAGTCTGTACAGCAAGAGAACATGACAATTCTGCTTATCCCTCCGCTTCGCCATGTCATTAAAACCTTTTCTCCTATGAACGGATGTCGTGTGGAGATGCGCAGAAGAACCAATTTTGGTGGGACGGCATGCACTCTTGCTGGACAGAGTATTGCACCATACTTGCAGCACCCTTAAAATTAATGTAAATTAATCTTATACAAAATTGAAAGCTTTATAATTTTTACTCTAGCATTACACATTTATATTTATGTGTAAACATTATATAGGATATTTTAAAACAACAAGAAAAAAAGAAGAATAAGAAAAATAAACATTATTCTAAAAATGAAGAGGAACAGAGTGTAATTCCAAAACCGGTAGAGTTAGTACCACAAGTGGAAAAGTCCCAATACAATGGACTTCAATATGTTGTAAATGACACTCTAAAGTTGCCTAGTTATTTAGACAATTTACCCTATATTGAAGGTGAGATTACTATTTTTCTTGTCATGTTTACACAGTATATTATTTTATATTTATTTAGGACAATGGAGTTTTACAAACCCAACTGGAAAGAAAGTGTATTCTATATTATTTTTATTAAAACTTGGGAGTGAAGCTATTTGTCAAAAGAAACCGGATGTATTAAAAAACTGGAGTACAAAATCATTCATTGCACCACAATTTAGTTCATTAAGTGTAAGTTTTTAAATGAATATTTATGATTTTAATATTTTAACTAAATTATTGTATTTTATAAATTAAAATGTACTAGTACAGTGACATAACCTGAAGCTTAATCAAGGTGAGGGGGGTGGGGTGATTTTAAAACTTAAATATTTAATGTATATAAGTCTATACTCTATACATGAATGAAACTATAGAAAACACCACTGCTAAAATCCAAGGATTGGCGATCCACCCATTTCTCTTCCAATCATATACACCACTGGGATAGTACCTAATTCTCAAATTGAATAGAAATGATAATTTCTTAGTAAAATAATTTAAAAACTTTGTATTCATAACTTTTAGCACCCAAGTGTTATATTGGATCGTAGTCATGGAAAGCTTTTACAGCTCAAAGAGACAGTTGAACATCCATTGAACTCAGTAGTTGCTTATAAAATGAATATGAAATGTAAAAGCATACTTAAAGACTACGAGGAACTGAATAATTTAAATGTATGTATTCAAGATAAAATATTTATAATACTTACTTAAAGTTTGATAGTAAATAATATTAATTAATAATTGCGCTTTCTAATATAGGAAATAATCTATTCATTATCAGAAGATGAATCTTCGGTAATCTGCACAAGGCATAAAGAGTTTGTGAAGTCAATGTCACTTATAATATTAGATTGTCCTATCACTCAAACAACAGTAGCAGGAACGATTTTTGCAGAACTATTATCCAAAAAAATTCTTTCTATGGAGGCCATCACTCAAGGGTACTTATTAATTTTATACTTTTTCAAATTATATAACATTCTTATTTTTGTTTTTTGAAGAATTGATGATATTCTTAAATATTGGAATGATTTTTTGATGTATTATCCTCAATTTTTCTCCTATATTGCTGAAATTATTGGTAAATTTTTATCTTTTATTTTTATCAATTATTTGAAATATTCTAACATTATTAATTAAAATGTTTTATTTATAGTTCCATTATTACTATCACAGAATACTTCTTTTGACTTCAACAATTTAAAAGATTCATGTACTTCTATACGACCAAACAATTCTAGTAAATTGTTTACTGAAGTATTATATAAAATTAATAGTTCCAAGGAAACACAGAACGTTAAAGAAGTATGTGACAGTATAGTTATTTATTTTATTTTTATTTTCTTATTCTGTTTTAAAAACATTTTTTTTACCTCTATAGTTTTGACCAATCTTCTTGTTTTCCTGCTAATTCTTGTTCATTGAATCAGCTTGGTAGTGACAATATCTAAAAAAAGTAAAAGTTTTTATTTAAAATATTTATCTATTAGTAGGTAGGTACGATTGTTTTGTAATCACAATTTCCATAATTCTTTTAACAACTTTTTTACCAGAATTTCTTTCCCTAAATCTTGTACAAATAATTCTAGCCTTCTAGGTATACAACATATATTGGTTACACAATCTTATTATTGAAAATTTAATTTAGCCAAACAGCTTTTAAATATTCTATTATTTTTAACAGAACATATTGCGTAGTTAATAAGTACTACTGATTATAAATGTTATAGTATTGTAGATTCTGAGCGGAGCGAGGAAGCTATTGGTTTTACAATGATGTTTATTTTATTTTTATCCTGTAAACAAAGTTTCTATCAGAACGAGTGCTTTGATTTCAACATATATTATCTTATCTTTTAGCAAATTGGATGAAGATGGTATCTTAGGGACGTCAATTTTTGAATTATCAATAGTTTTTTAACGCCAAAAACTCAAAAATTAATTTTTTTAAAGCTTTGTTTAGTACCATAGAAACGAATACAATTTAAAAATTACCTAATTCCCACTAGGTATATTATATACAATTAATGATTCATTTGTTCCCTCGGAATCTTTTTTTATCGAATGCAATCATTGCATTCAATTTGAATACGTTAATAATACACTATCCTGTCCGAGGACTGAAGGAACAATGGACAAACATCCACCACTGCTGACCTAATCCACCCCGCTGTACTTTACCCACTTAATCCACTTATATCTTATAAGCAACAATAGAATTTTCAGAAGACTAATATGGCACATTTCCAATAATCATATTTGTATAATTGTAAGCAGGCCCGTCTTTAGTGAATTTTTATGTTTAGGCAAGACTTAATTTTGCATCCCTGCCAGGGCCGGTTTTAAGGGGGGGGGGCAACACTTTGAGGTTGGCAAAATTATCTCAGATAAAATAAACAAAAATTAATTTTTTTTGTGAAGAGAAAGATTTCTAAAAAATAATACATTTTATTACTATTTATTTTTTAAATTCACATATGCGCAGTGCCGGATTAACGTATAGGCAGGGTAGGCACGTGCCTAGGGCTAGATAAAAGTTGCCATCAGAGGGGGCTATTTTTTTTTTAATAGCGGCACTGTGACTGTGGAAGTTCGTGCCAGTCCGAGGCGAAGAATTACTTAAATCTTAATATGGTTTTTAATTACGTCTTATCATTTTTCGGACAAGTGCAATTCGCCGCAGCAGTACAGGAAATGCGGCTGCTTTGATAATTGATACTGTTCATGATAATTATCATAGCTGAAGGTAGGTACTAGAGGTACCATGGTCATTATTGTTATTATTATTAAATTCTATTGGTTTAAATGATTAAATAAATGACTTCTGCTCTAAAAAAGCAAGAAAAAAGCTGTAAAATAAATAAATCTAAACATTTTTATAATTTTGTTTTTTGTTTTTTTTACAATGGGCTATAAAAAAAAATGTTTGCCTAGGGCTATGATCGGTCTTAATCCGGCACTGCATATGCGTACATTTTTTTTACCTATATTTTATCATTTTAAATAAAGAAAAATAAACATTATTAACTAAGTAGGTAGGTAGGTACCTACTAGGTATCATGGAGGATTCTAGGTAGATAGTACATAAGACCTAAGTTATAAATTAGTTACTTATTTTTTTTGTATAGTTTACCTACTATTAAAAATCTAATATTGGAATGCATAGGTACCTAGTTAAAATTGCTAAAAATTAACTGCAAATTAAATTTCAATGAGAAAGGGAAACATAAAAAAGGTGGACAAGTGGGTGTCGCTCTGCTGTACAGTAGGTTACAAGTGGGTCACTGTATAATGGATGATATTAAATTTGAATTCAACGATATAATATCATTGTATAAGAAAAACGATTCTGAGCGGAGACGGTATGTCAGTCTATGTATAAGACATATTATATACATATCTATGGTATTAAACAAAAAATTTACCTATAATAGGTACCTATAATAAATTCCAAATTAATCATATCACAATATCCATTAGGTACTTATAACGCGTTATACATCAACAAAAACCGTGATACTATCATAGATATATAATAGTACACTTTAGAATTTTCAAGTACCCACGAATAATATTATTCAATCACAACAAAATAACTAAAATAGTTATTCTAGGTTTTTTAATATGTAATTTCGTTAAAATTTAAATTTAAAATGTCTGTAAAAAATAACTGTGTTCATATATTTTTTAGATTTTTTGGTTACAGTATGAACTATTTATGAGAACCTTTGTGTTGAATTTTCAATCCTTAGCTATAAAAACTGAACATTTTATAATTTTTTAATTACGATGATTGATAATTTTCGAGATTTTGAAAAATTCTGTCAAAATTCGATGTTTAAATGCTTATAAAAAAAAAATGTGCCTATGTATTTTTAATATTTTTCAACTGATATTGTAACAATATATCAGGAGCCTTGTATTAAATTTTCACACTTTTTGGCCCAACAGATAAAACTTTATTGATATTCATAGAAAAAAAAAACTAAAAAAAATTGAAAAATGAAAATATCCGTAAACAGCTCAAAAAGAATCAAAATATTTTCAAAATTGTGTGGTGTATAGGAAATGCTAATATAAACATTCAGTGAAATTTTCATGTATCTATAGTTATTCGTTTATGAATAACAACAAAATAAGGAAATCGCTACATGAGAAATCGAGTGAACATCCAATGTTGTAAAAATTTGAATTTCAAACGCTCATAAAAATTTAATTTGACCGTCCGGTAGAGATTTTTTTATTGATAAAGGTAGACAAACTTATGAGTAATCTTGTATTACATTTTCAAATCTTAGATTTAAAAAGAAAAATTTTTGCGAATTCTTAACTCAAAATAATTTGCTAATTTTCTTGATTTTTCCATATTTTGTCAATTTTTGAACTTTAAATGCTTATAAAAAAAAACCGTGACTAACGATTTTTAATATTTTTCATCTGCCTTTGAAACAATATACTAAGGGCCTTCTATTACATTTTCAAGTATTTTTAACCAACAAATAAAATTTTATTGATATTTCTAGAAAAAAAACTAAAAAAAAATTAAAAATTAAAATGTCCCTAAACAGTTAAAAATAAATCAAAATATTTTGAAAATCGTGTATAGAAAATGCAAATATAAACAACCAGTAAAAATTTCATGTATCTACGGTCTTTTGTTTTAAAGTTACACCAAAAACCAAATTCAATTTTCTGAAAAATCGATTTTGCGTAAAAATTCCAGTTTTTCTTTAATTTTTCTTTTGTTTTTCTTGGCGCTTTTGAAAAGTACTGTGAATTTTAAATTTTTACCTCCCCAATGCACCAACGATATTCACTTTCCAATCGAACGAGATACTGAAGTCGAAAATCGAATCATTATTTCGACTACTTATCGTGTACACAGACACAAAAAAAAAAAAAAAAAATTAAAAAAAAAAAAACACACATCATTGTAAAATCAATACATTCATCGTTTCACTCAGAATCTAAAAGATCGCGGCGAACCTAGCGGCGTAAAAACCATGCGTTGTATAACAACGAGCGTGTGTTAGTAGGTACACAGTACAAGCGCGTACGCATGAAACATCGCGGAACAGGGCGAGCGGAATGGGTGAGGGAATAAACCGTATCGAAATTTAACACGCGTAGCATAGGCGATTGAACGTTTTACGTGTTATTAGATAGGTACTCATCCATTTTCGACGTACGACGCGCGTTTACGCAATTTATTTTGTGAATAATTTATGTGCATGATGTTTATTTTTTAAGTAATAGTATATACGTATTGGTAATTTTGTGGAAAATAATGTATACGTATTATTCATTTTGGTGATGGTAGATACGTGTTGATCGTTTATAAATAAAAATAGTATTATATAGTATATTATACTTGTAGAATAAATACTATTGGTAATTACATACGCGGATAGAATATTAATGGAATAAGTAAATTAATAAAATACGATTATAGTATTATAGTAAAAATAAAAAAATATAAAAACACACACCATTGTAAAATCAATACATTCATCGTTTCACTCAGAATCTAAAAATGGAAAATGAAAATGTCCCTAAACAGTTCAAAATAAATCAAAATATTTTGAAAATGTTATCGTGTATAGAAAATGCAAATATAAACAACCAGTGAAAATTTCATGTATATACGTTCAGAATTCTAAGAATTTTTACGCCCGGGGAAAATATTAAAATTAAGCCCAATATTAGACCAAGATTGAAAATACAATATCATTCCCATAGGCGTGCGCAGAGTTTAAGTTCGGGGCGTGCCCGTGGAAAATTTGAATTATACATTATACACACATAGACAGAGTATAGTATAGATATTATAAAAAAAATAGAGCAGAAACAAGTCACATTTTTTTATTATAACTTATTTATTAATTATTATTGGTTACTGGTTAGTTTAGTTAGTATATAATATTTACAGATTCATACGTCTATTTTCTAAGCCTCTAAGGTATTGAGCTCATCGATGACAGAATCCTAGTTTATCCCACTTGTCAACTCTTGTTCGGTGAATAGTAACAGTAACGAATCTAATCATTCCTGTTTCATCGTACTCCTAAGTTTTGATTTTACAATTGTCATTTTGGAAAAGACTCTTTCGCATGTACAACTTGTGACTGGGATAATAGTAAATAATTGTAAGGTTTTATAAAAACAACCGTAGGTAGAAATGCTATTGTTAGTTTTCAGCCAATCAAGCCACAAATAAATGGACTCTCTAGATATAGCATTAGGTTTATCAGATTTTGGCAAATGTTTTAAAATTTTTATTTCAGTTTTTAGACCTGTACTTGATATATATGAGAACTTAGCCAAAACATCAATCATTTCAGGTTTTATTTCCATGTGTAGCAGACTAGCAATAGCTTCAATTAAGCTTAAAGTTTCTTGATTGAATCTTGAATCCATTGCCGATAATAAATCATCAAGTAGTTCATAATAAACTGATATCTTCATTTCATCTAATTTATTTATTTAAAAAAAAAATGAGATTTAGATTTGTTATCAATTTGAGTCGATACCTTTCTACGAATAACGTCTGGAACAATTATTCCATGTTTTTTACATAAAGCAACTGCTTGTTCAAAAATATTTTCAAATTCTTTGTTTTCATTTCTCATACTTTTAAGATTTAATGTTAAAGACCGTACATTATCAATTGCCAACAAAAGATTTAGTTTTAGTGATTGAAGTACTGAGCTAACTTTTAAAATAAGATTTAATATTGGATGCATCATAAACATGCCAAAAATGAACTCAAATCTTTTTTATGTATTGTTGTCATGGATGAGGATGACTTGGTGATACCCCAGTTCTCCTGTACTGATAAGCATGTTTGAGACATAGGGCGCTTCGGCCCTTGAAAAATCTCGGGGGCACGCCTATGATCATTCCCTACAATTGTTTTATCATAACTGGAACTAAAATTACAAACATACTTATTAACTTTTAAACACATAATAATATATAGTAATTAATATATTCTGTGGACTGTGGTGTAACCAAGTTTATACTAATAAACTATCACACCAAAAACACTTTGAATTTAAAAACTTAGTTAACATATTGTTGATACATTTTTAATTACTGGAAATACTGTAGTGGTTACTTAATTGTATTTATTATTAGAAATAATAATAATATTACTTATATATAAATGTTGAAAAATAATCAAAACTTTAATTACCTACCTATCCTGTATAAAAATTATAAACCCTTTTGCTGTTTTGGTTCTATGCGCCTCAGCCTTCAATTATAATAGATTTTTATGGTAAAATATAAAATCTTTTATTCTGATTAGGGTACACAATTTAGGCTAGTAAAAAATTGTATTTAATTAAACAATTTATAATAGAAAAAATGAAAAAGTAAATATTTAAAATCAATCTTTTTTTTTAAACATAAACAAATGTATAACTATCTTGGTAAATATTATAATATATAATATTATAAACTATATAAAAAAAAAACTATATATTAACATCATTTTTAATATACAGATATAATATACGTATCGTACGTTGGTTGATAATCTTATAACAGTTATTGTGTAGGTATCAGAAATGTTAACGAAAACACAGCATCAATAAATGCCTATAGGTATAGTTACTAGTTACATTTTCACTCAGAATCTTAATAATTATAGTATATTAGTTGTATATGCTTGCAGTCAGGGGCGGAGTGGGAACCAAATCCAGGCCGGGAGTTTAAAATTTATCCAGGCCACCCACTAAATTTTTTGTTTCTCGCTACCCTCGAATTTGGTTTTTATATTTGCCTATTCCAAAATTACTTTCAGTATTAGAAAAGTATTTCAATCACTATCTTGCTATTTCTTTTAACTTCTGTCTTCTAACACATTGTATTAATATACCACTAGGCACTAAGTACTAATACCTGAAAGTCCGAAAACATTATCACAATCTATAGAGATTTTAGATTCTAAATTATTACTGTTTGATGTTTGATCTGAAAAAAGTTAAATTAAATTAATACTAGTACATTTTATTCAAAATATTGAAATATAAGAGCAAGATAAATTATCAATGAGGAAATGCACTAGGCAAATTAATTACATTTATTACAAATGTGTTGGAAATTCTTATATATTTTCTTAATTTTATTTATGAACAATTTAAATAATAATAAGTTGTTCAATTTTTTTTAAAATTAAAAATAATCCCAACATAAGTCATAACTAGTAAACTAGAACATTTAACTAAATAGTAAATAAAATACTTTTAAGGTACACAAAATTATTTAAAAGGAAAAACGTGGATACACC
This sequence comes from Macrosiphum euphorbiae, assembly GCA_949089665.1. NCBI lineage: Eukaryota > Metazoa > Arthropoda > Insecta > Hemiptera > Aphididae > Macrosiphum > Macrosiphum euphorbiae. The sequence continues at coordinate 77,957,935 of CARXXK010000003.1, forward strand.
ATAAACTATACCGTCGACACACTCAACACCAGTGACCAGGGGACAAATATCAAACACTAATGACTAATTTGTTTGGGTTTATTACAGATATTCTTTATAAAAATAACAATGACCAAAGTAAAGTGACCAATAATACAAAATTAATATGTATTAATGTATTATCATTGATTGTTATAAAATATACAAAATACTAGTATTAGGCATTATTAGTACTTATAATCAATGGTATTATTAGTTATTATTAGCCATTTGGTATTGCTATATTCGTCGCCACTCAACAGCCCTACAGGGTACAAATAAACAACTTGCAGGTTTCAACATGCGGAAATGCGTCGAATCAGTAATTTATAATTTCTTAGTAGGTAATTAGTTCTGTTGGATTGAACCGAGACCACACACTATCTGGGTGTTTTTTTATAAAAATTATCGACCCATATAAATATTATATTGCTTTGATTTTATTTGATATCTATATTTATGTACCAAATATTTTGTAATTTTTTATCCAAAGATTTCTCATAAGAGAATACGATTGTACGAGGCTAGTAAGTTGTACTTACTATTATTTCATTAATAATATTTGTAATACAATAATTTAATAGAAACAAATTTTTGATGCATTTAGCATTACCTAATATTTTGTAAATTAATTTAAATTAAAAAAAAAAATCTAACAAAATGGCCAGGCCACCAGGCCATAGTATGGTCCAGGCCATCTGGAAAATTCCCATTTCCAGACCGGCCACTCCGCCCCTGCTTGCAGTAGGTATGCTAATGCCAGTATACCAGTATATACTTAGTATACTAATACGAATCTATATTCTATTCATAATACCATTAACTTTATTTTTTTTTTTCATTAATTCCAACGTCATCACTACAACATCATAAACAAATAATGTGAAATAAAAATGTTTTCTTAACTTCTATCACCAAGCATTAAATAAAGAACTAAAGAAAAATTACGCCCACTAAAATTTTATGCCCGGGGAACAATCCCCAGCTTCACCACCCTAGTTCCGCCACTGTATTCGTTCATTTGTTTTAGAGTTACACCAAAAACAAAAATCGATTTTTTGGAAAACCGATTTTGCGTAAAAATTCCCGTTTTTCCTTAATTTTTATGTTGTTTTTCCAATCATCTATTATTAAGGCTATTATTAATTTTAATATATTTTTCCAATATTCAGTTTCAATTTTCATACTTGATTGATTAATGTAATTGTTTTTCTATTTTTAAATCTTGCTTCTAATTCTTTCCAATTATATGGTTTCTTAATGATATTTTATGTATGGGTGACATTTCATGTCTGTTTAGTATAATATTTCATTGCAAGAGAAACCATACCATTATTAAATAATTTGCAACAAAACAGTATATAGAATCTCTTGATTTTAAATAAATGATCCAACTACGTTTATACGTTCAGAATTAGGCAAACGTTTAAAAAGGTTGAAAATGATCTACCAATATCGTTGGTATGATACTTTTACATATTTATTTGCTTATGTTTGCATTGTTGTTCAAACCACCAACCTATAAATAACAATTATATTAAATTTTTTTATATCAAAAGATATTGAAGTTTGAGTATAATATTTCTGATGTTATTTTTGAAAAAAAAAACCCATTGTAAAATCAATACATTTCTTAACCCATTTAGAAACTAAAATATTATAATACTGTATACAACGCTGTGTCCTAGTTGATTTGCACTGACGAGGAGAAAAATAAGAACAAAACAACTTGTATTTTGTTGTATGAGGGTACCGCTCAGCGGTGGAACAGCATGGTCAGAATAAAAAACACCAGCTAGCACATTACGTAACACATTTAAATATAAAATAATAAAATAAAATAAAAGTAAATACAATATTTTGTATATTGACATTGCCCAATTGGCCAATTGTGCAATATTATGCTCTAAGTATATGGATAGTACAAATTGCTCATTTATAAAAAACCATTTGAATTATTACTGCTGTTATAGTTCTTACAGTAATGTCACCTTTTTAGAAATGTTTTAAAGTACCACTAATCACTATATTACTATTTTCATAATTTTAGCAATTTGGTGGTATACTGTGGATTTACAATAAGTGGAATATGTTAGAAAATGTTCCTCTTGATGTCTTTATGCCTTCTAACCAAATAAATAAATATTTTAAAAAAGATGTAAGTTTTTAAACATAATAAATGCATGTATTTTTATTTTTCGTATTTAATTGATAATATAATACTTATATAATTTTTAGGAAGTTGGAGTATTCCTTTTATCTATTGCCATGTATGATAAAATTAAGCTGACTGATAATAAATTACTGTACGATATATTGCAAAGCTGGATATGTGTTAGTAAAATAATAAAATAATCAATTTAAATTATTGCATTGTACTTTGTGTTATGCATGTTGATAATAAATATTGTTTATAAATACATATTTTTTTTTATTTAGACTAATATTAGTGCAGAAATAATAAAAAGCTCTCTGTTTGTGCGAGCACTGACTGTAGCTATTGTCATTTTATGTTTGAGTAAGTCACTACTTCTGAACATATAATAAAATAGTTACTCAACTAATCAATATTAATTTTTAATTTATAGAGTTAAATCATCCATACGACGATTTCTTTGATCATGTTCATGTACAATTGTTGACCCATTATATTAAATTAAAACTACTTCCAAAAAATGAAATCCAGGCACGAGAAGTACAATGTATGTTCGGCATTCAATTAATGTCTGCTACACTTGAACATCCTAGAGGTCAGTTGTGAACTATTTAATTTTTAGCTTTATTGAGAGGATGTCATCCCCGCATGAGTTATCTCCGTCTTACAAATGTACAACATAGCAAAATATGTCTTTTATCTTTATGTGTTTGTAGTAGTGGCTCCAAAATTTCTGAACATATAGGGTGGAAAATTATCTATGCAAAAACATGCCCATATTTTAGATAATATAAATATAATAAAAGTTAATTGCTTCTAAACATTTGTTTTTTTTGTTTTTTTTTCATTTGCTTTTAAAAAATGATGGAAAGTGCTATTAAAAAATAACGCACTCTGTTTCACAGAAAAAGTTCTTCTTTACGTGTTGTGAAAATTTGGTAGTTCTACAATATGTGTTGTAGATGTCTTACAAATGAGCAACACTGTTGCACATTTGTAAGACGGAGACAACACATGAGAGTGTGACATCCTCTTAATAATGTGATATTGTTTTTCCATCAGGAATGGTATTAAAACTGTTCAATAAGCTCCATCAGGAAAGAGTTATAAGTAAAGAATCGTTTGAACTATTCATACAAGAATATGAAAAAATACCTGAAAAATAGACTGTATTTCCATGAACACCAAATATTTCTGATTTTTTTTTTGTATACTATGTTGTTAAAAAAAAAATATAAATAAGAAACAAATGTATATACTAATCCATTTTTTATTTATTTTATTTGGAATTCAATAATTTATGTTTGTATAAATTTTTTTTTTAGTAATTTTATTTTAATAAATTTATATTTTGTACCTATTTAGCAGCATTTTACTTTATAGTTTATATTAAAGGTGGAGTCTCCTTGATAAGAAAATAATACGGCCTACATTTTTAATTCATTGGAATTTTTGACAAAGTGATTATTACAAATTAATTTTATGTTTACAATTATTTGAATTATTCAATTGTATTATATAATTGAAAATTGTGTGTTAATGACTAATTAAATTTCCATTATGAAATCATTATGTTACCCGAAAGAAATTTAAATTTGCAAAATAATAATTGTTATGACTTAAGAAGATTATTTATTGGAGAGTATATATTATATATTTCTATTTACTTTATAGTTTATACCACTGTTGAAATTAAGTACAATTGTTATACATACATTTTATAATGTGTACGAGTTACCAGGGATTTGTGGCAGCCTTCAATTGTTTGTGGGCAATGTAAATTTTTAGTAGATATCTATTTCCAACAGAGAAATCAGTGTGAAGTTCACACCCCTCAAACAACCAAAATTAATTGATCGTAAACATTTTTAACTCTTTATCAATAAATTATCAACTATTTGTAACCAACTTTTCAAAATTTGTAACTGCGTTTCTAAATTAACCCAAATTTAAATGCTTAAGAAATATTAGAGTAAACACAAAGTTTATATTTAACAATTCAGAGAAATGAAATTAAAAATATAATTTTGCATATTTTTGATTTTAGTACTATTTCTGTGTCTTTTGAGATAATTTTACATTTTTTCATATTTTTAATGAAAATTGATCATATTTTATGGAATTAGGTTTTAATATATGTGTATTTGATTATCATCTGACTTTAGAAGTAAATATAGATAAAGTAAATAGATCGATGCGAGCTGCGAGCAGTAGCCTTCATAATTTTGTATTATTTCACATTTGGTATTTAATTTTAGATTCTGATCTACTGAGCAGAGCGATGAATGTATTGATTTTACAAAGATGTATTTTTTTTTTTTTGTGTCTCATGACGGTTTGAAAAAAAAACAAATTCGAAAAACAGGTTTTGCGTAAAAATCACAATTTTTGTCGTATTATATTACATTATATTTTAAAACCTTTTTGCCGTATTATAATATTCTTGTATTTGACTGTATAGTGTCCACATACTATATAGTAAGTTTGGATACCTATAAATTGGATCATACCTAACCGTACACACGAAGACCTAAAATTATCGCCAATATTTGACACAGCGCAGCAATGTACCGATTTTGCCTATACTATACGCCGGTAACAATATGTTTTTGTGAATGTGTAATATTATCACAGATTCTATAAAAATGTATTTAATGAATATAATAAGTTATATAAATCTTATATTTCTATAGGCACGATTTTTTTTTTAAATTAAATTTTTTTTAAAGTTCAAAATTTATCAAAATCTCGAAAATGTTCAAATTATTTTGTAGTTAAAAAATGACAAAGAAATGTTCGATTTTTATAGCTAAGGATTGAAAATTTAAAACTAGCCTAACTATAACCTCCTAGGATTGTCACATATAGCTCATACCGTAACCAACAAATCTAAAAAATATATATTAAAAACACAACTATTTTTATAAGTATTTATTAAGTTCAAATTTGACAAAATTTATCGAAATCTCTTAAATTAACGATTATCAAACAATTTTACTATTTACATAATTTGAAGTAGGTGCAACAAAAAAGCAGAATTGACTTTGTTGAAATCCGAAGTCATTAAGTATTTCAGTTTTCCGCTGTCAGTTTTTCCCAAAATTATTAAGTAGCTAGGTACCTTCAACTTCCTGTTTCGGATAATTCTGTGTTATACTGTACCTATAATTAGGTTTTCTGAAAAATTCTACTCGATATTGATAGTTGCACGAAAAAATATATTATCAGCTCAAAACACTTACTGACAGACAAAAACACCATAAAATAAAATCAGACAAAAGTAGCAGCATTAAAAATTTAAAACGGTAATAGACAATACAATAAAAAATAAGTACCTACCTACGAAATTTGTCTAAATTACGAAAATAAGCAATTCACTCTATCATTATAATGATATTTTACTTTAAATAACGTATTTTCCAGCTTACAATCACCCACAGTACAATCTCTGGCGGTCGTTGGATTCTTTCAAGTTTCCTTCGGCTCAACCAGTGTCCGTATGATACATAAGTGGATGGGTGACCGTTTTTGTTTGCTCTTTTTTCTTTATTTTTACTTTTTATACAATTATTGTTTGTGATTAAAAAAGTTTAAACATTTAATAAGAAGTGCCTTCTACATTTTTCATGCGACTAATTCTATAGTTATTATTCGTAGGGAAGTTGGAACTAAGGCGTCGGTCAAAAAACTTGAAAATTAAAAAAAGGCTAAACGGATCATTTGCCCATGACTATTCGCATTCAAGTTTCTCACGTGTATGCCCTAAAATTTACATTGGCAAATATTTTAAAAATCATATAATATTATATATGTATATGGGGTCGGCATGGCACACAGTAAGGAAATTCCGGATTCCTGGAAAGGTTATCGAATTTCTTAAATTTAATTTGTCAATACCCGATATCGTTAGTAGATGTCACATCGTCAATCGTCACGACGTCACTGATTCACAGGACATGGTGATTTTTTAAGCAGCTCAACCCTATTTTAATGCTCAATTTATGATTTTTTCAATTTTTCAAGGTACGATTTCATAATAATTTCATAATAAAATATAAATTTATTTTTAATTTAGTAATTTATTATTATAAATGTATTAGATATTATAAATGAGGTAGGTAGACTAATAATGGGTTTCAAAGACAATAAAGTAAACAAATCAATTTAATTAAATGTATTATTCACAAAACAAAGTAGGTACCTACATTTTTTTTAGTTCCTGTGCAGAGCGATGAATGAATTGATTTTACAATGATGTGTGTTTTTTTAATTTATTTTTTTTATTGTGTATGTGTGAACGAAATGTAGTCGAAATAATGCTTCAATTTTCAACTTTAGTATATTGTCCGACGGGAAAGTGAATCTAGTTGGTGCATTTGGAGGTTTTTTTTCCAGTAATTTTCAAAAGCACCGGGTTAAACAAAAAAAAAAAAAAAATTAAGGAAAATCGGGAAATTTTATGCAAAATCTGTTTTTGATCCACCCAATTTATTTTGGTTTTTTGTGTAACACTAAAACATAATATAACCGTAGAAACATAACATTTTCACTGGTTGTTCATATTAGCATTTTCTATACACCATAAAAATTTGAATATAATAAATTTAATATAAGGCTTTTAATATATTGCGTAAATAGCAGTTTATAAATATTAAATATACATACGTACAATTTTTTTTTATAAATATTTAATGTTCAAATTTTGACAAAATGTGTCAAATTAAAAAATTAAAATATGAGTTTGTAGTTAAAATTTTAATATTTAATCATTTTTCTTATACAATGATATTATATTATATATTGTATATCGGCCTATAATGACATTGTGATGAGTTTTGGGAGAGCTGTCAGACGCAATCCACGGTCATTTGATCGACACGAAAACCCTCGGCGAGGACCGTTGTGTCAGCAGGCAGATCGTAATAATAGTAATAATAATATTATATTGTTGTTACCGCACTCGCGTTACCCACTATATATTCGGCTCATTTCGTGTGAAGACATAAAACCCATTCGTTGTATATAATATATGCAACACTGTCACTTGAATTATAACTCAAGCCGTACCCTCGAGGACGCCACCACAAGCGTATATAGAGACCCGAAGAGACAATTTTAGACGTACATCAACCCCCCCCCCCCCATTTGGAATTTTTGTAAATTTTCTTTACCAATATTTAGAGCGATCGTTTAGTGCACTAAAACGAATTAAAAGTTATTTTCGATTGAGGATGACTGATGAACGACTAAACAGTATCGCCATATTAAACATCGAATCAGATATTACAAAAGGTTTAGACTATGATGATATAATCAATGAGTTTAGTTCCTTGAAAGCTCGAAAAAAGAATATGTAAATTTTAAATATTTATTGTTTTGTAATTATAGTTGATAATAATTAATAACTAAACCTATTTTATATTAAATATTTAAAGGTGATTAATTTATAAAAATAACATAATGTTTAAAGTTTGAAATCTACTTTTTTTTTTTTTTACTAACTTTTGTTCTAAAAAGGATACGATAACGGGTTGTCACCGGAAAGTAAGCTTCAACGCTCTCGGTAGTTTGAAAAAGTCAAATAATTTTTTTTTGTGGAGGGGGGGGGGGCGGAAAAACATTGGCACCCGGGCGCCAAATTTCTGAATACGTCTCTGAATATGGTATAAATATACAGCTAATATAATATTATGCATCTTGCTATAATTGAATTATTAGTAACTTTTCCGTTTTAAATGTAACGAAATAATAAAAAACCTATAATGATAAAATAACTGCACTACGCACTGTGGTCTGAAACGTTATTTAAGGAGCTCAAAATTCCTATTTTTTAACACAAGAGGGTCACTGTAATGTGTTATGGATGCTGTTAAATTTGAATTTAATGATATAATTCGATTTTCAACTTCAGTATCTTGTTCGATTGGAAAGTGAATATCGTTGGTGCATTGGTGAAGTCAAAATTTAAAATTCCCAGTAATTTTCAAAAGCGCCAAGGAAAATAAAAGAAAAATTAAGGAATAACGGGAATTTTTACGCAAAATCGATTTTTCACAAACTTGAATTTGGTTTTTGGTGTAACTTTAAAACAAATGATATATGAAAATTTCACTGAATGTTTATTTTATCGATTCTTGTACTTGATAAAATTTTCAAAATATTTTGACTCTTTTAAAGCTGTTTACGAATATTTACAGTTTTTTTTCAATAAACACCAATCAAGTTTTATCTGTTTTGCCAAAAAGTGTAAACATTTAATACAAGGCTCCTGATATATTGTTACAATATCAGTTGAAAAATATTAAAAATACATATTCACAATTTTTTTTCATAAGTATTTAAAGATCGAATTTTGACAAAATTTATCAAATTCAAAATTGAATAATTATTTTGTAGTTAAAAATTTATAAAATGATCAACTTTTATATCTAAGGATTGAAAATTTAAAACAAGATTCCATGTAAGTAGTTAATTCTGTTCCCAAAAAATCTAAAAAATACACAGTTTATTTTAATAGTCATTTTAAGTTAAAATTTTAACGAAATTACATAATAAAAAAGTATCAGTAATACGCATCTATTTAGTATATAACTGTACAAATAATTAATTTCTATTATTTTGTATAAAATAAATGCTGGGTTATGTGTATAAGATATGCATTGAAAGTAATTTAAATATAATATATGGTTTTCTATATGAAATCATTAAGTGGAAGATTATCACTGCTTGACGTCGGTACATTTTATTTTGTTTTTGCTAATATGTCATCAAGATAACTATATAGATAATAATATGCTTTTTATTATTGAAACCATGGAATTTAAATATAATTTTGTTTTATCTTTGAAATAAATGCGATTTTGCATGTAATGCTTTCAATAATATGACATTCTACACTTTTAAGCTGTATTTAGAATTGTGTGATGAAAATGTGTAAAGTCTTTATGTATATGGATGTATATGTTAGCGGTAATGTTTATAATATTGGTATTTTATATAATGTCTAGGAATTCTAAATAACACCAAATACAGCCGGCAATCTATAAAATTGTTTAAATTACCTAAGCATTATATGAAATGCCAAACAATGTATAGGTAATATATTAAATCCATATAATCAGTACCTATTGATATTTGACAATATATAAATCCATTAGTAATCTGTAATCTGTAATCTATAAAGTAGAATTCCGACTGCCGATAGAGAACGCGATAATTTTGTCACCGTAGTCATATTTCTAGTGAATTTAATAGTCGCTGTCAAGTTGATTTGATCGATTTTCAATCAAATGCTGATAAACTTTTTAAATTTATAACAGTACATCAGGACCATTTAACTAAATTTGTCGTCATAAAACCATTAAAGACAAAAACTGCAGAAGAAGTAGCTTATAATTTAATTGATATTTTCACTTTACTTGGAGCACCTTCTATATTACAATCCGACAACGGTCGTGAATTGTTCTATTAAATAAATTTAAGGGGATTGGAAGCGGCGATTTCCTGTCTTTATCTAACACACGTGGAACATAGGATTATAGACGTGTTCTATGTCCAACGTACCGATTAATCTAATGAAGCGATAAGAATTCTGAAAACAGATTTGAATTTGTCGTCAAGTCTACTTGAGATCGACTTTCCCACATTTTTGATTTTTTGATTTAAACTTCTCCAAAAGTTGAAATTTGTAAATTTTTTAAGTACTTTTTATAATATATCATTTTTATGATTTTGGTGGGACAATATCAAAAATGTGGGAAAGTCGATCTCAAGTAGACTTGACGACAAATTCAAATCTGTTTTCAGAATTCTTATCGCTTCATTAGATTAATCGGTACGTTGGACATAGAACACGTCTATAATCCTATGTTCCACGTGTGTTAGATAAAGACAGAAAATCGCCGCTTCCAATCCCCTTAACAACTTTTTAAAAACTTAAACATATGAAATATAATGTTTTTTTTTGTAATAATAGAATACTTTTAGTAACATTTATTTTGTCTTAACGAAATTTAAAATAAATCTAAATAAGTACATTGTATTTATTCCTAATAAGTACCTATGTTCTACATAGATTTTTGTATTTTATAGAACAATATAATAGGTAGTAATAATAATTAAAAACTGCATGTTAGTACTACCCATACAATTTACAAATTATTTTTTTTTTACTATATACTATATATGCCTTTGATGGTAATTAGGCAGGGGTAGTGATGGGCACTGGGTAAATACCCGATGGGTAAGAAATTTATTTCGGGTAAATACCTGGGTAAATACCCATGATATAAATACCTTTCCGAAATCGGGTATTTATTTTTTTTTTTTATATCGCACCGGCGGCCGTCACACTGCTGAAGTTGGGGTGCGGGTGCGTGTTTGGCGACTGCCGTGTGCTATAAATATTTTATTTATCAGTTATTATCAGTTATCAATAATAACAATCCGCACTAAACTATTACGCGGTATGTCAATAGCATTCAATAGCTAACAGTCAGCGCACTCAACAGTCAACACCACGATTTTTTCACAAATCACGAAATTAGACATAATATTAATATGAAGTTGTCTTCGTTGTCTATAATAATTACGCGTTTAATTATTAGGTTATGTTGTTTTCATTGTTTGCGTTTTTTTCTCCAAAAAAAATTGAAGTCATGTGCTTACCGCTTACGTCTTTCAATAAGTTTTATTATAATTTTAGTTTTATTTTATTTAAAAATATATTTAGTATGGGAAGAAAACAAGATCCGATCCGTAAATATTTTAAAAAAGTCGGTATTGATGAAAAGCGTCAATCGTGTAAGTTTTGTTCAAAAGAATACAATTTAAATGTGAACAAAATGAAATCCCATTTACTTAAATGTCTAAAATTTAGATTAAGAAATGAGTGAAATTTTTTATAAATTAGTAGATTAGGTATTTACCTATCTATTTTAATATTAATCAAAGCATTGCATTTTTTATTTTTACTTAAAGAATTTTGTTGATTTTGTTATGTTTTATTATTTTATAGTGTGATAAATTAAATACTGATAATGTATGTTATAAAAATTATAATTTGTTTTTATTTTATTTCAAATATTTAAAGCTCTAACGCCTCTAACACTACATAAGTTTTTAGCCTGATTTTATCTTAATGTTTAATTACAAATTACAAGTACCTAACATTGTTTTAATTACATTATATTGGTAAAAGGTCTTACAATTTATTTAAAATTGAAGAAATAAAATAAAAAAAACGCAATTAAAAATAAATACCCAAAATACCGGGTATTTTTTTTAAATACCGGGTAAATACCTTGGTTATTTACCCAAAATTTATTTACCGGGTATTTACCCATCACTAGGCAGGGGATATGATATATTTTATAATATTACATAATTTTAATGAAATTATGATATTTTTCCCTATTTTTTACTAAAATATTGTGATGTTTCCATATTATGCTTTATTGAAATTATGATATTTTTACTTATTTTAGTAAGATTTTTGTATTTACACACAGACAGCTATGTTTTTATCAAAATTAGTACATTTGAACGTATATTCACATCAATGAGTATATTTTTAGGTTTCAGCATAAATTCTACCTACGTGTTTAACGAATAAATTATATATATGAATAGGACCTATATTGCATTTAATTGCTGTATTGGTTAGGTAGTGTATTGGATAGCGTTGTATGAGTATGCATGGAGACGTTGTGGTATATTTTATATTTTTATGTATCTACTGTAAATATATAATAATTAATATATGTTTAAGAATTTAGGTATTAAATAAATTATATATCGAAAATATTTTATGTACATCATTATTTGAAATAATCGATCGAGTCTATATATATGCATGAATGCTGCTTAAGTAAATATACATATATGTAATTGTATGTATGTATGAATACTGTTTAAATATATATCTAAGAATATGTAAGGATATATACAAGTATGTGTATATATGAATGTTTATATGTATATATATACCTATATTTTTATGTAATCTATATGATATGTATAGGTGTTTGTAATGTCGAATATATATATATGTATATATATCGGTATATGATTTAATGTGGGTTTGCATATCATACTATGTTTCACATGTTCATGTAACTGTAGAACTAAGTGATGGCTCGATACTAGTTTTTACTTATTGTTATATATGTATATGTGTATAAATAATTCCCACTGTACTCGACGAATAATAGTACAATAATAATTAATAACAGTTAAAGAGATTTATTTTTTCTCTTATATACCTATTATCCATGCATGTGTATATAAGCTATGATTTTAGTGTAATGTAATCTCATACAATATATCAATGTATGTATGATTGATTAAAAATATAAGTATCTGTAATATTATTCAGGATAGGTTAGCCTAATAGTATTTTGTGTATATAAAGATACAAGAATAAGAATGTATATATGTTCCCACCTATATTCACATTGTAGCATGAGACTGTATGGAAAATGACTCATAATATGAAAATTTATAAATGTATAATTGATAAAGATGTACGATAGTACGACAGATGTAACATTTATTATTGTATATTTCGAGATTTTGGTAATAAACCACATACAGTATCTACTAACGTGAGAGATATTGTTAATAGTTCTTCATTTTCCGATATTATAACTTATAGAATGATATATTACGGAGGTGATATGCCTGTGTGTATACTCACGGTAAAATACAAATATTATACAAGTGATATGACTGTTGTAAGTATGCGCTGATAAAATATAATATGTGTCAGTTACTTGAGTGATATGTAAGTTGCTGCACGTGCGTACGCGTATATGTTTTCTCATACATAAAAGTGAAACAATACGTTTTGTTCGAGTCGGGTGAGTTTCGTTGGTGGTGACTGGTAACGCATACATGCACGAATTAGAATATATGTATATATAATAATACGTCGGTAGTGATATGTAAGTTGTTGTATTATTTAATTGCACCAGGTAGTGAGTTATGATTTATGAAGACTAAAATTATATTACCTTTTATAAAAATAGGTACTTACGCATCAAGTATCAAGTTGTTCATAGTATTATACTTGATTGGTATGATGGTATGGTATTTGGTATGATTGGTATGTAACCCTACTATAAAATAAGAAAATAATACGGAACAGTGTTACTCGTTTTTGAATTACAATTTACAACAAAATAAGAAAATTGCTCTTGAGAGATCGAGTGAATATAAAATGTTGTAAAATATGAACTTCAGACTCTCATAAAAATTAAATTTAACTTTCTTGTAGACATTTTTTAATTTGATATGGGTAGATAAACTTATGAGGAATCTTGTATTACATTTTCAAATCTTAGATTTAAAAAGAAAAATGTTTAGGAATTTCTAACTTGAAATAATTTGCACATTTTCGTGAACGAGTATAATATTATGTTTTTGTATAACTATGCCGCCGCCGCCGACCAAACCGATGACCGGAGAACGAGTAACGACTAGATCCTGATACCACCGAGTAGAAATTTAGACACTGTGGACCTGTCGTTTGTATTTTGTGAACAAAATAAAACACCGTTTCGAACTTAAAGTAACACATTCAAGCGGTTTGCGGTAAAAATACCTTTAATACAAATTGTAGAGTAGAATTTTGTCTAGGATCGTAAGTAGTCCTATTTTGATATTTTTATTAATTAGATAAATAATTAATCGATAAAATGTAAAAAAAACTTGTGATATTATTTTACGGTATTACCAAGTTGAAATACGATATCAAAAATCAGGTCTCTCATGATTCTAGAAAAAATTATTTTGAAATTCAAAACAAATAATTAATACAAAATACAAATTATGTAGACGAATAAATAACTAAATCTAGTTTCTATGGATTTTATAATATTATAAGACTAAAAGACTTAACGGCTTACAATATTTTAGATTGGTAAACAATAAATGCTATTAATAATTGTTATAAGTTTACTGTTTGGTATTTATTAATTGTTTACAATTTTGTATTTAAAATAACTACAGGATAAGTTATTTTTTAGTGGTTTTAATAAATTAATAATACAATAGGTACTAGGTAGACATTAGTTTACACTAATCAAATTACAGTAGGTAGAGACATTATTTAACAAAACTCTAACTAATTGATTTTTAATATTTCAATAACCAATTTTATGAATCCATTAAATGTTTATTTAACAATTTTCCTATAAATCTATTTAACAAACTAATAGGTATTTTATCATTTTGATAATTGTAGTAAATGTTAATATAAAATATTATTCTTACAATAAATATTTAATTTAACACAATATTAGTATATTATTATTAAGAATAATTAAAAAAAAAATTATTTTCAAGTTATTAAACATTAAAAATCAAGACATTTTCAAAATGTTATGGTGTGTAAAAAATGATAATATAAACATTCAGTCAAAAATTCATGTATCTACAGTGTTACTCGTTTTTGAATTACAATTTACAACAAAATAAGAAAATTGCTCTTGAGAAATCGAGTGAATATCCAATGTTGTAAAATATGAACTTCAGACTCTCATAAAAATTAAATTTAACTTTCTTGTAGACATTTTTTAATTTGATATGGGTAGATAAACTTATGAGGAATCTTGTATTACATTTTCAAATCTTAGATTTAAAAGAAAATTTTTTATGAATTTCTAACTCAAAATAATTTGCACATTTTTGTGAACGAGTATATATTTGTATAACTATGCCGCTGAACGGAGATCGAGTAACGACTATACCATGCGATCCTGGTACCACCGAGTAGGTATTTAGACACCAACCAATGAAATTTTCACTGGTTTTTATTTGATAACATTTTCAAAATATATACATTTGTTTTGAACTGTTTAGGAACATTTTCTGTTTCCAATTTTATTATTCTTTTTTTCTACAAATGTCAATAAAACTTTATTTGGTGGGTAAAAAAACTTGAAAATGTAATACGAGGCTCCTATTATGTTGTTACAATGACGTTTGAAAAATATTAAAAATCCTTGGTCTCAGTTTTTTTTTTATAAGCATTTAAAGTTCAAATCTTCACAAAATAAAAAATCACGAAAATTAGCAAATTATTTTGAGTTCAGAATTGATAATAATGTTTTTTTTTAAATCTAAGATTTGAAAATGTAATACAAGATTCCTCATAAGTTTGTCTACCTTTATCAACAAAAAAATGTCTACAAGCAAATCAAATTAAATTTTTATGAGCGTTTGAAGTTCATATTTTTACAATATTGGATATTCATTCGATTTCTCATGTAGTGTTTTGTTATTGTATTGGAAAAAAAAGTTCGGGAACCATTGCTTGTCTTGATATTACATATTATTTCGTATTTTATTTTATTTTTGTTTTACTGTACCTAAATAAATATCATACAAGACACGTTTTCATGTATTGCTTAACACGTTAACCTGCAGGGGGCAATGAGCGAGTGTATCGTTCGATTAGAGGTCGCCCGACTCGTTTTCTCCGTTCGGTTTATTTTATTTTCCATAATAAATTACGTGGGTATAGGGCCCTATGTCGTATGGGCACACAATAAAATATATTATTATTCCGTAGGCATTTGGGTGTAGACCGGGAAAACGCACTATATGTATTATTATAGCACTCTGTTGAAGAGTGAAGACTCGACAACACATAATAATATATTATAGCCATTAATGCATCGCATCGTCCCGTCGTCGCACACAATTGTTATGGCGTGCGGTGCTCACAAAGGGAGCCACTTCTACCCTTCCACCACACCATCAGCCATCTCTCCCACCCACCACCCCATCACTACCATGTCACATTACCATCACAAACTTATCTGTAAGTCTATACATATGTGCACACAACACGCACCCCGGTCCACGTTACGACTATAATTAATTCTGTTTAGAATGCCTACGATTCGATAATCTCATTTTATGTATATTATAATCTAAAACAGAAACGACATGAAAACATCATTGCGTATAATTTTATAGGATAAATTAATATATTCTGTTGAAACTCGTAATGTAGACCATCGCTGGAGATATCATCAGTGTTACCGGCCGCCACCACAAGACCAAAATTTAATTAGATCTTAGATACGTAATTAATGACAAACAGCATCCAAATAGTGCCTATATATGTAATAATATAGTCAATATAATACTAAATTATAATGTCATCGTGTGTCCGTCGACCGTAATTGTCCGAGTTGGATATCGCCTCATCGCCACCGCGACGGACACAAATAATTATTAAGATTTACTACTATCGGCGTTCGCCGGAAAATAATGACGGTTATAAAATATAAAACTAAAACAGCCTAAAACATTCTATTGTGAAATAAATATCGTGTTGAACAGGGGCGTAGCTAGAATATATTTCTAGGCAGGCCGAAAAGTTGAATTCTTATGTATAGGTAAGTATTATATAAATTTAATAAAACAACACCTTTTTTGGTTTCTAAACATAAAATTATTAAAACTATTATGATTTATCTTATTTGACAAACAAAATCGTAATCAAAATTAAACTAATTTCCAGAACTGTCAGTTAAAATTATAAAATGGTATAAGATAAAAATGATCATCAGGTACTTAAAAAAAAGGAAGGAAGTGCAAGAAATAAAATCGTGGTCGGCAACAGTTTCAGTTGATTTACAATTGGCTGTAAAGTAATACAACTCTAAAATATTTAACACATTTGGATCGTTTTAAATATAAAATATAATATATTATAAAATAATTTTAAAAAAAGGTGCTTTGCTGTATAGTAGGTTACAAGTGGGTTACTGTATAATGAATAGTATTTAAATTGAATTCAATGATATAATATCATTGTATAAGAAAAACGATTTTGAGCGGAGACGGTATGTCAGTCTATGTAAAAGACATATTATATACTTATCTATGGTATTAAACAAAAAATTGACCCATAATAGGTACCTATAATAAATTCCAAATTAATCATATCACAATATCCATTAGGTAATTACAATGATTGATAATATTCGAGATTTTGATAAATTATGTCAAAATTCGATCTTTAAATGCTTATAAAAAAAAACTGTGCCTATGTATTTTTAATATTTTGCAACTGCTATTGTAACAATATATCAGGATCCTTGTCTTCAATTTTTACACTTTTTGGCAAAACAGATAAAACTTGATTGATATTTATAGAAAAAAAAAACTAAAAAAAATTGAAAGCTGTAAATGTCCGTAAATGGCTCAAAAAGAGTCAAAATATTTTCAAAATTGTATGGTGTATAGGAAATGCTAATATAAACATTCAGTGAAATTTTCATGTATCTACAGTTATTCGTTTTTGAAATATAACAAAATAAGGAAATCGCTACATGAGAAATCGAGAAATGTTGTAAAAATTTGAATTTCAAACGCTCATAAAAATTTAATTTGACTTTCTTATAGACATTTTTTTTTGGATAAAGGTAGATAATCTTATAAGGAATTTTGTATTACATTTTCAAATCTTAGATTTGAAAAGAAAATTTTTTACGAATTATTAACTCAAAATAATTTGTTAATTTTCGTGATTTTTCCATATTTTGTCAATTTTTGAACTTTAAATGCTTATAAAAAAAAATTGTGACTAAGGATTTTTCTTATTTTTCATCTGCCTTTGAAACAATATACTAGGAGCCTTCTATTAAATTTTCAAGCTTTCGCAACCAACAAATAAAATTTTATTGATATTTTTAGAAAAAAAACTAAAAAAAAATGGAAAATGAAAATGTGCCTAAACAGTTCAAAATAAATCAAAATATTTTGAAAATGTTATCGTGTATAGGAAATGCAAATATAAGCAACCAGTGAAAATTTCATGTATATACATTCATTTGTTTTAGAGTTACACCAAAAACCAAAATCTATTTTTTGGAAAACCGATTTTGCTTAAAAATTCCCATTTTTCCTTAACTTTTATGTTGTTTTTCCCGGCGCTTGTGAAAACTACTATAGGACCCCCAATGTACCAACTAGATTCACTTTCCTATCAGAAAAGCTACTGTTGAAGAAAATCCAAGCTTTTTTACTGTCCTAAAACGTGATGACAGACACATCAAAAATAAAAAAAATAAAAAAAAAAAACACACATCATTGTAAAATCAATACATCATCGTTTCACTCAGAATCTAAAACCGTTTTTTAAAATTGGTTGTAAAAGGTTTGTATTTATTGGAAATGTTAAGATACAGATCATCGCTTGTCATGAAAAATCTGTATTTTGGCAACAGTACGTTTTGGATTTTCATGCCTCAATTATCTTTAACTGCGCGTGTAATTATAGCTCACTCACACTAATATAGACTTACATACTTGCACACATGCACGTTCCACGCGAGGCCGATACAACATGTGAATTGAATTGCCTAAATTTTACTCCTTAATAAATGACCGGCACTCTCAATATAAAAGGACCAAACATAATTATTAACATTTTTTTATAAATCTTAATGAATTATAAAAAAATTATAATATTTAATGTTTAAATTCCGGTCGTAATTAAACAATTAAAACTTGGGTATATTATGTACTTTAAAACCGATATCAAAAATGTTTAAGGTAAAATTAACTAATTATGTTGATAAAAAATTATATATTTGATAACATTACGATAATAAGAAAATAAAAGATTTATACGTGTACACGGTAGTCCACAATGTGTACACTGTCTATAAAAAATTATTTATTTTTGAATAATAATTATTAATTTGGTAGATATGTTATTACTCGTCACCGTTTGTCATAGGCGCAACTAGGGAGGTGCTTAGGAGTGCTTTACGTAAGGTTTTTTTTTATTTCTTCGTTAGCAGAAACACAAATTATTGTTTGTAATGATTATAGGTATATCAAGTATTAGAATTTAAAATTCATAACAATTTCGAAAATTTTCAGTTAGAAATGTATAAAAGTTTTTCCTTTCATAGCTAATATTATAAATGTTGATAGAAGACTCCTCACAATTGGTCCTACCTTAAACAAAAAAAAAAGTTTACCGGAAAGTAAAATACATTTTTTATGAGGTTTTGAATCTAAAATGTGTGCTACATTGAATTTTAAATTTTCATCAGTAAATTAACGAATTTTCATCTATCAATTTTTGATTCTTTTGTAAACTAAAAACGAATAATCCTAGATACTTGAAATTTTTACCAAATGTTAAAATTAAAATTTTCCTTACATGGTAAAATGTTAAAACAATTTTTACTCTTTTTGAGCTATTTATAACTATGAGCAATTTTTCAAATATTTTAAATTATTTTTTAGTTAGAAATTCATAAAAGGTTTTCTTTTCATAGATAAGATTATAAATGTTTATAAATGATTTTACATAATTTTTTCTACCTATAAAAAAAAAACGTATACTTAAACGGAACATCAATTTTTTATGAGTATTTGAACTTATAATTGTTACGATATTCGATATTCAGCGGTAAATCAAATCCCTATTAATCGATTTTTTAGATTTTGTTGTATTTCCAAAATAAATAACCGTAGACTCTTGAAATTTTCACCAAATAGTTATATTAGCATTTTCTATACACGATACATCGTAAATTCTTCAAACAATTTTGACTCTTTATGAACTATTTATAGCCGTGAGCACATTTTTCAAATTGAATTCAAATATAACACAGCCATTACAACGACATGATCAACAACTACTGTACATCAAATCGGTAGGTACCCACTTTACCACATTTTTTTATCCTTTTATACTTCCAAGTTACGATTTTTATCACCTAAATAGTATAATATACCTTATGTATTTATCAGGTATATTACTGTTGGTTTACTTAAATACCAGTGTCTTTATGTGTTTACGGTGCATTTAGGAATGGTTATAGTAATTATAAAATCAAAGTATGTTATTTGGGGGGGGGTGTTATTTGGGTCAGTGTTCTCTACATAATTTTAGCACCCCCAGTTGCTTTAGTTGCGCCTATGCCTTTTGGGGCAGTAAAACTGCTTCGATTTTCTTTAACGATTTATTTATTTAAACGTTTAGTTACATAAATATAAAAGTTTGAAGTTAAGAGAAATGAAATGACTAACGATACATTTTTTCATTCTATTACCTATATTATTCAAAAAATATTAACCGTAGAAACATGAAACATTATATAATTAAACAATAATTTATCATTTTCTAAACATTTCAATTTTTTTTAATTTATCCCGAGGAGAGACGTGTGACGACACTTTTATAGCTTAATTGTTCTGTACTATACGCTCTTAAAATTACCTCAGCATGTTATAATATTATACTAATATTGCCTTATTAATTATATCGTCAATACTACTAAAAACGTGCTCTACGTTGTACATAGATAATAGGTACCTAACAGGTCAAAAAGGGTGAAAATTGAATTCAAGAATATTGATATATTGGTACTACCTATATAGCAGTTGAAAAATATTAAAAATACATAGGCATCATTTTTTTTTTACAAGCATTTAAAGTTCGAATTTTTCAGTTTTGATCTTGTTCAATCAAAAACCTTGTTAAATATACAATAAAATATAAATACACAAACACACACTACAATACTTTTATTTAACTATTAAAACTTTACTTCACATTTATACTTTAGGTATAATACAAGTAAGTACGTTTTTTTTTTAACAGACATTATAATATAATATTGAATATACCTATATATAAATATAGGCAATATTATAGGTATCTAATGTAAATGCATTATAATTTATAAAAGAAATATGTAATAAAAATACATAAAATGATTTGATTAAATAATATCCACATCCCAGTAGCCTAGCACTGAACATATTCGTACAATATATTGTATTGTATAACAAATTATAAAGGTCTGTTCAGCTATTTTCTATTGCCTATTGGACACCATACGTGATGGAGATGTCTTTAAATAGGATAAATTCTTAAACATATTTTGATAGGTAAGTAACTGAAATATGTTGTTTTTTTCATAAATATATAGATATTAATATATTACAATTATATTTTATAATATTTTATAGTCTAACTGTCTAAGTGTATTTAGTGGCCTTCAAAATTAATATTTATTAAAATTCCCTATATTTATCCCTTAAAAAACGTTGAAATGTTATTAAAAATTGAAAATAGAAATTGATCGCATTTTGATAATAATATTTCAACACCTTAGCCCGTATTGTAATTTTGTACAAAAGAACTGAATGAGTGATGGGTTACTGTATCGAATTGTTCACACATTCACTCAACACCCTTCGATATAGCAATTATAGTCACCAAGGTAACTAACCTACAAGCTTATGAAATAAACCATAGTGTATATTGTAATCTAAGCTCCAGCTCCAGCCTTAGTATTATTTATGCGTTTTATTTTGAATTTAAACTATAACTTTTTTAAATAAGTTATTTTTTATTTACTTGCATTTAAAGATGAATAATGGAGATAGTGCAGAATTGGATGATAAGCGGTTGGTCTTCGTGTATAATTTTCTAGCCAAATCTTTGAAAATTAAAAATGATGTAATAGACACAATGATGCGAAATCGAGACTATCATGTACGTATACTATTGTCTTATGGTTTATATTAATATTAGTTACAAAATATAATGCCTATTCATAATAAGCGTATTCTTTAGATATTTAGAATACAACAACTATATTATAGTCAGTATTTTTGTTTTATTTTGTTTTGTTTTTTATTGAGAAAACTAATATTTTCTATCCATACAAACAAATATAATAAATAATATATAAATAAAAAAATGGACCAGGCTTGATGGCTAGATTGAAGAGAGCAACCAATACGACGCTACTTGTACTTGATTAGATGTTTATCGTGTGTGTATTTTTTTCTTAATTATTATTGTTTAGGAGGTAGCTTGGTAAATTACGTTTAGGTCACGGGGAGGATTATCCGGGATAGTAAAATAAGAGAGATTCGATATTAGGGGATTTGAGTGGGCAGATTTAAAAAGTATTGGAGTGAAACATTATTTTATACTGGTATTACTTATTAATTAAAAATAATTAAATAACATAATTTTATCATTTTTAATTTGACTGGTTTTAAATTAATTATTAGTCTGGTAGGTCACTTTATACTAAACGAATACCGTGGAATTTTTAATAGTGAGTGGAAGCCAGTACAGAGAGAGTAGGAATTCTGAGCTTGTTTAAATTGTATTGTTGCTAAAGTGCCACAGTACCTATGTATTCTAAACATAAATTAATTCTGAAAAAAATTATAAATATTTAGTTCTCAGTAGGTAATCAGTATAGTACCAATACAGTATTTAAAATGCACCCTTTTATATGTAAGGTTATTGCCACATATTGGTTACACACTTACATAGGTATCTAGCATAGATTTTATAATACATACATACTGCTCAGCGTCTAAGGCCCTGTTGGCCTGTGTCGAATAAATAATAAACATGTAGCAAAAAAAGGTGGGTAAGTGGATGTCACTCTGCTGTACAGTAGTTTACAATAGTGGGTCACTGTGTATAATGGATGGTATTCAATTTGAATTCAATGATATAATATCATTGTATACGAAAAACGATCCTGAACGGTGACGGTTTGTCTTTATAGATATTTTATTTATATTTATATTATTATTACTTATTATTAATACGGTAGCGGGTAAGTTGAATTAATATTAATATTAATAAATATTAAATACGGTACTTAGCCGGTAAGTTGAATTAACATGATAAAATAAACATATAATATAAATTTCAAGTGTCTACGGTTATTCGTTTTTGAATTACAACAAAATAAGAAAATCACTTCCTCAGAAATCGAGTGAATATTACAATGTTGTAAAAATATGAACTTCTAAAGCTTATAAAAATTTAATCCGACATTCTTATAGACATTTTTTTTTGATAAAGGTACATAGCCTTATAAGGAATCTTGTATTACATTTTAAAAGAAAAATTTTTACGAATTTCTAACTCAAAATTTTGCACATTTTAGTGATATGTACGTATTTTGTTAAAAATCGAACTTTAAATGATAATAAAAAAATATGTGTTTATGGATTTTTAATATTTTTTAAATGTCATTGTGACAATCTATTAAGAGCCTTGTATTACATTTTCAAGGTTTTTTAGCCAACAAATAAAATTTTATTGACATTCATAGAAAATAAAACTGAAAAATTGGAAACTGAAAATTTTCGTTAACAGTTCAAAACAAATCAATATATTTTGATAATTGTATGGTGTATAGAAAATTTTAATATAAACAACTAGTGAAAATGACATGTATTTTAGGGGGCATTTTTTTTAGAGTTATACAAAAAACCAAAATCGATTTCATAAAAATTCCCGGTTTCCTTAATTTTAGATTCTGAGTCAAACGATGAATGTATAATGATTTTACAATGATGTGTGTTTTATTATTTTTTTTTTTTTTTGTGCCTTCATCACCTTTTAGGACAGTAAAAATGCTTGGATCTTCAACAGTATCTTTTCTGATAGGAAAGTGAATCTAGTTGGTACTTTGGGGTATCAAAAATATAATTTTTCCAGTAGTTTTCAAAAGCGCCTTGAAAAACAAAAGAAAAATTAAGGAAAAACGAGAATTTTTACCCAAAACCTGTTTTCGAAAAAATCGATTTTGGTTTTTAGTGCAACTCTTACACAAATGACTCTTATACATGAAATGTTGACTGAATGTTTATATTAGCATTTTCTATACACCATAACATTTTCAAAATATTTTGACTTATTTTGAGCTGTTTACGGATATTTTCAGTTTCCATTTTTTTTAGTTTTTTTTTCTATAAATATCAATAAAATGTGATTCGTTGGTTAAAAGAGCTTGAAAATTTAATAGAAGGCTCCTAGTATATTGTTTCAAGGGCAGATGAAAAAAATAAAAAATCCTTAGTCACAGTTTTTTTTTATAAAAATTTAAAGTTCAAATATTGACAAAATACGGAAAAAACAAGAAATCGTGCATATTATTTTTAGTTAGGAATTCATAAATTTTTTTCTTTTTAAATCTAAGATTTGAAAATGTAATACAAGATTTTTCATAATTTTGTCTACCTTTATCAAAAAAAAAAAAGGCCAACAGAAAGTAAAATTAAATTTTTATGAACATTTTACAAAATTTGTTATTCACTCGATTTTTCATGTAACGATTTTCTTATTTTGATATAATTCAATAACGAATGACTCAAGATACATGCAAATTTCACTGAATGTTTATTTTACCAATTCTTATATATGATAAAATATTCAAAATATTTTGACGTTTTTTTAGCTGTTTACTGGCATTGTAAGTTTTCAATTTTTATTTTTTTTTCTATGAATATCAATAATGTTTTATCTGTTTTGTCAAAAAGTATAAAAATGTAATACAAAACTCCTGACATATTGTTACAATAGCATTTCAAAAATATTAAAAATACATAGGCACGATTTTTTTATAAGCATTTAACGATCAAATTTTGACAAAATGTATGAAATTTAAAATTGAAAAATTATTTAGTAGTTAAAAATGTATAAGATATTCAACTTCTATATTTAAGGATTGAAAATTTAAAACAAGATTCCTTGTAAGTAGTTAATTCGGTTAAAAATTCGGTTTTTTTTCTAAAAATATCAATAAAATTTTATTTGTTGGTTGCGATAGCTTGAAAATTTAATAGAAGGCTCCTAGTATATTGTTTCAAAGACAGATGAAAAATATTAAAATCCTTAGTCACAATTTTTTTTTATAAGCATTTACAGTTCAAAAATTGACAATATATGGAAAAATCACGAAAATTAGCAAATTATTTTTAGTTGAGAATTCGTAAAAATTTTTCTTTTTAAATGTAAGATTTGAAAATGTAATACAAGATTCCTAATAAGATTATCTACCTTTATCAAAAAAAAAAAAATGGTCTATAAGAAAGTCAAATTAAATTTTTATGAGTGTTTGAAATTCAAATTTTGACAACATTGGATATTCATTCGATTTCTCATGTAGCGATTTCCTTATTTTGTTGTTATTCAAAAACGAATAACTGTAGATACATGAAAATTTCACTGAATGTCCATATTAGCATTTCCTATACACTATACAATTTTGACTCTTTTTCAGCTGTTCACGGACATTTTCAGTTCTCAATTTTTTTTAGTTTTATTTTTCTATAAATATCAATAAAGTTTTATCTGTTGGGTCAAAAAAGTGTAAACATTTAATACAAATAAGGCTCCTGATATATTGTTACAATAGCAATTGAAAAATATTAAAAATACATAGGCACAATTTTTTTTATAAGCATTTAAAGATCGAATTTTGACAAAATTTATCAAAATCTCGAAAATTATCAATCATTGTAATTATTAAATTATAAAATGTTCAGTTTTTATAGCTAAAGATTGCAAATTTAAAACAAAGGTTCTCATAAATAGTTCATACTGTAACCAAAAAATCCAAAAAATACACAAGCACAGTTTATTTTTATAGTTATTTTAAGTTCAATTTTGGACGAAATTACATAATAAAAACTAGAATAACTATTTTAGTTATTTTGTTGTGATTATATAATATTATTCGTGGGTTCCTGAAACTTCTAAAGCATACTATTACAATATATCTATGATAGTATCATTGTTATATGTTGATGTATAACGCTTTATAAGTACCTAATGAATATTGTGATATGATTAATTTGGAATTTATTATAGGTACCTATTATAGGTCAATTTTTTTTAATACCATAGATATTTATATAATATGTCTTACATCTAGTATAACAAACCGTCTCCGCTCAGAATCGTTTTTCTTATACAATGATATTATGGAAAAACAACATAAAAATTAATGAAAAAATGGTAATTTTTAAGCAATTCCAGTTTTCCACCAAATCGATTTTGGTTTTTGGTGAAACTCTAAAACAAATGAACGTATAAATATGAAGTTTCCACTTTTTGTTTATATTTGCATTTTCTATACACGATACATTTTTCAAAATATTTAGACTTGTTTAGAAACATTTTCAGTTTCCAATTTTTTTTTTAGTTTTTTTTTCTATGAAGGTGAAACAATTTTATTCGTTGGGTAAAAAGTATTGAAAATTTGATACAATGATATTGTTATATTATATTGTATTGTATTATATTGTTACTATGACATTTGAAAAATATTAAAAATCCTTAGACACAGTTTTTTTTTATAAGCATTTAAAGTTCAAATATTGACAAAATACGGAAAAATCATGAAAATTACCAAATTATTTTGAGTTAGTTGAGAATTCATAAAAATTTTTCTTTTTAAATCTAAGATTCGAAAATGTCATACAAGTTTATTCATAAGTTTTTCTACATTTATCAGAAAAAAATGTGTACATGCAAAACAAATTAAATTTTTTATGATGGTTTGAATTTCATATTTTTACAATATTGGATATTCACTCAATTTCTCATGTAGTGGTTTTGTTATTTTATTGTTATTCAAAAACCAATAACTGTAGATAATTGTATGATAAATGTATGAAAATTTTACTGAATGTTTATATTTTCATTTTCTATACACCAAAAAAATTTCTAAAATATTTTGACTCTTTTTGAGCTGTTTACGGGCATTGTTAGTTTTCAATTTTTTTTTTTTATAATATATAAGTTACTTTATTCACAATAATAATATTATCAAATATACTTAGTTGTTAGTAATATCATATACTGACTGACCGTTTTCGCTCAGAATCTTTTTTGTTATACAATGATATTTTATAATTTAATATAAATTTAACACCATCCATTACAGTGACCCATTTGTAACCTTAAGTACATTCGAACTTAAAATGCTTATAAAAAAAATTTTCCTTAGTATTTTTAATATTTGTTGTTACAAAATATCAGGATTATTGCATTAATTTTTCACGGTTTTTACCCAAAATTTTATTGATATTTATGGAAAAAAAAAACTAAAAAAATTAAAAACTGAAAATGTTCATTAACAGCTCAAAAATAGTCAAAATATTGTATAAGAAATGCTAATATAAACATTCAGTGAAAATTTCAAGTATTTACAGTCATTCGTTTTTGAATTACAATAAAATAAAAAAATCGTTACTTGAGAAATCGAGTGAATATCAATTGTTGTAAAAATATGAATTTCAAACGCACATAAAAATTTAATTTGAGTTTCTTGTAGGCATTTTTTTTTTTGATAAGTTGTATACAAACTTATGAGGAATTTTGTATCACATTTTCAAATCTTAGATTTAAAAAGAAATTTTTTTATGAAATTCTAACACAAAATAATTTAGAAATTTTTGTCATTTATACGTCTTTTGTCAATATTTGAACTTTAGAAGCTTATAAAAAAAAATTGTGACTACATGGAGATTTCTATTAAATTTTCAAGCTTTTCAACCAACAAATAACATTTTATTGATATTTATAGAAAAAAAAACTAAAAAAAATGGAACCTGAAAATGTCGTTAAACAGCTCCAAATAAGTCAAAATATTTTGAAAATATTAGGTGTATCGAAAATGCTAATATAAACATTCAGTCAAAATTGCATGTACCATCTGTCATTTTTTTTTGAGTTGCACCAAAAACCAAAATCGATTTTTTCGAAATTAGATATTGCGGACAAATTCCCGTTTTTTCTTAATTTTTCTTTTGTTTTTCACGGTGCTTTTGAAAACTATTCAAAAATGTTTAATTTTGACCCCCCCAATGTAGTAACTAGATTCACCTTCCTATCAGAGAACATACTGTTGAAGAAAATCTAAGCATTTTTACTGTCCTAAAAGGTGATGACAGACACAAATATAAAAAAAAAAACACACATCATTGTAAAATCAATACATTGGTCTTTTCACTCAGAATCTAAGATATCTACAATCTCAATCTATGTACACAAAAATACGCAAGAAGCAAAATATTTATGTATTATTTAGTTTTGTTTTATACAACATTTAGGCCTTGGTAATGGACTTTTTGACCATGCCAGATCGTAATTCAATTTTTTTTACAATCAACTCTGTTGGTTTATTAACGCCTATGTACGATGACTTTCCTGATGGTTATAAGTCTAAAGTTGTTTATATTATAAGACTTGAACCTATTGAAGTTACGAACAATAATTGTGACACGATACTTTTGTGTGGAGAAGTGTCACCGAACCCGTTTGAGGATTTAAAAGCAATCACTGAAAAAGTAAGTGACTAACCGACAAACAAGTTCAACATTACCGTATCAATTAAATTGATTTATATTCATCTTGAATAGGCTTTGTTAAATTTGTTCTCTAACAAAGAGAATTTTTTCAAAAACTGTTCAGATGACATTATAGTGGAAGTTCAAGACAGGCTTAATGATTTCCTTACAAACATAAATAACATGTCAGGACAGATGAAAAACCGTTCAATATTGACATTACCTTATGGCTATAACAACATAACAAATGCTTTAAAAGCCACTGAAATGAGGTAAGTACCAAATTTCTATTCAAAAATTAATTTTAATTAATGTTGTACAATGTGCATAACAGTAGAAAATGTAAGTTATAAATTAGGTTATTTTAGCCAAATTTTTATATACTTTTCATAAAACCTTAAAAAAAACGAAGGAAATAAGATAAAAATGTTCTCAATTGATAGACAAAAGCTGTTTTTAGAGTATTCAAATAGTATTTTTCTATACTTAAAAAGTTGGAACATAAATTAACATTTATTTAAAAAACATAATAATTCTCATTTCTTATAAAATAACATAAATTAAGAAAATAAAAATTTACATTTATCCTTAGCTAAAAATATAACCAATTTACTCGTATCATAATAATATAATAATTTTATAATTCATTGGAAATAATCGAATGCATTTATTCCGAACATGGGTGTTAAAAATGACTAAATAAGTTCTTGACCATCACAGCCAATATTTTATTAGCTCTTAGTTTTTTCATTATAATAGTTCTTGAAATAGTGTACTAGGTAGGTATTTTAATTAAAATTAAAAACACCTAGGTATTAAATACTAAATTGTTTGTTTATATTTTTTTATTCAATATTACCCACAGGTACCTATAATAATGTCTTATCATAAAACCGTATTAAAAATTATATTATAGTGTTTTATTAATTCGAAATCATAATAACTCCAAGGACCTTAATCTTAGGGTATGAACCATGTAGGTAATTATTAACTAGGTCTATGAAATGAACAATCAAAGCTCAGCTAAGATTGATAATATTAATTCTTGATTTGGGATAATTATTTATGCCATAATATTAATATTACAAGTTCAGTCATCATAAGAGTAATAAATAATAATACTCGTAACTTTGTCAAAAAGGGGATAATTAAAAACAAAATAATATCACAAAGTGGTTTGTAATCCAATATAAATCATTATAAGTCCACTTCTTTATAGTTTATTTGTATGCTCAAATATAACAAGTCCTACATCTGAAATATTTTAACTGCACTCATATAATAAGTCCGGACTTATAACATGTAGGCAGTTCATAAATTGGAGGATACAAGTCAAATGTAGGTGCAATAAAAAGCTATACAAGTACAAAAATTAATGTCTTATCACTAAAAGTTTAGGACTTACTATATTAGGGCAAAAATAAACACGGATAACTGCCATTCATGATAAGTGAAAATAGTAAATATCACATGAATTACTAGTTGTAGAACGCAAAGACCTTGGATAAAAAATAAAGAGAATTTAATTTTCTATCTATTGGTATCAAAAAGTTAATTATGGAAATAATGAACTTATAACAAGTGTGCACTGAGCCATCGATATTGAGCCATCGTGGAACCTTGTTTTACATTTTCAATCCTTAGCTATAAAAGTTGAACATTTTATAAATTTTTAACTACAAAATAATTATTAAATTTGAAATTTGAAAACCTAACCTAACCTAACCTAACAAATAACATTTTATTGTTAAAAGAATTAAAAACTGAAAATGTTCACAAACAGCTCATTATAATGAGTCAAAATATTTTTAAAACTTTTATGGTCTATAGAAAATTAAAATATAAACATTCAGTTAATTTTTCATGTATCTACAGTTGTTATTCGTTTTTAAATTTCAACAAAATAAGAAAATCACTACATGAGAAATCGAGTGAATATCCAATGTTGTAAAAATTTTATTTGACTTTTCGGTAGAGATATTTTTTTGATATAATTAGAAAAACTTATGAGGAATCTTGCATTACATTAATTTCAAATCTTAGAATTGAAAACAAAAATTTTTATGAATTTCTAATATAAAATAATTTTGCACATTTCAGTGATTTTTAAGTATTTTTTTCAAAACTTTAACTTGATGATTATAAAAAAAAAAATTTTGGGTATGTATTTTTAATGTTTTTTTAACTACCATTGTAACAATGTACTAGGAGCCTTGTATTAAATTGTCAAGCTTTTTTACCTTAAGAATAACATTTTATTGATATTTATAAAAAAAAAAACTAAAAATGGAAACTGAAAATGTCCGTATCTGAAGAATTTGAAAATTATATGGTGTATAGAAAATTCTAATATAAACTTTCAGTGAAAATTACATGTCTATAGATACGGCCATTTGTTAAAATTACACCGAAAACCTAAATCGTGATTTTGTTGAAAACCGATTTTGCGTACCAAATTCCCGATTTTCCTTAATTTTTAATTTTTGTTTTTCCGGCGCTTTAGATAACTACTGGGAATTTTGACCTCCACAATACACCAACTAGATTCACTTTCCCATCGAACAAGATACTGAAGTTTAAAATCAAAGCAGTATTTCGACTACTTATATTGTGTACACAGATACAATTAAAAAATAAAAAACACCATTATTGTAAAATCAATACATCCATCACTCAGTTCAGAATTTAAAAGCGGGTATGTGGGCGTTGCCTCTGCTGTACAGCAAATTAAAAGTGGGTCACTATAATGGATGGTGTTAAATTTTAATTCAAAGATATAAAATCATGGTACGAAAAACGATTCTGAGTGAAGACAGTCTGCCTATAATATTAGTTATGTATACTTTCTAGCAGTGCCGTAGACAGGAATTTTATATGGGGGGGGGGTTTATTATAATAATAACATGTTATAGTACTGTTACATGCAACAGTAGCTTTTCTGATAGGAAAGTGAATCTAGTTGGTACTTTGGGGGGTCAAAAGTAAAAATTTCCCAGTAGTTTTCACAAGCGCCGGGAAAAACAACATAAAAATTAAGGAAAAAACGGGAATTTTTACGCAAAATCGGTTTTCCAAAAAATCGATTTTGGTTTTTAGTGTAACTCTAAAACAAATAAACGTACATACATGAAATTTTCACTGGTTGTTTATATTTGCATTTTCTATACACGATAACATTTTCAAAATATTTTGATTTACTTTGAACTGTTTAAGCACATTTTTATTTTCCATTTTTTTTAGTTTTTTTTCTAAAAATATCAATAAAATTTTATTTGTTGGTTGCGAAAGCTTAAAAATTTAATAGAAGGCTCCTAGTATATTGTTTCAAAGGCAGATGAAAAATATTAAAAATCCTTAGTCACAATTTTTTTTTATAAGCATTTAAAGTTCAAAAATTGATAACATATGGAAAAATCACGAAAATTAGCAAATTATTTTGAGTTAAGAATTCGTAAAAATGTTTCTTTTTAAATCTAAGATTTGAAAATGTAATACATGATTCCTCATAAGATTATCTACATTTATCAAAAAAAAAATGTCTATAAGAAAGTCAAATTAAATTTTTATGAGCGTTTGAAATTCAAATTTTTACAACATTGGATATTCACTCGATTTCTCATGTAGCGATTGCCTTATTTTGTTGTAATACAAAAACGAATAATTGTAGATACATGAAAATTTCACTGAATGTTTATATTAGAATTTCCTATACACCATACAATTTTGAAAATATTTTGAATCTTTTTCAGTTGTTTGACTGATATTTCAAAGTCTAACATCTGAGGCAATCTCTATTTAAAAATATAATTATAGTTAAAAAAATGAACATTAAAATTGAATTTAAGGCATTCATTACTTGAGCTTCTTTGAACATTTTTTTAAATTCATGATCTACATTTTCCCTTAAATTGTCAAGAACCTTGATACTGATATTGGCCAAACTGATCATTTCTCTCAAATCTATATTTTTTTTAGCACGGTTTTAATTTTCAAAGTTTTAACTATAATACTGATAATACCTTATTAATATGTTATCTTGAATTTCAGTATTATCAACATGAACATATAAGATTATCAATTATCACAGTAACAAAACGGTTTTGGTAATGGTGATTTGTCATTGCGACCATTAGACGATACACAAAATACCTTACTTATAACCGATAACAACACAAACATCTAAAATATTATTAATAACTATTATTGATAACAATTTTTTTTTAAATATTTAAGATATATTAGTAGTTTTAAATATTTTAAATAAATTTATAAACTTTCCAGGGTGGGGGGGGGTTTGAACCCCCCCCCCCACGGTGTCTACGGCCCTGCTTTCTAGTATATTATTATGTGATTAATGTAATTTATTTTTGTATTAGGTATTAGTACAACAGTTGATTAAATTCATTTTTGCCAAAAAAAATTACATTTGAAAATGTCATTGTTTGTTTAAAATATAATAGCAATATACTCTAAAAGTTTCATACACCCACAAATGATATTTTTAAATTACAACTTAATAACTAAAATTGTACTTAATTGTTTTTTTTTAAAAGAATAACAATTTGATATAATATTATGTATATGGCTGTATAAAAAAATGGTTTTCATATGTAATTTCATCCAAAATTGAATTTAAAATATCTGTGATAAATATTTTTTATATGTTTTGGTTACAGTATGAACTATTTATGAAAATCGAATTATTATTTATGAAAATAAAATTTCAATTCTTATCTATATTTGAACATTTTATATATTTTTTACAAAATATGTTGAAAATTTTCAAGATTTTGATAATTTTTTTCAAAATCTGAACTTTAATACTTATAAAAAAAAATCGTACCTATAGATATTAAATATTTCTCAATTGCTATAATAAGTTAAAACTACTTATGAGGAACCTTGTATTAAATTCTCAAGTTTTTCTACACAAGGTTATCCTAACAATACTATTTTATTGACATTTATAGAATAACACTAAAAAATAATTTCAAATGTCTATAATTACCACAAAACAAGTCAGAGGATTCTGAAAAAATGAACGTTTGATGAGAATTTCAAGTACTTTTGGTTATTAGCTTTTGCTTACAGTATGAACTATTTATGAGAATTTTAGTTTTAAATTCTCAATCTTTAACTATAGAGAATTGAACATTTTGTATTTTTTTTACTACAATAAATTTGAAAATGTTCAAGATTTTGATAAGTATTGTCAACATTTGATTTTTAAGTACTGATAAAAAAAATCGTGCCTATTGATCTTTAATATTTTTCAACTGCTACTATATAGAAACTTGTAAGGAACAATATATTACAATTTCAAGCTTTTTGACACAACGAATAAAATTTTACTGACACTTATAAAATAAAAAAGTGGCTCACCGTATAAGGGATGGTATTAAATTTGAATTCAATGATTTAATATCATTGTATTAGAAAAACGATTCTAAGCGAAAACGGCCAGTCAGCCTATGATATTTGATGATATTATTCTGAATAAAGTAATTTATATATTTACCTATTTACGTGGATCGTTATTTTACATTTTCAATCTTAAGCTATAAAAGTTGAACATTTTATAAATTTTTAACTTCAAAATAATTATTAAATTTTAAATATGATACATTTTGTCAAAATTTGAACTTTAAATGCTTATAAAAAAAAACTGTACCTATGTATTTTTAATAATTTTTAACTTCTATCAGGAGCCTTGCATTTAATGTTCACGCTTCCTTACTAAACAAATAACATTTTATTGATAGTTATTGATTTTGGTTTTTGGTGTAACTCTAAAACCAATGAGCATGGGTACATGGAATTTTCACTGAATGTTTATATTAGCCTTTTCTATACATGAACACCAACAATTTTGACTTGTTTTGAGCTGTTTACGGATATACACAGTTACTAATCTTTTTAGGTTTTTTTTCTATGAATGTCAATAAAACTTTATTTGTTAGGTAAAAAAGCTTGAGAATTTAATACAAGACTCTTAATATATTGTTACACTGACATTTGTAAAATATTAAAAATCCTTAGTCACAGTTTTTTTTATAATCATTTAAAGTTTAAAATTGACAAAATATGAAAAATCACGAAAATTAGCAAATTATTTTGAGTTAAGAATTCGTAAAATTTTTCTAGATTTTTAATTATACTTTGATATATAAAAAGGTATAAAAGGGCAACTTGTGAATAGATTTAAACAAATATAGTACTTTGTACCTACAAAAATACGAATAAGTAAAAAAAATCAATAACACAATACGTAATTTTGTAAACTTAATACAGTCGATTCCGCTTTATTGGGACACATCGGTTGGCTGTTATTTTGTCCCAATAAAGCGGTTGTCCCAATAATCCGAAATACAAAAACCCACATATAAATTTGTTAAAAACTGATTTGTTTTATATATTTTTATTATTACAAATTACAAACAATGTATTATAGAAATTATTTGATAGTACAAAAAGAAATACATGATAATATAACCTAATTATTTATAAAAATACTTACATATAAAGTACATATAAATATTTTTTATTTTTTTATTATGTATTTTATCTTATTTAAAAAAACTGTTGATTTCGGTACTCCTAAAATTTCCGAAAGACGACGTGTATTACAGCCTGGTAGCTGTAATTTAATTTTGTCCAGAATTTCTAATTTTTGAGCAAACGATAAATCTTTACGTACACGAGCCATTGTTGCTACACGCGACAAACACGACTGATGCACCATTGCACCAAATAACATTTAACAACTATCACATTTGAACATACGATAAAAGATAAGATAAAATAAAGTTAAATAAGATAAAATGTAATGTAATAATCGATTACGAGAGTCCGTGACGATTGTTGAACTATTGATCTATTAATATACTCGATAAAAATGTCCCAATTATCCGGATTCGTGGCCCAAATAAGCGGTGAATGTTTACCCTACAAGTATACATTTGTTTTTGTAATTGGAGAATTGTCCCTATTAAGCGGTTGTCCTTATTAACCGGTGTCTCTATTAAGCGGAATCGACTGTATAATAATATTGATAAATTAAGAAGTCAATAAATATAATAGGCACTAGGTAATTTATTGATATTTATAGAAAAAAAAAAAATTAAAAAATTGAAATTTTAAATTGACCAGACACAAAAATAAAAAACACATCATTGTAAAATCAGTACATTCATCGCTCCGTTCAGAAACCAAAACTATTAAAAATTATAAATAATATATTTGGCAAAAATGTCACGTCTATGATGATAAATTGATTGATTGATTGATTTCGTCGATAATAGAATCTAATGTTACTTATAACTTATAAGTTATAATTTCCATTTTTCCATTTTTCCACTGTCCTTATAGTTTTTTCCAAAATATAGACTATATTATAAAGTAGTAATAATTCTACCAGAAACTATTCTCAATGTTTAAGATAAGAGCAAATCTTCCACTCAATTTACTCAAATCGTGATTTCAAACACATAACCCTCACTGTAAATTTAATTTATTCCTCGTTCCGCTCAGAATCTAAGCGAGTCATCATTAGCTCTGAATCCAAAAAAACATTTTATTTACTATTGAATACTAATAATTTATTGGTAAATGCGTGTTTAGTGATGGAAAAATTATTGACGATGTGTTAAAACAAAGACTGGAAAACAAAGTATACACTTGGTTCAAAGAAATGAAAAAAATGGTATCGCTCAAGCCAGAAGTGATTTTGGAGAAAGATCCCGCTGCGTCACCTACCCAATGTATATGCTTAATTAAAAAGTATAATTAAATTATGTTCGATTTTCATACTGATGCATTTTATATACAGACCTTGCTTTTTGGAAAAATCGAGAACAACAATTTATACATTTCCACGAACAAATTGACCAAAAGATTGGAAATTTCTTAACCATTACAAAAAGCCCATGCATGGATATTTATAAACAAATAATAGAAACAACAGTGACTGGTAAATTGATTTACCTAATATTTTAATTATTATGCTTTCTGTATTTCTGTATTATAAATATTTATATCAGTGATTATAATAATTATTATTTTGTTTTATTTAGAAAAACGAGAAACGAATCTTATAAATATATTTTTATCTACTCTTACTAAGCACATAAATACGATCGAAGGAGTTGGTTTGGTCGATTCGAAAGAAGAAATATGCATTTTGTGGAGAAAATTGGCTTTGATATGGATAAATTGCCCAAACTTTCAAAATTACAATTATATAATTATCTTGATAAAAGTATTAAGTAATATGGTCATGGCTGAAGTAAGCAAAACAAATGTATACATTTATTAATTTAATCTTATCAAATATTGATATTCCAGTCTTCAAGATACTTAGAACCAACTGCTCTATTTCAAGGTGAATTAGCGGAGAACTTAGCTAAGATTTATGATATTTTAGACGTATTAAGTTATTTCAAGTAACTATACTATATTCATACATATAATTATGTACATTCTAATATATTATTATACCCTAATATTGTCATAATATTTCGTTAATAAATATATTACAATACAGAAATCAATTCAAAGTTACTCAAACGGAATATTTTCAAGAACAAATTGATAAATTTATATTGGCAAATTCTGTTTCCCGTAATTACAAGCCACGTTATTGGAACTTCCACACAAATGACCTTTTTCAGAATCTTGAAGCATTTGAAAATCGGTTAAATTGCATTAAAGTATGTTAGAAATGAATTACATATAACTTAAAAATACATAATTATTTACAGATTTGATACTTAATAAAATGAAGTACCTATTTTTTTAAAGAAATCTTTATAACAGATGCGTCATTTGAGATGTTGCAGGATATGCGTATTGCTTATGCACAAGGCTGGACATTAACGAGTTAAAAAGTTAAAGCTGAGTAATTATATATTAGCTTTTTAACTTAAATATTTACTTTTGTCTTTTTATTAACTTAACTGTTAACCTACTAAATTTCTTTTTTAATTAATGTAAACTTAAAAAATTAATTTTTCATTTTAAGAAGTAAGGTAAATTAATTTATTTTGTTTTTAAATTTTAAATTTTATTATAATATTTCACTTTTTCAGTCTATTTCGTTTTCATGTCAAAAAATATTTTCCATTAATAATTGTTTAAAGTTCAAAATTTATATCATTCGAATCTAAATTATTTGAAAATACTGTATAAAGTATAAACACTATATTATAGTCTATAATTTAGTTTTGGGTTGGATAAAAATTAAGTTCGGTAGCGTTGTATAAACAAATTAACTTTTTTTTAACTTAATAAAAAGTTAACAAAAAGTGTGTATTAACTTTTAACTTTACTGAGATAACCTATATAGTTAAACTAACTTTTAACTTTTAATTTTTTGATATTGGTGCATATATTAACTTAACTTAGCTGTGTTAAAAAAAATCATAAACTTGCCCAGCCTTGCTTATATATACCTAAAATAGTGAAATATACCAAGATTGCTTTTCGGCATGACTATAATTTTTTTTAAATATATTTTTTTTTTAAATAATTGGACTTAAGCGTCGGCAACTATGGCCTGTGATTATATTATTATTAATGCATTAGTTAAATTAAATATAAAAATGTTTAGGTTATGTTAATTATTTTATGTAAGACTGATTTACATATTGGCAATATTGACAATACTTATTGGCCAGCCTAGTTATTACCTTTCAGTAGGTTGAAATGACGCCTCTGCTTTAAAATGATTTTAATTAGTGCAACTGAGTAATAGTTCTAAATCATTGTAGACAATTAAGTTATTTATTGTCAGGGTACCTTTCTAAATTCACATTTAAAATTCTGAGCTCAGCAATGAGTGTATTTATTTACAATAATGTTTTTTTATTAATTTTTTTATTGTGTCGGGCAAATTTACACTTGGCCAGTTTTTAACAAAATCAATTTGGTTATTATATTGTAATTTAAAAATAAATACCTAACTGTAAAGTTTTGATAATTTCGGAAAATATTAATGTTCGAATTTTCTAAACCTGGTATAATTTTCAAAATATTTTGTTTTTTAATGCTATTAATAGGCATTTCAAACTTTCAGTTTTTTTTCTCAGTCAAAGAGGTTGATAATGTAATACAAGATTTCTCATAAGATGTACATAATAATATAATATATAGGTACTATCAAGTTAAACATTTCGGTATAATGCATAATAAGCAGAATTTATTTATAAGCATTTGAAGTTAACATTTTGACAATACTCATTAAAATCAGTAATCACGTACATGTACATTTGCGAATTATATTCTATACTGTACCTACGATAGGTACCTTACTATACTACAGATCCGAAGTTCCCAGGGTTTGTTAAGTTGTCTTCTTTAACATTTATTACGTGAATATAAAAAAAATAATGCTAACTGCTAATAGCCTTTTCCTTTGTTTTTACTACATTGTACACTTGTACATTGTATTATAGTATAAGTTATATAGGTATAACCGTATAGGTGCATGTATAGGTATTACATAATGAATATTATATTATTATGTATTAACATTATACTGTTTTAGTCGATGATAATACAATTTATTGACTATCAAAAATTGGAAAAAGTGGAAGTGGGTGGACTTTTAGGCTGTTGGTATAGCCCAATGATTGAAAACATGTATCTTCGGTTTACAAAGTACATGGAAAAGTTGGTTTCTATAGCTTACGATCCATTGGACTTGTTAAACGACGTGAATAATGCCTTGTTTGTGGAGGACTACAATTTCTATTTGAATATGTCAGACGACATTGACAATCGCTTAGCCACTGTTTCAAAGGCCTGTTTCGAAAACATCGACAACTCAATGTCATTTCACAAGGTAAATTTACTCTCTTTTTATTTTATTTTTTTTTTATAAAATACACCAATTTAGTTGTACAGCAAGCTTAGAAAATAATACTCAAAATAGGTTAGGTTAGTAATATTAATTATTATAAATGTTACGGTAAAAGTACTGATTAAACCTAGGATTTACCGGTTAGTTTAGGTTAGGTTTCGTTAAAACCTTGATTGATTAATTTCTGTAAAACCTAGGATACACAAAATAGTTTGGTCAAACCCGGAATGATTTTTGTAGTTCGGACTTTTACAAACTAGATTTGGTAAATCTTAGGATAAACAATCAGTGTTAGTAAAAGTCCGACATTTTACCAATTATCTTATTAATTATTAATAATAATAATTATTTAAGTATAGTAGATACACACATTTATATTATTGTTACATGTTAATTTATTATGACAACAAATCTATACTATTGTTACATATTACTGCAGTGTTAGTATATTATAGCTCCTAGTAGTTACATTAATTACTAGTTACTTAAATAATAATAATTAAATAGATAATTGGTACAATTTCTGACTTTTACTAACACTGATTGTTTATCCTAAGATTTACAATATTATCTCGTTTGTAAAAGTCCAAATTACAAAAATCATTCGGGGTTTGACCAAACAATTTTGTGTACCCTAGACTACTGTTGGTGAAACCTAGGATTTACCGGGAAATCCTAGGCTTAACCGGTATTCGTACTTTTACTTTAACATATTATATACTTACTGAGGAATATTGATGATTTACGAGCATATTTTTCGAAATATCAAGGCTGGGCAAATTAATGATTTTTTTTAACTCAGTTAAGTTAAGTTAATATGTATCAATAACAAAAAGTTAACAGTTAAAAAGTTTATTTCACTATAGGTTAACTGAGTTAAGCTAAAAGTTAATACACAATTTTTGTTAACTTTTTATTAAGTTAAAAAAAGTTAATTTGTTTATACAACACTTGCGTACTTAATTTTTTTCCAACCCAAAACAATTTTATAGTCTATAATGTTTATACTTTATACAGTATTTCTATTTAAGTTAGATTCAAATGATATAACGGTAAATATTTTTTGACATGAAAACGAAATATATAAAAATAGTGAAATATAATTAAATTAAAAACAAAATAAATAAACTTAACTTACTTCTTAAAATGAAAAATTAATTTGTGAATTTCACCTTAATTAAAAAGAAATTTAGTAAGTTAACAG
The DNA here is from genome assembly GCA_949089665.1 of Macrosiphum euphorbiae. NCBI lineage: Eukaryota > Metazoa > Arthropoda > Insecta > Hemiptera > Aphididae > Macrosiphum > Macrosiphum euphorbiae. Next base: position 77,998,330 of record CARXXK010000003.1, read on the forward strand.
TTAAGTTGATGAAAAGCCATTAGTAACTAGTTAAGTTAAAAAGTTTAAATTAAATTAACTTTTTAAGTTAACTTTAAATTTTTAATGCCCAGCCTTGCGAAATATAATAGAAATCTAGCTAATATACAAGTAGTATTTTATTTAAAATAATGTGCAGAAGAACTTTTGTTTTTCATCAGTTATCTACCTATATATAAAAATCTATTATTGTTTTAAGTTTAAACGATTGTAAGCATAAATTATTAAACGTTAGAAATCTGAATCGGTTAAAAGAAAGGTGCAGGATGCACCTGTAGTCGCGTTTTTGAATTTTTACAGTCATAGACTTATAGACTTATAGTTCCCTTAAATTTACAGTTTATTATGATATTTGGTTCGGCAGTGTTGAATCGACCTATCGTAGCGGCTGCCGTGGAAAAACATTACGAACAAGTGTTGGATCTACTGGACCAAGATTTGGCCCGGGAGTTTGTTAGTATCAACACTTTATTTTTTTAATGATCAATTATACTGACCTAGTAGTTGAAACCGTTTTTGCTGCATGTCTTTAGAAAAATATCGACCGTCTATCTGGAACGGCGATGGCTACCGAAACCGAAAAAAGTGACTTTTACGAAATGTGTTTCATACCAGAAGAAATGGATCTGGAGTACCCACTCATTGCTAGAGCGATGATGTGGGGTAACTCCCGGATAAATAATCGATTGTTGGAAGATTTAAATACTATTCGGTCTTTTGACTTACCGTAAATATTACATAATATAGTACATTGTTTATACTTAAACATATTATTCCTTTGTCCTTACTATGTAATCAGTGGCGTGGTGGATGACTTATACCTAAAGCAATTGCTTAGTCCTAGACATTTATTTTATTTTTTTAATAAATTAAAATTTGCATTGATTATGCTAAGTTATTGATGGCGTTCTATAACGAAAATTATAAATTAGCATACAGCTTTAAATTATATAATATGTAATATAGGGTAGTGGGTGGATCATTTTTCAAATGCTTTCCTTAGGTTAGAAATCTGTAAGCCAAGTCACTGTATGCAATAATAGGTACACGGATAATTTACTAAAAGACTTCACGAGAGCATCAAATCGTGTTATTAAATTAATTTTGTTTCACCATTTTCTCTTATACCTAGACTGACATACCGTCTCCGCTCAGAATAGTTTTTCTTATACAATGATATTATATATCATTGAATTAAAATTTAATACCATCCATTATACATAGACCCACCTGTAACCTACTGTATAACAGACATCCACTTGCCCAAATTTTTTAAATTACTTTTCTGTCATTATTGTTAAGGGCATGCTCACACTCACACACCCACACACACACACACACACACACACACACACACACACACACACACACACACCTATACATAGAACACAGGTTGGTATCACGGCCTATTATTGTCCGTACATACTTAATACTTTAGTATAATTAAGAGAGATCATAAATTTGTTTTATGCATATTGCATAGGCATATTGATAATTATAGTATTTATCAAATATAAAAATGTTGTATTGTATTTAATATTATCCCTAACATTTTCTTTGTGACACAGAATCATGAATACCACAAGAGGAGATCAAATCAATATAAAGATTGAACAATTAAAGGATAAATTTAAAAACTATTTAAGTCCTTTATTTGAGGAATGGCAGCGTGTTGTACCAATTCAGATACAAGAAAAAATAGTACAACCACTTTTTACAACCAACAAAAATAACACAATCAGTCTAAACTTTTCTGAAGAAGTAATAATTTTTTGTTAATAATCAATAATTATCATTCACTGATTATATTTATTATTTTTATTTACAACAAAAAGTTGGATGCCGCAATGAAAGTAACCAGATACATAATACTCTGTAATTACAATTTCAAAAATCCAATCTTAACAATTGGAATAGATGACATACCTTACGATGCAATTAAGCTCTATAAACGAGAAAAACTGATTTTGGCATATAAAAGAGATATCGAAGAAATTGTTAAATGGTTAGTGATGTTATTTAAGTTTTAAATTTTACACTTAGTACTTTCAAAATGTGAAAACATTTGTTGATAATAAATTATATTGATTTAATTACTTATATATTTTAACTATTATATTTTACCTAGTACCTACCTACTTATATATTTTAGGTAGGTATTTACTAGGTACCTAACCTAATCTAACTTAACCTAACCTATTAAAAACAAAACTTTTATAGTTGTATGCTAAGTATACAATTGTACTAATTTAATGAATCTAACATTTTCCAAACATCAAACTACTCACTAAATTATATTTAAAAGGACAACCGGACTATTTATAGGTATCACACTATTTGTTAATTAAATGTTAAGTGATTGTTCATGCGACCCGGCATTAGAGTATTATTATATGTATTATACGTAATAATAGGCTCATGTTTTTATTTATCAAAAAGTACATATTTTAAAAAATAATCTTAAATTAATTTTGTTATCAAAATTCAAAATTATGTTTTAATAAAAAAAAAAAATTCTGATTTTAAATATTTGTTTGTTACAAAATTACATTAATTTATAATATAGGTATAATATGCTGAGAACTGAAACACATCCTACAGAATTACAGTTAATTATTCAAGAAATCGAAAATATTGATAACCTTATTGGCGATGCTCAGAAATATGTTACGTGGAATTCTAAAGGTAACAAAATAATGTTTTGTTAATTATTATCTCTGTACAATTAGTACGTATCATATTAGATAACTAAATAAATATAATTTTATAATCTCATAAGTAGATATTGCTTACTTAAGTGAAAATGATTTGAACGAAGAAACAGAAAATGATGAGTCCATGTCATCAATATCGTTACAAAGTACAATTAGCACTATTCATAGTTTAACAAAAAACGTTTACGAGCGTGTAATGCAAACCCACGAAAATTTTCAAAAAATAATTACTCTAAGTAGTCAATGGATTAATAAGCCAATGTATGTGCGTGATAAGAATACAAAACGTATAACATTTGGCAATAAGTTGACTGAAAAGAAAATCTCTAGGTACGCCGAAGTGCGAGACGCTAGTATTAAGATACAACAATTGCTTATGGAAGATCTTTTATTATTTCACAACGTACCATTATTGGATCCAAATTCAAGTAAGTTAATTTCAACACATTTATCTTTAAAATGTTAATGACATCAACATGGTCTTTTTTTAAATACATGTTATGTTACGGTAAATTAATCTAAACGAAAGTCAACGTTATTCGCCAGTTATTATCGTTATTGACCAAATACATTGGTAATTATTAGGGTTATAGGAGGTAAAATTGGAAAAATATATGCATGCAAATATGCACATAAAAAATTGAAAATATGAACTCAAATCCATTAATATGCATAATAATATGCACAAAAAAAAAATTATATTTTAGCAAAATAAAAGAAATAGAATAAAAAATAAAATCATAATGTTTTTTTAGTAGTATGGTTTTCTTGAATCTTGGATTTATCCTTAAAACAAATATTAAATATACTAATACAAATATAGTTTTAAAATAACTTTTTTCTCACCTGATAAATTATTGCATTGTACAACTTATGTTTTTTTAAATATTTTCTACGTCGAATGATCGCCGATTGTCAGCCAGTACGATTTTGTACCGAGAAAAACTTCTTTCGACGTCTGTAAATGTTATTGGTGCGTATTTATAAGATGTTAAATCATTTTCCGTTAGGTCTTCTGGTAAACCATCTATCGATGAACTTTCTCCATTCAAAATTTTTTTTATATTATGACAAGCCAATCATTTTTTTCCAAAACTTGGTTAAATGTATTAATATTTATTATCCGAATGCCCCTATCGTGAGTACCAACGATAGTACGTATACACAAAGTCTACACGGGAATTGGGTAATTCTTCCCTCAAAAAATGTGTGAATATGTGGAATATATGCATCAAATATGCAAAAAATAACGAAATAAGCATTTTTTTTTAAATCTTAAAAATATGGAAATTTTTTTTAATATTTTATCTATGGGACTAATGACTTATATTTATATCTTGGTTTGCTATGAAATAGAGGTTCAGAATAAAACATGCAAATCCTATAACTTCTCTGCCTTAGTAATTATCGGTATACACCGGACAGACATGTTAATGACCATAATATACAAGGGTAATTATGCACATGAATCTCAAATTCTGTACATTTCAAAAATGATGTAGTTATTTTTAGGAATAGAACTAATCCCAGACCACATTAGCATTATTATAATTTATTTATTTTTCTCAACTTGTGCCCGTCAATTGAAAGTTGACTATAAAATTGGTTTTGATATTATAATCCTCTTCTTGGGTGCACTACTTTTCCTGGCATATTTGAAGTAAACCGTAACTGTTTAATTTGTTATATTGCAATGTTTATTTTCTGTTCAGTCACTATTCGATTTCGTCCTCCTTAGCCTACGACAGAATGTACTTCGTGAAGAATATCAAACAATACGTCAATATTTTCGAGATAGAATACGAAATTTTTTCATCAGCTGGTCTAATAAGGCATTCTTTTCCATTTATTATTAAAATATCGTACTTACGAAAGTCCTTCACGATAGTCCTTCATTATTTTCATTTCACCAACAGTTTTTAAACACATTTTTGATTTTCTAACTTGTTCAATAATATAAGATCAATGTAATCCTTAGTAGACAAAAAAGAGTTATTATTGTCTTATTATCATACCGTTTGTTCATAGAATATTTTAAATTGTTTCGTTAAAAGTTATACGAATAGTTTAAGAGTCAAAAGCCATTCAGAATCAGTAAATTAGCCCCCCCACCAATCTGTATTTCTAAACAATTTTTTACTGTCAAAAACCAAATTTCAAAAAAAAATCATCTACGTTTTCTGAAAATTATGACTTGGCCCCCTCCTAACCATGTCTCTGGAGCCGCCCCTGATACTAAGGTATAATCAAGTATACACTTTTTTATTAGGTATGATATTTTCAAATGTAACCTCCAGTCTTCACCAATGTTGGACCTCCACCATATTATAATATATATTTACGCCTTATCGGTGCCCAGTTAGTACCGCAATTAGTTTAGCTTTTAGCGGTTACCTTATCATTACTCATTGGAAATCTATTTTATAATAAACATTCCCATTTTATACAGTTATTAACGTCATTTTCCGATATAACATAATTTACCATAACATCCTTATATTAAACTCGGTTTCATAAATAGGTTCTTTGAAATATGCTCCTATGTAGGTAATATGAAGTTTAGATAGCAAACTTTCATGAGATATAAATATAATATACATAATCGTATACCTACATATATTTATTAAATCATTTAATGTCCGAGAATAAAAGGAGAAGAAGAAAAAGAACAACAACAACAACAACAATTACAACAACATTTTCATCAAGAAGAAATTATTTATGAAACAGAGTTTAATATAAATCTTTAAAAAGGTTATGTTTATGTCGTTAACATTTTAAAGATAAAGTGATAAATTATAAGTTAGGCACTTTAAGAATAAATTATTTTAGGAGAAATATTAGAGGAAGAAAAACACGAAGAAGAAATAACGGACAGCATAGAAATTCAGACAGAGACTGTATTAGAAGAAATGTTAAATGAAGACAACAATTATGGAGACGAAATAATTGATGACGTAGAAAATCAGCCAGATACTATTTTAGAAGGATTTATTGAAGGCGAAGCAGAACAAAAATATTACGGAGAACAAAAATTAGATTACATACATATTCAGGCAGAAATTATTTTATCGAACATCGACAGAAAATTAATATGGGATAAATATAAATTCTTTGTTGATGAAATAGTATTTACTGGGTTACAAGATGCGACTCTTTGCAGGTACGAAATATATGTAACAAAGTGATAAAATATTACAGTTCAAAAGTTGTTAACTATGTAAGATAAATAAATTATAAAGTAGTCAGTATAGTCATATTTATGTCAGGATATATTTCTTCAAGGTATAATTAAGTACTGATTTATGGGTATGTGAAAAATCATTCAAATAATACCTTGAAGAAATATATCCTGACATAAATATGACTATACTGACTACTTTATTATATATAATTTATTTTCAATCTAGTGAATCCTAATACTTTAATCATTACATAGTATTAATAGGTAGGTACGTTTAAAGTTATTGCGTTTTTCCTATTATATTATACTTCGCTATTTTACCATTACTAAAATACTATTTTACCTTGGGATATAACATTTTAAATAATTAATGTATCCATAGCTAAAGTATTCACTAGTTTTTAATTTTACAATTATTTCAGGTAATCTGTAGTAATGTCTTATTTGAGTATATAACTACCTATTTACAATAATTTAAAATAATGATTTTAATCGATTACAGGCTGTACCTATATTTTTGTATACATTTAATAGACTAATTTTATTAAAAAAATACTTACAGTCTCAAGTATATCAACGATGAAATGACAATTTCAAATGGATCTTTAGCAATATTTATTGTCGTATATCTTCTCGATAACGATAATTTTCCCCGTTTTTCACCTAATTTGGAAATCGATGATGAACCAAATTTCTATGGATTAGTTAAGTCTTTACTTGAAGATATGGTTGAATTAGGATCGTACATGGAAAGAATTGCTGATAACTATCCACCATATAATGTAATAATGTTGATATGGCGTATCCATTTATTTAAATATAATATTAAATATGAAATTGTAGGTAGATATTAAGAATGTTCAAAAAGTGGTAGAATATATAGATAACATACTTGATCAAGTAAAAATTACAACCAATAAAGTAAGAATAAATCTTAGATAATCGTACGCATCACCTGTGTATTATTTATTAGATTAATTCCTGTTTCGGTTTTCCTATTTCAGGCACTTGAATATATTGTGCAGTACCAAGATTATTCTATGGTATGGTTAACCAATCAAAATGATGCATTGTCAACTTTTCTATTATATGGCAGAGATCTATCACTGGAAGAACTAGAAATTCAATATGACGTTGACGAAGACGGAAATCCGTTAGTAATGCATTCTTCCCCCAAATTGATTGATTTTCAAAACAAAGTATATACAACAAAAATATATAAATTTAATTAGTTATATACAGGGTGATTCACTAAGCGTCATTATCTAAAAGTCATATCTAAAAGTATTAATGTTTTTGAAAATATTTTTTTTTATAAGTTTTTACATTTTTGAATGGTAACATAGAGTTTTAATTTCATTTTCCAGAGCAGAATATTTTTTTAAGTATTTTGATGCATAAAAATCGAATTTAGAACGAGTAGATTATGAGTTATAAGTATTTAAAGTTTAGACAATCGGAGTAGTGGACAAACATTTCGAGGGAGAAACCCCATACCACTCCACTCAAACTCCACTCAACTTTAAGCTATGTAATGAGTTATTTTTAAAAAAATTAATACTTTTTGAGATAATTAGTGTTATACGCTTAATGAATCACCTTGTATAATATATTTGAGGCTGAATATTATATTTTATTTAGATTAACTCGTTTGATAATATTTATCGAATAGTCGATAAAATAGATGAAATCATGACATTTGATTTTTGGTTGACTATAGACATTAAACCGTTTAAAAGGGATCTTTTAAAACTAATTACGAGTTGGTCAGATTTATTTAAAACCTATTTGGTCAACAAAGTGGTGAACAGGTATAGTAAAATAAACCTGATTAAAATAATATTTTTCTATCTATAGTTTTTAAATTATCTAGTTTGCGATCGTTACGAGATTTCACAGTAGAAACCGATATCGGTCTTTTAAAACCATTAGAAGAAGGGGACTATGAAGGTCTAGTTAAAATCATGGGACATTTATTTAATGTTCGAGAGAGGCAAGATGAATATGATTCAATGTTCGAGCCCATAGGAGAAATATTGCATCTATTGAAGGCGTATGACGTAGAAATGCCGGAAGACGTGTATATTTTGAAGCAGGTATAATAATTAATGTATTATAACTAAACAATAAGGGAATAAAATGCAATACATTTACTATATTTGTCTTACGACTTAGCACATCTAATTCATTTAATTTTTAACTAATTAATTTCACAATGTCTATAATAAGAAAAATACAATCTTGTTTTTCATTTAAGATTCTGAGCTAACCAAGAAATGTATTTATTTTTTGCAATGACTCGTTTTGTATTTAATTTTTGAGTACAAAAATTATTACATTTGGAGACGGTTTTGGTCTTAAATTTGATATAATATTAGAACTTGGGAGAACAGGATAAAAAGTTGGAAATGAAAAGACTTTTCTTGATAGTTGGTAAAGTCTATCAATATTGGATATTTAATCGATATATGACAGTTTTAGTTATTTGGATGTAATGCAAAAATATTAATTGTAGATACTATAAACTTCCCAGCATTACCTAAAAAAAATTATGAAAGCACCACATTTAATTTTTTAAGAAGAAAACTGTACTATTAGTTATTATCAATTAATATTGCAGTAGATTTTAAGAATATTTGTATAGGTTTCGTTAATGTCTGTTCTCTAATTATGATTATATATTTTATTACTTTAGTTATAATAAGGCATTATTATGCATTATAAAAACATACGTTTATGTATAATTTTTATTAAGGAATTACCGGAAAAATGGAGTACAACTAAGAAAAATGCTTTGAACGTCAAATCTCAAGTAATTCCTTTAATTCAAATAGAAGGGTCAATTATAATCGGGAGAATAATTTTGTTAAATGTGCGTGAAACATTTTACAAAATTAACTTTATAAAACAGCCTCAATTTAAGTAAGCATCAAGTTTCTATTTATAATTTATAGTTTTATCTCAATATACTACAATTCATAGTTAATTTTATTTAGTGCAAATTGTGAAAATCCTTACATAGAGATCGATAATGCAAATCATTCTTTAATGGAATTAGAAGACTTGCACGATAAATTACTCTCTCAAGCTGTATTATTCGAAATACCACAACCAGAACCAAATATTTTATTAACAACTAAAAAAACGTTACGTCTCAATAAACAGCTATGGGATTTTGTGAACCTAGTCAGAGGTTGGATAGATGTGTGGAAATCTACATTGTGGAATAATGTAGACACTGAGTACATGGATATGGAACTTAAACGGTTTGCAAAAGAATTAAAAGGTATTACATTTTTACATTTAAAAATGTTTTAATTTATATTTTCAAATAATATACTACATTATTTATATTTATTTTATTTTAAGTAATGGATAAAATTATTCGCGATTGGTCGGTTTATGTATACATCGAAGACTTGATAAAAACCATGATGACGTCTTTGAGAGCATTAAGTGAATTACAAAACCCAGCAATGAAAGAACGCCATTGGGCAGAACTTATGAATGTTACAAATGTAATATTATTCAAGTTTTATATTGATATCATATTTGATTTATTAATATTTATATAACTTATTTTACCATTAATTTATTCCAGGTTATTTTTTCTATTGAGAAATCAACAACACTAAATGATTTAGTATCACTTAATTTGCATGTGTATGAAGATGATATAAAAAATATTGTCGATAAGTCTGTAAAAGAAATGAGTATGGAGAAGTCCTTGAAAGAATTTACTGAAACTTGGAATACGATGTCATTTGAGTATCAGCTTCACCCTAGGACAAAAGTTAATTTGCTGAAAGTCAGGGAAGAAATAATAGAAGTCTTAGAAGACAATCAAGTCCAATTACAAAATATGCTAAGCTCTAAGTTTGTTGGATATTTTTATAATGAAGTGTCTAGTTGGCAAACAAAGTTAAACACAGCTGATCGAATAATAAATTTATGGTTGGAAGTACAAAGAATATGGGCTTATCTGGAAGCAATATTTATTGGTTCTGGTGACATACGGGTACAATTACCAGATGATACGAGGCGATTCGAATTACTCGACATAGAATTTAAGGTGAATGAAGAAAATAAAAAAATATATAACCATCAATAATAATGAAAATTGTTTGAATGATATTGTATTAATAGGCATTACTAGTGGATATTAGAGCAAATCCAAACGTTATAAAAGGTACTAGTAAACCTGGATTGTACAATAAACTTGTTAATATTCAAAATGAGCTGTTTAAATGTGAAAAAGTGTTAGCGCAATACTTGGAAACAAAACGTTTAACTTATCCAAGATTTTATTTTATATCATCGGCGGATTTATTGGATATACTATCAAATGGGAATAATCCAGAGTCCGTTTGCAAGTAAATTTAATTAGTGTATATTATTTAGTTTTTTATATAACTTAATTTAACGGCACGTTTTTTTATAAAATAAATAAATAATTAATTTAAATATAATCGCAGACATTTGATGAAGCTATATGACTCGATGGCAAAAATAAAGTTTATTAAAGATAAATTAGGGGTTGGCATGTATGCTAAGGATGGTGAATACGTTGAGTTTGATGGTAACTGTGAATGTTCCGGACAAGTAAAAAATTACAATAAATCTCAATTTTATATTTTTAATTGATCAAAAATTATTTACAATTATTAGGTCGAAAAATGGCTAAACAAATTAACAGATATAATGCGTTCATCAGGTCGTCAGTACTTTAGCAAAGCAGTAAAATCCTATGACGAGAAACCAAGAAGGTTATGGATATTTGATTACCCCGCTCAGGCAGCTCTATGCGGAGTTCAAATATGGTGGACTGCTGAAACCAACGATGCCTTTGCTCAGCTGGAAATCGGTCATGAAAACGCTCTAAAAGAATATAACAAAAAACAAGTAATTTTAACTTCCTCTCATAAATATTTCATTATTTAAATACTAATAAATTTGTTCGAGCCAAGTTAAAGAATATTCAATTTTCATATTTATAGATATCATTATATTTTAATTGGCGTGCATGCGTGCACTATCGCTGACAGGGAATACACACAAATATTGTTTCGTTCTTAAAACAGTGTAACATGCATTGTTTATCATTATTGTTATTATTGCAAGGGATCGAATCACTTTTTATTTTATTATTATTGTTTGAGTGCGAATCCCCTTTTGTTGTTATTATCAACTTAAGTTTATCCACTTTTAGGATAAGAACCAGCTACCTAGTCTGCACTATCAATGTTGTGAATAATTACGAGTACATTTTTTATTATATAACTTGTTCATTTAATTATGGAACTATACAACTTACAAATAGCTGTGTTAAAGTATTTTTATCTGTATCCAGAATGGCTGTTTATTGTTTTATTCTCCTTGTAAAAATAAAGGGGTTAAAATGATTATATTATGTATTTATATTTAATCATATTCTATTATATTGGTAACTGGGAAATCTATTATTATTATATGCACCCAGCCAAACATATTATTATGTTTTCAGATAGTACAGTTGAATGAACTTATCGATTTACTATTAGAAGACTTGACCAAAGGAGACCGACAAAAAGTGAACACAATTTGTACTATTGACGTGCATTGCCGGGACGTAGTGGCAAAAATGATTCAACAGAAAATTGAAACTGGTTCTGCTTTTCAGTGGCAGTGTCAACTAAGACACAGGTAACATAATATTATATACTTAATTTTTTAGTCTACAAATAATTGTGTTTTATAAAAGATGGGATTTAAAAGACTCAGATTGTTTTGCCAACATTTGTGACGCTCAATTTCGGTATTGGTACGAATACTTGGGAAATACTCCTAGATTGGTTGTGACTCCCTTGACAGATAGATGTTACATAACGTTAACACAGGTAATTTCTGCTACATATGGGTCAGAACGGAAATTTAAGTGTATATGTTTAATAATAATACAGGGTGATTCATTAAGCGTAAAACGCTCATTATCTCAAAAAGTTATAATGTTTTTGAAAATATTTTTTTAAATGGTTTCAAGTTGTTAGAAAAACAATGATTTTATTAAAAAAATTATATCATTATATATTTTTTATCCTAATAATTTTTTAAGTTTTTTACTTTTTTGAATGATAACATAGAGTTTTCCAAAGCAGAATTTTTTTCTAAGTATTTTGATACATAAAAATCGAATTTAGGACGAGTAGATTATGAGTTTTAAGTATTTAAAGTTTAGACAAGCGGAGTAGTGGACAAACATTTCTAGTTTTAAACCCCATACCACTCCTCTCCGCCCATCTAAACTTTAAATACTTATAACTCATAAACTACTCACCCTAAATTCAATTTTTATGAATCAAAATATTTAGAAAAATATTCTGCTTAAAACTCCATGCTGCCATTAAAAAAAGTAAAAACTTAAAAATTTATAAGGATTTAAAAATATAATTTTTTCATAAAAAAGTAGTTTTTTGAACAACTTTAAACTATGTAATGAGTTATTTTTATAAACATTAATACCTTTTGAGATAATGAGTGTTTTACGCTTAATGAGTCACCCTGTATAATGAAATATAATTGGATCAATCCACATTAAGTTGAATAATTACATTTAATTTTGAATTCCGTGCTTTAAAATAGTCATTACATTTAATAATGGGTGGAGCTCCTGCTGGACCAGCCGGTACCGGAAAAACTGAGACAACCAAAGATTTAGGAAAAGCTATAGGAATGATGGTCTACGTTTTCAATTGCTCCGAACAAATGGATTTTAGAGTGAATTAATAATATATTTACTTCTAAATAAAATATTTTTCTTCTTATTAACATACATATTATATCATGTTTATATTTTTAAAACAAATCTCTATTATAGTCATGTGGTAATATATACAAAGGCCTTGCTCAAACTGGCGCTTGGGGATGTTTTGATGAATTCAATAGAATATCCGTAGAAGTATTGTCCGTGGTGGCAACTCAAGTTAAATCTGTACTAGACTCCATTAAAGCGAAAAAGAACACATGTTTTCTGTTGGGTGATAATGTTAATCTCATTCCAACCATTGGTATGTTTATTACGATGAACCCTGGATACGCGGGAAGAGCAGAACTTCCTGAAAATCTGAAGGCGTTGTTCAGGTTAGTTGACAAACTATTTCTAAAATTTTCATCATTTCATGATTGTTAATTTCAAATGTATTCATACAGGCCTTGCGCTATGGTGGTACCAGATTTTGAACTTATCTGTGAGATAAATTTGATTGCGGAAGGATTCCAAAATGCAAGGTTACTTGCTAGAAAATTCTTGACGCTTTATTCACTTTGCAAAGAACTCCTATCCAAACAAGATCATTACGATTGGGGTCTAAGAGCTATTAAATCATTATTAGTTGTTGCCGGATCGTTGAAGGTGACAATTTAATTATGATATTATAGTTCTTTAACCTATATGTTACAATTAAAATAATCACTTTTAAATTTTTATTTGTTATATTTTTTATTGAATCTCTTATAACACAATTATCTGTCTTAAGTGGCCCATACACTATTGATTTTATAGATATGGAAATATGGGGCATGGGCCATGGATGGCGTGCCGCTTAAATTAAATTATAGTCATCTAGTCGCAACTAAATGGGTGGTAATCGTCATGAACGTAGAGGCCATTTCATCTCAATGGTTGTCATAAATATTGGGGACTGGTTAGTAGTTACATGTGAAGTGTGGTTACAGTGTATGGTTTAGTTTTAAAACCCATATCTAACGGCCAGTATATGGTGAACGGTTGAAGGGGATCACCGAACAGTTTTCTTACCGCTTACTAAAATGAAATTATATTAAACATTAATTATGTATTGTAAAATTTTAAAATATGCATACTATTTATCTTAAAACACAATATTGCAATTTTTATTTTAGAGGGCAGATAGAAATCGTCCTGAAGATGAAGTTTTAATGCGAGCTCTACGAGATTTCAACACTCCAAAAATTGTGACTGAAGATACTACTATATTTATGGGACTTATCGGTGATTTATTCCCTGCACTAGACGTGCCTCGAAAACGTGATTTAGAATTTGAAAAGCAAGTTCGTTATGCTGCAATTGACTTGAAACTCCAGCCAGAGGATAATTTTATTCTAAAGGTCCTTAAAAAAAATAATTAATATACAGGACGTTATATTTATGCTAATATGAACTGTCCATGCAGGTAGTGCAACTCGTGGAGTTATTAGAAGTTAGACATTCAGTTTTCATAATTGGCTTGGCCGGTACGGGCAAGTCTGAGGTGTGGAAAACTCTATATAGAACTTATGCAAACCTAAAATTTAAACCGTATTTCAATGACATTGAACCGAAAGCAGTAACTAATGACGAGTTGTTTGGCGTCATTAGTCCGACTACTAGAGAATGGGTAGACGGTAAGTGTTTGTGCATCAGTATAATTTTTGAGTGTGGTTGTAGTAATATTGTATATTCGGATAGGATTATTTTCGTGCTTGATAAGAGATCAATCACAAATGTCTGGTGATGGATCCAAATGGATGGTAATGGACGGTGACATAGATCCTATGTGGATTGAGTCTTTAAACACAGTCATGGACGACAATAAGGTAAGAAAGCTTTCAGTCTTTCATCATGATTATATAGGTATGCTATGAATAATAAATAGGCTTATACCCCCACACGTGAACGAACTCGGTTGATATAATAATATATATACTATATACATTACAGGTGTTGACGTTGGCGAGTAATGAACGTATTGCCCTGACACCGACAATGCGTCTACTGTTCGAGATATCCAATTTGAGGTCAGCCACGCCAGCCACTGTTTCCCGGGCTGGTATACTCTACTTAAACCCTACTGATCTAGGCTGGAATCCGTATGTTGCTAGTTGGATTGACACTAGGGATAATGCAACCGAAAAAGCCGCTCTTTTGGTACTGTTTGAGAAATATGTGCCCATTTGTTTGGAAGCGTTAAAAACAAAATTCAAAATCATAACACCCATACCTGAAATAACGCACATACAAATGTTGTGCACGTTACTCGATTGTCTTCTGACTCCTATAAATTGTCCCCCGGAAACCACTAGAGATGTGTACGAAACGTATTTTGTGTTCACTTGTCTTTGGGCTTTTGGTTCAGCAACATTTCAAGATCAGGTGCCTATAATTAGTATTATTTTTTAATATAGTTAGCGATCCATACTATACAATTAATAAAATTGTATTTATTATATTATATAATAATATTATACCTTACACATATCTAATAATAAGCACGTAAATTATATTTTGTGTCTTTGTGATGATAATTCTAAATTGGTGATTTACATTTAGTTGATTGATTGGCGAGTTGAATTTTCAAAATGGTGGTTAACAGAGTTTAAAACAATTAAAATCCCATCATCAGGAAGTGTGTTCAATTATTTCATTGACCCTAAATCAAAACAGTTTCTTCCTTGGTCAGATCTGGTATCATCTTTCGAGCTTAATCCAGATATACCTCTACAAGTAATGATTATATTATTTTACATAAAAAAAAATAATAATTATACTATATCATACCAATTGAGAAAAATATGATTATATTAACAATGTTTCTGAATCTTATACTATTAGATACTATTAGTGTCCACATGTCTCATAAATCATGATATTTTATGTTTCTGAGTTATGTTTCTTGGCCTTTTTGATATTAATCAACTATATTTACTACTTATAACTTATAATAACTTATAATTATATTTACAGCAAACACTCGTAAACACAATAGAAACTACTCGGATAAGATATTTTCTCGACTTATTGGTTGATAAAAAAAAGGCAATCATGTTGGTTGGAGGCGCCGGTACTGGAAAATCGGTCATAATTAATGATAAACTCAAATCACTTTCTAATGATTTGTACGCTGTTGCAAATGTACCACTTAATTTCTACACAACATCTGGTACTTAAACTAAAAACCTAAATTTCTACACATTCAGATAATTATATTTATGATTAAAGGTGTTCACCAGAGTAATTTATTATTTTTAATTACACTTTTAATAAATAAAAACTATTAATACATAATTAGTAGTAAACTATAAAATGTATGCTTATATTTGTATGTGTATGAGTGTGAGAATGAGTATGAGTACTTTATAGTTTTAAATTGCTAATTGTTTTCCATAAATATAATGAATGAAAATATTTTCAAAACTGGATGTCTTAAAGCACACAATCGTACATACTACTAACACTTTATTATAAAAGTCTTAATATTATAATTTATCTTTACTAGAAATGTTACAAAAGATTTTGGAAAAACCACTAGAGAAAAAAGCAGGAAGAAATTTTGGCCCACCGGGTGGTAAAACACTAATTTATTTTATTGATGATATAAACATGCCAGAAGTAAGTTAATATTTAATATATAGTATTTATTTTAAACTAATATTGTTTGAATATATTGGTATTGTAATAAAGATAAATGTTGATTATTACAATGACTCGTATAATATAAGTTAACAAATAAACGTGAACTTATTTAATGGTATATTAATCTAACATACTAGTTGTAATTTTTAAAAATAATATGGATAAAAATAGTTTTCTTATTTGATTGAATTTTTTGATGTATATATTTTTAAATTTAATCAAAGGTCGATCCTTATGGAACCGTGCAACCTCATACGCTCATCAGACAATTTATGGATTACAATCATTGGTATGACAGGACGAAGTTATGTCTAAAAGATATTCAAAACGTTATGTTTGCTTCGAGCATGAATCCAACTGCTGGAAGTTTTACTATTGATTCTCGACTGCAGAGACATTTTTATGTATTTGCTCTGGGGTAAGTATTT
The DNA here is from genome assembly GCA_949089665.1 of Macrosiphum euphorbiae. Taxonomy (NCBI): domain Eukaryota; kingdom Metazoa; phylum Arthropoda; class Insecta; order Hemiptera; family Aphididae; genus Macrosiphum; species Macrosiphum euphorbiae. The sequence goes on from CARXXK010000003.1 coordinate 78,015,079, forward strand.
ATTGCTTACAATTCTTGATTTACCTATACATATTATTTTTTTTCATTTTGTAATGATAATATTATATACTTTAGATTTCCTTCGCGTGATGCATTATACACAATTTACTCTTCGATTTTGACACAACATTTAAAAAACCCAGTAAATAAATTCAACGGTACTGTGTTAAAATTAGTAGATTTAATTGTGCAGTTGGCGATCAATTTTCATGAGAAAATTATTTCAGTATTTCTGCCAACAGCCATTAAGTTTCATTATATATTCAATCTTAGAGACATGAGCAATGTTTTTCAAGTAAAATCGTATTCTGTACCTAACTAAAAAAAGAAGGAATTTAAAATATTAATAATAATATTATTTTGTTAAAAAGGGAATCATGTTCACCAATGGCGAATGTGTCTCAACAACCAGTTCTTTTATTCGCCTCTGGCTTCACGAGACTAGTCGAATTTATAGCGACAAATTAATCGAAAAAAAAGATCAAGAAACCTTTTCAAAAACAATTACTGAACAAATAAAGAAAACTTTTAGTGTGAGTAATGAGTATTTTATATCATTTATTCGTCTTATATTTCAGTGCTTAATTGTTACAATTTAAAAACATTTTCATGCAGAACTTAGTAATTGAGGTAAGATTATTATATTTTATTCGGTATTTAACCTAATAGTATTTAACCCTCTCTATTATTTTGGGAAATATATAACAAGTACAGAATTCAAGTATAAAAACTAACCTAGGTATTATTTGAAAACTCATAATTTACTTTTAAGGGAAATATTAAAAAACAATACATTTTATATAATACTAGCTGATCCCGTGCACTTCGTTGACAACTCTATACAAATAATATGTTTTATTTTATAATATAACTGTTACCGTAACAGACATTTTAAACCAATGTCAACCAATCATTATTATTATAATAGCTTCAAAACCCATGGAAACCATTTATAAACGAAAATTTCCATTGTCAATCTCAAAATCTCTGTTTGAGCACTTCCCGGGGCTGGTCCTCTCCCTTTTTAAATTAGCCTATCTTCTGTCCAGAAGTCCGATCTATCTCTGTACTAAATGATGCCGTAAATTTCATTGCCCGGCAACCAATAATTATTATTATAATAGCTTCAAAACCCATGGTAACCATGGAAACCAAAGGACACACAAACAGGCAGAAAAACATTCTATATCTCTCCTCTTGGGGTTGGTTACCATGGCAATATAGACACACAGACAGATAAGACAGAGACAGACAGACAGACATGCATTCATTTATATATATATAGATTCATGATCAGAGAGGGATTGTGGGATTTATTGTGGTTTTAATTTTTAATTTAGGAGGACCAGCTGTTTTTCCTTTAAATCATGCATGCACACGTTAAATTATTACCTATAATTTTTAAATTAAATTATTTTATTTATATTATTATATTATAACAAACATTTAAAAATAAATTTAATTAAACATTTCAAAATGTATCTTTTTGTTATTTTGTACAAACTTATATTCTGATTTTTAACATAATTAAATGAATACCATATTGGTATACCTTAGAAGAAATTATTCTAATGTACTATTATTTTTTTTATATTCAAAAAGTGTTTATAAATTCTTTCCACTACTATTATCTTAAGTCTTAAACTTCTGTATACAGGATATTCCAGAAAATGAATACTTGATAAGCCCATTGATATATTCACATTTCGCGGACGGTATTGGTGATCAAAAGTATATGCCCGTGCGGTCGTGGCCCATACTGCAAAAACTACTAAACGATGCAATGAAGTCGTACAATGAATTTCTGGGGGCTATTAATTTAGTGCTATTTGAAGACGCGATGTCACACGTTTGCCGGATAAATCGTATACTTGAACTTCCCAGAGGTAATGCGTTGCTCGTTGGCGTGGGTGGCAGCGGTAAACAGTCCTTAGCTCGCCTATCAGCGTTTATATCTTCGCTAGAACCGTTTCAAATACAGTTGAGGTCTACATATGGTATTGCCGATTTGAAAGCCGACCTAGCCACCTTATACATAAAGGCTGGATTAAAAAATATTGGGATCATGTTCCTGATGACTGACTCTCAAGTGGCCGATGAGAAGTTCCTTGTGCTCATTAATGACATGCTGGCCAGTGGCGAGATTCCAGAGCTGTTTGCCGATGATGAAATCGACAATATAATTCAAACCATCGCCCCAGAGGTTTTATCATAGTTAGATTAGGTTATCAATAATGTTAAATTACAATCTATAATTCTAGGTTAAAGCAACTGGTTTACTCGAAACTAAAGAGAACTGTTGGAATTTTTTCATCAACAAAGTGAGATCATTAATCAAGATTGTATTATGCTTTTCACCTGTCGGTAATACATTAAGAATTCGATCCAGACGATTTCCAGCTCTAGTCACGTGCACTTCTATCAACTGGTTTTATGAATGGCCTAAAGAGGCATTGGAATCCGTATCGTTTAGGTTTTTAGGCGATTTGATCGAACTTCCAGTCAAACTAAGGAGACCTGTATCTTTGTTTATGTCCCATGTACATAGTTCAGTAAATGATATGTCACTTAGGTATTTAACAAATGATCGTCGTTACAATTATACAACGCCAAAATCATTTTTGGAACAAATTAATCTCTACATGAAACTATTAGTGTCAAAAACCAATGATATTAAGTACGGGATCTACAGATTCCAAAATGGTATTAAACAACTTTTATCATGCGCAGCTCAAGTAAGTAAAAATATAATAAGTTATTTATAAATATTTAACAATAACGTTCGCCGTTAACAGTTTATTCACTTGAGTTATTTTTTTATAAACATAAGGTCGATATTTTAAAAGTTGAATTAGATGTACAAGAGATTGAATTAACCAAGAAAAATAGTAAAGCTGAAGAGCTAATCAAAGTGGTCCAAAAAGAAACAGAGAAAGTGAAGTATGAAAAATATAAAGGTATTATCATATTATTTTAAAATATAATCACTAGTTTGATATTAACAATTCATTTTTTACAGCTGCTGAAGAAGAAGACAAAGTTAAATTGATTGAAGAAGATGTTGGTTTGAAACAACGATTGTGTGCCGAAGATTTAGAAAAAGCAGAACCAGCGTTGGTAGCAGCACAAAGTGCTCTAGATACATTAAATAAAGTAAACGCACTATGTTGATAACCTTCAAAAAATTTAAATGAATTTATAACAGTCAATAAATTAATTAATATAAAATGTTTACAATTATAAATTTTAATAGTTTAAAAGAAGCAAATAATGCTTAAAGAACTTTTTAAGAAACAATTATATTAATATGTGATCTAAATATATTTTTTTATAATTTTTAATTCTAGTAAATTTTGTGTATATAGATTATGTTGTGTTATTGAATAAAATAGTAACAACTGAATGTAAATATTTACAAAATATAAAGTATATAATAAATTATGTTACATTTGTATTATATTATGTGGTAGTTATGTCAAACACTTAACTTTTTTTTATTTAACGTTTTAGAATAATTTAACAGAACTGAAATCATTTGGATCACCTCCGTTAGCTGTAATAAACGTATTATCGGGAGTTATGGTATTACAAGCTAAAAAAGGGAAAGTTCCAAAGGATAGGAGCTGGAAAGCTTGCAAGGTATCTATTAATTTCTATTAATTTAATATTATTAAAATTGTATAATTTATATTAATTAAAATTATAAATTATAATGTATACTTATACTTTTAATTCATTCAGTTACGTACTAGTAGTATTACTTTTTAAATGAAAATCCTGTTTTAATTATTATATGCATATGCAAAATTAAAACAATGCATTTTAAGTTTATAAATTAAAATTAGTTATATATTATACAATAGTTAATTTACTATAAACATCTATACAATAATAGATTGTATATCTTTTTACAAATTACCATCTATTTATATTATATATATAAAATATACATTATGCCTACTTTAGTACTTAATAGATATATTTGGTAACAAACAATATATTTTTAATAAGGATTTATTTTACGTCATAGATAGCAAATTACCGAGTATTGATATTATCTGTTAAACATAGAAAATAATGTATTTGTGTATTTACCTAGGTAATGATGGCAAAAGTTGATGGATTTTTAGATTCGCTTATTAACTACGATAAAGAACATATACACCCAGATGTAGTTAAGGCAATACAGCCTTATCTAAAAGATCCAGAATTTGACCCAGATCTAATTGCTGCAAAGTCTTCAGCTGCTGCTGGTTGGTAAAATCAAGTATAATTAATATCAGAAATATAATTTATCTAGAGATGTGATTAGCATTATTATTGAATAATACATATCTTTAACTATACCTACATAAATATAAATTATAATGTAGGATATACTCAATTTTGAAGTTATTTTTTAGTTTTTACATATATTTTTAATAATAGTACATTTAAATTTATTATAATTTGTAACCATGAACTTCCATATTCAAGGTTTATGTAAATGGGTCATAAATATAATGAAGTTTAATGACGTTTGGCAAGTTGTGGAGCCAAAAAGAAAAGCTCGGGATCAAGCAAATGAAGAGCTGAGCGCTGCTAGGAATAAACTTATGGAGCTTAGAAATATGATTATTGTAAAGTGTAATTGAATAATTAATTACTTAATATTTTATATAATCTATAATTTTAGGAATTGGAAAGGAAACAAAAAATTTTAACAGACGAGTTTGACGGCGCCGTAGCTGAAAAAACAAATTGTCAAAATCAAGCAGATGAAACATCTATGAGGATCGATTTGGCAAACCGACTCGTCAATGGTTTAGCATCGGAAAATGTCCGTTGGAAAGAAAGTGTTTCAACGTAAATTATTTTAGCATTATAGGTATTCATTAGAATGGTAGAACTATACACAGTTTTATTTTATATTTTAGATTGCAAAAAAGCTTGCAAACTTTACCCGGAGATACCCTTATGGTTTCTGCTTTTGTGTCATATGTAGGTTATTTTACAAAAACATATCGTCAAGAACTAATTCAAAATGCATGGCTACCATTTTTCAAAGAAGTTAAGGTACATTTATTGTATGCTTAAACAAATTGAATCAAAATCCAAATGTGTATTTTATTTTACTTTGAGCTCTTTCGTATTCAAATTAAAATAATAATTTTTCAGCCCGAGATTCCAATAACAGATAATTTAGATCCTCTAGCTTTGCTCACTGATGATGCACAAATTGCAGCTTGGAATAATGAAGGTCTACCAAATGATAGGATGTCATCTGAAAATGCAACAATTTTAACTAATTCTGTTAGATGGCCATTGATGGTTGATCCTCAGGTACGTAATATTTTTATTTTTGAACGATATTTGATAAGTATTGCATAATTATGTTTATTTTGTTGAATAGCTTCAAGGAATTAAATGGATTAAAACTAAATATGGAAGAAGCTTAAGAATTACTAGATTGAACTATAAAAATTATTTATCAGATATAGAAATTTGTGTAAGAGATGGGAACGTACTATTGATTGAAAATATAGGTGAAAACATAGACCCTGTTTTGGATAACATTATTGGTCGAAACTTGATAAAAAAAGGAAGGTAAAAAATTGTCTTTGCTAAATAATATCTATGTTTAAATTCTATTCATGTTAAATTTTAGTGCTGTAAAAATTGCTGAAAAAGAGATTGATTACAATCCGAATTTCCATCTTATATTGCACACAAAATTGTCAAATCCACATTACAAACCGGAAATGCAAGCACAGACAACACTCATCAACTTTACTGTGAACCGTGATCAACTTGAAGATCAATTATTAGCGGAAGTTGTGAAAGTTGAAAGACCGGATTTAGAAAAAATGAGAATTGATCTGACCAAACAACAAAATAGTTTTAAAATAACATTGAAACAACTTGAAGATGATTTATTACAGAGACTGTCTTCAGCTGATGGTGATCAGATACTTGGTGACAAAGAACTTGTTTTGAACCTTGAAAAGTCTAAAAAAACGGCTACGGAAATTGAAGTAAAAGTGGCCGAAGCAAAAATAACATCAAAAGAAATTGACTCTGCCCGTGAAGAATATCGCATTGCTGCAACACGAGCATCAATAGTTTATTTTATAATGAATGATTTAATAAAAATAAATCCAATGTATCAGTTCTCTCTAGAGGTAAACTATTAAATTTAAGACAGACTTATCATTTTTAAAGATGATTCGTGCCATTTGTATATATTAATTTACAGTGCATTTTTATTTTATTTCAATATTCTTAAACAATAAATAAATGCATTTTTTTTATTGTTTATCGAATTATTTTTAAACTTCACACATGGATCCACTATAATTTATTGATTATTATTCTCATTTTTATTTTAAAAGGCTTTTAGTGTTGTCTTTCAACGAGCTATGAGAGATGCAGAAAAAGCAGACACATTAAATAAGCGAATAGTCAATTTGGTGGATAATATAACTTATCAAACATTTATTTATACTAGTAGAGGATTATTTGAAAAGGATAAATTAATATTCATCTGTCAAGTGACCATTCAGGTACATATACAAATATATTATGATGACAATTTATTTAATTTTAATACTATTGTTAACACTTATTACATGAATTTTATTTTGAACAATTTTTTTTATGATTATTGACTAGTCGTAAGAATGTTATAAGAAAATGTATTATACTGTAGGTACAACTTCAAGCAAATAAAATAAAACTGATAGAGTTAGAATATTTGTTGAGAAGGCCAGCAATTACTGGATTATCTAGTCCATTTGATTTTATTTCATCAAATGTATGGGGAGCTATACGATCACTTGTTTTAGCTGATGATGAATATGCGTAAGATAAAATTTGCACTTTTAATAAATAATTAACTTATTTTATGCGAATTTACCATAGTTAAAGAAAATGTATTTAAAAAATATATTCATTATTAAAGTGGTCTAGACAAGGATATTGAAACTTCCGGTAAACGATGGCAGTTATACTTTGATGGTGAAGCTCCAGAGAAAGATAAATTACCACAAGAATGGAAAAACAAAACTCCATTCCAGAGACTTTGTATAATAAGAGCTTTAAGAACTGATCGAATGACTTATGCTACTAAAGTATACGTCCAAGAAGTTCTTGGTCTCAAATATACCAATTTTAGACCTCCGGAGTTCATTGATTCATTTAAAGAAACTACTTGTAAAACACCTGTATTTTTTATATTATCAGCAGGAGTTGATCCAACACGTGTAAATATTACATTATCGTCTATATCTGTTAATTTGGAAAATGTTCAATTGGGTTGAACTAAGTTCAATTTTGCACGGCTATTAATAATATTACACTATGCAATGTTTTAAGCCTATGCAAATACACAAGTGAATTGTTTACTACAAGTATATTATGTTATAGGATGTTGAAGCTGTTGGTAAAAAAAAAGGATTTACAATTGAAAAGAAGAACTTCCATAATATATCTTTAGGGCAAGGACAAGAGCAAGTGGCAGAAGATGCTATAGAGTTAAGTTCTCGGTTGGGTAATTGGGTTATGTTACAAGTAAATATGAAATTATAGTTTTTCATTAACTCACTACAACCTGATATCACTATTTCTTTTTGAAAGAATGTACATCTAGTACAAAAGTGGCTGCCTTCTTTGGATAAAAAAATGGAAGCATCTTTTGAACATCCACATGTCAATTATAGAATATTTATTAGTGCTGAACCCGCCGCTGACCCACTCTATCATATTATTCCTCAAGTATTTTTGTTATAAATTAAATAATATTTATTTTTAAATTTAACATTTTTGTTTGCTTTTTTAGGGTGTTTTAGATTCTTCAATAAAAATTACTAACGAACCACCAACAGGAATGATGGCAAATTTACATAAAGCCTTAGATAATTTCAATCAAGATACACTTGAGATGTGTTCTAAAGAAGCAGAATTCAAAGCGATTCTTTTTAGTTTATGTTATTTTCATGCATCTATACAGGAGAGATCAAAGTTTGGAGCTCAGGGATGGAATAGGTCGTATCCATTTAATGTGGGTGATTTAACGATATCAGTGAACGTATTATATAACTACCTGGAAGCTAACAATAAAGTTCCTTGGGAAGATCTTAGATATCTTTTTGGAGAGATCATGTATGGTGGACACATTACCGACGATTGGGATAGAAGGTTATGTCGGACATATCTTGAAGTCTACATGAATCCAGATCTAGTACTACCTATTAAAAATGTTTATTTGTATATACGGAATACGGTTTAATAAAATGTTGTAATTTGAAATTTTAGATGGAAGGAGATCTTTTATTTGCACCTGGTTTTGTGGCACCACCAAATACAGACTATAAGTCATATCATGAATATATAGATGATTTATTGCCATCAGAAAGTCCTGTACTGTACGGACTTCACTCAAACGCTGAAATTGGCACGCTCACTACAAGGTCTGAAAACTTATTCCAAACTCTATTGGAAATGCAACCCAGAGATTCGGGTTCATCAGGTGGAACTGGCATGTCAAGAGATGAAAAAGTAAGTTGAACTTCACTCATGTAAAAAATCAAATTTTATGCACACATAGTTATAAATGATATGAAAATTATTTCTAGGTTAGACAAACTTTGGACGACATTCTTGATAAAGTTCCAGAACCGTTTAATTTAATAGATCTGATGAGTAAGGTCGAAGAACAAACTCCATATGTAATCGTTTCATTCCAAGAATGTGAGCGTATGAATGGGTTAATGAATGAAATTAGAAGGTCATTAAAAGAACTACATTTGGGATTAAAGGTATATATTATATATGTTTACTGATTTAATAAAACAGTGAACAGACGATAGCAATCATAGTATTATAGTATTTATTATTATATTATTTTGATTTTCTTCTTTGATGATTTGATGATCTATGATCCATAATCTCTACTATACGTGTCCAAAATAATTTAGGCATTCTCTCTAGATTGTTCTATTGAAATGTATATTCAAATAAATCATTCAATATTTAGAACGATGTCTTTCTATAAATTCTACATTAGATACATTTTGGGTATTTTTTATACAATCCTGAATCACTATGAGAGATAAAAAATATTTTAGAATCCAAGGAATCATCTAAATCCTTCCTAATGGAGTTTCTAGATAAATTGATGAAGTTGTTTTTGTGATAAAGCACACATCAAACAGTGAACCAAATAATAATGCAGCATTTAACATTTTATTAATGCTCAAAAATTGTAGGAGTTGCATATTATTCTATATATTTTTGATTTCTAATGGACCAAGTTAGAAATCCGAACTATAAAATAGAGGGTATAATTAAAAAAGTAAAATGAAAATTTTGTCAATTTTAGGAGAAAAGTGCATAGTTCTTGTTTTTCATACGCATATTATGCATGTTTGATATTTTCTTTCTTTAGCTATGTATATAAATAATAAAATTGAATATAAAACTCAATATTATTTAATGTAGATATTTTTATTGTTATTGTCGCAGTCAAGTATTCATTTAATGATAATGGCGCGATGCACATTTAACTTCTATCGCCCTAATATTTACCTATGTAAAATTGCCCGAACACGCATTAATAATAATATTCCGATGTACTATCTTTTCGAATATATTTTTTAGATATTTTTTTCATCGAAATGGCAAAATATTTTCGCCATATTCTAAGTATTAAAAATATATTTTTCCATATTTCCAAAATTTCCTTTTTTTTTTTAGTGCAAATTAATAATAACAAATGTTTTTTTTTTAAATTTTGGATATTTATTAAATTTTTTTGTGCATATTTTTCCTTTTTTACCTCCTTAAACTTTCGAGCTTACATATCATTATTATAATCAAAATATTTTCCCGTATTTTTATTTAGATGTGCTTTTCTTTAATCGCATTTATTGATTTTATGTATTAATACACTTTTCGTAAAAATTAGGGTGAACTGACAATAACAGCAGACATGGAGGCGTTAGAAGAATGTTTGTTCATGGACAAAGTTCCGCCTAGCTGGGAAAAGCGTGCTTATCCCTCTTTATTACCTTTAGCAGCTTGGTATGCAGATTTATTGAAGAGGTTACGTGAACTAGAAGCATGGGTTAGCGAATTTCAGGTAAACTATCACTTATCAACTAAAAAATAAGAAATTATTACTAATATTATAGACATATTTGATTAATTTTTGTCTTAGCTTCCATCGTCGGTATGGTTAGGTGGATTTTTCAATCCGCAATCATTTTTAACTGCTATAATGCAGTGCACTGCTCGAAAAATGGGATGGCCTTTAGATAAGATGTGCTTACAATGTGATGTAACGAAAAGATACCAAGAAGAAATCACGTAAGCAAACAAATAATACTAGTAATTGAACGCACTGATATTGAATATTCTACAACTATAAATTACGTTTATGTATTGTCTTTTAATTTTTAGGATAGCACCCAGAGAAGGGGCCATGATAAATGGATTGATATTAGAAGGTGCTCGTTGGGACTTAACCACAGGTTGCATTGTCGAATCCACTCCAAAAGATTTGTTTCCAATAATGCCGGTGATACACGTTAAAGCTATAATCAAAGACAAACAAGATTTGAGGAATATTTATGAGTGCCCAGTTTACAAAATAAAACTGAGAGGGCCAACATACGTTTGGACGTTTAATTTAAAAACGCGACAAAAACCATCCAAATGGATTTTAGCTGGTGTAGCAATACTACTTAGTGTATAGTTGTTCACACAGAGTACCAAATATTTGTGATTTTAAGTTGAAGTTATGTTAATGTTTATATTCTTCAAACAATTTAAGTAGTTATATATTTTGGGGGTCAATAGTAACCTGTTGCCCGGAGCAGCAAACTTTTGTCCATTTAGAGGGACTGTAAATTTATATTAACTTATTAATATGTTATTATTCTGCACTAAATGTATTAAAAAAAAACATTTAAAATAAATGTATTCATATATTATTATTATATGTCTTAGGTATATTTTATTTATTATTATAACCTTCTGTTAAAAACATTTATTACAGGTGAAAAACGTATATTGTTTTCATATATCTGTCAATTAATAATATCAATAAGTAATTACAAAAAATATTTGAGTTCAAAGTGTATACTATGTGTATTTTATATTATGCAATTTATACAATAGGTGTACTATGATAACAATGGCAAGCAGCTGGAATTCATATAGGGATTGTTTATGACCCTTAAATAAATATTTCAACTCATATTATAATACAGTGAAACATCGATAACTCGGACGTCTATAAGTCGAATATTCGATAACTTGAATTAATATCTTCACCCCTGCATTTCAATAAGTACACACAATATTTTCTATAACTCGAAATTTTTGGAATTCAAATTTTTTTTCGCCCCAACTGATTAGATTTATCGAGGTTTTACTGTAATTACATAATATAGTATACGATTCCGCGGATCGTAGATAAAATGCAATACGATATTGAATATACAATAACTGAATGTTTATATTAGCATTTTCTATACACGATAACATTTAAAAAATGTTTTGATTTATTTTGAACTGTTTAAGCACATTTTCATTTTCCATTTTTTTTTTAGTTTGTTTTCTAAAAATATCAATAAAATTTCATTTGTTGGTTAAAAAAGCTTGAAAATTTAATACAAGGCTTCACTATATTGCTACGATGGCATTTTAAAAATATTAAAAATCCTTAGTCACAGTTTTTATTTATAAGCATTTAAAGTTCAAAAATTAACAAAATATGGAAAAATCACGAAAATTGGCAAATTATTTTGAGTTAAGAATTCGTAAAAATTGTTCGTTTTAAATCTAAGGTTTTAAAATGTAATACAAGATTCCTTCTAAGATTAACTACCTTTATCAAAAAAAAAATGTCTATAAGGAATTCAAATTAAATTTTTATGAGCGTTTGAAATTCAAATTTTTACAACATTGGATATTCACTCGATTTCTCATGTAGCGATTTAATTCTTTCGTTGTAATTCAAAAACAAATATCTGTAGATACATGAAAATTTCATTAAATATTAATTATATTAGCATTTCCTATACACCATACAATTTTGAAAATTTTGTGACTCTTTTTGAGCTGTTTACGGACATTTTCAGGTTTAAATTTTTTTATTTTTTTATTCTATAAATATCAATAAAGTTGTATCTGTTTGGCCAAAAAATGTAAAAAATTAATACAAGGCTCCTGATATATTGTTACAATATAAGTTGAAAAATATTAAAAATACATAGGCACAATTTTTTTTTTATAAGCATTTAAAGATTGAATTTTGACAACATTTATCAAATTTAAAATTAAATAATTATTTTGTAGTTTAAAATTTATAAACTGTTCAACTTTTATATCGAAGGATTGAAAAATTAAAACAAGGTTCCACGTAAATAGTTATTCTGTTACCAAAAAATATGTGTGTTACCAGTATGCGCGCGGGAAGTTAAACTTCTTTTGAATGGTACACGTGAGTGAGTGAAAAAGAAAGAAAAAATATTAATTAATTTAAAAAAAGGTGGTCAAGTGGGTGTCGCTCTGCTGTACAGTAGGTTACAAGTGGGTCACTGTATAATGGATGATATTAAATTTGAATTCAACGATATAATATCATTGTATAAGAAAAAAGATTCTGAGCGGAGACGGTATGTCAGTCTATGTATAAGACACATTATATACATATCTATGGTATTAAACAAAAAATTGACCTATAATAGGTACCTATAATAAATTCCAATTTAATCATATCACAATATCCATTAGGTACTGGTAACGCGTTATACATCAACAAAAACCGTGATACTATCATAGATATATAATAGTACACTTTAGAAGTTTCAAGTACCCACGAATAATATTATTCAATCACAACAAAATAACTAAAATAGTTATTCTAGGTATGTAATTTCGTCCAAATTTGAATTTAAAATGTCCGTAAAAAATAAGTGTGTTCAATATTTTTTAGATTTTTTGGTTATAGTATGAACTATTTATGAGAACCTTTGTGTTGAATTTGTAATCCTTAGCTATAAAAACTGAACATTTTATAATTTATTAATTACAATGATTGATCATTTTCGAGATTTTGATAAATTTTGTCAAAATTTGATCTTTAAATGCTTATAAAAAAAAACTGTGCCTATGTATTTTTAATATTTTTCAACTGCTATTGTAACAATATATGAGGAGCCTTGTATTAAATTTTTACACTTTTTGGCCCAACAGATAAACTTTATTGATATTTATAGAAAAAAAAACTAAAAAAAATTGAAAGCTGTAAATGTCCATAGACAGCTCAAAAAGAGTCAAAATATTTTCAAAATTGTATGGTGTATAGAAAATGCTAATTTAAACATTTAGTGAAATTTTCATGTATCTACAGTTGTTCGTTTTTGAATTGCAACAAAATAAGGAAATCGCTACATGAGTAATCGAGTGAATATCCAATGTTGTAAAAATTTGAATTTCAAACGCTCATAAAAATTTAATTTGACTGTCCGGTAGAGATTTTTTTATTGATAAAGGTAGATAATCTTATAAGGAATCTTGTGTTTCATTTTCAAATCTTAGATTTAAAAAGAAAACATTTTCACGAATTCTTAACTCAAAATAATTTGCTAATTTTCGTGATTTTTCCATATTTTGTCAATTTTTGAACTTTAAATGCTTATAAAAAAAAATTGTGACTAAGGATTTTTAATATTTTTCATCTGCCTTTGAAACAATATATTAGGAGCCTTTTATTAAATTTTCAAGCTTTTTCAACCAACAAATAAAATTTTATTGATATTTTTAGAAAAAAAAAATAAAAAAAAATGAAAATGTCCCTAAACAGTTCAAAATAAATCAAAATATTTTGAAAATTTTATCGTGTATAGAAAATGCAAATATAAACAACCAGTGAAAATTTCATGTATATACGTTCATTTGTTTTAGAGTTACACTAAAAACCAAAATCGATTTTTTGGAAAACCAATTTTGCGTAAAAATTCCCGTTTTTCATTAATTTTTATGTTGTTTTTCCCGGCGCTTGTGAAATCTACTGAGAAATTTATACTTTTGACCCCCCTAAAGTACCAACTAGATTCACTCTCCTATCAGAAAAGCTACCGATGAAGAACATCCAAGCACTTTTACTGTCCTAAAACGTGATGACAGACACAAAAATAAAAAAAATAAAAAAATAAAAAAAAAACACACATCATTGTAAAATCAATACATTCATCGTTTCACTCAGAATCTAAAATATAAAAACACACATCATTGTAAAACCAATACATTCATCGCTCCGCTCAGAAGCTAAAATGAGAAGAAGTATCCGGAATTATTTATTATTGATAGTTTTATTATTTTTTTTATATTTTTATTCGACAGATCGATGGATAATTGTTTGTAGTATTGTTTTTATCCAGACAATAGATTTGTGAGTGAATAATAATAATAATAATAATAATAAATAAATAATAATCGATCATTAATTATTCATATTAATTAGTATGGCCCGATTTTAATATAATTATATTACTAGCTGATCCCGTGCACTTCGTTTCCCGTTAAATGTACCAACTCTATATGACTCAAACATTGTTCAATGCGTTATTTAATATTCGGTGTATGATGTTCTGATTTATCTTAACTTTTCTGTTGCCCGGAATAAAAATTCTGAATTGCAGCAGTACATTATCAGATAGGTAATTTACCTGCGGTAGATCGCGGACCCCGTGCTGTTTGTACGTAAGTGTTATGATTTAACTCAAAAAGTACCAAAGTTATACCAAGTTTGACGTTTTTACTTAATTCCACCTACCTATAAATCCTAACCTAACCTAACCGTACTAAAATCTGATGAATAAAAAAAACCAAATTTAACCCTTTTTAAATTAGCGTATCTTCTTCCCATAGGTCTAATCTACACACCGTCATTCATTTATTTATAAGATATATTTACAAATACCATGTGTGTTACCAGTACGCGAGCGGGAAGTTAAACTTCTTTTGAATGGTACACGTGAGTGAGTGAAAAAGAAAGAAAAAAATATTAATTAATTTAAAAAATGAGAAGAAGTATCCGGAATTATTTATTATTGATAGTTTTATTATTTTTTTATATTTTTATTCAACAGATCGATGGATAATTGTTTGTAGTATTGTTTTTATCCAGACAATAGATTTCTGAGTGAATAATAATAATAAAAATAAAAATAAATAATAATCGATCATTAATTATTCATATTAATTATTATGGCCCGATTATAATATATAATATATATATATATTATAATATATAATAAAACAACATTACCATGACAATATTTATTTATTTACGGACATGTACGCTTTCGCGTTCGTACGGCCGCCCGTTCGCTTTTTTTTTCCTCACTACCCTGCGTAAAGAAGTATAACTTCAAAAATAATAATACAAATCAACAAACATGCCCGATTAACCAATAGCAACCAATATAATATAATACACCATAGAGTAAATAAAGACAACGGTATCGAGTTCAAATCCCAGACATCAATAAATAGTTTTTGCAGTTTTTCTAATTATTCGGTTGACTTTTTAAAAATTTTCTTTCGTAAAAACCTTCACCTGGCAATTACGAACATCTTAAAAAAAAATTTGAGCAAAATCGGACCAGCCGTTCTCAACTGGTGCAATTTCGAATTTTTTGTATCCATTTTTATATATTATATAGATAATATATAATAATATAATAAAACAACATTACCATGACAATATTTATTTATTTACGGACATGTACGCTTTCGCGTTCGTACTGCCACCCGTTCGTACGCGCCGCCCGTTCGCTTTTTTTTCCTCACTACCCTGCGTAAAGAAGTATAACTTCAAAAATCTAAAAATTACATAAGCACGGTTTATTTTTATAGTCATTTTAAGATCAAATTTTTACGAAATTATATGTTAAAAAACCTAGCATAACTGTTTTAGTTATTTTGTTGTGATTGTGTAATATTAATCTTGGGTACTTGAAACTTCTAAAGTATAATATTATTTATTTATGATAGTAATATAGTATCACGGTTTGTTATTGATGTATAACGCGTTATAAGTACCTAATGAATATTGTGATATGATGAATTTTGAATTTATTGTAGGTACAATTTTTTTTTTAATACTTACATATTATATACTTATCATAAGTTGTATCAGATCGTTTTTTTCATACAATGATATTATATCATTGAATTCAAATTTAATACTATCTATTATACAGTGACCCACTTGTAACCTACTGTACAGCAGAGCACCTTTTTTTTTTTGATATAGGTAGAAAAACTTATGAGGAATCTTGTATTACATTTTCAAATCTAAGATTTAAAAAGAAAATTTTTTATGAATTTCTAATTCGAAATAATTGGCAAATTTTCGTCATTTTTAAGTATTTTGTCAATATTTAATTTAGTATTTCTTTAGATTATTTAAAAAAAAAAATTAATACTAATTAGAATTAGATAAATACATAATTATAAATAGTACCTATATAAATATCTAAATATTTAATTTAAAACTTTTATTTTTTTTTTAAATTTTTTTTTTTGTCCTCTTTACTTATACATTTTAACTAATGTATTTACAAATGTAATGCTAATGTCCCTATCAATCAAAGCAGAAATTGTTATAACTTAAAGACTAATAATAATAATAATAATAATAGTATAGTATGAAATATTATTATTATAGTATGTAGAATATAAATACAAGATACACAAAACACAGTACAAACATAATATAAATTCTAAATACAATATACAATTATCATTGTATTTCAAATTGTACAAGTGAGTACCTACATTATATTATATATTAAAAACTTAATTTAAATAATTCAAATCTGTCCATACCCGACAATTATTATTATTTAATATAGGTTCTACACATACTGCATTATAATATTATGTATGTGCATGGCCTATCTTCAATAGTCAAATAAGTGAAAATGTAATGTAAATTACTTTTGAAAAGTTACTCCTATAGAATAACGCATTACAGTTTCAAATTATTAAGTACCTACCTACCTATTGGGAATTGAAAATAATATATATGTATTATTATGTTTACCAATCTCATATGTATACATATATATTATATATATTTAATTTTAACTCGCCACAATTCAGTTTTCAATGGTTTTTACATTTGAAATGTCTAATAGCACCGTAAATCAAGAAAACAGTTAATTCAATTTACTATTTAATTTGATTCCTTTAAATAGGTTTCCTATGAATAGCTTATGTGGAAGACTAGTTTTATACAATCCTATTAACTATACAGGTTTTATGAAAAATTTGGTGGTTTAATTTGCCTGCAGAAGAAAATTACTAAGAAATTAAATTTTTTTTTTTTGTAACGAGAAAGTCATGTGTTACTTTTCTATTTGAAAAGTAAAGTAATTTCATTCCAATTTTATTTGAGTAACGAGAAAAGTAACTTAATTACATTTACCTCTTAGTAACGAGTAAAGTAACTTAATTACATTTACCTCTTAGTAACGAGTAAAGTAACTTAATTACTTTTTAAAAGAAACTTACCCAACACTGGTATTAAATCAAAAATAATATACAGAACAATTCTCAGGCCTTGTAAAATCGTCGGATTTTTAAATTTATTATTTTATCTGAAATAATATAAATTCCTACAGGCCTCTTTGAACTCTGATTTTTCATTTTATTTCAAATAATGATACAATAATATTATCATTTATAAAATAAATCTTAAAATTGTATCATTTTTTAAGACATATTACCTATATAAAGCTTGAGATTAAAGTATTGTAAAAATGGAGCTCAATATATGTGGCTTGTAGAATATTACGCTATATTAGTGAATACAATATTATCAAATTTGACTGATTCTACAGAACAAGATCATTATTCCCGTGGAGTGTATTTTTTGGACAAAATTACATTGGCACCGGGTGCCTTAACAGTTAACAGTATGACATAAATATAAAACAAAACTTCAATGGGTATAACAAATAACAATTAGCAATACGGAACAAAGAATTTTAATAAAAATATACAAAAAGTACCTATAATTTACTTCTTAATTTAAGTAAGACAAACTATCAAAATATTATAGCTATAAAATAAATATTATTTTCATAATACATGCGTTATATTATACAATATAAAATGTATTAATTTCACATAAAAATAATGCATATTTTATTTTGTTATTAATTATTATAAAATATTATGTGTTTTTCATACTACCTATAGTATATAATATAATTATTATTGTTATTAGATTGCTTTGAAGCCCATACTGACGTACTGTAGACCGGTGCCGGTGTAAATAGGTTAGTGAAATAAGAAACTATAAGATAATTTTCTGTGTTATCATACTTACTATAGTTGTATTACTATTAGCATCTTGTATTAATTCAATTATTCAATATTTTATACCTGAAACGTTGCAAATCACACATCATTATTTCGGTGCAAAGTACACATGCAAAATGTTTTATATTTTTTTGGTACATTTTGTCACAAATTTACTATATGACCCTGAATTTTACCGTTGCATTATTTTTATAAAATGAGAAACCACCTAATCACCTCCGAGTATCATCTATGAGCCTTTCACAGACCCTCAGCTTACCACTAAATGATTTACAGTAAAAAAGATGCGTCTTCGTTGATAATTTTAAGCTCGTAATTTAAGGGTTTAAAAAATGGTCAGTGAGTCACAATAGGTTTATTTAAAAATTCCAAAAACAGAATTTTATCTAATTCATCGACGAGGGAATACGAAACGTGGGTGAGCATGTTTTCGAATCACTCTGTATCCTAATAACTAATTGAGGCTGAGTTTTGAATTTCTAACAATTTTGTTTTTATGTGACACCGTGGTGACGAGAGTCATTGACCCGTCGAATAATGATATCAACGTTGAATAATATTGTAAGAATATCTTAAGTTCGAGAAACAGTTTAGGCAGGTACCTATCTAAGTTTAACCTGCCTATAGTTTATTAACATTTCTGGTTCGATTCGACTAAAAATTAGCATATAAACAGTAAACATCGTCTATCATACCCGCAGAGAGACACATGCGCGTGCAGTTTACTGGGTGATTCTTTTATCAAACAACACTCATTATTTCAAAAAGTGTAAATTTTTTTGAAGATATTTTTTTACATAGTTTCAAGTCGTTTATAAAACAACGTTTTTATTAAGAAATTATATTTTTAATTATTTTTTATCCTTATATTTTTTTAAGTTTTTTACTTTTTTGAATGACTACATAGGGTTTTAATTTTATATTCTAAAGTAGAATATTTTTCTTAGTATTTTGATACATGAAAATTGAATTTGGGGCGAGTAGTTTATGAGTTATAAGTATTTAAAGTTTAGACGAGGGGTGAAGTGGACAAACATTTCGCGGGGTAAACCCGAACCACTCCACTCCGCTCGTCTAAACTTTAAATACTTATAACTCATAAACTACTCAACCCAAATTCGATTTTCATGTATCAAAATACTAAGAAAAATATTCTGCTTTTGGAATATAAAACTAAAACCCTATGTTGTTATTCAAAAAAATAAAAAACTTAATAAATTATAAGGATAAAAAATATTTAAAAATATAATTTTTTAATAAAAACGTTGTTTTATAAGCGACTTGAAATTATGTAAAAAAATATTTTCAAAAAAATTTACACTTTTTGAAATAATGAGTGTTGTTTGATAAAAGAATCACCCAGTATTATGATATTATAATATTTATTATTATGTTTATTGTGCAGCCTACCTCTGCAGATCTATATAGCGCACACCATTGACCGACTATTGGAGCAATATCTGTGCAATACGACGACACAAAATTATCATTTCACATTGTCGGCAAGTTTTAGATAGATGAATTTAACATGATAATAATATTACCTGGAAGTAAAAACGTCAGGTGCCAGCGAGTCGTTAAATTATTATAATTAAGACGATAAACAGGTATATGCGGACGTGGAAATAATGCGGCTGTTTCTCATATTAATTATTCATTATCCATTATAATATCGTATGGGACGTAGGTGCTTATATGTTTACCCGATGATTATTTTATCGTCGAACACTCGTCGTCTCAAAAAGTATAATATATACAAATGTCGTTGAAAACTTTTTTTTTTTTACACAGTTTTTGATCGTTAAAAAACAACATGTTTTTGTAAAAAGAGGAACTCACATATTTTTAATATTTTTGTAGTTGCAGTTCAGTCTTTTCAACAACAACGTACAGTTTTAATTTCATATTCGAAATTGGAATATTTTTCTAAGTATTTCGAAACATATAACTCGAATTCAGGACAAGTAGTTTACTAGTTGAGTGTAGTATGCGGTCCCTGTCCCTCTCAAAATGTTGGTCCAATACATCTATAGTCCATAGGTACTTATTAAAACTAATAAACCACTCGTCCTAAATCGGATTTTTAAGTACAGAAATACTAAAAAAAATAGTCTGCTCTCTGAGATGATAATAAAAACCGCATGTGTGATTAAAAAAAGTAAGAAAACTCAAAAATGATAATGATAAAAATTATTTTAAAATGTAATTTTTTTATAAAAACTTCGCTTTGTAACGTCTCGAAACCATGTAAAAAAAAATATGGTACTCTGGTAGTATGCTACCTAGGTATACCTGAAACTATGACACACCTATAGGTACTCCAACATATTGATGCGGACCTGTGACATGGTGGGTGACGGTAACCAAAAAAGAAACAACAAAGACACACTGGTGTAGTTCAGTTTTATTTGTGGTGTGAAATCATACTATAAATTGCGAAACGGTATCGGTGTCCGTCGGTTACGGTGTCGTCAACATAGACTCGCGGGGACGTGCGTGAGGTCCGTGTCCGGGTCGTTGAGAAAAACAAGTGACTTCAACAAGCCGGTTCACCAAACGGCCGGCCGACGGTTCACGGCGCGGGTGTCGCGCGCCGGCGTCGTCCGTCGTCGATTGGCGGTTTGTTTGAGAAGCCACAGCGCGGCTTCCGCGTAAAGGCTGTTTGAATTCAAACTGCCATTACGCGGGACCGTGTCATACCCCTCCCCCAAAACCGCCAACGGCGTTGATGTTCCGGCCGTTGCCGGTGTTGTAGTGTGTTATGTGTGGAGGGTGGTTGTATTAGACACCTGTCCGCGGGCACGTTTTCCGGCTGTGTTCAGCGGACGTGGCCCTGGTGGTGTCTAATCATGTTTGGGCGACGTGGGGGGGATGAAGTAAATGAGACTGACGTCCATGTCCTCGCCGTCAGCCAGGTCTGCGTCCGTACCTCCTAACAGTTGCGCCTTCTCTTCCGGGGATATTTGCATATCCACAGTTTGGGAGGTGGCGGCTGTTAGTTGTTCCGTGGTTCCGGTTGCTCCGGTAGTGTTCGTCACTTCCGGCACCGTGGCCACGGTGAGGTGCGGGGTCGCAGGCCCTGGCTGTTACGGGTCTGGTGTTGTCTCTGGGGCTGGGGTTTCGGGCGGTGCCGGTTTTTCCAGGCGGTGTTGTTGGGACTCGATCTTCTCCTTGTAGGCCTGCATCCGCTGCTTGTCCCGGCGCTGGCGGGCGTTTTCTTTGGCTGGTGGTGTTGGCGGCGGGTTGGCGGCGGTTGTTAGTGGTGGCATGACAGCTGCCTTTGGCGCCAGTACCGGCGTTTCCATCAGCGGACGGGGTGGTGGTCGCCCTGGTACCCACGTTGGCGGCAGTGGTTGCACCTGTAGGGTGTTGGCCGCCGGTTGTGCCACCCATCTGGGGCTACGTGACCTAGGGTGCCGTATGGACGTCGTGGGTTCGCCGCTTGTCGCCCTTCGGAACACGGCGGTGCGGTCTTCCCACCCCCGCGTGTAGGCGGCCCACAGTACTGGGTCCCGCTGCAGCTGTGCCGTGGTCATCTCCCGTGCCCGTTCCGCCGTGGTGATGTAAGTGTCCTCCTCCAACCTGGCTGCCCTCAGCAGCTGCTGGCTGCGTTCCAGCAGTTCTATCGCTTGTTGGAGGGTAGAATATGTCGTCGGCCGTTGTGGTCGCTCCATTTTTTGGTGTGATGCTGTTCCGACTGAAATTATGTACAAAAAATGATATTGTGGGCGTATGGTTGGGGGGTTGGGTGGTGGGTGTTTGGGGCGCTGCGGTGTTCGTCCGTTTGAGGCAGAACACGTGTATTTTGCGTGCTGGCTGTTGGTCTGTGATGAACACACCTTTCCCTACGCGTTTGTGCAGTTTTACTGGTCCCCACCATTTCAGTGCGAACCCGGCGTGAAACTTTTTGTGCGCGCTTGACAGGTGGTGTGCCTTGTAGTACACCGTGTCACCTGTTTTGTACTTTGTGTTCGTCGGGCCATCTGTTACAGGTGGTGCGGTCAGTACGTTGTTTTCGCGACTCACCCTATCCATATTTATTTGTTCGATCGGGTTGTCCGCTGTCCGTGACAGTATCCAGTCCCCCGGCATCTTGCCCTCCCTCCCGAGGACGAGTACCCATGGTGGATATCCTGTCCGGTCGTTACGTCTGTTCTGATTCGATCTAGCCGATAATAAGCGCTGTCTGCATTCGCGGCGGTCAATTCATTAATACATTTTCCCGGCATGATGTCCGTTTGTTTTTCCGGTGTGTTTACGGGGAAAATATAAAATGTGGCTATTGTCGGTGGAACGGATGTCGCGTTCCTTCGATCAGCTGTGTTGACCGCTTATCGGTGTTTATTTGCGTACGGAATGTAGGTCGGTGGGTTGTTATTGTTTTGACTGTTGTTGCGCTTACCGGGCGATCACAGTAACCGGTCTTCGCACAGTGTTTTCGCGAATGCGTGTGTGTGCGTTATCCGGTGCTCTACTGCAATTAGGGAAGGTGTCGGCTGTCGCTTTCAGCGGTGGCGGTCCGATTACGTGGTATTTCTGTCTCGGGTAATCGCGTGTTTACGTTGGCGGGTGGTGGCGCTGGGCGGTAGTGGTGTGTCCTCGCGCACGTTCCTACCTACCTAGTACCTACGTCGTGTGTGTTTGCAGCATCGCGCGCAGTGTAGTCGGTGTGTCCGTACAACGGGCGGCGCGGCCGGTCGTTACGTCCGGTAAATGGTTATGCAATATGTTACGTAACGCCGGTTTTTCTGTTATCGCCTACAAACCACATTTTTGTCGGATCGCGTCGGGGAATTTTCTCCAAATCGCGCAACGGGGGTTATTTGGTGGTGGTAGTAAGGGGTAAGTTAAGGAAAAAAGAAAATTTTCACTTACCGGTTATTCCTGTTCGGGGAGCCAATTTGATGCGGACCTGTGGGGTGCCGCGTGGATGGTGGATGACGGTAACCAAAAGAGAAACAAAAAAAAAAACAACTAAGACACACTGGTGTAGTTCAGGTTTATTTGTGGTGTAAAATCATAAAATAAATTACGAAACGGTATCGGTGTCCGTCGGTTACGGTGTCGTCAACATAGACTCGCGTGCGTGGGTGCGTGACGTGCGTGAGGTGCGTGTCCGGGTCGTTGAGAAAAGCAAGTGGTTTCAACAAGCCGGTTCACCGAACGGCCGGCCGACGGTTCACGGCGCGTGTGTCGCACTCCAGCGTCGGCCGTCGTCGATTGGCCGTTTGTTTGAGAAGATACAGGGCGGCTTCCGCGTAAAGGCTGTTTGAATTCAAACTGCCATTACGCGGGACCGCGTCAATATGTTATATTTTTATTTAATTTTACTACAGGAAAGTACTTGTGTTTTGAGATATAAAGATGAACAACATATTATTATAACGGTCGTCGGTCATACAAAATATAATTGGTATAATAGATAAATAGCAATTATACTGGTAAACATCTGGTAAATATTCACCAAGCCCCGCAATAACTTAATTTTAGATATTAAATTATTTTAGTCTGTGATGTTCCTTCCACCTCGCATTGTGAAGCAGCAGATTTGTTAAACCACGTACTAAAAAAGAACGGTGGCGGTCAATTAAAACGCAACGCGACAATAGTATTGTAAATTTATTTGAAGTTTTCTGGGATGACGTAAACACAGCATAAACATAATTATTATTTTATGCAGAACAATATGCCAGTATATAATGTATTAAAATATTCTACAGCGATGACCATCAGAAATACATTAAGCAGGTACATTTTAGTTCGAAATATGATTGTTTTTAGTCGGTATATTATGATGTCAAATCAGTAAACGCCCGTACACTTTTTTGCTAGGCGAGTGTCCTGTGTTAAACCAATCACTTAGTATATATATAATCGTATACCCACCTGCTGCTTGCAACTACTAGACATAGGTCCTCCGCACCGCCACTGCGGCGAAGATCACATTATATTTTTTATAAAATATTATTATTATTATTTTTATTTTATACCTTGCCCATGTAGGCGCAGTCCTGACGTGCCCTCGGAGATGTAATCTCCTCGAGATTTATGACACACCTATGTACCCGTCGGTTAACAATATGTCTACCTAATATAATACGATGACGTCGCTGTAGTTGATTACAAGACAGACGGCGCCGATCTCAACACCCGTGCGCTAGTTGGGCGTTCTGAGAACATAATAATAATAAAACGATCCCCTGCACCGAGACTCACGGAGTACTCCGACCACCCGTGTGGCGAGCATTTAAAGAGAGATGGATCGACAGAGAGACAGAGAGACAGACATGGTGACAGAGAGAGAGAGAGAGAGAGAGAGAGAGAGAGAGAGAGAGGGAGAGAGAGTGAGAGAGTTGTTGTAGTTGTTCAGATTATGAAATATAACATACTCAGTATAGAGGGTACATAATATTATACCTAACTATAGATGAAACCAGACCTTTTATTGCCCAAAATTCGGAGAAATAAAATAAGTATAATATATTATTGTTGTAAAACATTTCGACCATTTTATTATACACTCCGATAATGTGTGCGTGAAAAGCATTCCAATATATTAATATTATTATTATTATTTTAATCCCTCGTGTGCCACGAACGTGTGTGTCAAATGTTTGGGTTTTTAGTGACTATAGCCCAAAGGTGCCCGTTAAAATATAAAATATCTATATTACTGTTATACCTATAGTACTGTTATACCACGAACAGTAAGGATAAAATGTGATTATAACTATTTATTGTAGTGTGATATTATTCAAGTTACACTTTTTGAGCGTAACAACCAAAAAGAAAATGACAAAATGAGTTTTTTTTTATGATGGTAGATAAACACCGTACGGAAATATTTTATTTGAGACTTTTTTGCTTAGACAACTGGTTAGAATGACAATAACTAAAAAATTTTTACCTCAGCATGAATCAAACACTGTGTAACACGGTCTCAGAAGATATTTTCTATGACCGTGCTTTGTAATAACCAGGGATGGAAAAGGTTTATATTTTTTTCTTTTTCGTTTTTGCTTATTGATTTAAAAAATATTTCGCTATTTTCCTATTGTTTCCAAATAACGTTTTTGATAATATTGTTTTTATTCTTTTATAATAGTAACGCGCAATATAGCAATGCACTTAAAAGTTAAAAATTAAAATTAATTATTCTTAATATGTATATTTTAAATCAAAATTATAATTTATATATAAATTAAAAATTAAAAATTGCAGATTTCAAATTAAAATGGTTCTAAATTTTAAAAGTGAATTATTGGTAAATATTAAAAAGTAAAGACTTAAGTGAAATTTTTTTTTTCGTGGTATAAATATAATAATGTATAATACTATAATTTATTTTCGTTTTCGTTTCATTAATATGTTCGTTTTTTCTTTTTTTCCGTTTAATAACGTCTTTTAAAAACGTTTTCCATCCTTGGTAATAACACAACGCATTTATTGCTCTACTGTAAAAGAAAACTGAGATACCTGGTACCTTTATACCTATATACCATTAATATCTCTAGAAACATTTAAATACGTAGTTGTATAGATGCGACTTGTGAACACGACAGCCATATATATATAGCCACGTATATATAGTGAGGTTAGGGACGTGGTGTGTAATCGTTTCAATACCTTTTCATTTTCGTTTTTTTCTCACGACCGTGGCGCTGTTTCTACTCTATATCTGATATATTTTCATTGTCTATACGACTTATATAAACTAATGTTTTATTTCTGTAGACCAAGTCAAATCAGAAAAATACATTCTTAATACCAGGGCTCACTTTTGAAAAAAAAAAAACCACACAATTTTTATGTTTATCGTTAATCAGAATTTAAACATTATCCAAGTTATGTGTTTATCGTTATTTAGAATTAAAACGTTATACAAGTTTTCCGTTTATCGTTATTTATAATGGTGTTAATACCTTTTAAATATAAAAATAAGAACTAATGCGTGTAGGTTAAGACCCGAATAACGAATATAATATAATCAATTCTTAGATTGATTGTATGAAATAAAATGATCCTACGAAACCAATAGACCTTTTAAATAAATAGATTTTAAAATATTTCGTTTTGCGTTATTTTCGTTCATGATATTCTATAAATAACGTTTTGCGTTATGTTTTGTATAATGATATATAACATATTTTGTTTATCATTATGTTTTGTTTAGCGGTATATATTTTTTTTATTATTGCTTTCCGTTATAATTATGTTTACTAATTTCAATCGTTTTTTTGTCAAATTTAACGTTATAATCATAACGTTATTATAACGTTTGCAAGTCCTGCTAACAAGAAAAAAAACCTAAAAAGCTTTTAACACAAAACATAGAAAAAATGCTAATGAATTCAAATTAGTATTCAAAAGAAAAATTCCATAGTTTAGAGCCACCTTAATATGATAGGGACGCCGACCAGTTAATTGTTATTTATTATATACATACCGAGTACTGATGAAATGAGTACTAATGACTACGTATTCCTGTTGTAGTTAACTGCAGTAGACGTGTAGTTATATACTGAATAGTGAAGTTGTGTTTTTAATAATTGTTAATAAAAAATAAGAAATATTATATTTACGATTAAAACAAAAAATGAATTCCACATATATTATTAAAATGAATGGATATGTACATACATAAAAATACCTATATAACTAACAATTAATACCCTCTGCCAAAAATAAAAATTAATCAAGGTTGTAAGACATGTTTAGAACATAAATGTAAAACATGTGTTTAAAAATTGTAAAGCAATAAATACAGTTTTTTTTGGGTTTTTTTTTTTTTTTAAATGAAATAATACACCAACTCTGTAATTAATACAACACATAAAAATATCATTACAAGAAAACATTATATACCTAACGGTTATGTTCCAAATAATATTATATGCCTATTACTATATACTGTAAAAAACTAAATATGACAAACAAATTGTAAATGTTGTGTCTTTTTTCAATATAATGTCACTTAGTAAAAGTCCTTAAATTAATATTATAATGTTAGAGTGGCTCTAAATTACAAATATTATAATGTATATTTGGATATTTTATATAGATACCTATTATATTGGTCACGTGTTTAATATTGTGACCTATCGTATGGTACATATTGATTATATTATAAATGCGTGGATTTAAGTAGATTTGGTTTGTCCATGCCCATAATAGCTACTATATTATAATATTTTGTTCATTTGGCTTAAATGTTGTGCATCGACGTGGGTGATCCGTGTGCAGCCGGGAAACTTTTTTACCCTCAACAAAGCTGTTTCCTGTGTTCGATTCTAGCAACAATGCATTTGATGGTCTTGGGTATCCTCCCCAGGGTTTTCAGTCCTATACGTCTTGTAAATTATGTCAAAGGCTGTGAGCTCGCATTGCTATAAAACCAAAGAAAATACACAAAAAAAGATGGTATAATATAACCATAAATATAATAATAAAATAAACATTAACGAAACGCACGGCCAAAAACATATTATTACGAAATAGACCGGTTTTTAGTCGCTGGTTGATAAAATAATATTGTTTTCAAATTGATATTGTTGGTCACAATAAATATAATAATGATAATAACTAGTTGTATGCATTTGCATATTATTATTGGTTGGTCAAAAACATAGCTTACTAATACAAAAATTTGTTTTATAATCGAATGATGCTAAATACGAAATTGTGTTTTGTATATTTTTGCATATTATGGTATTTTTGCATTTATAGGGCATATTTTAGCATTTTGTATATTTTTGGAGTATATTTAAGATCTTAAAAATTCGGGAATTACAAAATATTAATTTGTTTCACTCATATACCTTATTATGGGTATTTCAACTCATTTATGAAAAGAGGTAATCTAATAAAGATGTTTTTAAAAAAAATAATGGTTTTCAATTTTTCATATTCTTACGAAAATGTCTAAAGTAATGCCGGCGATTTATCCAGGTTAGAAGGTATCCTAGATGATTTGACAAGCAACGATCTCTTGCATTATAAATACGTTCCTATTACTCCGTTGATGTAGACGTTCTTTTTCAAGCTACAAAAATTTGTTAGCGGACAATCGACGCTCAATGCTGTTTGAAAACTTATCCAAATCATTAATTGTTCAATGCATTAAAATTGGTTAAAAATTTAAACGTTTATCATTTGATGAATGTTTTTGTTCAACTTATTATTTATTAATTAATTACTTACTTTATTTTTTTAATTTTTTTATATTTTTTAATACCACACATTTTTGTAAATCATTATTCATTGGCAATAATTGTATTATAGTATAAATTGTATAATAAATAAAAAAAATAAATCATTTAATCATTTTTACAGTTAGGTTTTTTTTTTGGAGCATATTTTAAGGTCATATTTTGGTAATTTTTAGGGTATATAATTGTTGGCCTTAATAATAACAATATATTTTCTACGAAAATATTTATGGGTGTTCAACTGTGACCGATTATAGGCAAATGTAAGTTCTTAAACGTGACTTACAGGATAAAAAAAATACTGTGTAAAAAAAATTGTGTATATGAGCAATAGTAGCAAAAAGTAGTAAGAGCGGGAAGTGAGCTATTTTGTAAAATGTAAATTTGTACTAACTGGACACAACTATTATAAACAATAAATTATTACTTAAAGAAATTCAATAAATATTACAGTATTATTTATAAAAAATAATGGTATTCATGATATCAATGATACTATATAGTATATAATGTTACATAGGTAGGTATATAATTTAAATTATATTATTAATAATATATGTATAAATACTTCATTTTATCGGGAGAAATTACAAATTTACACACTGATTACAAGCGGAATAATTAATATATAACTATCAATAATGTATGCAATATTATGGTCTCATAGTTGTAACTAACCGAAAGCATTGATAAACATGTTATTCACAGGAAGTTATGGGTCAATAGTCATTAGGCATTATATACATCTATTATACCGGACAAAACCAATACATTTCTTTTAAATATAATAATATTATTATCTTTATTATACAGGTTTAATATTTATCAGTAAATGATAATGATTATAATTGTTTTACGAAATAAATGCTACAAAATGTAATTAAATTAGGTCTTTACTAATAAAATATATAAACTAGGTATTTCAATTATTAGCATACATTTATCTTATAGAGCCTATTATATTATAATCTTATTTAAGGTAATAACATTTGTTTTGTTCTTGGAACTGATTGATAATTATTATATTTTAACTTTAAGCTATTTAATAAGTAACATCGTTTAAATATAATAAGTAACATCGTAAAACATTGTTTTTCATTAGGTAATCATATTATAATATATTTATGTATTTGTATATAATATTGTCAACAATTGAGATAAATATAACATCTAGTATAGTATGACATTCTAAATAATCAGTTGTAACTTATATCAAAGTTAAAAAATATTCAAATTATAAAACTAAATATTCTATGATTTTTTAAAGTGAGACAAGTCACACAATAAAATCAGTAAGATTTAAATGAATGAGTATTAATTCTTATAAAATAAAAAAAACCTCATGATTTGCGGATAAATCTCGCAATTTCGCGGACAAATTTTCAATTTTTGAGGACAAATATTTTTTTAGGAAAATAAAAAAAACCGTTGCAAAAAATTAAAAAAACACTTAATTCACTTTTTAGTAGATCACCATTTTACGGATAAATCACTCAATTTTGGGGACTAATTTTAATTTTTTGCGAACAAATAGTTTTTTAGCAAATCAAAAAACTGTTAACATGCTGGTGAAATGGATCAAAAAATTAAAAAATTAACCTTCTCTAATTTTCATTCAATAAATATTTCAATTTACCATATTAAAATTATTTTATATACCTAGGATTAAATTAATAAAAGGTTAAAACAGCAATTTGTTTATTTTATAATTAAAAGGTATAACAAAATACAGATAAAGATTGTAATAAACTGAAAAAACTATTATCCAGGTTCTGATAATCATAATAATAATATTTAAAAAAATGAATATTAAAAATGAAGCACCTTATCAGTTTTTAAAAATTTTGGTTTAATATGTTAAATTGAAATATTTATTGAATGAAAATTAGTCCGCAAAATTGAGCGATTTATCCGTAAAATGGTGATCTACTAAAAAGTGAAGTAGGTGGTTTTTTAATTTTTTGCAACGGTTTTTTTAGTTTTCAAAAAAAAAATTTTTTGTTCGCAAAAAATGAAAATTAGTCCGAAAAATTGCGTGATTTATCCGCAAAATGGTGGCACAATAAAAATTAGAGAAAGTTAATTTTTTAATTTTTTGAACCATTTCACCAGCATGTCAACAGTTTTTTTAGTTTTACTAAAAAACTATTTGTCCTCAAAAATTGAAAATTAGACCGCAAAATTACCCAAATTATCCGCAAAATAACTTATGTATTAAAATTGGAAAAATCGAAAATGTACATGCTGTCGAAATGGACCTCATTATAGATATATATTATGTATAAATTTTATATATTTATATTATATATATTGAACAAATTTTGAAACATTTAATAGTTGGATTTTTTGCGGGCAACGAAGTGCACGAGGGTCAGCTAGTATTATTAAAACATTACGCATACGAGTTTAAGTGCAATGCACTCCAACAACTACTCAACATAGAAAAAATATTATAGAAAAACTAGATAGCCGACTATAATTTGTTATTGAAACCGCGTCCGCTATTGGTCCTCTTTATGTCCAAACGTCAATGTTTACAACTATGATAACCATGAAAAAAATATATTTTATTTATTTATTTAAATTAATAAGTTAAGTCGATAATAAAAAAAATGCATTTATGAGGTATTATTTAATAAAATAAGTAATAATCACTTGAATAGTAATCATCATTCATAAGTATATTAATATTCAAACTGTCTATGATAATCAATATTGTACCAATAATAAATAATTTATAACTTTAATGAGTAATGAATAGGTATTATGATTTATGAAAATAATTAGTGGCATCGATGTCTTCAGACGGGCGACTAATAATACCCCTATATTAATATTTATAAATAAATTATCAATACAATATATTTGTTTTTCTCTTTGAACATAATATACGAAGTTCTTTGTAAATATGTCTTATTTTTTTTTCTGATAATATATTTTATATTCTGCGAACTTATAATAATATTATTATAAACCCAAAATTCGTGTAAACAAAATATTTTTCTGGATGAGAGGGATATTCAAAATGAACTTAATTGGGAGCATAAAGAAAAATATGAGTTGATTTTAAGTTAATGTAGAGGCAAATGAGTTAAGTTAATTAAAACACCGAACTAGTAAGTTAAGTAATAAATTTAATTAACTTAACTTTTCCTTAACTTCTAACTTATCAACTTAGTCGTTAGTGACCAGTTTTGCATACAACTTAACTAAATGTGGTTATAAATATTAAAATACCGATTTAGCAGGATGAAATATTAATTTCTCTCTCAGACCCACACATAAATATTGTATGAAACGCATAAAATATATATAAAATCGTTTTTTTTTTTTATGATTTTTGAGTTTTATATTAAGAATAATATCACCTATCGAAAAAAGTTATGAGTATATTATTTTTGAGGGTTTGACATATTGGTTTCACATTTTATTATTATTTGGCTTTGTATTCGGCTTTGAAAATTAAAAAAAAAATTATTTTAATGATTATTAAAATATAGTTTTGAGACAATATTTAGACAAATCTATTTGGCATACCCTCAAATATATATTCTCTATAATTTTTGTAATGTTTGATTTTAAATTCCAAGTATTTACAGTTATTCATTTTTGAATAACAAAAAAATAAGTCAATCATTATATGATAATTTGTTAATTTACAGGTAAATATCCAATGTCTAATTTCAATCCCTCGTAAAAACATAATTTGGCATTCCGGTTAAGTTTTTTTATGTTAAATGTATGAATACTCAAGGGACTTCTTGTGTTTCATTTTCAAAGCTTAGTTATTAATAGAAATATTTTTTTCAATATCTACCTAATTCGAAAGAAATGTCCAATTTTCGTGCAATTAATGAATTTTGTCAAAATATTAACTTCAGACGCTAGTAAAACATTATTATGGATTTACACTCAAATTTTTTTTTAATTTCTGCTTATAACAACTCATGAGGAACGTTGTACAACATTTTCAAGTCCTTTGACCACGTATAAAATATTTTATCGACGATAGTTAAAAAAAAAACAATTATGTCTATAAATAGCATCATAAGAGTCACAATATTTCGATAACTTTATGGTGAATGAAAATTGTTTATATAAGCATGTAGTTAAAATTCCATGTATCTACGGTTGAAATACACCAAAAACCAAAATCAATTTTTTCATTACTCGATTTTGGGTAAACATTTTCGTTATCCTTAAATTTTTTTATGGGTTTTTTTGTGACTGTTTTTAAAACTACCGGGAATATCTTACCTCTCTAATGCACTAACTAAATTCACTTTACAATCGGAAAAGTTACTGAAGTAGATAATCTGCACACCGATAATGTGTGCATGAAAAGCATTCCAATATATTAATATTATTATTATTATTTTAATCCCTCGACTCCACGAATGTGTGTGTCATATGTTTTGGTTTTTCGTCTGAGATTAAAGCCCACAGGTGTATGTTAAAATATAATTTAGGTACTGTTATAGCACGAACAATAAGGATAAAATGTAATTATAATTATTTATTGTTGTATGATATTATTCAAATTACACTTTTTCAGCTCGATGACCGAAAAGAAAATGACAAAATAAGTTTTTTTTTTTTTGATGATGGTAGATAAACATCGTACTTAAATATTTCATTTGAGACTTTTTTTGCTTAAACAACTGGTTAGAATGACAATAACAAAAAAAATTATAACGCAGCATGTATCAAACACGGTGTAACACGGTCTTAGATGATATTTTCTATGACCGTGCTGTGTAATAACCAGGGATGGAAAACGTTTAAATTTTTTTCTTTTTCGTTTAACGTTTTAAAAAAAATTATTTTCCTATTGTTACCAAATAACGTATTTGATAATATTGTTTTTATTTTTTTATAATAATATTTAAATAACTATAATATAGCAATCCACGTAAAAGTTAAAAACTAAAATTTATAATTATTACTATTTAAATTTTAAATCAAAATTATAATTTATACATAAATAAAAAATAAAAAATTTCAGATTTTAAATTAAAATGGTTTTAAATTTTAAAAGTACATTATTTTTAAAGATTAAAAAGTAAAGACTTAAGTGAAATTTTTTTTTTGTGGTGTAAATATAATAATGTATAATACTATAATTTATTTTCGTTTTCGTTTTCGTTTTATTAATTATTTTCGTTTTTCTTTTTTTTCCGTTTAATAACGTTTTTTTAAAACATTTTCCATCCCTGGTAATAACACAACGTATTAATGGCTCTACTGTAAAATGAAAACTGAGATACCTACGTGTTGTTGAAGTATCAGCAACGAAATAGGTATACATTCAGAATGTATATTACTATTTTGCTTACCTAATCATAATACGAATGAAATAATGTGGCGTTTAAAAACAAAGTTCCTAATGTAGGTACTATTTCTGGGAAAACAAGTAAAAACTAAAAATCTTACTTTTTTACACACTACACCGCCCTCCTATTATCTATATGTATCCTATAGTCTATACGATATCAACTATGTACCTAAACCAGTATTTTTTTCACTATATATAATTACTTAAAAATATACATACCTATAATAAAATGAAAATTATTATTTTATAAATTCATTATAAATTTACATTAAATCAAATTAAAGATAAACTAATTGCAATGTACCGTCACCATTGAGTTTCGAATAGTTTCATCGATTAAACATTTACGACGAGAAGACCGTCGCCACCTAAGTTATTAATATATATCGGATATTCGAAATTATATTCCATTATATAAACAACATATTTTATTGTAGCCATTACTGATAACTGATTAGTGACTACAAACTAGTGAAATTATTATTAAATTTATTCAAACGCAAATATGAGGTTCGCATTGTGTACCAGGGTGGCTGAGTTGCACTTGCTGCTGTAAGTTACACCTAAAAGTAGTTGAACAATCATAATTTTTTTTAAAATTGGCGATTTTTTGCGGGCAACGATTGCACGGGTTCTGTTATAAATATATATTTACCATTAATATCTCTAGAAACATTTGAATACGTTTTCATTAGAAGTTTTTTATATTTACTTGACGATCACAGTAAACGATAAAATTTGAATAAAAAATTATACATAATATCATCTTTTGAAGGGAAAATAAACAACCAATCACAGGTGAAGCTGTGATGGGTCGTCTAGTATATCAATATACTTTCCAATCATCAAGCTATTTTATTTGGGCAGGTATAATTCTGTCATTTGATGTTCAAATTCCTTGTACGTTGGACGTTTAGTAAAACATAGTTTTATACTTATTAATCCTCAAATATTATTATTTTCATTATTATAACTTATTTTTTTTTAATTATTTTTATAATTTTTGTAGTAATAATATATAATATATATATATATATATAATTTTGGTGTCCATATACTTATTATGTTGGTCACTGGTTGAATTATGACCTAATATCTAATACTTATGGTACATATTGTATATTGAATATATTATAAACACACGGATTTAAGTAGGTAGTTTTAGTGCGTAAATGCTTATATTATATTATAATATTTTGTCGGCTTAAATGATGTGCCTCGACTAACAACGTGGGTGATCCGTGCGCAGCAGGAAATCTTTCCGATGTAGGTAAAGTAAACTCGGTGTGTTCTCACGTCTTAAGCGGCCCATTAAATATTATATCGATAAGGTCAAGGTTTTGGTAATGCTATTACAAACCGAAAAAAAATCGTAGGTGCAGAGAAGAAGGCGGTAGACATGGTATTATATAAGTATATACGATAATTCGTTATAAACATAATAGTATAGTGCATTAGTGCATCAAAGGAACCCCGGTGCCGACAATAATATATTTTTACTTAGGGGAGACCGGGTTTAATGTTATCGAAGTATCGAACAGAAGGAATTTCCAAATAATGATATTTTTTCCTTTCCTTACCTTCAAATGCGTCTATACATTCATGTTAAATTAGTCACAAGCAGTAATTCTAAGAAAATAATACACGAAAAACCAATATAATATATTTCATGTATATACGGCATTATACTCGTTCAGAGATGGTCGAGTGCATTTAGGCGTACACAACAGTATACGAGAAGGTTATCGTAGGTACACATCATCAAATGTAAAAGCGAATACAAAAGCATTCGTCATATTCATACGTTATGGTACCTATATTATTTTTAAATTCCTCAAGTAGAAGAAAAAATACACATTTGAAAATAACTATACATATAATATGATAATTGTATTTGTTTATTATCGATCATCCTCTGCACAGTGCACCGGGTATGATATTTATCACTCGGCCGGCCATCGGATAATCGTCTGTTGTAGGTACCATGGGTAGTGTTTGAAAATTTCATGAAATTTAAAAAATGAAATATTTCGTGAAATATTTCATTATTTTAATATAGTTTGTTTTATTTTTAAATAATTTTTATATTTACATATAATTGTCATAAATTACCTTCATCACTATATGGTACCTGTATGTATACCTAACCTTTGGTATTATACATTTAAATTGGTATTCAAAATGTTTAAATATTTTAATGTTTAAATGATACAAGTAGGTATACAATATTATACATGTATATTGTATACTTACTGAATTCTGACATTAGAATTTAGAACACTGAACATTGTGTTAAAAAAATAAATAAATTGTGTTTTTATTTGTGTTAAAAAAATTTCAATGTTTCACGTTTTTGTGAAATATTTCACAACTTAGTTCATGAAATATTTGTCATACTTCAAACACTAACCATGGGGCATTACTTTTTCAATAAAACTTTAAAAAAAAAGTAAATAATAATAACACCCGTGTTGCATCCGCCATACATACGTACGAATACGAATCGATTTAGGTAAGTTTTAAAAATCAGATGGACATTGAACACATTTTAGCATTTCCAGTTCAAACTATTATAATATATTATATAGGTAGTACCTACTGCAAAATTCAATGTGGCAATGTGGTATAATATTAGTAAAATAAGGAATTATATGAAATATGGATGTATCATTTTATAGGTGGTTCAGTCCTTGAACTAAAGATATCGTTTATGTTAAAATAGTCTGATAAATAATAAAATAAAAAAAAGTCGAGCGTGTAAGAAGTACGCGGGGATGAAGTGAAACTTCTTTCAGTCATACAACTGATATGAGGTTTTGTAATAATAATAATAATAATAATAATCTTATGTTAATTAATGGTATATATATATTTATGGTATTAATAATGATATATCAAGGTACCTTCTACAAAGTATACATGTAGGTTACTTATATATAATATAAATAATTGTACTTGTACCATTTTCTATCCAAGTATAAAGGAAACATATTGGTACGTTGGTAATGGTAAATATGTAGATGAAATCAAGTATTAATCAAGTATTAATTAAATATTTATTATTATTATTTATTAAATAGTTTAATTAGTATAGTATAGTTTAGTCATACCATTATGCAATTTACCTGCCAGAATTTAATTAAATACATTAAGTTATATTTTGTTTTCTCATCTAAAAACCGTAATACATTAAGTAATACCTACTACCTACCTTTATAATATTATGTGTAGGTACTTAATTTATACTTTTAGACCAATGGACCAAAATATTTACTAATATCAGTAGTAATTCATGTCCATACATATAATATAACCCTACTATTATGTATATACATACATCTATAAAATACATTAGTCATATTATGTAGGTACATAATATATATATCAATTTGTTATTCATAAATTATTACATTTGATATTAAATAAATAAATATACTTGATAGACCATAGACATATACAGGGTGATATTTTTATCATTGAACACTCATTATTTCAAAAAGTATTAATGTTTAAGAAAATATTTTTTTACATAGTTTCAAGTTGTTAAAAAACAATATTTTTATTAAAAAATTATATTTTTAAATATTTTTTATCCTTTTAATTTTTTAATTTTTTTACTTTTTGGAATGACAACATGTAATTTTAATTTGATATTCAAAAACAGAATATTTTTCTGAGTATTTTAATACATAAAAATTGAATTTGGGGCAAGTAGTTTATGAGTTATAAGTATTTAAAGTTTAGATGAGCGGAGTAGTGGACAAACATTTCGCGGGGTAACCCCGTACCACTCTACTCCGCTCATCTAAACTTTAAATACTTATAACTCATAAACTAATTGCCCTAAATTCAATTTTTATGTATCGAAATACTCAGAAAAATATTCTGTTTTTGAATATCAAATTAAAATTACATGTTGTCATTCAAAAAAGTAAAAAACTTAAAAAATTAAAAGGATAAAAAATATTTAAAAATATAATTTTTTAATAAAAATATTGTTTTTTAACAACTTGAAACTATGTAAAAAAAATATTTTCTTAAACATTAATACTTTTTGAAATAATGAGTGTTCAATGATAAAAGAATCACCCTGTATATTGAGTAATATCAAATTATGTCATATCATTATACAATTGAACCATCAGAGTATTATATACTATTTGAAAAATATAGGTGCGTTGGTCATTGTAAATGTGTCAAGTATTAACTAAATATTAATTATTATTATTATTATTATTTATTAAATACTTATAGTATAGTCATATAATATGATTAAATTCATCGAGTTATATTTTTAATATACATAATTTGACTCACTTAAAAATAGTATATTATATATATTTTTATAATGTTCCGGCCGAACTCTCATATTCCGCGACATTTCTTTTACTCATCGCGCACTCTGGAATATTTATTATATATGCGTTTTCGCTTTTATCAACTTGACTACGGAATATTGTTTATACGTTTATACTGGTTTGTTTATAAACAAAACATCGTACCGTTTTCGTGACGCCCGATCGTCCGTGACGCCCGAGCGTCCGTGACGGTCAGAGCGTCACTCTCTTTTTTTTCGATACCCCTCACATAAGAAGTTTCACTTCAATAAATGATAGATGTACCTATATTTTTGATCAACTGAACTACTTGAATCAAATTTCAATATATCATGACATAACAATAATATTGTGTTCATATTTATGTTTATATTTATATTTATTGGTATTTTTTTGGGGTATATAGGTAATAATAATATAGGTAATATTTTCTATTAACTGAACTACTTGAATCAAATTTAAATTTACCATGACGTATACATAATATTGTGTTCATATTTATATTTCTGGGTTTTTTCCGTGGGCTTTTTTTCCGCGATTCTATACTGAGTATATTATTTTAACATTATTGTGAAACGTCACTCCTTAGATTCTCGCTCTACAGCCATGAAAAGACTACCACGTCTTTTTTTATCAAAAACTACTGTTTCTAATTCCAACGATACTTGTCAACAATTATCACGAATTTCATTCTGAAAAAATATTCGGATTGTCATAGTATTTACAACTGAACGATCGAGCGACATTTTTAATTTTTGTAATTTAAATTGCAATATTGTCGAAAATTCAAAAAAATT
This sequence comes from Macrosiphum euphorbiae, assembly GCA_949089665.1. Classification (NCBI taxonomy): domain Eukaryota; kingdom Metazoa; phylum Arthropoda; class Insecta; order Hemiptera; family Aphididae; genus Macrosiphum; species Macrosiphum euphorbiae. The sequence goes on from CARXXK010000003.1 coordinate 78,054,136, forward strand.
CAGAATTTCCAACTTAAATATTTAATTAACTAAAAACAATTTTAAAAATGCGTATCGATCGATCCCTTGTACATATTGTGGAAAAAAATAAAATGTTGTGGAATGCGAATTGAAATAATTGTTTCAACGTATTGTTGGAATTAGAATCGTATGTTGGAGTGAAAAATAAACATTTTTTCACGATCAGAATATTACATACTGACATGTCCGTGCGAGTGCGTACGATAGCCCTGCAGGGACGCCACACACACGACAACAATTTACGACTAACCAATAACCATAGATCAACGACGAGATTAGAAATTGCCTAAATTTTTCTCCTTAAATCAATGCTATAGCATAATATTCTATTAGGCCCTTAAGATTTAACATTATTAGACATGTTTTCCGAGAGATGGAAAAGTAAAACGGTATAGTGCGTCGGGGAGTATATCGATTGCTCCGAAATTCCTTTTTACGTTTCAAAAATCTATCGATTGAGCAGCGTGTATCTAGTATCTACTTCGAGGAACTTTTTTACATATCGATTTGGCTGGGCGCTGACTATCAAACCACTGAATATTTGTAAGTTGTTTATTTTAATAATAACAAAATGTAAAAGGCTTATGTTTTATTTCATTAGTAAGTACAGTGGCAGACACTATAACTTACTGTAATTTGTAATAATATTACGATTTAATTTCTTTTTGTAAAAATAATAAACACTAGGTAGGTTTGATTTATATTATTTTATTATTTTAATAAATATTATCCGTTATAGACGTCAAAGTTTATATTGTTTTTTGAAATGTTTATTTTTAAGTAAAACTTACTTTATACTATTGGGTAAAATACGATTGCGCGCATTACTATTGCGCTCATACCCTTTTGGCTTACGATTGCGCGTGTTAAATACGATTACACGATTGTGCAATGTTGCCAAATTTAATAACACGATGATACAAATTCTAAGATAACTAATGTCGTATTTATCTGCAGATTATCTCATCTTTTTAAGAACATCGTACAGTGATGCCAGTGGCGTAAATACCGGGTGGGCAAGGTGGGCAAACGCCACGGGCCTCGGGACCGAAGGGGGCCCCAGCCCAACATACGATACCTACACTATTGCCCATTGGTTATTTCCATATTCATTCGATTCAAAATTTCACAAAAATATGTATATTATTTTGATACCTGAAAAAATACTAGGAAATACGGACCTTATATTGGTACTATATGTAGGTATATGGTTTATTCGCTAATAAATAATAATATATTATTGGAGGCCCGATTTGGGAAAAAAATATTATCTACAACGTATCTCATATCTGGAATTAATGGCTTAATAACTCAATGGCTAAAATATAGTAGAAGATGCCAAGAATCTTTGTGTTTCATGGAAAATACCTTTCAACTTCAATCGTAAACGTGAAAGATTTGCTGTTAGGTATCACGAAGAAGTTGATTGTGACCGAAGACTTTCTATAACTGAAGACAATTTTAAAGTTAAAGTATTTTATCCCGCACTGGACACGGCATTGTTTGAGCTTAAAGAAAGGTTTAAAGGTCTCAAAACAATAAGTGATGAGTTTTCTTTTTTAAAACCAATAAATCTTACTACAATAGAGGAACAAATTATAATTAAAGCGTCCTACGATTTACACATAAAGTATAAGAATGAGTTAAGTTCAGATATTACAAATCAACTTTTGTGTTTAAGAAATTTTCTTTGTGTTAATAACTCAACATCTGTGTTGCATGATATTAAAGATCTAACAGTTTATTTAATCGAACATGACTTGGCATCGTCTTTTCATGACGTTTTTACGCTGTGTTTAATTTTTCTGACTATTCCAGTTACAGTCGCTTCTGCTGAACGTTCTTTTTCTAAGCTTAAGCTCATAAAAAATAATCTTAGAAACTCAATTTCACAAGACAGACTTACGAACATTGCAATTCTCAATATTGAAAGAGAAAAAACCTCAGAACTTGAAATTAACAAAATTATAAACGACTTCGCAAATTTAAAGTTAAGAAAAAAAAATTTTCTAAAGTAGTTTCAACGTTTTTATTAATTGCAATGTTCGTAAGACTGTCTTGTGAAATTGAGTACCTATGTATTGTTTCTAAGATAATTTTTTATGATCAAAAGTATTTCAAATAAAATAAAATAAAATTATGTTAGTTATATAATATTATGCATTTTTAAATATTTGTATATTACCTAGTACCTACTATTTAATAAGTACCTAATTAAAAAGTGTTTCTACTTTCTAGTGATAAATGTAAAATGATTTTATTTTGTGGTGATCATTACAACATGAGTAATATATTTTGTTTTTTTTATTTAATGTTATTCTATAAACGTATCGTACTTTTATAGTATTTAAATGATTAAATGTACCTACATTTATAAAATTTATATATATATATTTATATACCTACATTTTAAAAATACCTAGGTACCTAAAAAAATTTACAAGATGTGATTAATTTATAGATGTTTATAAATGTTGCTAGGTTGCTTACAAGTAAGTAATGGGTAAACAATAAATATAACCTAATCATTAATAAGGATAAATCATATTTTATCACTGCTTATTTTTTATTTTTTTTGGAGGGACCATTTTAGTCTTTGCACACGGGCCTCCAATGTACTATTTACGCCACTGAGTGATGCGGTGCTAGCGGCAATCGTCGCTACGCTCCTCGGCGCCGTCGCTCCGCTCCGCAAATCGAAAATATCCCCCGACTTGCTGTGCAACACCTCCCCAAGTGGGTCACAGGGTTAAGAAATTCAGATCGTGAATAATCGTTTTAAATATACCGACTCAGACACTTTTCAGTAGAGCGCATACCGAATCAGCACTTGTTGGTAGAGCGCATACCGAAACAGAAACTTGTTGGTAGAGCGCATACCGAATTAGCACCAGAAATTGTAAAAATAATATTATAATCCTGTTTTATTTTTTGACTGTTGATGGTATACATTAATTAACATGTTAGGGTATTTTATTTTTATATGTATTTTATGATTTGTTCGTGTAATTTATTATTATATTTATTAAATTATTATTAAAAACTCTTAGCTCAAGCAAAATTAAATTACTTTCAATTTGGCAACGTCGCATGAAGTTTTACGAGCAATCGTACATATATCTTACCCAAAATGTATGTTCTATTGTCCCATTAAAATATGCGCAATCGTATTATGAAAAAGGTAAAATGCGCGCAATCGTATTTTACCGATACTATTATGGCAAACTAAGTGTACTCTAACCTATACTGTTAATTTAAAAAAAAAAAATGCCGTATAATATGATATCTCGGTTATTGTTTAATAAACAGTCGGAGGAATCAATATAAATAAATAACCGGCGACATCAACATAAACAAAAATATGGCAGAATTGAGCAGTGGAGTCGATAAGACCCAGTGTCTTTTACAAGCGATGACTGATTAATATAAAACTATAGATACTGAAAGACGATTATACTTTATTGAAAACGCCGAGTTTATTCGACGACTGCTCTCTACATAACATTGTTATCATAACGTCGTTATTTTTACGGCTTAGATTCTCGCCGGAATTTTGTAATCATCGAGACGACTGATAATATTATAATATTTTACGAGCACGCACATTGTGGCGCCGACGACGAGTTGACAGTTGTAGGCACATGCGTAGTTTCCCGGGTGACGCCGACGGGGGTCAATGACGCATAATATTTCACTTTTCCCTGCCTCGAAAATAACGATCGGCTTCATTGGTCGTCGACACCGGTCCGCAGGCGGACGAAATAACATTATACGTAGGTCGTATGTATTATACATAATAATAATATATTATAAGACGGTTTTGTAAAACAAACACTATAAACCGTGTTTTTCGTTTAGGCATGACAGATTTCGGAGAGTAGGATTATCCTCGGTAGAGGAATATAAACGAAGAAATTAAAAAAAAATAATAATAATAACTAGTAAGTGTACGCCCAAATTAGGCATGATAGTGTAACGTGCCAACCACTTCAACTCAGTTTTGATTGTATTTTGAATAAAATAACAAGTTGATGGTATAATGATAGTTTATTTGTATTTATTTAACACGTAAAAATAATTAATTTATAAAAATGTGGTAAAGAGATTATATGTTTCCAAAGTCATCTATTTGTACTTTTTATGGATTTTTTCGTCTTTCCTAGAATATGGATACTGCGTATACCTATCACGGGTTCGCGCTGTACCATTAATTAGTTCTGTACTCTTATCGATGTGGCCGCCCGGATGCTGATATTATTACTATTACCGGGGTTACGTGCTCCCTGCAGCATTTATGTCTATTATTGAATATAATATATATTATAATCGTATTTTACTTAATACAATATAATATAATATATTATTACTATTATTAATATATACGTAGTCACAGCTCGTTACAATAGTCATATAGGTAGGTCTATTATACTTACATATTTGAGCGGCCATAAGCATAATTACGATGTAGGTATATTATTATAAATTATAATTTATAATCAAGACATTTCTTGTAATAGGTACCTATAATAATTAGCCTACACGGATATACTACTTATATTGAATATTGTGTTACATGTGTAATAAATAATAATACTGCGTAGTTAGAAAAAAACAAAATATTAATCACTAGGGCCCGGAAGTTCATGCATTTGCATGTTTTTAATGAGTGCATCAAAAAGTTGCTGGATGAGCTACAAATTTGAATCACAACCTGATGAGTTCAAAAATGAAATTTTAGTTTGCATATTTTCGCATATTTTGAGGTTTTTTTACATAATATGCATATTTAAAAAAAAAATTGCATTTTACTGCATTTTATTGCATTTTACCTTTGATATTTTTTTTTCATTAATATTTTATAGAAATTTCGGTCTTCGAGTATAAAAACTTGTTTAAAATTATACAGGTAATACTTAAATAATTTAATATTATGTAATTAGTAGGGCCCGGAAGTCCATGCGATAATTCATGATAGGCGATAGCTTATCGCCGATAAGCCAGTTATACTTCTAGCTAAATAGTATTAAAACGATAAACGGCAATTGCTATATTCTCGAATATCAAGTATTAATAAAATGGTTTGATGACTATCACGATTATCGTAATAGCACGATACAAGAATGTATAGTGAGAGTCCAAGTACAAGGTTTAGTCGTGTGCGATCGTCCTATAGTGTAGTTTTTGTTTTACATCGGTTTCCATTAATTTTAAAATACCAAAAGTCGGAACGAATCGAATTTGTAGTTATGTGGCCGAGTTTGGTAAAAATATATTGACTAAATATTTTATATATTTGACTATATATTGACTAAAACTATTGACTATACGATACACGTGCACTCATGCTCACGCACGCCCACGCACATTACGAACAACCTCTGCACGTACACTCCTCCCATTGTATTTGTATTAGAAAAAGACACAAAAGCCGCAGTCGCTGTAGCAATAACCCCAAGGCCACTCATCCGAAATGCGTCGTTGTTAAAATGTAAAGATTGGTATAGTGATAATACCCCGCGGACACCTCTACACCGGACGTGAATCCCTCGAAAAGACCCACCACGCTGCGTGTTTGAGCAGCTGCTGTGCGGCGCGGTCGCAGATGAAGTATATTGGAAATAATATTTTTTCTCATAACATTGACGATTTGAACACGTCTGATAATTTAATTTTCTAGCTACAAATTTTTGTTTCGAGTTATATCTTTGAAATTACAATAGTAAAATTATTACAAAACTTTTTCACGTCAATGTCGAACACAACTGTACTGATTACAGGATTATTACATCGTATAATATATTATGATAAGATTCGTTTATTTGTGATTGGCTTTTATAGGCCCTTAGTAGATGGTAATCGGAATAAAACCCCCAGGAAAAAAAATCCCTAAACTACAATATACAACCACATCCAAATGGTCAAACAAATAATTTTCGAACGTTAATTAGTATTTATAATTACCACATTATTAATATTTAATTACAAATACGTACCTATATTATATTATTATATTATACTATATTATATCATTTGACAAAATTATATTTAGTGGCAATAGAATATTAATGATATAATATACATAATATTTTGTTTTAAATTACAATAATATATTACGTTTAATTCAACTTAACGACAAAAATATGCAAATTATAATATTGTAGTTTAAAATTTTAGAAAATTTTTTATAATATTATATACATTAATTGTTTGAATGATATAATATAGTAATATAAAATGTTATTGTTGATTTTTCGAAAATCATTTATAATATTTTAATATATATTAATTCTTTGAATGATATAATATAGTATAATAAACGATATAATATACGTATTTGTAATTAAAAATTAATAATGTGGTAATTAATATTATAGATATTTATAAAATGAACGTTTAAAAAAATAATTGTTCAACCATTTGCATGTGGTTCTGAGTATTAGTGTAGTCTGGGGATTTTTTTCCTGGGGACTTTTATTCCGCGATTCTTAGTAGACAGTGAGTATTAGTGTAGTCTGGGGATTTTTTTCCTGGGGACTTTTATTCCGCGATTCTTAGTAGACAGTAATCTATAAAAAAGTTAGAAGAATCTATATAATATCTAATCGACCGCTGTCTAAATGTGTTTTCGTTGTAATAATTTGTGTATAGCCGTATAGGCGCGCGGGTGTATACATGCATTTTTTTATCTAGTTTTTTATCTCGTTTCGAACGATTGCATATAGAGTACATGACGTTATTTGAGATTATTGGAACCAAACTAAATAATATTATTATGTTTTCTTCTTTATAGTTGATGTTAACGTAGGTAGGTCTTATTTAGGAACGATATTTTTTATACAATATAATTTTTAAATATTTTCCGACGAAATAACTGTGTATAATGCGAGCATATTGGAGTATGTTGATATAAAAACATCACCCCCTGCCACTCGCCAGTAATTCGCATTACATTTTCGTTACTTTGAAGTAATTCTAATGAAATTAAGTAACACGTTACTTTCGTTACGTTACTACACAACGCAGCGGCTATATGTATATGTTTTGATAGTAGAGTATTCAATGTAATATTATATTAAAATGAGACGCTAATCAGACACAATATTAAGTTTTAGATTTTAAGGGTCAAGCGGTATTTTACTTATACAGTTACCTATACCTATTTACGCCGTTATATTATTATGATACGTCAGTACTCAGAATTGACTTAAAGTTAAAAGCTACCACAATATAATAAACAATAATAATATAAGATGACATACGTATATTATACATATAAAATTATAATAATAGTATTATTTTAGGAAAAAATATTTTTTTTCTTTATTTGAAATATACAATTTATACCTAAGAGGCACAATGAGTACACGTGGTAGACAGTGAAATCACATATATAATATATAATACATTAATAAATCTAAAAAAGAGGAGAACTAACATAAACATAATATATTATATTTACATGAAACACGAGATGTATGAAGCCATCCATCGATGACATTCACTAGGAAAAAATATAATTTTAAAACACTTCATATGATTTTAAATTATTTGTATACAATTTATATTTTTATGAAGACTGTCTATAATCATATACTAATTATTTTAGCTTTGTTTTTATTTATAAAATAGATACAAAAATCACTATATTATATACAAATCACAATTCTGTTTAGAACTTAACTCTCCCTACACAAACTGAGATTATTAACTGTACACACAGATTATTGTAGCTATATAATGCTATATTATAGTTATAATAAATTTATAAAAGTATAAATATGTATTTTTCTGCTAAACTTTAATATTATAAACAATAATATTGTCAGTCAAATAGTTACCATACCATATGAACATTAAATAATTGAATTCCTACATAGATACTTATTTTGGTATTTTTATTAATTAGAAACACCGTTTTCTATTTTCTAGTATCTGAATTGGTGTAATTTATTTATCTTTATTTTGGTGCAAATTACACAAACTCCCATATTATCCGAATGCTGATGGCATAACACACTTAGGACTAGCACTTTTCTAGGTTCATTGTGCGGTACGGTACCGTACGTCGGTCACGATTCCGACGAGTGCGGTTACCTGTAGTAATGCACTTTTACGGCATTCGGTCGAAATAACACGCAAACGTATTGACTACTTGTTCGCGAACGGCCCAAACGCTTTCAGATCAAATTCACGGTATTCAAAACCCGCTATGCAAAGTTATTGTGCTTTATTATAGTGAACTGATTTATATGGACGAAATATTCTTTAAAATGAATTTTAAAAATATTATTGAAAATAAATAATAATAATACTATAATATGCAATATTTGTTTCTTAATATGAAGTCAACAAAAAAGTTACCAACATCAACCGGATCAATATATTGGTAATCTGAAAAAAAAAAAATAGTGAAAAATTTTCCGAAAATCTTATTTTTGTTCTTTATATTTTAGTGTGTTATCTATAAAATGCTTGTACATAATATATATATTTGTTATCTACTATATTACTATAATAACTATATAGTAACCTATAAAAAAATTTGTGAAAAATTTACCAAAATTTCTACTCACAATTATAGTCTATACCTAATTATAATTATATAATAATTATTATTAAAAATTATGTTCTGACAACCGACAAGAACGTTATTATAAGCAGGGAAGTTGTTACTCAAGGCTTTAAAATAGTTTTAAATACTTTAAATAAAGTACCTACCCAATATTTACATTAATACGCTATTTCGATTTATTTGTGAAGTTTGCGGAAACAAGTGCGCAAGACTTAAAGTGGGCAACCAAATTTTTTCTCCATAGAGGATGGCTGTAAAAAAGGGTCAAAGGTATCAAACAAACACTCAAAAATGTAAAATGTCGTTATCATACAACGTAAACGAAGTTTCAACTAGTAATTAGGTACCTATTATTGTAAATTAGAACTAAAACTAGGGATTTTGTATACTCAAATCAATTTTCATATTGTAACTCTTTGTTATTAGATAAATTATTTTAATACAAATGTTATATTGATTATCTGTATACTGGGAATCATTGGGAATCACACAGAATATTATCGACCCAACAATTAAATCTATACCTACTAACACTGATTAATTATTTCATCACTGACACTTAAAATATTGTTATCAATAAAAAGCGACGTCCAGAAAAAAATAGTGTAATAAAGGTTAGACCTTATGTGCGTCATCGTATTCGTTTTTGACCAACTAAATAATATAATTGCTTCAGAAAAGTCGATAACTTATAATAACAACTATGATAATTATTAATGTCTAATAAGTTACTATTAAAACACTTAAAATTGGCCATTAGGCTTAGTAAAATAATTTGTTGTTAGTACCTGTAATAATTACTGTGGTTTGCTATATTATAATAATTAAAATGTTTTGTATATACAAATATTATATAATATCCAATCATTATTAATTATTAATATCGTTTTAATCGATATATTATTTTGCACATTTTAAATTATACATTAATTAATATGAGTTATGATCTAGAATTCTTGAGTCCTACTTTCTATATTGTTATACTTGTTTGAAACAAATAACAATTATATAATATTATATTGTTGCATATTTATTATGTAATTATATATTTTTTTACGCAATTTGTTGATGCACTGTGACAAACACATTGCTTATCAATCATACTCAGAATATTGACATCGTTCCAAATGTTCCAAATGATAGTGATGAAATAGTTTCATATTCATATTGTTTTTTTTTCTTTGCTCATAAAACTTTTTTTTATATTATCTGTTCAAACATATATTACTGTTCTTGTGTTATTTTTTGTTTTTTTACCATGTATTAGAGTAGCTATTTAAGGAGAAAATGATAAATGTAAATTTGTTGTATATAAGATATCTCCTAGGCCTCCACACGAGTTTTACTCAGTGAGGCCTAGTAATCTTTACCGATATTAAAATAAATAAAAAAAATAAAATAAATAATATTACCCAATTGCGTATATTTAAGTGTCATTGGCTAACAGACGAACTTACAATGATGCACAACATTTCAATAATACTAATACAATAATACCTATCTATAATATGTTTTAGTATTCAGTATACTAAAAATAGTCATACAGCTGCACGTTACTCCATTATTTTACCATGGTTTTCATCGAACTTTCTTAGCCTATAAATAAATAATAAATAAATAAATATTAAAAAAATAAAAAATAAAAAATAATTAATAATAAATTAATAGTATAATACTATAATCATAATATGTAAAATGAGGATACTGAATACAATAAAATCTTATTTTTAAATATCAAATATTTTGGGGTATTCCTATTGTCTATTGCAAGTACTGTGTGAATAATATTCTGTGCGTATAGCAATCATCTGTAATGTGCTATACATTATCATAAATGTTAAAAAAGTTTTTTTAACGTAATATTATATTAACTAAAAGTGAATTTTATTAGTGTCAAACTACCAAACGATTTAAGTTTTATATTATTTTATCGACACATTTAATTTGCATTTACTCTTTGATTTTAATGGTACCGCAGCTATGCCGAGTTTTATCTATACACTATTTTAAAATACTATAATTTAACAAGCTAATAGTAGCTTCCCGTCATTTGTATTTCTCGTACACTGTACAGTGTAGAATGTAGTACCTACTGTACAGTATACATGTATAGTTTTTTAGATTCTAAAATATATTTATCTGACCGCTGAAAATTATCTTCTGAACGCATTGTCAATAAGGCACAACATAACTACGTTGTTAGCACGTGAACTGTTTTTGGTTATTTTTTAAGTAACATGTCGTTCAGCGACCAGTGTAGGTCATACTAAATAATACAGGACGCAGCCTGTCGGTTTATTTTATTTTATAGAGTTTACTGTATAATATTAAATAATTTTACCAACATCGTGGAGCCGAAATTCTCTCTCTCCAGCCGACGGCGTTATATTTTACTTTTTGTTTGCCTGAGTATGCTGGTTTGACAGGCCACATTGTACGCGTTTACGACCCATGTCCTGGCACAAAGGGAAATCCAATATATTTTAAAAGGGCGCGGCCGGGAGAATGGCAGCTGCAGATGACGAAGGGTGATTCGAGTCCGTCACGGCGGCGCGGCATTATGGGTATACATATAATATACGATGTATTATATTATTGTTAATGATGGGAATGAGAAATCTTGACGTGACCGCGCATAAACCCTCTTGTCGTTAAAACCACCTTTCGAAGATCCACCGAATTCTTCTTTCTGGAACATAATATATTACTATTTTATATAATTTTATACCACTGCCACCAGAGTTTGCTTTGAATCACAATCATATAAAATAACACGTATTTCTACTATGACGCAGACAGCAATATTATTATAGTGGTATTTCGAGAAACCGTCGTGGACACCTGGCATATAAAACATTTTTGTTCGTTTGGAATTTGCGTAGGCTTTCTTCGGCTTTCTTATGAAAAGCGACCGATCGTTATATACATTATATAAATAAAACGTCCCGTGTGATTTTAAAATACTTAAAAAAAAAGATAAAAAAAAATCTTGTGATATAAAATTACAACGTGTATTACGAGGAATAAACTAATGGAATAAAGAAATTAAATAGGTACCAGGCTTATAATAATATAATAGTATGTTTTGATAAAATCATAATTAAAAACATGCAATCGGCTGTATGTATTAGAAACAAAGTGTCCCAGTATACTTCGTCATTGATTAGGAATGTAGGATGCAGCAGGTAACAGAACAGGTCACTGTAATGTTTCCTTAAAAAAATAAGTATATAGTACCGAAAATATATAATATACATAATATGGCTGATTGACTAAACTCAGGTGTGGAGTGGGAACAAAATTCAGGCCGGGAGATCGAAATGTAAACAGCCCAACATGAGCCGTGTGGTTACGTCCGTGCAAACCCATCATAACAAGTTATTACTAGCATATTTCCCCCCAGACTGCTTTCGGTTTAGTACTACATTTTCCCCCTGATATATTAAAAAAAAAAAAAAAAATAAATATGAACAAAGGCTAAACAATATAAGTTAAGAAATAAAAAATGAATCAGAATTTATTTTGGTTTTGTATTCTTTCAAGTAATTATTTCAGTTGATTAAGCATTTTATACTTTTATAATCTATTATATTTATGAAAATAAAAACAATTTTATATTTTATTTAAAAAAAAATGTATTTAAAATAATAAATAATATTATTAAATTCAATATGATTAATCAATAACTAACTTGAAAAAAAAATGGGGGGAAATTTCCGCATCAAAAATATATCGGGGGGAAAATGTCCGAGGGGAATGTCCATTTACCCACATACACTTCTCCGTTAAAGAGCTTATCAGTCATTACCTGTGTATTAGTTAACTGTTAAATATTTAAACCGGTTCACCCTGCACTCTACAGTGGCTGAACTGGGTAACCAAATAGTGGGAGGGGGTTGGGGTAATAATTTATTCACCAAAATCGAAACCTTAAAAAATGGTTTGTTTGTTTTTACGTAAGTCCCAAAACTCATTACATGGCTTAGAAACAAATCGCAAATACCAATATTGTGAAATAATATTAAGTAGGTAGGATAAATACCATAGGCACATAAGAGTTCATTACAAATCAAATTTAAGATTGGATTTATGTGACCTGTGGGACGTGGATATTATAAGTCAAGTTAATATAATAGTATTATAATATTTTGTTTGACGTCACTGCAGAGTGCAGAGTATCATCACACGAGCTGTTCTATTGAACTATTATCGGACTGAGCAAAGTCAAGTGAAAGTCAATAGGCTTATGATTTAAGCGCGTGCACAAGAAATACGATTTATCGAAAAATGTCCATCGTTAAGATAAAATAATGTATAAAAATGATACGAAAATAACGTTAAAAATAAACAATAACGAATTTAATTTTAAATTCTCTTATGAAAATGCACAACAGGCATACAGCAAATTATTTGTTTATTACTAGTAATTGCATTTAACGTACTGTATTAGTCTTGATTATTAATAAAGTATTTGATATTTATATGTCAAATATTGAAATTAATTTTTTAATTCTAAATTCTAATAGTAGAATATATTTTATTTTTTGTTAAGAACTAAACATATTACAAAAAGAAATATGGTTCAACTTTAGACAGTGTCATATTCAGTTCAAATCATAAAACATTTTTTTATTGCATTATTCATAGTGTAATGTAATTTAGTATACAGTTTTTTTTTACATTTTATATTTTATTATGATAATTTATTAAAATATTTAATTTACTATTTATTACTGTTACAAATACTGCAATCACTAGGCTTACATTTTAATTTATCATTCATAATTGTAATTTATTTTTAAAGTGAAACTTGATTACGGAGGATATAACTTCGAAAAATCGTTGGACGATATCGCGCAATGTGACTTCTTACCGTCACGAATCACGGCACTGTTGACACTATTCGTAAGTTTTCGGAGCTAGATGTATTCGGGTGTTCAAACACAGGAATAAAAAAATTAAACAAACATTTTGGTTTTAATATATGTTATTATTCGGGTAAATATTGGTTAATACGGGTGATCAGTAGTCTAGAAACAACACAACTTTTGTATTCCGTATTTTGCAAAAAACCGAAAAAAATTGTACTTAATTATACAAAAATGAATTTTTTTATAGGTATTTAATATACATTTTTAACACTTATGAGCAAAATTTGTTCTAGAATCTTGACCAAACTCGGTACAATAGTTACATTTTTTTTAAGAAACTACAAGAAATAAGACAATAGGAAATTAATTTGGTACCTATATATTTAAAATATATCAACGGATATAACTAAAATGTTTAAAATATGTATGTTATAGGGTAGGGGCGTTAAGCCGAAGATAAATAAACTAAAATATAAATTATGATTTTGTGATGTCCATAAAACTGGTAAATATAGCCACGAATTACGATATTCGTTACTAAATTATAATAATACTGCTTTGGAAATTGGTTCATGGTTGGCAAATAATACTATATTGGTATTAATAATCATATTTACTATTACTTATTAGTTATTAGTGTATGGTATTTTGTTGAAGACTGTCAATACGTTGTTCAGTTTTATAGAGACTATGTCTATATTTTATATTTTTTTATTTTATTCTAACAATGCAAACCTAATATTCTATACGTTGAATTACACTGAAAGAAGTTTCACTTAATCCTCGTGTACTCGTTACACGAACACTTTTATTTATTTCTATGTTCTTCCTAGCTTTCTTTAATTATTCCTAGCTATAGTTTGTTTTAGAAAAATACTTAATTTATTTATGTATAGCTTACAATATTATATTTTGACTATAATTTTACTACCGAACTCTCACTCCGCACAGCTATTATTAGAGGTGACCTCTACAACTGTTCTTACTATTATCATTTTACACGCACGACGCACTGTGTGTCTGTGTTATAGTATATTAGGTTGTTGTTACTTGGAAATAAAATATTATTATTACTATTATTTTTTTTAATTCTCGTTATTTTCATAATTAACATAATGTATTAGAGCAGATTGATAACATTTCCGGATTTCCCGATATGGCGATATGATTCACCGAAATACTACATCAAATATCTATTACAAAATCATTATATATAAAACGACAATAATATTATAATGGTGTGCGACGATTTTATGGCGACAACGCCCAAATTACCAGAAACATTGTGATAACGGATGATGTATGGTAAGTCTGCGTACTGTGTCTTCGTCAAAAACTAACGAAAGCGAATGTTGCTGCTATGAATACGTCGTCGTTGCAGTAAGTGCCACTAGTAACTATTATTAAATAAAAGTCTAGTATACGATTAATATAAAACTATACAGAAAGACGATTATACTTTATTGAAAACGCCGAGTTTATTCGACGACTGCTCTCTACATAACATTATTACCCTAACGACATTATTTTTACGGCTTAAATTCTAGCCAGAAATGTGTAATCGTTGGGACGACTGATAATATTATAATATTATACGAGCGCGCACATTGTGGAGCCGACGATGAGTAGACAGTTGTAGGCACATCAACGTTTCCCGGGTGAAGCCGACCAGCGTCAAGCACGCATAATATTTCACTTTTCCCTACCTCAAAAATAACGATCAGCTTCATTGGTCGTCGACAAATAATATTATACGTAGGTTGTATAATACATAATATATATGGCTTGTAGAATATTACGCTATATTAGTGAATACAATATAATCAAATTTGACTGATTCTACACAACAAGATCATTATTCCCGTGGAGTGTATTTTTGTGGATAAAATTATATTGGCACCGGGTACCTTAACAGTATGACATTGACATAAATATAAAGCAAAACTTCAATGGGTAAATATATAATATAATAATATTTTATTTCCAAACTAGTAAACCAAATAATTTTCAAATAATATATTATTTGTCGTCACATTCAGTATCTATTAAATAAAATAAATTAATTTTATTCGTTATAAAGTTTATCATGATTTTTGTTTATTTAATCGTTTATATATTTTTTAATTTGTATAATATAATTATCTCACGTTTTTTTATGGGTATACCTACTGACTGTCATTTGATTATTTATTTTAGTTGACACTAAATTATATATTTAAAGAGATCTGAGTGGAGTGGCACAAGGGTTCAGGGCACCCCACAAAATGGTGGTCCATTATTTAGAATAATCATTTATTTTTTATCATAAAAAATATTAATAAAAAAATTAAATCTTTAATTATGGTAAAATGTTTATTTGAATTCGTATTTTAAATGTTCTATGCATTACACACACATTTGAAACCTATAAGCAGTGTTCGGATTAGATAAATATTTTTTTATCTATATAAAGATAATGCAACTCAAATGTATCTAGATAGATATATAAGATAACTTAGCTCATATTTATCTAGATAAATATAAATACTTTTAATATAATAATATAATATATTAACACTGATCGATTTATAGTCATCGGATTATTAAACTTTATAACATGAGGACGTAATTTAATTATTCAAGTATTAATATTATTCACATTACCTTATGTATAATGTACCTCACTAGGTATAATTAACCTAACCAGACGTACTATTTTCATAAGACAGTAGGTATTTTTTTTTTTTTGATGGGTGTCCTGTAGGCGTATATCCCGATCCTAGTACGTTTTAGCGCGGGGGGCGGAGCCAAGACCATTCTGCATGATGTATATATGTTTTTACCGATCCTAATCTGATTCAGCGCGATGCGCTGAACCCACATAGGGTTCGTAATTTTAATACAAACACTTAAAACAAAATATATCATATTACATTTTTACATAGTACATTGTTTTACTATCAATATTTATTCAAAAAAATTAACAATAACTACATATTTCTGTTTTTATTACTGTGTTCGTCACATTATATTATAGTCATAATATAAGTATTACTAATAATAATATAAGTTAAATATTTTTAATCAGGCTGAGCGTTGTGATATAAAAATGTCATTAATCTATATAAAATGCAGTACTAATAAATAATAAATATATAAATAATAGGTAATTATAATACAAGTAAAATATTTTTTATCAGGCTGAGTATACGTATTACATACAGCGTCATGGTATAAAATTTTCATTAACCTATTATTATAAAATGTGTCAATAAATAATAAAAAAATAAATAATTATTATAATAATATAAGTAAAATATTTTAATCAGGCTGTGTTACATGCAGTGTTCTGTGTTATTGTATAAAAATGTAATGCTAGTGATGTGTTGCATTGAGTTTGTTTGCTTGTATATTTGCTCCTAATTTTTTTTTTTTTTTTTTTTTTTTTTTTAATTGAATTGTTTCGACTTTAGATGGGCGCCCTGCTTGAATACGTTTAGATCCTTTAGTGAGTCCAACTCTACCTTTACGGCGTGCGATTGCAGTTGGTTGTACACTTATATTTTTATCCATTCATCATGTAAAGTGTAAATTTGACGTGTCCTGGGATTTATTTGTGAATTAGCTAGGGTTATTGATATTAATATTGATAGCTATTAATATTGATACCATCACTTTGAGTTGAAGGAAACATTATGAGATAACTTAACAATAAATTTATATTAGGTAATTCCACAGCGTAATATAACAACACTGTATGTAACACGTATACATACATTATAATATAGGTACATTATATTAAATAGGTATATAGTCATGTACGATGTACCTAACCACAACGCTCAGCCTGATTAAAAATATTTAACTGATATTGTTACTAGTAATACTTATATTATGACTATAATATAATGTGACGAACACAGTAATAAAAGCAGAAATATGTATTTATTGTTAATTTTTTAAAAATTACGAACCCTATGTGGGTTCAGCGCATCGCGCTGAATCAGTTTAGGATCGGTAAAAACATATATACATCATGCAGAAAAGTCTTGGCTCCACCCCCCGCGCTGAAATGTACTAGGATCGGGAAATACGCGTCCTGTAGTGTTGTTAACTATAGTGTGATGTACATATAATCGTACTCTTATTTTTGAAAATATCATGGGCTAATACATGTTTATGATTTTTGTAATTTGGTAATTTATTTATACTTTATGGTATCACCTTATCACCTAAAGCATTCTGATTAGTTGCTACTAATTAGTTAGGTATATGTTGTTTTTTATCAGTGATAGTGATAGTGATTCATATTATTCATAGACTAAGTCAATACCTTGTTATTAAGTTTTGTATTTATTTTAATTTTACATTATATTAGTAATAATAGTAGTTTAAATCATTTAAAACTGAATTGTGACGATTTAAAGTCATATGATATATTATATTTATATTTATTTATTCATACCCAATACCCGAATTATAATAATATATTATAATATTAATATTATTATTATTATTATTTTAAAGTCACAATACTCGAAATAATCTGAAACGGTAAAGCGTTATATTATAGGAATAACTTATAAAACAAAGTCCATTACATTTTCGTTAAATGTAAAATGGAAAAACAATTCTATTGAAATCACATAACGCTTTAAAATTTACAAAAATGTAACGTCATTATACCTAGTAACGGGTTACTCTCATTACGTTGTTACCCAACACTGTTAATGTCATTAATAAAGTGATGTGTTTCAATAATAGTTATAATATCTGGTACTCGATATACAAATTTGGTCATTTAATCAATGCTCCCTGGATTTTTTAAATATTCTTGTTTATTATAAAAATCCTAAAAATATTCTAAGAATTTATGTCTTCTTATGCAAGATATTAAAATAAAACAAATACGTAACTTAGTATAATTTCAGATTATTATTAATTGTTGAGCGGCCGTGGCTAGTGCCAGTTTTACACATTTTTCATAATTTACTCTATACAATTTTAAAATTAAATTTTATATTTTAGGTGCGTCCTAAATATTATAAAACTCTTCCACAAATCTACTGGCTACTGCCCGATACCTATTTGAGGGGGGAGGGGGTAGTTGATACAGTGTAATATATCAAAAATAATATACAGAACAATTCTCAGGCCTTGTATAATCATCGGATTTTGTTATTTATTTATTAATATGAAAAAAGATAAATTCCTACAGGCCACGTTGAACTCCGATTTTTCATTTTATTTCATATAATAATACAATAATTTTATCATTTGTAAAATGAATCGTAAAATTGTATCATTTTTGAAGACATATTACCTATATAAAGCTTGAGATTAAAGTATTGCAAAAATGGAGCTCAATATATGTGGCTTGTAGAATATTTCCCTATATTAGTCAAAACAATATTATCAAATTTGATTAATTCTACATACCAGGATCATTATTCACGTGGAGTGTATTTTTGTGGACAAAATTACTTTGGCACCGGGTGCCTTAACAGTATGACATTGACATAAATATAAAACAAAACTGCAATGGGTATAACAAATAACCATTAGCAATAAGGAAAAAAGAATTTTAATAAAAATATAGAAAAAGTACCTATAATTTACTTCTTAATTTATGTAAGACAAACTATCAAAATATTTTAGCAATAAAATAAATATTATTTTCATAATACATGCGTTATATTATACAATATAAAATTTATTAATTTCACATAAAAATATAGCATATTTTATTTTGTTATTAATTATTATAAAATAATATGTGTTTTTCATGGGTGCGACTCGTTTGCGCACACTTACTTTTTTTACGGCACGTTTGCGCA
This sequence comes from Macrosiphum euphorbiae, assembly GCA_949089665.1. NCBI lineage: Eukaryota > Metazoa > Arthropoda > Insecta > Hemiptera > Aphididae > Macrosiphum > Macrosiphum euphorbiae. The sequence goes on from CARXXK010000003.1 coordinate 78,073,416, forward strand.
CAAAATCACAACTCGTTTGCGCACACATATTTTAGGTTTAAATGATAAAGGTACAACTCGTTTTCGCGCATTTACCTTTGAGCAGAACAGCACATTTCCCTTCTCACTTAAATATAGGCTTAGGACTATCTGTTTTTTACAGGCGTGATTAAAAATGTGCATGACGCGTGTGTTTGTTCTGAATAAATATATAATTATACTATTAGTATGAAGTAATAATAGTAGTCTATAAGTTGTAAAATTAAACTATTCATAAATTGTAATAGTAGTCTATTAATTATAAAATTATACTAATTTTGAATGTTGGTGTATGCGTATGGCATGGGTATGCGTGTTTATAATTTTTAAAATTTTATATTTTTTATTATTAACTAATCTTACTCCAGCACTCACGGAACATTTTTTATTTGTACACCTAAAATGTGTGTCACCAGATTTTAAAGTTCGAAATTCTCTAAATTTATAACTATCTATATTTATACACTTTTCACCTCGACGCGTTTCAAAAACATCACAAATTTCGATATCCATAGTCACTATAGTCAGTAGTTATAGTACCGCTTTCTAGCGAACGACTGTTTAAAAATATTATGTTTAATACACGTCGATTATTTTCAATGATGATAATGACTAATGATATATTGATTATTGATATGCTGGTAATTTGTACTGATAATTTGTACCGATAATCAATTACTTTAGGTGTAAGTCCAAATTTAAAAATATAAAATATATGTTACGCACTATTTATGTTGTGCGCAAACGAGTCATCGATATCTAGGTAAGCAATTTGGATTGTGCGCAAACGAGTTGCACCGGTTTTTCATATTACCTATAATATATAATATAATTATTATTGTTAGTAGATTGCTTTAAAGCCAATACTGACGTACTGTAGACCGGTGTCGGTGTAAATAGGTTAGTGAAATAAGAAACTATAATATAATTTTCTGTGTTATTATATTTACTATAGTTGTATTACTATTAGCATCTTGTATTAATTAAATTATTCAATATTTTATACCTGAAACGGTGAAAATCACACATCATTATTTCGGTGCAAGGTACACATTCAAAATATTTTATAATTTGTTGGTACGTTTTGTCACAAATTTACTATATGACCCTGAATTTGACCATTGCATTATTTTATAAAATGAGAAACCACCTAATCAATTCCTAGTGCCACCTATGAGCGTTTCACAAACCCTCAGCGTACCAAATGTATTACAGTAAAAAACGGGCGTCTTCGTTGATATTTGAAGTTTGTATTGCAGCTTGTAATTTAAGAACTTATAAAATGGTCATTGAGTCAGAATAGGTTTATTTAAAAATTAGAAAAGCAGAATTTTTTCAAATTCATCGACGATTGAATACGAAACGTGGGCGAGCATATTTTCGAATCACTCTGTACACTAATAACTATTTGATGCTGAGTTTTGAATTTCTAACATATTTTGTTTTTATGTGACACCGTGGATCATCATGTGTGATTATCATTACACATTTTCGTCGAGTTAGATGAATTTAACATGATAATAATATTATTGGGAAGTAAAAACGTCAGGTGCCAGAGAGTCGTTCAATTATTATAACTTAGACGATAAACAGGTATATGCGGACAGTATACTTGGAAATAATGCGACTGTTTCTCATATGAATTATTCATTATCCATTATAATATTGTATGGGACGTAGGTACTTAATGTTTACCGGATGATTATTTTATCGTCGAACACTCGTCGTTTCAAAAAGTATAATATCTACTAATTTCTTTTCACTTTATATCATAACGTAAAAATATACATATAATAAAAAATAATAAAATGAAAAAAAATTTAATAATTTTAGTAATAGTAGTAATAGTTTTACCTGGTTTTAACTTTATCGAACAGAAAGAATTTCCAAATAATGATATTTTTTTCTTTCTTTACCTTCGACGAGTCTATACATTCATGTTAAATTAGTCACAGGCAGTAATTCTAAGAAAATAATACACGAAAAACCGATATAATATATTTCATGTATATACGGCATTATACGCGTTCAGAGAGGGTCGAGTGCATTTAGGCGTACACAACAGTACAAGTTAAATTTATTTGCCGAGTTGGAAATGCCGTTATAAACTTCAAGGGTGGAGGGTGGGTGGATAGTGGGTACATCGTATACATTTTTGCTCCTCGAGAAAAATGAGTTCAACACACTACTGGACCACGAGCACATTAAAACACGACGACAACGATCGTAAGTCGTTATACAAAATAATCGATCGATATATAAGCGTAGGTAATATTTGAGCAACAACTGTAGCTTTATATATATAGTATCTATACAGCGAGCCGCTCGTCTGTACTTGATAAATGTGGAGCTCTAGTGTTTAAGATATTTCAAACACTTGTATGGCGTACGGAATTTTGGTGTTAAAAATATTTCTAGTATGCGGAGGTACCTACGTCTATTTAAATACCGTGTGTAAAGACGGTGCATGCGTAGCTACGGGTTCCCATAATATTTTTATTCGTGCGGAGCTACGGTGTGTCCTGGCGAAACCGTCGCGTCGTCCGTTTATGAAATATATCGGTTTGATCGCTCACGCGTTTCCGGCCGAGAATCTCGAGAATACGTGTATACCTATACAAAGTTTGGTTTCAATACCGTCGGCTTGTTGACACCTTATTATTTTGTGCCCTGCACTGACGTAGTTGTATAGATGTGACTTGTGAACACGACAGCCATATATATACAGGGTGTCCCGTGAGGATTTACTCATTAGCCGTAGAGGGGGACTCGCCGCCCGGACAAAAACCAGTTTATTGACGTTTTACTAATAAACTAAAAAAATTATTAAAAATCATGAGATTAATGAAAATAAAATGTTAAAAGCTCAAAATGTTCACAGAAATATACTCTATAGAATGGCTATCTTCAATTTTTTCAAAAATAAAAAAATAATTTTTTTAACTTTTTTACTAAAAAATTTAATTTAATTAAAAAATAAAATATTTGTAGTGCTTACCTCTGCGAGTCTTAATAAAAAAACATAATTACGATATCTCCATTTTTTCAGGAGATATCGCAATGAGTAAATCCTCACGGGACACCCTGTATATATAGTCACGTATATATAGTGAGGTTAGGGACGTGGTGTGTAATCGTTTCAATACCTTTTCATTTTCGTTTTTTTCTCACGACCGTGGCGCTGATTCTACTCTATATCTGATATATTTTCATTGTCTATACGACTAATATAGACTAATGTTTTGTTTCTGTAGACCAAGTCAAATCAGAAAAATACATTCTTAATACCAGGGCTCACTTTTGAAAAAAAAAAATTACACAATTTTTATGTTTATCGTCATTCAGAATTTAAACATTATCCAAGTTATGTGTTTATCGTTATTTAGAATTAAAACGTTAACAAGTTTTCCGTTTATCGTTATTTATAATAGTGTTAATACCTTTCAAATTTAAAAATAACAACTAAATGCGTGTAGGTAATGACCCGGATAAGGAATATAATATAATCAATTCTTAGATTGATTGTATGAAATAAAATGATCCTACGAAACCAATAGACCTTTTAAATACCTATATAGATTTTAAAATATTTCATTTTGCGTTATTTTCGTTCATGATATTCTATAAATTACGTTTTGCGTTATGTTTTGTATAATGATATATGACATATTTTGTTAATCATTATGTTTTGTTTTGCGGTATTTAATTTTTTTATTATTACTTTCCGTTATAATTATGTTTACTAATTTCAATCGTTTTTTTTTGTCAAATATAACGTTATAATCATAACGTTATTATAACATTTGCAAGTCCTGCTTTAAAGTGCTAACAAGACAAAAAAAAAAAAAAACTAAAAAGCTTTTAACACAAAACATAGAAAAGATTCTAATGAATTCAAATTAGTATTCAAAAGAACAATTCCATAGTTTAGAGCCACCTTAATATGATAGGGACGCCGACCAGTTAATTGTTATTTATTATATACATACCGAGTACTGATGAAATGAGTACTAATGACTACGTATTCCTGTTGTAGTTAACTGCAGTAAACACGTAGACGTATAGATATATACTGAATAGTGAATTTGTGTTTTTAATAATTGTTATTAAAAAATAAGAAATATTATATTTACGATTAAAACAAAAAATAAATTCCACATATATTATTAAAATGAATGGATTTGTACATACAACAAAGTACCTATGTAACTAACAATTAATACTCTGTGTCAAAAACTAATCAAGGTTGTAAAACATGTTTAGAACATGAATGTAAAACATATGTTTAAAAATTGTAAAATTCAAATGAATATTGTGTTTTTTTGTTTAAAACTTTTTTTTTCTGTTCAAAACTATGTTTTAAACAAAAAAAATTATTTGAGACCGTTTTTAACCATTTTACATACACTGTTTAGATGTAAACGGTCCAAAACTCAGACTACCTATTTTTTAAAGCAATAAATACAGTTTTTTTTGTTTTTTTTTTTTTTTTAAATGAAATAATACAACACATAAAAATATCATTACAAGAAAACATTATATACCTAACAGTTAAGTTACAAAATAATACTATATGCCTATTACTATATACTGTAAAATACTAAATATGACAAACAAATTGTAAATGTTGTGTCTTTTTTCAATATAATGTCACTTAGTAAAAGTCCTTAAATTAATATTATATTGTTAGAGTGGCTCTAAATTACAAATATTATAATGTATATTTGGATATTTTATATAGATACCTATTATATTGGTCACGTGTTTAATATTGTGACCTATCGTATGGTACATATTGATTATATTATAAATGCGTGGATTTAAGTAGATTTGGTTTGTCCATGCCCATAATAGCTACTATATTATAATATTTTGTTCATTTGGCTTAAATGTTGTGCATCGACGTGGGTGATCCGTGTGCAGCCGGGAAACTTTTTTACCCTCAACACATGCAGTTGTTTCCTGTGTTCGATTCTAGCAACAATGCATTTGATGGTCTTGGGTATCCTCCCCAGGGTTCTCAGTCCTATACGTCTTGTAAATTATGTCAAAGGCTGTGAGCTCGCATTGCTATGAAACCGGAGAAAACACACAAAAAAATATGGTATAATATAACCATAAATATAATAATAAAATATACATTAACAAAACGCACGGCCAAAAATATATTATTACGAAATAGACCGGTTTTTAGTCGCTGGTTGATATGTAAACACAATAAATATAATAATGATAATAACTAGTTGTGTGCATTTGCATATTATTATTGGTTGGTCAAAAACATAGCTTACTTATACCAAAATTTGTTTTATAATCTAATGATGCTAAATACGAAATTGTGTTTTGTATATTTTTGTATATTATAGTATTTTTGCATTTTTAGGGCATACTTTAGCATTTTGTATATTTTTGGAGTATATTTAAGATCTTAACAATTCGGGAATTACAAAATATTAATTTGTTTCACTCATATACCTTATTATGGGTATTTCAACTCTTTTATGAAAAGAGGTAATCTAAAGTATTTCCTGAGATGTATCCAGGTTAGAAGGTATCCTAGATGATTTGACAAGCAACGATTTCTTGCATTATAAATATCCTATTACATCCGTTGATGTAGACGTTCTTTTCCAAGCTAAAAAAATTTGTTAGTGGACAATTGACCCTCAATGCTGTTTGAAAACTTATCCAAATCATTAATTGTTCAATGCATTAAAATTAGTTAAAAATTTAAATGTTATCATTTGATTAATGTTTTTGTTCAACTTATTATTTATTAATTATTACTTTAATTTTAATTTTTAATTTTTTTATATTTTTTAATACCACACATTTCTGTAAATCATTATTCATTGGCAATAATTGTATTATAGTATAAATTGTATAATACATAAAAAAAAAAAATTATTTAATCATTTATACAGTTAGGTTTTTTTTTTTAGAGCATATTTTAAGGTCATATTTTGGTAATTTTTAGGGTATATAATTGTTGGCCTTAATAATAACAATATATTTTCTACGAAAGTATTTATGGGTGTTCAACTGTGACCGATTATAGGCAAATGTAAGTTCTTATACGTGACTTACAGGATAAAAAAAATACATAGGTCAGTTAACGTGTGGAAAAAATGGTGTATATGAGTACCTATACAGTTATAGTAGAAAAATGTGGTAAGAGCGGGAAGTGAGCTATTTTGTAAAATGTAAATTTGTACTAACTGGACAAAACTATTATTAACAATAAATTATTACTTAGCAGGATTGAGCATTTTCAATTTGTAATATTTCACACACCCATTGAAAATAAAAAGTATTGCAAAATCGCAGATAATGTTCTTACCTAAAAGTTTGGCAATTCACTCTAATATGAAAACCAACTGCACAATATTGAAACTAGTGAATGGAAATTTGCGATGTCGTGTGTTAGACGAAGTCAACAAATTCAAGAGTAGCGTCCTTAAAAATATTTTTACATTTAAGTGTAAATTATTATTTTCCGTTAAGTGTAGTTACGAAGACTACGACTATATACTTTACAGCTATAGAATTTATTTTTATAGAGGTATTATACGTAAAATCGTTTTTAGTGGTAAAATATTTCCCCCCTGTATTCTGCGATCAAAACATACCATTATTATTACAGTTCACGACCATACTTATAATATTGTCTGTCTATCTACCTGTTCATATAGGCGTCGATAATGTGAGGGGACTTGCTGGCGGTGCCGATCCCATAATAATCGTTTTCTAAGCTGTCAAAAATTAATAATTGTATCCCGACGATATTGTTCCTATAAAGCCCACACAATCTATAGACCGTCCCCGACAGAAGGGTCATTTCCAGTTATAATTCTATATAGGGGTGCAGTAGCAGGTAACCACATATTTCCCGATCCGACTTGCTGTAACCAGACTGTGGTGCAAACATTCATCAAGATTTAAAATTATGTTTATTAAATAACAATAGCTAACAGTACACTAAACATTGTTTTTCATTAGGTAATCATATTATAATATATTTATGTATTTGTATATAATATTGTCAACAATTGAGATAAATATAACATCTAATATAATACGACATTCTAAATAATCAGTTATAACTTAGGTATATCAAAGTTAAAAAATATTCAAATTATAAAACTAAATATTCTATGAATTTTTAAAGTGAGACAAGAAGTCACACAATAAAATAAGTAAGATTTAAATGAATAAGTATTAACTCTTATAAAATAAAAAAAAACCTCATGATTTGCTATGTATATAACAGGGGTGATAAAAGAGTTTTGAAATATATTATTATAGGTATATATTATGAATAAATTTTATATATTTATATTATATATATTGAACAATTTTGATACATTTAATAGTTGGATTTTTTGCGGGCAACGAAGTACACGAGGGTCAGCTAGTATTATTAAAACATTACACATACGAGTTTAAGTGCAATGCACTCCAAAAACTACTCAACATAGAAAAAATATTATAGAAGAACTAGATAGCCGACTATAATTTGTTATTGAAACCGCGTCCGAAATTGGTCCTCTTTATGTCCAAACGGCAATGTTTACAACTATGATAACCATGAAAAATATATATTCTATTTATTTATTTTAATTAATAATTTAAGTTGATAATAAAAAAAATGCATTTATGAGGTATTATTTAAATAATCTTTTTGACTAACGTTTTTAAAAAAGTTATTTTCCTATTGTTACCAAATAACGTATTTGATAATATTGTTTTTATTTTTTTATAATAGTAACTAAATAACTAATATAGCAATGCACGTAAAAGTTAAAAACTAAAATTTATTATAATTAATATTTAAATTATAATTTATACATAAACAAAAAATAAAAAATTTCAGATTTCAAATTAAAATGCTTTTAAATTTTAAAAGTACATTATTTTTAAAGATTAAAAAGTAAAGACTTAAGTGAAATTTTTTTTTTTGGTGTAAATATAATAATGTATAATACTATAATTTATTTTCGTTTTCGTTTTTCTTTTTTTTCCGTTTAATAACGTTTTTTTTAAAACATTTTCCATCCCTGATAATAACACAACGTATTTATGGCTCGACTGTAAAATAAAAACTGAGATACCTACGTGTTGTTGAAGTATCAGCGACGAAATATTTATATATTCAGAATGTATATGACTATTTTGCTTACCTAATCATAATACGAATGAAATAATGTGGCGTTTAAAAACAAAGTTCCTAATGTAGGTACTATTTCTGGGAAAACGAGTAAAAACTAAAAATCTTACTTTTTTACACCCTACACCGCCCTGCTATTATCTATAAGTATCCTATAGTCTAAACGATATCTACGATGTACCTAAACCAGTGGTGTACACACGGTGGGTGGCTGGGTGCCCTCCCCCCTTAGTATTTTTTTCACTATATATAATTACTTAAAAATATACATACCTATAATAAAATGAAAAAAAAATTAATAATCTTTTTTTCATTATAAATTTACATTAAATCATATTAAATATAAACTAATTGCAATGTAAAGTCACCATTGAGTTTCGAATAGTTTCATCGATTAAACATTTACGACGAGAAGACCGTCGCCACCGAAGTTATTAATATATATCGGATATTAGAAATTATATTCCATTATATAAACAACACATTTTATTGTAACCATTACTGATAATTGATTAGTGACTACAAACTAGTGAAATTATTATTAAATTTATTAAAACACAAATATGAGGTTCGCATTGTCTACCAGGGTGGCTGAGTTGCACTTGCTGCAGTAAGTTACACCTAAAAGTAGTTGAACAATCATATTTTTTTTAAAATTTGCGATTTTTTGCGTTCAACGATTACTCGGGTTCTGCTATAAATATATATTTACCATTACCTAATATCTCTAGAAACATTTAAATACGTTTTCATTAACAGTTTTTTATATTTACTTGACGATCACAGTAAACGATAAAATTTGAATAAAAAATTATGCATATCATCGTTTGAAGGCAAAATAAACAACCAATCACAGGTGAAGCTGTGATGGGTCGTCTAGTATATCAATATACTTTCCAATTATCAATCTATTTTATTTGGGCAGGTGTAATTCTGTCGTTTAGTAAAACTTAGTTTTATACTTATTAATCATCAAATATTATTATTGTCGTTATTATAACTTATTTTTTTTAAATTTTTTTTATAATTTTTGTAGTTATAATATATAATATATATATATATATATAATTTTGGTGCCCAGGCATGAGTGCTAACTCTTTAAGCGTCGGGCTCTTAATTATAAATATTATAATGTATATTTGAATATTCCATGTACTTATTATGTTGGCCACGGGTTGAATTATGACCTAATATCTAATATTTATAATACATATTGTGTATTGAATACCTATATTATAAATGCACTGATTTAAGTAGGTAGTTTTAGTGCGTCCATGCTTATATTATATTATAACATTTTGTCGGCTTAAATGTTGTGCCTCGACTAACAACGTGGGTGATCCGTGCGCAGCAGGAAATCCGTCCGATGCAGGTAAACTAAACTCTGTGGGTTTTCACGTCCTAAGAGGCCCATTAAATATTATGCCAATAAAGTCAAGGTTTTGGAATTCTATAATAAAAAATCGTAGGTGCAGAGAAGAAGGCGATAGACATGGTATTATATAAGTATATACGACAATTCGTTACAAACATAATATTATAATGCATTAGTGAATCGAAGGAAACCCACTGGTGACAATAATAATATATTATTACTATACATCTATGTTAAATTAGTCACAGGCAGTAATTCTAAGAAAATAATACACGAAAAACCAATATAATATATTTCATGTATATACGGCATTATACTCGTTTAGAGAGGGTCGAGTGCATTTAGGCGTACACAACAGTATACAAGAAGGTTATCTTGGGTACAGATCATCAAATGTAAAAGCGATAACAAAAGCATTCTTTATATTTATACGTTGTGGTACCTATATTCTTTTTAAATTCCTCAAGTAGAAGAAAAAATACACATTTGGAAATAACTATACATATAATATGATCATTTTATTTGTTTATTATCGATCATGCACTGCACCGGCCGGTGACATTTATCACTCGGCCGGCCATCGGATAATCGTCTGTTGTAGGTACCATGGAGCATTACTATTTTCAATAAAACTTTTTAAAAAAAGTAAATAATAATAACACCCGTGTTGCATCCGCCATACATACGTACGAATACGAATCGATTTAGGTAAGTTTTAAAAATCAGATGGACATTGGACACATTTAAGCATTTCCAGTTCAAACTATTATAATATATTATATAGGTAGTACTGTTATGAATTGGTATTATTAAACATAGGAAGTAAGTAAGGATGTAGCAGTTAGTAAACAAATTAGAAATGTAGTATTTATAAAACATTTAGAATTACGAAATGAAATGATTATTGTAAATTAGTGTAAACAGGTACAATCCCGAAACTGCGAGTAATTTTATATAGGAGGGATTGTCCTACATAAGTTTAGATATAAGGAACATTAATATTGTAAGACAATTAGTGGAGAATGGACAGTGCCATTGCCTGTATATGTTCAACTCAATAAACTCTATAACTGAAAAGACGTGTGTTTGTTACTTTATTTAATAAATCTATATTCAAACTCTACAAGTACGAGGCTACGGTCAACCGACTTGTGACAGTACCTACTGCAAAAGTCAATGTGGTATAATACTAGTATAATACTGAATTATACGAAATATGGATGTATCATTTTATAGGTGGTTCAGTCCTTGAACTATAGATATAATTTATCTAAAAATAGTTCGATAAATAATAAAATAAAAATAAATGATAGATGTACCTATATTTTACTCAACTGAACTACTTGAATCAAATTTCAATATATCATGACATAACAATAATATTGTGTTCATATTTATGTTTATAGTTATATTTATTGGTATTTTTTTGGGGTATTCTATTTTAATATATTTAGTATATTATTTTAACATTATTGTTATAAAGGCACGATTATTTTAGATTCTGAGTGAAACGATGAATGTATTGATTTTACAATGATGTGTGTTTTTTTTTCTGTCATCAAGTTTTAGGACAGTAAAAGTGCTTGAATTTTCTTCAACATTAGATTTTCTGATAGGAAAGTGAATCTAGTTGGTACTTTGTGGGGTCATAAGTGAAAATTTACCAGTTATTTTCAAAAACAAAATAAAAATTAATTAAAAACGGGAATTTTTACACTAAAATCTGTTTTCGAAAAAATCGATTTTGGTGCAAATCTTAAACAAATGACCGTAGGTACATGATATTTTGACTGAATGTTTATATTAGCATTTCCTAAACACCATATAATTTTAAAAATATTTTGACTCTTTTTAAGTTGTTTACGGACATTTTCAGTTTTCAATTTTTTTAGTTTTTTATTCTATAAATATAAATAAAGTTTTATCTGTTGGGCCAAAAAGTGTAAAAATGTAATACAAGGCTTATGATATATTGTTACAATATCAGTTGAAAAATATCAAAACTACATAGGAATATTTTTTTTTATAAGCATTTAAATATCAAATTTTGGCAAAATTTATCAAATTTAAAATTGAATAATTATTTTGTAGTTAAAAATGTATAAAATGTTCAACTTTTATATCTAAGGATTGAAAATTTAAAACAAGATTCGACGTAAGTATTTAATTCTGTTAACAAAAAATCTAAAAAATACATAAGCACAGTTTATTTTTATAGTCATTTTAAGTTCAAATTTGGATGAAATTACATAAAAAAGTGTGTGTTTTACTAGTATGCTCGCGGGAAGTGAAATTTCTTTTGAACGGTACACGTGAGTTAATATTAATCAATTTAGAGATGAGTGGAAGTTATCCGGAATTTTTTATTATTGATGCTTTTATTATTTTTTATTTTTATTCGACAGATCGATGGATAATTGTTTTGGTAGTATTGTTTTTATCCAGGTAAAAGTTTTGTGAGTGAATTAATCAATTAATAACAATTAATTAAATAAACTAGATGCTAACTGATATTGGGCTATCAGTATATATGCTATAGTAATCGATCATTAATTAATCATATTGATTAGAATGTGCCAAGATAGTTGAATCTGTTTTTTATTTTGCAACATTTATATAATATTTATTCGCAGCAAAAAAAAGTCACTTAACTAACACGGATCACGGCCACCACTTATACCTCGCAACGCTATTGTACCGCTTAATTTTTTTTATTTGATATTAATTAATAAATTCACTCACAAATCTTTTTTTCTAAATAAAAATAATCCTGCAAATCGATCTGGCTAACTTACTTTCATTTTTTGGATTAATTAATAATAACCTAACTGCGAACTAACAAACATTTTGAACGTCAGTACAATATTCTACAAATTTATTACAAACTATTCATTACACACACTATTATTATTTAAGTCGTTTCCGGCTAATCACATGCTAATGAATCAAACATCGTGACCAGCATGTGTATTTTTTAATGTACGAACAACAATCTTATACACGCTGCAGGTATACCTACATATCTAAATATTATTATAGTTAGGAACTGTATATCTACATTGGTGGTGTACAATCAGACCAATATACTGGTGTAGGTATAATAATATATAGTAAATCCCATTGGCACCACGAAGCTTTTCGAGTGCATATACATATACACGCTGCAACGCATTATATTGTATGCATATTCGTCGTCTCCGTCACGATAATATATGTGTATGGTATATATTTATAGTATATACGATTATAATACGCTTGTTGAACGGATGATTTCAAACGCGTGTCTTGTATTTAGAGTCCATTTATGGAATCGTAATTCTTACATAGTCCAAGATCGTGTTGTTTCTACAGAGAAACACAATAATGGGAATAATAATAATAATAATAATAATAATAATGATAATAATAACAGTAACACGGGTACCTATACCCATTTCAATATTATTATTATATTGGTAAATGGAAATTTATGACCGGGAATCGGCCATCGGGTGGTGTTTGATAATAATATAATGACAACTGTCTGGTACCAAAAGCATAAGAATTATAATAACTATAATATAAATAAATATATATATATACAGGGTATTATAATCTGGGCACTGAAGCAAAAAAATTTTTGGTGTACGATAATATTTTGAAAAACGGTAATTATTTACATACTTTCGATATCATTAGTTTAAGAGTCTGGCAACACTCGGTTTCGTTTTTTCCTCACTACCCTGCGTAAAGAAGTTTCACTTCAAAAAAAACCTAGAATAACTATTATGGTTATTTTGTTGTGATTGTATAATATTATTTGTGGGTACTTGATACTTCTAAAGTATAGGTACTACTATATATCTATGATAGTATCTTGGTTTATTGTTGACGTATGACGCATTATGAGTACCTAATGAACATTGTGATATGATTAATTTAGAATTTATTATATTTACCTATTTTAGGTAATTTTTTTTTAATACGATAGATAAGTATATAATACGACTTATACCTAGACTGAAATACCGTCTCCGCTCAGAATCGTTTTTGTTATACAATGATATTATATCATTGAATTCAAATTTAATACTATCCATTATACAGTGACCCACTTGTAACCTACTGTACAGCAGAGCACCTTTTTTTAAGCCTTAGATTCTCTCTCGGCAGCCATGAATCGAGAACCACGTCTTTTTTTGTCAAAAACTACTGTTTCTAAAAAAAAAACCCGTATAATATGATATCTCGGTTATTGTCTAATAAATGAAGAGTCAAAATAAATAAATATAATAAATCAACATAAACAAAAATATGGTGGAATTGAGCAACGGAGTCGATAAGACCCAGCGTCTTTTACGAGCGATGACTGATTAATATAAAACTATACTGAAAGACGATTATACTTTATTAAAAACGCCGAGTTTATTCGACGACTGCTCTCTACATAACATTATTATCATAACGTCGTTATTTTTACGACTTAAATTCTCGCCGGAATTTTGTAATCATCGGGACGACTGATAATATTATACGATCGCGCACATTGTGGCGCCGACGACGAGTAGACAGTTGTAGGCACATGCGTCGTTTCCCGGGTGACGCCGACGAGGGTCAAGGACGCATAATATTTCACTTTTCCCGGCCTCGAAAATAACGATCGGCGTCGTTGGTCGTCGACACTGGTCGGCACGCTGACGAAATAATATTATACCTAGGTCGTATTTATTAAACATAATATATTATAAGATGGTTTTGTAAAACAAACACTATAAGCAGTGTTTTTCGTTTAGGCGTGACAGCTGGTTCTGGCGTTCTGCGTTCGGGATTAAGTAATGGGTAGAGCGTACACGTGTAGTAGATACCCGACTGCATATATTATTAGATAATTACATATTATCATATATTATACTTGATAAAACGACGGTAGATAAACGAAGAAATTAAAAAAAAATAATAATATTAACTAGTATTATTTAGTTTAACTTATCCCATCTTAAATTCATGAACGCGTATTGTAATTTATTTTAGAAAAAATAATAATAATAATAACTAGTAAGTGTACGCCCCAATTAGGCGTGATAGCCATATAATTACCTAGGTATATTATACATACATAGTTGAGCGGCCATAAGCATAATAACGATGTATATTATTAAATATAAATTATAATTTAGAATCAAGACATTTGTTGTTATAGTTATAAGATTTAGCCTACACGAATATACTACTTAATATATTCAATATTGTGTTACATGTATAATAAAAAATAATACTGCTTAGTTAGAACTAAAGAAAATATTAATCACCATGATTTATTTTTATTTTTTATTTGTATCGGTCTTATTAAACTCCAGGAGCTAACTTTCTCTTTATTTTCAAAATGTATTTATTGATAATAATATGCAGTATGTGTATGTACATTGGAAGAATATTAATTGTTAAATTTATTTATCCTGCTCGGTCTTTTTGAGGAAGGAGATGAGGTAGCTTGATATGTCTGATCTTCTTGATTTATAATTTCTCGTATATAATATAATATATTATATTTTATACTGTGATAGTGAATATATATTATTTTTAGTTAGGTTTAAAATATAATTCTATTATTCTTAAAATCCAAGCATAAAAAAATCGACCAATTATTATTTTTTTATGAGATTTGCTTAATGACGCTTATATTTTGATAACCTAATAAATGGTTATCGGAATTTATCTGTTCTCAATAACCAATTTTTACATTCGATAAACGATTCCCGATAGTTACTTGACTTACTAAGTTCTTATTAGTTTTCAAATCGTTAAATTTGAATTATTTGAACATTACTTTCGAAGAGCTGAAGTTACAATTTCCATGGGCGTAACTAGGAATGAATAGTTACAGGAGCCAGAGTCCTACAAAACCAAAGTGTGATTAACAGGTGGGGGGCAAGGCCCCCCACATCCCCCTTATAAGATTCACTGAAATTTAGTTGTTACAAAAAGTCCACTAAAACCAAAATTTAATATAAACCATAATTTTTTTGGGTCATCTTCGTTCTCAACACTTCTTGATTATTTTAATTTGAATATACAATAAAATTCAACGTATTTACGTATACCGTATAAGTACTCAAAAATAAAAATAACGGCTGTGACATTCTGCATTACCTACCTACTTTGCATTCTGCATAGAGAGTGCCACAGACGCACAGTAAATAAAATTGAGAACTGAGAATTTTAAAATAAAATGATTATATAATAGTATTCAACCACTGTACGAATGTGCGATACAACCACGGACTAAGATATAATATAATCTTAGTCCGTGAATACAACTAATATTATAAGTAACTATAGAATAGGTATACCAATACGGGTAATGGGCACCTATTTAAAAGTAATAAAATAGTATATTAATATTATAAATATAATACGCAATAAGCAGATACGCTATATACACCTTAAACACATAAACACATTTCTTCCGCCAAAACTATGAAAAATTAATATAAATTCGTACATTTTACGTACCTATACTGTACACAATGTCAATTATATTACATTATATTTTATAATATAATAATTTATTATTTTACACATTTTATTTTTTATATTTTATTAAAAAAAAAACCGTATTGATGAAATTGCTCCCGTCATTCTACCGTTTTCAACGAATATTTCTTGGAAAAGCATAAAATATACCAAATATACCTACGACAAAGAAAACATCATAATATTTTTTTCCCCTTAGTGCTTTCTATATCTCTCGAACACACGTCACCACATACGTGTTTCCAAACAAACACGCATTCGATACTACTAAAAATGTTGAATATACGAAACACGTGTGCTCATGCTCACGCACGCGTAGGCACACTACGAACAACCTCTGCACGTAGACTCACTTTGTATTTGTATTAGAAGAAGACACAAAAGCCGCAGACGCTGCAGCAATAACCCATAGGCCACTCATCCGAAATGCGTCGTTGTTAAAATGTAACGATTGTTATATTATATTTATATAGACACCTCTACACCACACGTGAATCCCTCGAAAAGACCCATCAAACTGCGTGTTTCAGCAGCTGCGGTAATCGGTATAAAACCCCCCATAAAAAAAAAAAACCCCTAAACTACAATATATAACCACATCCAAATGGTCAAACAAATATTTTTCGAACGTTAATTAGTATTTATAATTACCACATTATTAATATTTAATTACAAATACGTACCTATATTATATTATTATATTATACTATATTATATCATTTGACAAAATTATATTTAGTGGCAATAGAATATTAATGATATAATATACATAATATTTTGTTTTAAATTACAATAATATATTACGTTTAATTCAACTTAACGACAAAAATATGCAAATTATAATATTGTAGTTTAAAATTTTAGAAAATTATTTAAAATATTATATATATTAATTGTTTGAATGATATAATAGAGTAATATAAAATGTTATTGTTGATTTTTCGAAAATCATTTATAGTATTATAATGTATATTAATTTTTTGAATGATATAATATCGTATGATAAACGATATACCTAATATACGTATTTGTAATTAAATATTAATAATGTGGTAATTAATATTATAGATATTAATAAAATTAACGTTTAAAAATATAATTGTTCAACCATTTGCATGTGGTTCTGAGTATAAGTGTAGTCTGGGGATTTTTTTCCTGGGGATTTTATTCCGCGATTCTTAGTAGACAGTAGTCTATAAAAAAGTTAGAAGAAGTTTGAAGAATCTATACAGGGTGATTCTTTTATCATTGAACACTCATTATTTCAAAAAGTATTAATGTTTAAGAAAATATTTTTTTACATAGTTTCAAGTTGTTAAAAAACAATATTTTTACTAAAAAATTATATTTTTGAATATTTTTTATCCTTTTAATTTTTTAAGTTTTTTACTTTTTTGAATGACAACATGTAATTTTAATTTGATATTCAAAAACAGAATATTTTTCTGAGTATTTCGATACATAAAAATTGAATTTAGGGCAATTAGTTTATGAGTTATAAGTATTTAAAGTTTAGATGAGCGGAGTAGAGTGGTACGGGGTTACCCCGCGAAATGTTTGTCCACTACTCCGCTCATCTAAACTTTAAATACTTATAACTCATAAACTAATTGCCCTAAATTCAATTTTTATGTATCGAAATACTCAGAAAAATATTCTGTTTTTGAATATCAAATTAAAATTACATGTTGTCATTCAAAAAAGTAAAAAACTTAAAAATTAAAAGGATAAAAATATTTAAAAATATAATTTTTTAATAAAAATATTGTTTTTTAACAACTTGAAACTATGTAAAAAAATATTTTCTTAAACATTAATACTTTTTGAAATAATGAGTGTTCAATGATAAAAGAATCACCCTGTATAATATCTAATCGACCGCCGTCTAAATGTGTTTTCGGTGTAATAATTGTGTATAGCAGTATAGGCGCGCGGGTGTATACATGCATTTTTTTATCTAGTTTTTCATCTCGTTGCGAATGATTACATATTAGAGTACATGACGTTATTTGAGATTATTGGAACCAAACTAAATAATATTATTATGTTTTCTTCTTTATAGTTGATGTTAACGTAGGTAGGTCTTATTTAGGAACGATATTTTTTATACAATATAATTTTTAAATATTTTCCTACGAAATTATGATAATGGAAAAAATTAATAATAATAATAAAACAATTAATAATATTATAATTCAATAAACAACCAGCGATCATTGATGGCGGGACGGTGTACGTTCGTCGTGCATTAGTGTAACTTGTGGATATGTGTTTGTGGGGGGGGGGGGCTTAAGCACATCATGATTTTCTGAAGATCACTCAAATATTTTGTGTAAAAGGTAAATGTACCTACATAATATTGTTAATTCAATGTTTATTATACAATTAAAAAAAAAAATATTGTGTACCTGTACTGTATTATGTTATTAACTAACACAACATAATGTATTTAATAGTGTTATTACTATGCAACTGTGCGAGGGTGACACGATATGTCCGTTCATTCATAGGTACCTTATTTTTCGATCGAAAAATGTCTGAACACAAATCCCACCCTCAACTTGAAAACATCGTGGTTAATATTATAATACTGATAAATTATAGGTACCTATACTATAATAATTGTTTATCACAACCTTGGGCCGAAAATCACACAAAGTCGCCCTAAAAAATGTTGTTGGTTTGCTTTAGATCAATATTATAGACAATATAATATACACAATGCTCTAAATTTATTAGTGTACCCGGCGGACAGAACGTCATCTCTAAACTGAATAATCTTTATCTTTATATATTATACTAGCTGATCCCGTGCACTTCGTTTCCCGTTAAATGTACCAACTCTATATGACTCAAACATTGTTCAATGCGTTATTTAATATTCGGTGTATGATGTTCTAGATTTATCTTAACTTTTCTGTTGCCCGGAATAAAAATTCTGAATTGCAGCAGTGCATTATCAGATATTTAATTTACCTGCGGTAGATCGCGGACCCCGTGCTGTTTGTACGTAAGTGTATGATTTAACTCAAAAAGTACCAAAGTTATACCAAGTTTGACGTTTTTACTTAATTCCACCTACCTATAAATCCTAACCTAACCTAACCGTACTAAAATCCGATGAATAAAAAAAACCAAATTTAACCATTTTTAAATTAGCGTATCTTCTTCCCTTAGGTCTAATCTACACACCGTTATTCATTTATATATAAGATATATTTACAAAAAATAATAATACAAATCAACAAACATGCCCGATTAACCAATAGTAACCAATATAATATAATACACAATAGAGTAAATAAAGACAACGGTATCGAGTTCATATCCCAGACATCAATAAATAATTTTTGCAGTTTTTTTCTAATTATTCGGTTAAATTTTTAAAAATTTTATTTCGTAAAAGCCTTCACCTGGCAATTACGAACATCTTAAAAAAAATTTGAGACAAATCGGACCAGCCGTTCTCAACTGATGCAATTTCGAATTTTTTGTCTCCATTTTTATATCTATAGATTACTAAAACATGAGGCGATTCCTTCGAACAGCTAAGCAAACCTATACCTGAAGTTCTACTGGACTCATGTCCGATTTGCTTGTTTTTTTTTTAAAACAAAAGCAGGTACCTACTTTGTATAGAAGAACAGAAAAGTTAACTAAAAATGAACGTCATGATGAAATAATTAATATTTTTCATTTATAATAATATTATGTTCCCAGGGCAAGAAAAAACGTTTATAAGTTTAAACAGTGTCCAAATACTGTCACCGTTTTATGTTACTTATACAGAATATTTAGATAAATTACATTCAAGTGGTTTACTACCCCAAAGTTTGGTACTAAAGCAAGGTACTATCGTAATACTCTTGGGAAATATAAAGAGTCCAGACTAATGAATTTTTATAATTATTGTTCAATCTTATTTGTTTTTTTTACTATACTGAGAAGGTCGTTTACATGTAGGTATTATTGTCTTGACACATGGACGGCAATCGCATGTGTTTACCCCAAATACCTAACCCTCCACAGCTAGGTTTCGACAAAATAGGCGCCAATGTTGTAGAGACGAGAAATATGCGCTTCCTCTGCGAATACTCCGCGTACGATTCACAAGGTCATCACAATTCGCAACTGCTGCCGCCGAGAGGTCAGCGCAAATTTTTTTATTTATTTAATTCACGATTATGACGTTTGCATAATCCAATAGTGCAATATAATTACTATAGGGAATAAGTAGGTATAAATTGGCCACCATGTTCTGTGTACTGCACTGTAGCAGTGTACCCGTATACATTTTATATTGCATAATTGCAAATATTTTCGCGATGTGACGGCAATCGATTTTAATTAGTCCGTTCGCAGATTTTACCATGCTCCGAAGTCCGTTACATCTTATTGATGCATTTTTCGCATTGTACGCGTTTACGACCCATGTCCTGGCACAAAGGGTAATCCAATATTTTTGAAAAGGGCGCGGCCGGGAGAATGGCAGCTGCAGATGACGAATTATGATTCGAGTCCGTCCCGGCGGCGCGGCATTATGGGTATACATATTATAATATACGATGTATTATATTATTGTTAACGATGGGAATGAGAAATCTTGACCTGACCGCGCACCAACCCTCTTGTCGTTAAAACCACCTTTCGAAGATTCGCCGAATTCCTCTCTCTGGAACATAATATATTACTATTTTATATAATTGTATACCACTGCCGCCAGAGTTTGCTTTGAATTATACCCATATAAAATAACACGTATTTCTACTATGACGCAGACAGCAATATTATTATAGTGGTGTTTCGAGAAACCGTCGTGGACACCTTGGACATAAAACATTTTTGTTAGTTTGGAATTTGTGTAGGCTTTCTTCGGCCTCTGAAAGGCGACCGATCGTTATATACATTATATAAATAAAACGTCCCGTGTGATTTTAAAATACTTAGAAAAAAAGATAAAAAAAATGTTGTGATATAAAAAGTTATTACTAGCATATTTTCCCCCAGACTGCTTTCGGTGTAGTAGGAAATTTTCCGCCTGATATATTTTTGATGCGGACATTTGCACCAAATTTTTTTTTAATGTTTACTATTTAATAATTTAATATTATTATTTAATATGAAATTAATTTATGCCTATTGTCTAATATTTTCAAATATTTTCATAAATATAATACATTTTTGATGCACTTATATTTTTGATCAACTAAACTACTTGAATCAATTTCAAAATTTTGTTTGACGCCGTCACTGCAGAGTGCAGAGTATCATCACACGAGCTGTTCTATTGAACTATTATCGGACTGAGCAAAGTCAAGTGAAAGTCAATAGGTTATGATTTAAGCGCGTGCACGAGAAATACAATTTATCGAAAAATGTCCATCGTTAAGATAAAATATTGTATAAAAATGATACGAAAATAACGTTAAAAATGAACAATAACGAATTTAATTTTAAATTTTCTTATGATAATGCACAACAGGCGTACAGCAAATTATTTGTGTATTACTAGTAATTGCAATTAACGTACTGTATCAGTCTTGATTATTAATATAGTATTTGATATTTATGTCAAATATTGAA
Organism: Macrosiphum euphorbiae; assembly: GCA_949089665.1. Taxonomy (NCBI): domain Eukaryota; kingdom Metazoa; phylum Arthropoda; class Insecta; order Hemiptera; family Aphididae; genus Macrosiphum; species Macrosiphum euphorbiae. The sequence goes on from CARXXK010000003.1 coordinate 78,095,072, forward strand.
ATTAATTTTTCAATTCTAAATTCTAATTGTAGAATATATTTTATTTGAATTATATTTTATAATATATTTTATTTTCTGTTAAGAACTAAACATATTACAAAAAGAAATAATGTAATTTAGTATACAGTTTTTTTTTACATTTTATATTTTATTGTGATAATTTAATAATTAGTATTTACTATTTATTACTGTTACAAAAACTGCAATCACTAGGCTTACATTTTAATTTATCATTCATAATTGTAATTTATTTTTAAAGTGAAAGTTGATTACGGAGGATATAACTTCGAAAAATCGTTGGACGAAATCGCCCAATGTGACTTCTTACCGTCACGAATCACGGCACTGTTGACACTATTCGTAAGTTTTCGGAGCTAGATGTATTCGGGTGTTCAAACACAGGAATAAAAAATTTAAACAAACATTTTGGTTTTAATATCTGTTATTATTCGGGTAAATATTGGTTAATACGGGTGATCAGTAGTCTAGAAACAACACAACTTTTGTATTCCGAATTTTGCAAAAAGCCGAAAAAATTGTACTTAATTATACAAAAATGAATTTTTTTATAGGTATTTAATATACATTTTTAACACTAATGAGCAATATTTGTTCTAGAATCTAGACCAAACTCGGTACAGTAGTTACATTTTTTTAAGAAACTACAAGAAATAAGACAATAGGAAATTAATTCGGTACCTATATATTTAATAATATATATCAACGGATATAACTAAAATGTTTAAAATATGCATGTTATAGGATAGGGGTGTTGAGCCGAAGAGAAATAAAATAAAATATAAATTATGATTTTGCGATGTCCGGAAAACTGGTAAATATAGCCACGAATTACGATATTCGTTACAACATTATAATAATACCGCTTTGGAAATTGGTTCATGGTTGGCAAATAATACTATATGTATTGGTATTATAATCATATTTATCATTACTTATTAGTTATTAGTGTATGGTATTTTGTTGACGAGATATAGTATAGAGACTATGTCTATATTTTATATTTTTTTATTTTATTCTAACAATGCAAACCTAATATTCTATACGTTGAATTACACTGAAAGAAGTTTCACTTAATCCTCGTGTACTCGTTACACGAACACTTTTATTTATTTCTATGTTCTTCATAATTAATAGCTATAGTTTGTTTTAGAAAAATACTTAATTTATTTATGTATAGCTTACAATATTATATTTTGACTATAATTTTACTACCGAACTCTCACTCCACACAGCTATTATTAGAGGTGACCTCTACAACTGTTCTTACTATTATCATTTTACACGCACGACGCACTGTGTGTCTGTGTTATAGTATATTACGTTGTTGTTACCTGGAAATAAAATATTATTATTACTATAATTTTTTTAATTCTCGTTATTTTCATAATTAACATAATGTATTAGAGCAGATTGATAACATTTCCCGATATGGCGATATGATTCACCGAAATACTACATAAAATATCTATTACAAAATAATTTCATTATATATAAAACGACAATAATATTATAATGGTGTGCGACGACTTTATGGCGACAACGCCCAAATTACAAGAAACATTGTGATAACGGATGATGTATGGTAAGTCTGCGTACTGTGTCTTCGTCAAAAACTAACGAAAGCGAATGTTGCTTAAAACTATACAGAAAGACGATTATACTTTATTGAAAACGCCGAGTTTATTCGACGACTGCTCTCTACATAACATTATTACCCTAACGACATTATTATTACGGCTTAAATTCTAGCCAGAAATTTGTAATCGTTGGGACGACTGATAATATTATAATATTATACGAGCGCGCACATTGTAGCGCCGACGATGAGTAGACAGTTGTAGGCACATCAACGTTTCCCGGGTGACGCCGACCATTGTCAAGCACGCATAATATTTCACTTTTCCCTACCTCGAAAATAACGATCGGCTTCATTGGTCGTCGACACCGGTCAGCACGCTGACGAAATAATATTATACGTAGGTCGTATGTATTATACATAATATATATGGCTTGTAGAATATTATGCTATATTAGTGAATACAATATAATCAAATTTGACCGATTCTACACAACAAGATCATTATTCCCGTGGAGTGTATTTTTGTGGATAAAATTATATTGGCACTGGGTGTTTTAACAGTATGACATTGACATAAATATAAAACAAAACTTCAATGGGTAAATATATAATATAATAATATTTTGTTTCCAAACTAGTAAACCAAATAATTTTCAAATAATTTATCATTTGTCGTCACATTCAGTATCTATTAAATAAAATAAATTAATTTTATTCGTTATAAAGTTTGTCATGATTTTTGTTTATTTAATCGTTTATATATTTTTTAATTTGTATAATATATTTACCTCACGTTTTTTTATGGGTATACCTACTGACTGTCATTTGATTATTTATTTTAGTAAACACTAAATTATATATTTAAAGTGATCTGAGTGGAGTGGGACAAGGGTGCAGGCCATCCCACAAAATGGTGGTCCATTACTTAGAATAATCATTCATTTTTTATCATAAAAAATATTAATAAAAAGGCGTTCATATTTAATTATGGTAAAATGTTTATTTGAATTCGTATTTTAAATGTTCTATGCATTACACACACATTTTAAACCTATAAGTAGTGTTCGGATTAGATAAGTATTTTTTTATCTAGATCAAGATAATGCAACTCAAATGTATCTAGATAGATATATAAGATAACTTAACAGTGAGTTAACTCATATTTATCTAGATTAATATAAATACTTTTTAATATAATAATATAATATATTAACACTGATCGATTTATAGTCATCGGATTATTAAACTTTATAACATGAGAACGTAATTTAATTATTCCAGTATTAATATTATTCACATTACCTTATGTATAATGTACCTAACTAGGTATAATTAACCTAACCAGGCGTACTCTTTTCATAAGACCGTAGGTATTTTTTTTTTTGATAGGTGTCCTGTAATGTTGTTAACTATAGTGTGATGTACATATAATCGTACTCTTATTTTTGAAAATATCATGGTTTAATACATGTTTATGATTTTTGTAATTTGGTAATTTATTTATATTTTATGGTATCACCTTATCACCTAAAGCATTCTGATTAGTTGCTACTAATTAGTAAGGTATCTGTTGTTTTTTATCAGTGATAGTGATAGTGATTCATATAATTCATAGAATAACTCAATAACTTGTTATTAAGTTTTGTATTTATTTTAATTTTACATTATATTAGTAATAATAATAGTTTAAATCATTTAAAACTGAATTGTGACGATTTAAAGTCATATGATATATTATATTTATATTTATTTATTCATACTCAATACCCGAATTATAATAATATATTATAATATTAATATTATTATTATTATTATTATTATTATTTTAAAGTCACAATACTCGAAATAATCTGAAACGTTAAAGTGTTATATTATAGGAATAACTTATAAAACAAAGTCCATTACATTTTCGTTAAATGTAAAATGGAAAAACAATTCTAATGAAATCACGTGACGCTTTAAAATTCACAAAAATGTAACGTCATTATACCTAGTAACGCGTTACTCTCATTACGTTGTTACCCAACACTGTTAATGTCATTAATAAAGTGATGTGTTTCAATAATAGTTATAATACCTGGTACTCGATATACAAATTTGGTCATTTAATCAATGCTCCCTGGATTTTTTAAATATTCTTGTTTATTATAAAAATCCTAAAAATATTCTAAGAATTTATGTCTTCTTATGCAAGATATTAAAATAAAACAAATACGTAACTTAGTATAATTTCAGATTATTATTAATTGTTGAGCGGCCGTGGCGAGTGCCAGTTTTACACATTTTTCATAATTTACTCTATACAATTTTAAAATTAAATTTTATATTTTAGGTGCCTCCTAAATATTATAAAACTCTTCCACAAATCTACTGGCTACTGCCCGATACCTATTTGAGGGGGGAGGGGGTAGTTGATACAGTGTAATATATCAAAAATAATATACAGAACAATTCTCAGGCCTTGTATAATCATCGGATTTTGTTATTTATTTATTAATATGAAAAAAGATAAATTCCTACAGGCCACGTTAAACTCCGATTTTTCATTTTATTTCAAATAATAATACAATAATTTTATCATTTGTAAAATAAATCGTAAAATTGTATCATTTTTGAAGACATATTACCTATATAAAGCTTGAGATTAAAGTATTGAAAAAATGGAGCTCAATATATGTGGCTTGTAGAATATTATCCTATATTAGTCAAAACAATATTATCAAATTTGATTAATTCTACATACCAGGATCATTATTCACGTGGAGTGTATTTTTGTGGAAAAAATTACTTTGGCACGGGGTGCCTTAACAGTATGACATTGACGTAAATATAAAACAAAACTGCAATGGGTATAACAAATAACCATTAGCAATACGGAACAAAGAATTTTAATAAAAATATAGAAAAAGTACCTATAATTTAAGTAAGACAAACTATCAAAATATTTTAGCAATAAAATAAATATTATTTTCATAATACATGCGTTATATTATACAATATAAAATTTATTAATTTCACATAAAAATATAGCATATTTTATTTTGTTATTAATTATTATAAAATAATATGTGTTTTTCATATTACCTATAATATATAATATAATTATTATTGTTAGTAGATTGCTTTAAAGCCAATACTGACGTACTGTAGACCGGTGTCGGTGTAAATAGGTTAGTGAAATAAGAAACTATAATATAATTTTCTGTGTTATTATATTTACTATAGTTGTATTACTATTAGCATCTTGTATTAATTAAATTATTCAATATTTTATACCTGAAACGGTGCAAATCACACATCATTATTTCGGTGCAAGGTACACATTCAAAATATTTTATAATTTGTTGGTACGTTTTGTCACAAATTTACTATATGACCCTGAATTTGACCATTGCATTATTTTATAAAATGAGAAACCACCTAATCAATTCCTAGTGCCACCTATGAGCCTTTCACAAACCCTCAGCGTACCAAATGTATTACAGTAAAAAACGGGCGTCTTCGTTGATATTTGAAGTTTGTATTGCAGCTTGTAATTTAAGAACTTATAAAATGGTCATTGAGTCAGAATAGGTTTATTTAAAAATTAGAAAAGCAGAATTTTTTCAAATTCATCGACGATTGAATACGAAACGTGGGCGAGCATATTTTCGAATCACTCTGTACACTAATAACTATTTGATGCTGAGTTTTGAATTTCTAACATATTTTTTTCATGAAGAATAATATGTCAGTATACTCGTATAATGTATTAAACTACTCGACAGTTATGGCCATCAGAAATACATTAAGCAGGTACATTTTATTTCGAAAAATATTGTTCTTAATCAGTATATTATGATGTAAAATCAGTAAACGCGCGTACACTTTTTTAAAAGCATGAGTACCGAAAGTATTTTCAAAAACATTGATTATATTTTACAAGGCGAGTGTCCTGTGTTAAACTAAACACTCGGTATATATGTATTCTTATACCCACCTGCTGCTTGCAATCTCCTCGAGATTTATGACACACTTGTAAACGTCGGTTAACAATAAGTCTACCTAATATAATACGACGACGTCACTGTAGTTGGTTACAGGACAGACGGCGCCGATCGCAACGCCCGTGTGCGAGTCTGGGGTTCCGAGAAATAGTAATAATAAAAAGATCCCCTGCACCGAGACTCACTTAGTACTCCGACCACCCGCGTGGTGAACATCGAAAGAGAGATGGAGAGACAGACCGACAGACAAGGCGACAGAGAGAGACTGTGTGTGTGGGTGTGTGTGAGATAGAGTGAGAGAGAGTGAGTGAGAGAGAGTTGTTGGAGTTGTTCAGATTATAAAATATAACATACTTAGTGTAGAGGGTACATAATATTATACCTATACCTACCCATCAAACCGAAACTTTTATTGCCCAAAATTCGGAGAAATAAAATAAGTATAATATTTTATTGTTGTGAAACATTTCGACCATTTTATTATACACACCGATAATGTGTGCGTGAAAAGCATTCCAATATATTAATATTATTATTATTATTATTTTAATTCCTCGTCTCCACAAACATGTGTGTCATATGTTTGGGTTTTTCGTGACTAAAGCCCACAGGCGCCCGTTAAAATATAAAATACCTATATTACTGTTATACCTATAGTACTGTTATAACACGAACAGTAAGGATAAAATATGATTATAACTATTTATTGTTCTATGATAATATTTAAGTTACACTTTTTGAGCTCGACGACCTAAAAGAAAAAGACAATATGGGTTTTTTTTGTTGATGATGATTGATGGTAAATTAACACCGGCAATATTTTATTTGAGACTTTTTTTGCTTAAACAACTGGTTAGAATGACAATAACAAAACCAATTTTAACGCAGCATGTATCAAACACTGTGTAACACGGTCTTAGATGATATTTTCTATGACCGTGCTGTGTAATAACCAGGGATGGACAACGTTTATATTTTATTCTTTTTCGTTTTTGTTTAACGTTTTTAAAAATGTTATTTTCCTATTGTTTCCTAATAACGTATTTGATAATAATGTTTTTATTTTTTTATAATAGTAACTCGCAATATAGCAATGCACTGAAAAGTTAAAATTAATTATTCTTTATATTTAAATTTTAAATCAAAATTATAATTTATATATAAATTTAAAATTTAAAATTTCAGATTCAAATTAATATGGTTCTAAATTTTAAAAGTGAATTATTGGTAAAGATTAAAAAGTAAAGACTTAAGTGAAATTTTTTTTTCGTGGTATTAATATAATAATGTATAATACTATAATTTATTTTCGTTTTCGTTTTATTCATTTGTTTCGTTTTTTTTTCCGTTTAATAACGTTTTTAAAATCATTTTCGCATGCGCAATACAACTTGCATTTTTTTAAATAGCAACAGGTGTTTTGAATACCAAATTCGGATAGACCGAATTTTTTAGTCGATTTGGTCCTTTTTACCATAGCTCTAAAATCAAAATTGACTAAATGGCAACCAGTCAAAGTTTCGATTAAAATTATTGAATTTTTCACCATCATACTAGAATTTTATGAATTATTATGAAATTTTATTTATTATTTTTGTATCCGTAGGTTTGCAGATATTATTAAATCATTTAAATTTAATTTTGAGGAATTAATTAACTTCACAACGAAAATCTATCCAAATAAATAATAGAAATGATTGAAATTGTAAAAAAATTGTGTTAATTAGTTTAATATTTTCTTACTTAGTAATTGAACTAACATTTACGTCTATTAACTAGACGTAACTAATTAACACAATTTCAATCATTTCTATTATTTATTAGGATAGATTTACGTTGTGAGGTTAATTAATTCCTCAAAATTAAATTTAAACGATTTAATAATATCTGCAAACCTACGGATACAAAAATAATAAATAATATTTCATAATAATTCATAAAATTCTAGTATGATTGGTGAAAAATTCAATAATTTTAATCGAAACTTTGACTGGTTGCCATTTAGTCAATTTTGATTTTAGAGCTATGGTAAAAAGAACCAAATCGACTTAAAAAAATTCGGTCTATCCGAATGTGTTATTAAAAACACCTGTTGCTATTTAAAAAAATTGAAGTTGTATTGCGCATGCGCACACGGAAAGATCTAATAATGTAAAAATCATTAAGAAATGTGTATTTATGTATTCCCTATCCCCTCCTGAAAACCGCATATTAATCCGATGTCACTGGACAGAATTATTTAGTGTTACCTTTAAAAGGAAACACACTGTATATATATAATTTTGGTGATCATCCAAGAGTGTTAACTCTAAGTGTCCGGCTCTTAATTACAAATATTATAATGTATATTTGAATATTTCATATACTTATTATGTTGGCCACGGGTTGAATTATGACCTAATATCTAATATTTATGGTACATATTGTATATTTAATATATTATAAATGCGAGGATTTAAGTACGTAGTTTTAGTGCGTCCATGCTTATATTATATTATAATATTTTGTCGGCTTAAATGTTGTGCCTTGACTAACAACGTGGGTGATCCATGCGCAGCAGGAAATCTTTCCGATGTAGGTAAAGTAAACTCGGTGGGTTCTCACGTCCTAAGCGGCCCATTAAATATTATGTAAATAAATTCAAGGTTTTGGAATTCTATAATAAACCGAAAAAAAATCGTAGTTGCAGAGAAGAAGGCGATAGACATGATATTGTATAAGTATATACGATAATTCGTTATAAACATAATAGTATAGTGCATTAGTGCATCGAAGGAACCCCACTGGTGACAATAATAATATATTAATACTAAAGTGCGACCGGTTTTAACGTCATCGAACCGAAAGAATTTCCAAATAATGATATTTTTTCCTTTTGTTACCTTCGAATGCGTCTATACATCTATGTTAAATTAGTCACAGGCAGTAATTCTAAGAAAATAATACACGAAAAACCAATATAATATATTTCATGTATATACAGCATTATACTCGTTTAGAGAGGGTCGAGTGCATTTAGGCGTACATAACAGTATACAAGAAGGTTATCGTGGGTACACATCATCAAATGTAAAAGCGATTACAAAAGCATTCTTCATATTCATACGTTGTGGTCGCTATATTCTTTTTAAATTCCTCAAGTAGAAGAAAAAATACACATTCGGAAATAACTATACATATAATATGATAATTTTATTTGTTTATTATCGATCATGCAGTGCACCGGGTGACATTTATCACTCGGCCTGCCATCGGATAATCGTCTGTTGTAGGTACCATGGAGCATTACTATTTTCAATAAAACTTTTAAAAAAAGTAAATAATAATAACACCCGTGTTTCATCCGCCATACATACGTACGAATACGAATCGATTTAGGTAAGTTTTAAAAATTAGATGGACATTGGACACATTTAAGCATTTCCAGTTCAAACTATTATAATATATTATATAGGTAGTACCTACTGCAAAAGTCAATGTGGTATAATACTAGTATAATACTGAATTATATGAAATATGGATATATCATTTTATAGGTGGTTCAGTCCTTGAACTATAGATATAATTTATCTAAAAATAGTTCGATAAATAATAAAATTAAAATAAATGATAGATGTAAATATATTTTTGATCAACTGAAATACTTCAATCAAATTTCAATATATCATGACATATACATAATATTTTGTTCATATTTATGTTTATATTTATATTTTTTTTTCCTTGGACTTTTTTCCACGATTCCATTATAATATATTGAGTATATTATTATAACATTATTATGATAAAGTCAGGATTATTTTTAAGCCTTAGATTCTCTCTCGGCAGCCATGAATCGACCACCAAGTCTTTTTTTGTCCAAAACTACTGTTTCTAATTCCAACGACACTTGTCAACAATTATCACAATTTTCATTCTGGAAAAATATTCGGATTGCCGTAGTATTTACAAGGGAACGATCGAGCGACATTTTTAATTTTTGTAATTTAAATTGCAATATTGTCAAAAATTCAAAAAAATTTAGAATTTCCAACTTAAATATTTAAGTAACCAAAAACAATTTCAAAAATCTGTATCGATCGATCTCTTGTACATGTTGTGGAAAATTAAAATGTTGTGGAATGCAAATTGAGATAATTGTTTCGACGTATTGTTGGAGTGAAAAATAAACATTTTTTCACGATCAGAATATTACATACTGACATGACCGTGCGAGTGCGCACGAGAACCCTATGTACCGTTACAATAATATTATTGACCTGCATGGACGCTACACACGCTGATAAACATCTACGACTAACCAATAACCATAAATCTCGGGTATTGACGACGAGATTAGAAATTACCTAAATTTTTCTCCTTAAATCAATGCTATAGCACAATATGCTATTAGGCCCTTTTTATTTAACATTATGTGACATGTGTTCCGAGAGATGGAAATGAAAAATGGTATAGTGCGTCGAGGCGTATATCGAATGCTCCGAAATTACCTTTTTAACTTTAAAAAATTTATCGAAAGACCATCGTGTATCTACTTCGGGGAACTTTTTTACATATTGATTTTGCCGGGCGCCGACTATCAATCCACTGAATATTTGTAAATTGTTTATTTTAATAATAACAAAATGTAAAAGGCTTATGTTTACAATTATGTTAGTAGTATGATTTGGGGGGTTCAGACCGCTGCACTCCACACCCTCCACACCCTCCACACACACACACATCCCACATCCCGCTGCACACACACACACACACACGATTATCGGCCACGTGCGTGAGGTATATTTTGGCCTTATCAATATCCACTCCTTATCAGTAACCACTTCATATCACTGATAACAGTTATCGGCCACGTGCGTGACGTATATGTTTGCCTTATCTTTACCTTTTTTTTTTTTTTTTTTGTTGAATCGCGGGGCTACACGCTTCATCCTGGATAGTCCTTCTCCCTGTATCCGCATCATTTATTTATAAATATTATTGTGCAAATTACAACATTTCGTTTATAATCTAAAGGCCTTAGCCTTTACATGGGTTAGAGGGCTCTATCCCTCCTAATTTCACCTTCGGTGCGCATATTATTTTCCTTAACTAAATTTAAATTATAACAGCAGCTCTTCCTCTTTGGACCCGCCTCTCCTCCTCTTCTTTTGTCGAGAGCACCATTCCTGTGTACTCCTTGACCGCCTTAAAATTCTCCGCATTCTGAAGCATTGCCGTCACGACCGTGTCTGGTTCCATTTCCGTTCCAATTTTTACCTCCAGCTCCCTTCTTTGCCTCCACCACCTGTCGCACTTGAAAAGAGTATGCTCGACGTCGTCGACCGGTGATCCGCAGTCCACGCATGCCGGGTCATCGCGCTTCTTAAATTTGTGGAGATAGTAGCCAAAACATCCATGCCCTGTGAGCATTTGAGTCAGGTGGAAATCCGTCTCCCCAAATCTAATGTCCGTCCATTTTCTGATGTCACTGATAAGCCTCTTGGTCCATAATCCCGTCTTGGTTTAAATCCACTGTGTCTGCCATTTCTGAAAGTCATGTCTCTCAAATTTCCCTCTTTGACAACTACACCTTCTTTCAGCGCTCTGAATTTGAATTGTTGCTCCTGCGCTTTTAAATTAGCAGGCACCATACCAGCAACGACTAAGATGGCGTTCGCCGATACCGTGCGATACGTCTTGGCTACCCTTAGCGCCATTCTTCTCTGCGGTCTAATGAGCGTTTTGACGTTGCTCTCAAACTCCAGACCATCAGCCCAGCCCGGGGCTGAGTAAAGTAATTGGCTCTGGACTGCCATCGCCACTACTTTCCGCTTCCACTGTCTGGCCCCTCCCACATTGGGAAGGATTTTCCGTAGAGATTCTGCAGTTGCTCCTGCCTTTTTAGCCGCCGTCTCAATGTGTAGTTTAAAGCCCAACTTCCGTGAAAGTTGGACTCCCAGATACCTCAGGTCTTCCTGCGGCTCCACGGCTACTCCTTTCAAGGAGAAGACGGGCTTTTCATAGGCTCTTTTTGTAGTCAACATCACCGCCTCAATCTTTTCGGCTGCAAGCGTTAGCCCTGTTTTATCCATCAATTCAGCTATTTTCGCCAGTGCGTTGTTGGTGACCTCTTCAAGTATGCTGGTTGTGCGTCCAGTCACAACCACCGCCACATCGTCCGCAAACGCTACTAGCGACGTGGATGACATGCCCTCGACGTTGCCGCCCGTGTCGATCCTGAGTAGCCCATCGTACATCAGGTTCCATAATAGCGGGCCGAGCACTGAACCCTGTGGAACGCCACATGTGTTGGGCCATGTCTTTCCTTCGTACCTAATTTCCCTGCTGCTGAGGTAGCTCTGCAGTGTGTCTACCAGGTATTGGGGAAACTGTTTTTCGCGTACGGCTGTTATTATGCTGCCCCATCTCGCCGAGTTGAAAGCGTTAGCCACATCTAAGGCCACCACGACGCACAGCTTCCTGTTGTACCATGGTCCTGTTCCGGCTTTGGTCACTGTGTCCATGACTCTTTGAATGGCGTCCACCGTGGAGCGCCCTTTCCTAAAACCGAACTGCCTGTCACTGAGATCATCGCTGTCGCTGAGATGTCTCTCCATGAGCCCCTTTATTATCCTTTCGAGCAGCTTGCCGACGGTGTTTAGCAGACAGATCGGTCTGTAGGAAGACGGGTTCTCCAGCGGTTTGTTGCCTTTCCGCAGCAGCACCAGGTTTGCCACCTTCCACGGAACGGGGAAGAGGCTGTTTTTGAGCAGACTGTTGACTGTGCTCCTCAAGATCTCCGGTTTTCTGCTTGCGACTTCCCTCACTATCACATCGGGTACCCCATCCGGACCTGGTGCTTTCCCCGAAGGAATCTTTCTGCATAGTTCCCGGATCTCCTGGCACGTCACTTCTGCAAATTTGTCATGGCTCTCTCCGGGTGGCCAAGTTATCTCTGGTTCCCTTTGGAATAAACCGTCAATGATTTTTTCTATCCTTCCGGGCAGCGAAAGTACTGGGATAGGCCTTCTCCCGACCAATTTCTTAGTGACCAATTTGTATGGAAGACCCCAGGGGTCTTTCTCCACTTGATCGCACAACTTGCTCCAGCAGGACTCCTTGCTGTTTTTGATGGCCTTTCTGAGTGCATTTTTTGCGTTTTTGAAGTCGCTGAGACACCGTTCTTGCACTTCGGCGGCTTTGCGGCGCATCCTCTTGCTTCTCCGCCTTGTCTTCTTGCAGTCATTCCTTAGATTTTCAATATCGCTATTCCACCAATGGACAGGCTTCTTGCCTCGCCTATACTGGCCTTTGGGCATGCAGCTGTCGCACGCCCCCGCAAGGTAGCTGTCCAGCGCAGTATAGGCAGTTACCGGATCTGTTCCCTCTTCTATGTTGCTAGTGTTTATGTACTGTATAAGTTTATCCTTATTGTATTTCCTCCAGGACCACCTTGGTTCCGTCGGATGTTCCTCTGTACGTCTCGTGTTCGTGAAATTATAAACGATGTAGTTGTGCAAGGACCCTGTGAAATCCTCGAGGACCTCCCAGTCTCGAACATTGAGGTGTTCGTTGCCTGAGACGAAGGTGATGTCTATGTGCGACCTTGAGATTCCTCCTTTGTATATTCGACAAAATGTAGGACTGTCGCCTTTGTTGCATGCCACCATGTCCATGCTTGCCATCATGTCTGCTAGTGCTTGGCCTTTGAGATCTTCTCTGTGGTCCCCCCAAACTGGGGATTTGGCATTGAAGTCGCCGGCAACTATAACTGCACCTTGGGAATTTCGAACGCTCCCCTCGAGCCTGTCTAAGAAGTCGACGAATAACGTATAGTCTGTGTTAGGTGACCAGTAGCACGAATAAATTGTGATTTCATCCAAGGCAACCCATCGGAATCCATCGTTGTCTCTGCGGCCAATTTCTCGCACTCGTATCGTGGGGTTAGCAATGAATACTGCCGCTCTGCTTGACGTGTCAGAAAACCAACCTTCTTCCTCTGTCCCGCAGCGAAAAGGTTCGCTGATGATCAGAACATCCGCACCATGCTCACTAGCTGTAGCTATTAGCAGATCTTGTGCGTTTCTCCCGCCATACACGTTTATCTGCATAATGTTAATCATTGCAGATCACTACCAGATGACGATGCCTCGCTTTCCCCGGTTCCTGTCCGGGCCTCCATCGACTCCTTCTCCAGTATAGACTTGAAAGCTGCAGCTTCGGCCGCCTCCGCTTTGCAGTCTTTAGCCAAGTGCCCTATTGTCCCACACCGCCTGCAATTTTTTCCGCGGTCTGTTCCCTGGCATGTCTTGGTGTCGTGCCCGTGAGCAAGGCACTTAAAACATCTTGCAATTCTTCTTTCTGCCTGTCGTACTCTGCAGCTGACGACGCTGATCTTTAGCCGGCCTTTCTCAACAACGTCGCGTGCTTGTCTCGTGGGCAGGAGTACCAATGCTGTCTGCGTGCCCCCATAGGAAGCTCTTAAGTTGACAATGTTAATGTTCTCCTTGGCAATTGGAGTCTCTCTTGCGATGCAAACAGCGATATCTTCTTTGTCGGTCCACGCATCAATGTCACGGATTTCGAGCATTGTTTTTTGACCTAGAAGCCTAACGCTGACATGTTGCCCCGCTGATTTGACCACCTCGGATCTTATGGCCTCTACAGCTGCTTCATCACCACGAACCTCCATAAGTATTCCGCCGTTCTTAGCTTTCTTCATGCTGGTTATTCCGTTGCAAATGGTCTTGCCATCCATGCCATCTTTGATGCATTTGGCCAATGCAGGGAAGTCGTTGCAGCTAGCAACATCTATCATAATTGTGGGTGGCCGCGTCCTGATTCGTTGTTGCCTAGCAGCCAGCGGTGGGCTGGTAGCCGTCCCTGGTGTTGGTATTGCGTCAACAGCATTCTTCTTGTTCTTGCGTCTGACCACATCCGTCCAACTGGCCTCCTGCCCCATCTCTGCCATTTTGCTCATCTTTACATCCTGCTCCACCAGCATCGTCTGTAGGTTCGTGATTCCTGCATGCTCCTCCGGCTTCTTGTCGGCTAGTTTCCTTACAGCTTTTCTAAGCTCCCCCACCTCCATTCTCAGCGAGCTGAATTCCTTGGCCAGGTTGTTAGCCAATGATGGGGCGCTGTCGCCGTCGCTGGTGGTTGCCTCGTGTGGCTTTTGTAGCGCCTTCATTCTGTGTTCTGCGATGGTTTCCGCGTTTTTGAATGCTGAAGCCGCGTCATAGTATGCCCTGGACACATTGTCCCTGCTACCTTTTAGGGCCGAGATCACCGACAAAATGTCATCGATCGCAATCTTGTTGGCTTCGCTGCGAATTTTATCAGCTACCTCCGCCAGGGCGTGCGCTTTCGCAAAAAGCAGCTTCAGCTCTCCGTTCTGTGTCGTTATACTTTTGCCCAGCTCCCTCACCAGCGGATACGCTGGTTCCCACCTTGTCGGGGCCTCACCGATCGTACCATCTGCCATGGGATCCATGACACGGACTCTGTTACCACTTCCCGTGTGTCGCCTAGTTGTTGCCTCGGCAATGAAACAGCGCAGGGACCAAATCTGACCTAATCTTTAGCTAACCTTTACCTTGACATATCGAACACTCAAGTTTTTACACACGTAGAAGGCATTTTGTATTGTTAAAAAAATAATTTAAAACTAAACCTTACTATCTTTAAGATGATAACATGCAGCTGTAATTATTGTTTTTATTTTAATGTAGTGAATAATTTTTTTTTTGTTTTAGAACTGTATTCAAGGCGGAAGGAATCAACACATCTGAAAGGGATATTAAAATAGAAAGAGATAATATTGAAGGATATCAATTTGTTTCTTCAGTCATTATGGTAGGAAATACTTCTGAATTAAATAGAAGCAAGAATTCGAACAAGAGATCAAACCCTAGCAAAAAATCTAGAAAAAATACATTTTATAAATGTGATACCTGTGAGAAGGAGTTTAATCAAAGATCACATTTAATAGCACACATAATGATACACACCGGTTCAAAACCATTTCAATGCAATATTTGTGATAAGGCGTTTCTTCTTCAAACAAATTTAAACAGAGACAAAATGATACACACCGGAGAAAGGCCATATAAGTGTGATACCTGTGAGAAGGAGTTTAATCAAAAATCACATTTATTCACACACAGTAGAATACACACCGGTGAATGGCCATATAAGTGTGATACCTGTGAGAAGGAGTTTAATCAAAGATCACATTTAATAGCACACAAAATGATACACACCGGTTCAAAACCATTTCAATGCAATATTTGTGATAAGGCGTTTCTTCTTCAAACAAATTTAAACAGAGACAAAATGATACACACCGGAGAAAGGCCATATAAGTGTGATACCTGTGAGAAGCAGTTTAATCAAAAATCACATTTATTAACACACAGTAGAATACACACCGGTGAATGGCCATATAAGTGTGATACCTGTGAGAAGGAGTTTAATCAAAGATCACATTTAATAGCGTGTGTTCAATCATGTGTGCTTTACCTGTACGCTAGCACCTACGTACCATGCGCGTCCGTGTAAAGGCCAAAACTCAGCGTTTTCGCGAGTGTTCAAACCGGCGCGTGGCGTGCATGTATTTCACACAGTTTTAAAGGGAAGTATCTTACCAAACCATGTGATATTCTTTTAGTCCTAGTTGTGTCGTTGTGTCGTTGTATCGTTGAGTTTTGATTTCGGTGTTCTTTAGTGAAGTATTTTCAAATAAAAAATTATTTAAAATATATGTTAATCAATATAATATATTATATAAAAATAAATACCCGTTTTTTAAAATTTTTTTTTATACATTCGCTTATTTTAATAAAATTGTACATAATCACCATGTTAAAAGTAAAGCAAAAAAAAAATGGCCATTGCGTCTATGGGTGTAGTTTCATATTTAAATTCATTGAATAAAAAAAAAACGTTCCAAGTGGGTTAAGACTTGGAAACTTTACCTAAAAAAATCTAGTGATATTGTTTTATTACGTGAGCTCCGCCAAAATGATCCGGACGATTTTAAAAACTACCTAAGAATGGACGGTGAAGATTTTGATTACCTGTTGAAGATAGTGGGCCTTATGATGAAAAAGCAAGACACAATTATGCATGAGTCTATTAGTCCAGAAGAACGTTTGGTAGCAATACTGCGATTTTTGGCAACGGGGAGATCTTACAAAGATCTGAAGTTGAGTATGAGAATATCTGCTCCTAGTCTATCACACATTATTCCGAAGACATGTCTAACAATTTACGAAAGTCTAAGAGCAGAATATATGAAGTTAAAACAAAATATATTTTAATAACAATTTAAAATAAAAAACTTGTTCAACTCAACTTAGTTGTATTTAAAAAAAATTGCAATGCCTTTTCACAAGATATCATTATACAATTGTTGAAATATACAATTAATATTAGTATTCAAACCATGTAAACACACGTGCGTGTACAATGTCGTTTTCTAATAGATACTTATGCAGTTACGATATAGCTGTGTAACACCTTTACTATCGCTTTCTATATTATATACGGATACGGGATGGCCTCGATTGTTCATATAAATAGGGCCTTTGATGTATGTAATAATCACTTGCACAGACGCTATCATACCGAGTGTACGCGGTGTGTGTGTATAGTCACAGTTTAATTGTCCAGTTGTACGTTATTATATATTATACTTATACATAATCATATTGTCGTGTTATTACTTATTATATTAATGCTAACATCATTAGTCCGTCAAGCTTCACTTTCAACAGGTTATGGACCCAGTCAATAACCAAGACATACAGTCTAGTGGATTCGTGATCGAAGTATTTTTATATTTGTATTAACGCAGAAAACTACAACCAGTCGGAGATATACTGGATTTCGGAAAACGGCGGAACAGTGTACATAGGTAAAGTTTTGTTATAAATTGTTATACAGGTCAAGTATACGGGAAATCATCGGTCATGGAAGACACGGTGAAGATAACAAAATTATGTGCGGAAAACTGGTCGTTATGGAAGTTCCAGATGAAGGTCATTCTAAATGCCTTGGAAGTAGGTGAGATAGTTTCAGGTGAATGGACGAAACCAAGTCTGCCTATAAAAAAGTCGGCAAGAGAGACCGACGAGGATGCCAAAGCACGTTGGCAAAGGCAGACAAACGCTTGGCAAAAAGCGGACGGTAAATGTCAGAAAATAATAGTTACCTCAGTGGACGATGGTCCATTACAATATTTGATTAACTGTGAGACTGCATTTTAAATGTGGGAGAAACTGCTGAGTATTCACGAGCAGAAGTCTGAGGCAAGTATACATTTGCTTCAACAACAATTTTTCAGTTATTCAAAGGAGTCGACAGATGACATGTCGACGCATATTTCTAAATTGGTCAATTTAGGAAGGAAACTGAGAGTAGCGGGTGAACCAGTTACGGATAACATGGTTATGACAAAAATACTAATGACATTACCAAAAGAATATAATCATTTTTACAGTGCTTGGGATTCAGTCTCAACGGGAAGTAAAAATATAAATAATTTAACTAGTCGGTTGTTGATTGAAGAATCACGGGTTATCCAGATCAAAGGTGAAGTTGGTGAACAAGAGAAATCGAGTGCATTTCCAGCCAAATTTCAAAATAGATCCGATGGAAAAAACGGCAGTTATGGTAAAGGTAAAAAACAATTTACTAATAAAAGTAATGTTAAATGTTATTACTGTGGTAAAATTGGTCATTATAAAAGAAACTGTAAGAATTTTCTAAGTAGTATGAAAGGTGGGAAAACCGGTACTACAGGTACAAATTTAAATGCATTTGTAAGCGAGTCAAGGATAAATGAAACTACAACAGATACGTGGGTTTTAGACTCAGGCGCGTCGGATCATATGAGCGCGAACCTAGAATGGTTTACAAGTTATGAACCATTGAAATATACACAACAGGTAACAATAGGTGACGGAACAAATCTATATGCAACAGGAAAAGGTAATATTAATATATTATCATACGTGAACGGTAATTGGAATAAAAATTACTTGGCGAATGTATTGCACGTGCCGGGATTAAAATTTAATTTATTCTCGTGCGGGTCAGCGTTAGACAAAGGTTTAGAACTAACGTCAGACAATAAAACGTGTGTATTCAAAAGAAACGGGATTCCTGTATGCATAGGCACAAGATGCGGTAGGTTGTTTGAATTACAGATCAAAGTTGAAGCACCATCGAAAGCTGAATGTTTTGCGAACATTGCAGTAGAAAAACGATTAGAAGTATGGCATAAGCGTTTAGCTCACCAGAATATTCAATACGTGAGGAATTGTTTGGCAAAACATAATATTGATTATTCAGCCAAGGACGATCAATTTGTATGCAGCGACTGCATAATCGGGAAACAACACCGTCAATCGTTCAGTAAAAGTGAGACCGAATATTTTAACGTCGGCGATTTAATACATGCAGATTTATGTGGACCGATGTAGAGGGACTCTATCGGTATGTCAAAATATTTTTTACTATTTAGAGATGACTACTCACATTACAGAACGGTATATTTTATTAAGAATAAATATGAGGTAAAAAATATTATGGAAACATTTATAAAAAGTGTTAAAACAGAAACAGGATCTAAAGTCAAAATATTAAGGACAGATAATGGGTTAGAATTTGTAAACAAGGATATTACAGGTATTCTACAGAAATATGGCATACGACACCAAACTACGGTAGCATATACGCCGAAACAGAACGGGAAAGTCGAGCGTGATAACAGAACAATCGTAGAAGCTGCCAGGACAATGATATGTGCGTAAAATCTTGACGTGTCATTATGGGCAGAAGCTGTGAACACAGCGGTTTATACACTTAATCTAACTGGAACGAGTTCACAGATTGGTAAGCCACCTTACGAGTTATATTATAAAGTCGTGCCAGATATTAAACATTTACGAGTTTTTGGTACTGCGGTATATACACACATACCAAAGCAAAAACGTCAGAAATGGGATCCAAAAAGTGAAAAAGGAATATTTGTTGGATATTCGAACAGCACGAAAGGTTATCGTGTATGGTATTCGAAAACAAATAAAATATCCGTGTGCAGAGACATTATATTCGGAGACGAATGTAATAATTATGAAAATGTAATTGCAGACACATTAGAGTTTACAGACACTCAAATTAATTCAACGGGCGTGCGTGAGAAGGACGAAAACATAGTCGATGATAGAAATGTTATGGTTCTACGTGACAGGAATACACTTAAGAAGCCGGACAGGTATAATGTTCAGACTTTTATTGCTAACTGTGTCAGTCCATTGAATTATGATGAGGCAATTACTGGGTCAAACAAAAATGAATGGAATAATGCTACTAACGACGAAATTAATTCATTACACGAAAATCAGACTTGGACTCTAGTCGATTTGCCACAGGATAAAGTTGCATTACGAAATGCATGGGTGTTCAAAACCAAATATAAAATTGACGGTAGTATAGTATTTCGCCAGTGGTCAGATACGAATCAATAAGGGCGATATTCGCAGTAGCAGCTGTGGAAAAATTAATACTACGACAATTCGACATCAAGACAGCATTTCTGTACGGGGAAGTACAGGAAGAAATATACATGGTACAACCACCAGGTTACGAAGATGGCTCAAATCAAGTATGTAAGCTTCAGCGAAGTTTGTATGGCTTAAAACAAAGTCCAAGATGTTGGAATATACGCTTTAAGAACTTTTTGAATGCATTTGGTTTACAATGTACCGAAGCGGATGCATGTGTATTCAAAGCTGATAACAGCCAAATTATTCTTGCAATATTTGTTGACGATGGTTTAATCGCGGCAGATAATGAAGAGATAATAGAGAAACTTTTAACGAACTTGGAGAAAGAGTTTGAGGTTAAAAAGGGAA
This sequence comes from Macrosiphum euphorbiae, assembly GCA_949089665.1. Taxonomy (NCBI): domain Eukaryota; kingdom Metazoa; phylum Arthropoda; class Insecta; order Hemiptera; family Aphididae; genus Macrosiphum; species Macrosiphum euphorbiae. The sequence goes on from CARXXK010000003.1 coordinate 78,115,561, forward strand.
ACTTAGAATATTTTCTAGGTATGCAGGTAAACTTAATGAAAAATGGTTCATTATTTGTGCATCAGACAAATTATGCATGTAGCATAATTAATAAATTAAATATGCTGGACGCCAAGGAACTTTCAATTCCGATAGAAAAATCACATACTATTGAGCAAAAGGAAGAATCGGAGATATTAAGTGAAGAAATACCTTATAGACAGGCAGTAGGTAGCTTACTGTTTTTATCGCAGGTAACGAGACCAGATATAGCATATGCAGTAAACTTTGCTAGTCGTTACTTAGCAAAACCAACTAAAGCTCATTGGAACTTGGTAAAACGGATTATACGATATGTCAAACGAACATTTAATTATGGCTTGTATTTTAATCATAATATACAATTGTCATTAGAAATATTTAGCGATTCAGATTACGCAGGTGACGTTCAGACACGACGTTCAACGTCAGGATTTCTATTCAGATACGGGTCGAGCATAATTTCATTGACATCGCAGAGACAACATTGTGTGTCATTGTCATCGACCGAGGCTGAATATATTTCGGCCAGTGAAGCTGTAAAAGGGATCATGTGGATTACGCGGTTGATAATAAGCTTATCAAAAACAGGTGATAAACAACCGGTATTATTCATTGATAATCAGAGTGCTATACGTTTAGTTAAGAATCCGGAGTTTCATAAGAGGACAAAACACATAGACGTACGATATCATTTCTACGGGAGAAATACGAAGAAGGACAATTCCAACTACAGTACCTTGGAACAGAGGACCTGATTGCGGACATTCTAACCAAGCCATTGGTTAAGGAACGATTCGAGAAGTTGCGGTCAGCCATAGGAGTGACTACAATTAAAGAAATTATTAATTGAGGGAGGGTGTTGAAATATACAATTAATATTAGTATTCAAACCATGTAAACACACGTGCGTGTACAATGTCGTTTTCTAATAGATACTTATGCAGTTACGATATAGCTGTGTAACACCTTTACTATCGCTTTCTATATTATATACGGATACGGGATGGCCTCGATTGTTCATATAAATAGGGCCTTTGATGTATGTAATATTCACTTGCACAGACGCTGTCATACCGAGTGTACGCGGTGTGTGTGTATAGTCACAGTTTAATTGTCCAGTTGTACGTTATTATATATTATACCTATACATAATCATATTGTCGTGTTATTACTTATTATATTAATGCTAACATCATTAGTCCGTCAAGCTTCACTTTCAACATGCATGGTATAATTTGGTTCAGAATTATGAATTAATGATTTTTACTTCAACTACATTTAATGTAATTATTTATAAATAAAAATGCTAAAATTTTATTTAACTATTATACTATTTCAATAATTAATCAACTATTATTGTGTACCTATACTTGTATAATAGCTATTTGTTCTCTTCTAACACATTTGTTTCGAAATGTATTAAAGAAAAAAAAGAAGATATAACATATTAATCGTTGACATTATTGCATAGGTATGGCAATAGTGAATACTTATTATACAACATTCAACTGATACATGGAGTAGTTTACTTTGATTATAATATATTCTTCAATCCATGTATATGTGTGGGCCCCTGGCGTGGTTGAAACAACTCGCAAGCTCATAATATATTTGTAATAATTGAATGAACATTGAATAGTGAATTACAACCAATAAGCTCAAACATATTTATTTTGATGTATATTCTAGCTTGTTTGCATGTGGTAAAAACATTTCGACTGTCTGAAAATAATAGGTATATTGATAATTCATATGCCTACATACAATAGAGTTGTACAAAACCCTGTGCATTAACAGTCAAAGAAATGGTTATCAAATGTGTGGTAAGAAGTATTTAACAAGTAGTTGTTATATAAGTATACACAATTAGTATTATAATCTTAATTATGAATTTAAGAATAAATTACCAATAAAATAAGAGCTGTGTTGCTGAAGTCATTATTTTAACTGATGAGGTATAATGTAAATGTGTAAATAAAAATAAAAATAGAATATAAAATGACTCGAAAATGAGTTGATAAAAAAAAAAAAGACAGAATGACTGCTAGACAAATAGTTTTATGTGTTACAATGTTAAGTAATATAAAATCATTATCAGTATATTAAATTGTTTCTTTTTTAAATATTATACTATACATGAATTATTTAAAATATGTTGTGTTAAGAAAAAACGTATTTTTGAAGAATTTCAATTAAATATATAATTTTATAAAAATCCAACGAGCGTAAAATATTGTTTTTGTTTCATAAAAAAAAAAAAATAAGATCGGCTTATTAAGTTTGTTTAATTTTCTCAAAATGCATTACTATCAACAACAACAATGGAATTTTCAATGTATTTTTGCTAAGGTATAACATCCTATAGTGAAATATTTCATACTTCAAACACCATCTAAAATGTGTAACGTGCTAACCACTTCAACTCAGTTTTGATGTATTTTGAATAAAATAACAAGTTGATGGTATAATGATAGTTTATTTGTATTTATTTAATACGTAAAATAGTCTAAGTCCAAATAATTAATTTATAATAATGTGGTAAACGAGATGTGACTTAGTATCGACTTGGTGGCTGGAATAGGTCCCTCCTATGGCATTTTTAGTATAAAAATAGTACACGCACCGCATCTGCCTGAGGTCATTTCTGACGTATTTTATGAAAAATGATGTTAATTACGGATTATATGTTTCCAAAGTTATCTATTTGTGCTGTTTACGGATTTTTCGTCTTTCCTAGAATATGGAAATTGCGCGCGTATACCTATCACGTGTTCGCGCTGTACCATTAATTAGTTCTTATCGATGTGGCCGCTCGGATGCTGATATTATTACAATTACCGGGGTTACGTGCTTCCTGCAACATTTATTTATTTTGAGTATAATAAATATATTATAATCGTATTTTACCTAATACAATATAAAATAATATATTATTACTATTATTAATATATACGTAGTCACAGCTCGTTACAAATGTAATATTACATTTTGATGTATATTTAATACATACCCTTTTTGAAATAATTATTGATATTTAAACTTGAGTACCATATACTCGGCTTGATGATTTTTCATGTTCCTTCAAATGCCTCTTAAGTCTTACACCTCTTGAAAATACGGTGTCGCAATACTTACATGTATAGTATACTCCAAATTTTTTTTTATATTGTCTTGAATGATCATTAAGATTTCCATATTTCTTGATATACGGCTTTTCGTTAGAATGTGTGGCTATATGGGATTTAAATTTTTTTTCCGGGAAAAAGGTCTATCACAAATAGCACATATATATATGCGTGTGTGTTATTGTATCCACAGTTAAATTGAATGCTGTAGATATTTTACCACGGTTATTAGTCAATTGATTTTTCGTTAAGCAGTTGGATGTCAAGTCCAAATTTGCAGGAGTAAAAAATTCTGAAAAGTTGCTTTCAGTTGAAAGTTGATGTTCCTTGATATTCATAATGGTCAATGAAATCTATTTCTACTTTAATTTTGGTGTCAATTGTGATTCTTTCTTCTTCAGTTTTAGTTCTAAAAAAAAAAAATATTTATTTTAAATATGTTAACCTTTATCAAATAACGGAAAATATATATAACTACATATTAAGTAGATTTTAAAATTAAATTGTTAACAAAATGTGTATTTACGTAATAAAAAACGGAGGACCACCTTTAGTTGGTAGAACTGATTTAAAAACAATAAACTATTCTCCAATTTATAACACTGTAAATGTAGACGAAAATGTAGAGAACATCTTAAAAAATTTCAAGCATTTATTCAAACATGTAATTTGCACCTTTAATAAATACTAAATATCGCTAAACATTAAAAAGGGGGAAATACTCAAGTTTTTCAAGCCAAGGTCAATTCTTTTAGCACTAAAATCTAAGGTAAAAGCGGAAATTGATCGTTTAATATATAATACCACATTAACTCCCGTGAACCTAACCTAACCTAACCCGTATAAATGGTGCATATCTTAAGCATTTATCTACAATTTCTAAGACAATTTCTGTCCTTTCCCTTCCTTCAGTTTTACAGGCAGCTGACTAATTTTAAATAAATTTAAAAAAAAACGATTGAATAAATAACATTAACTATTATTGTTATAATATATTCATAAAATAAAATGATTTACACGTTTTATATTTTTCTTAAAATATGTAAATTGATATACGGAACATAAAAATTGAATATGATATTAATCCGAATTCTCTAACCAAAAACATCATTCGAACTTTAGTCAAAATAATTTGTGTCTACTCGTCTTTGAAGTTAAAAATTATATATCGTTATGTAAGTACATGCCTATATAATATGTTTATTTTCGACTTAATTTATTATATCATGTCGTGTGACTAATAAGATCCAAGGGACTCAAGGGAGTAACAAAGTATAAATAAAAATAGGTTAAGTCACCCTGCTGTAAAGTAGGTGTCGAGTGGAAAAAAAAACAAAATACACCTAGTTAATAATATTTTTAGAAATAATATTTATTATAGGTTAAAATAAAATATAAACATTATTGAGAAAATTAAATTAAATTAAATTTTACGTACAAGTTGTGGCTGAGATAATGAGAATGAAAATGAAACATTTTAAATATAATAATATTATGTATATAATATACAAAACCCTGTGGAAGGCACATTTAATTTTTTTGGAGTTTAGGGGAGGCATTGTTTATAAGTACAAATAAGTATTTTTCACTATGACTCACTGTAAATCTAAAATAATAGCTACATTATTATTTTATTATTTGGGTTGACTTTAGTAAAGTAAATAATAATAATTATTAATTGTACTATATGAGGTTTTGAAAAACTGTATTATTTTCATACGATGTGTTTATATTTTATGTAATTAAACCATATACATTCATACATATATTTAAAAAAATTTAAGTAAGTTATCCTTTTTTGTTGGAATTATAAACAAAACACCCTATATAATGTAGTGTATAAGTAATATATTCACACTGTAGTTCAGCAGACGCTGACTATACATTTATAATACTACAGCATAAATGTCTTGTGTAGTGTAGCCGGGTATACATATTACATAGTTAGTCGTTGATTTATATTACGCCTCGTAACACTATTGTACATCGTATCATTATACTTATTATTATATTATATATATATCCGATTTTATTATTATTTACCTTTAACTTCTGTATATCTGTGTACTTCAACAGGTTATGGGCCCAGTAGTAAGGTCTTTATAATAAAGTTGTGAATAGTTATTAAAATAATAATTGATTAACGAATTGCGTGTTTTTTGTGTACAGACAGTGTACATCAATAATAATTCGCGAAGTAAGTGCAGTGTAGTGTGAGTGCGTTTCTTAGTGTGCAGATAGTGTACATTTACGTTTTTTAAATATGGAGAACGAACAATATAAAATCAACAAACTCAAAGATGCATCAAATTGGGACATGTGGAAATTTCAAATGAAGGTTATCATGAATGCAGCTGAAATATTTGATGTAGTAACAGGAAAATCAAAGAAACCAATTTTAGCAAAAATCGGTAATGAAACTGAAGATGAAGCGAGAAAAAGACATAGCGTTGATTTTTCAATATGGAAAAGGGCAGATAATAAGGCTCAAAAATGTATCGTCACATCGTTAGATGAACAACCTCTACAATACATTATGAACTGTGACACAGCAAATGGTATGTGGAACAAATTACTTAGTGTGTACGAACAGATGTCGGACACAAGCATAACAATAGTACAACAAAAGTTCTATCGTTATACAATGGATCCAAAAGACAATATAGCAGGTCATATTTCAAAATTAGAAAATCTAAGTAGACAACTAAAACAATTGGGAGAACCTATCTCAGAATCAATGTTGATTACAAAAATTTTGATGACATTACCTGATAGCTATAGGCACTTCTACAGTGCATGGGACTCAATGAATAGTGCAAATAGAACGCTAGAACAGTTAACCACTCGATTGATGGTGGAAGAAACACGACAAGTGCAAGGACAGGAGGTCCGTGATGATGTTGCTGAAAGTAGTGCTTTGACTGCAACCAAAGGCAAGTATAATAAAAGTCAAAAATACGTGAACAAAAATGATAATACAAAACCAGGAAAATGCAATCACTGTAAAAAACCAGGACATTGGAAAAGGGACTGCAGGATATTCAAAAAGGAACAAGAAGAAAAGAAATCAACTTCCGGTTTGGCGCTTATTGGTGTACAAAGAAAAAATGAAGAAATCGACGACTCGGACAAATGGTATGTAGACTCAGGTGCGAGCGACCACATGACAAATCGAAAAGAGTGGTTCGTCGATTATAAACATTTTGATGTGCATTCGCTTGTACGTATTGGAGATGGTAAGCACATTATGGCAGTCGGAAAAGGTAACATAAATATTCATACTTATGTTGACAATAAGTGGATAAAAGGCTACTTAGAAAATGTTTTATATGTACCTGATCTAAAGGTAAATTTATTTTCTTGTGGGGCATGCCTTGATAAAGGAATTACAATGGTGACAGACAGTAAAGGTTGCTCATTTAAAATTAATAATCGTGTAATTGCAGTCGGTGTTCGTGAGAATAAATTGTTTACAATGCTAATCAAAACAGATATTTCACAGGACATTGGACACTGTGCTAACGTTGCAGTTAAGAAATTAACATTAGAACACTGGCACAAAATACTATGTCATCAGAATGTCAAACATGTTCGTGAGTATTTAAAACACAATGAAATACAATTTACAGATATACAAGGACAGTTATTCTGTGAACCATGCATCTATGGCAAACAGCATAAGGAGACGTTCACTCAGAGCGAAACAATAACTACTGAACCAGGGCAAATAATACACAGCGACGTATGTGGACCCATGGAAGATAATTCACTAGGAGGTAAAAGATATTTCATTATATTTAAAGATGATTATTCTAAATATACTTATGTCTATTTTATGAAACATAAATCTGAGGTTAAAGAAAAACTTAATTGTTTTCTGAGTATGGTTAAAACTCAAACAAAATACGTTATTAAAACTATTAGAAGTGACTGTGGATTAGAGTATAAGAATTTCGAAGTTCAATCAATTCTAAATCATCTAGGTATAAAGCATGAAACAAGTGTACCTTATACTCCTGAACAAAATGGAAAAGCTGAACGTTCAATGAGGACTATTTGTGAGGCAGCCAGAACAATGATATATGCCAAGAATTTTCCAAAATCACTGTGGGCAGAAGCAGTCAATACAGTAGTGTTCTCATTAAATTATACTGGTAATTCAGGGAAAGTATGTAAAACTCCATACGAGTTATGGTTTGATAAACTTCCTAAAATAGAAAAGTTCGTAGAATTTGGAATAAATGCATATAGTTTAGTTCCAAAACAACGACGAAAGAAGTGGGATGCAAAAAGTCGAAAAGGATACTTTGTTGGATATTCAGAAACTTCAAAAGGGTATCGTATTTGGTATAAAGAAAATAACGAGGTGTCACTTAGTAGAGACGTCATTTTCAAGGATGAAAATGTTGTAAATTACCAACTTGTAGAATGTTCTAATAACTTAAATGATAATAATAACATTGATGTTCTTAGCTTACACAAAGACGGCTCATTAGAACACAGCAATAAACCAGAAGGAGATGAAGTCATAGAAAATGAATATGGACCAATAAGTGTAGATGACAATGAAAATCAAGAACTTGAACAAGGAAATGGGTCAAATGTCAACGTGTACAACTTGCGAGACAGAAGTAATATTAAGAAACCATTACGTTATGATAATTCAGCATTTTTCGTAGTCGAATCCGATCCAGTGAATTTCAAGGAAGCTGTGGAGTCACAAAATTCAGAAAAATGGGTGGAAGCCATGAACAATGAAATGGAATCTCTTGAACAAAACGGAACATGGTCTCTCGTAAAGTTACCTAAGGACAGAACTATTGTAAATTGTGGTTGGGTGTATAAAACAAAATACAATGTTCATGGACATGTTGATCGATACAAGGCTAGGCTAGTAGCAAAAGGGTATAGTCAAATATTCGGTATTGATTTTAATGAAACTTTTAGTCCTGTAGTAAAGTTCGATTCAATTCGGTCTATATTAGCTATATCAGCAGCAGAACAATTACAACTTCGACAATTTGATGTTCAAACAGCGTTTTTATATGGAGATTTGGACGAAGAAATTTACATGAGACAACCAGAAGGGTTCAACGATGGTACTGAAATGGTGTGCAGACTTCAACGCAGTTTATATGGTCTAAAGCAGTCACCACGATGTTGGAACATAAAGTTCAAAACATTTCTTCTTAACTTTAATCTATTAGAAACAAAAGCAGATCCCTGTGTTTTTGTTAAGAGGACGCCACACCCGCATGTGTTGTCTCCGTCTTACAAACGCGTAACATAGCAAATTACGTCCACGGAAAACAAACGAATCGGCATCAAAAAGTGGTTTTAGAGTAAAAATACCTATAATAAAACTTAAAGAGAACAATATTTTGGAGGGAACCTCATAGGCGTTTTTAAAAATATTAACTATTAAAAAAGTTGTGGTTATTTAAAAAAATTAAAAAAAAGAGTTTTTGTGCCTTCAATATCTAGCTGTGTATTTAGATTAATACAAAACCCCTATGAGGTTCCCTCCGAAATATTGTTCTCTTTAAGTTTTATTATAGGTATTTTTACTCTAAAACCACTTTTTGATGCCGATTCGTTTGTTTTCCGTGGACGTAATTTGCTATGTTACGCGTTTGTAAGACGGAGACAACACATGCGGGTGTGGCGTCCTCTTAATAGAGAAAATAACAAAGTATTAATCGTCGCTATATTTGTTGATGATGGTCTAGTTGCAGCTACATCGAGTGAAGATGTAAATGCATTAATGGAATATTTGAGACAACATTTCAATATTACCGAAGGAGAATTGAATCAATTTTTAGGTACAGAAATTGTGCAAAAATCTGATGGATCAAATGTAATGCACCAAGGGTTGTATTGTAAAAGAATATTGGAGAAGTTCAATATGACTGAAGCAAATTCAGTTCAAATACCAGCAGACCCTCAACATTCATTAGATGACAAGCAACAAAACACCAATCTAACTAGTAAAGTCCCATATCGTGAAGCAGTCGGAAGCTTATTATATCTCAGTCAGATTACAAGACCGGACATAACTTTTTCAGTAAATCTAGTTAGTAGATACATCGAGGATCCAAAGGAACAACACTGGACAGCAGTGAAACGAATTTTAAAATATTTAAAGGGAACTATTAATTTTGGATTGATATTTAGTTCTAGACAAAAACTCATGTTAAAGGGATACAGTGATGCTGACTATGCAGGTGACTTGGATACAAGAAGGTCAACATCAGGGTCAGTATTTACATTAGGATCTGGAAGTATAGCATGGAGTTCACGTCGTCAACAGTGTGTTAGCCTTAGCACAACTGAATCAGAGTACATAGCTTTAAGTCAAGCAGTACAAGAATTAACTTGGTTAAAATTGTTTTTAGGTGAATTGCTGGACCAGCCAAAAATGGTGCCAACAATGTATGGAGACAATCAAAGTGCGATTAAACTCGTAAAAAATCCAGAGTTTCATAGAAGAACGAAGCACATAGATGTTCGCTACCACTATATAAGAGGAAAGTTCAATGAGGGATTGTTTTCATTGGAGTACATATCCAGCAAGGAGCAGATTGCGGACATTATGACAAAGCCAACTCCACGAACGCGGTTCAATGAGCTAAGGGAGATGTTAGGAGTTATAAGTATTGATGTATAAGGGTATATTGTTTAAGGGAAAGTGTTGGAATTATAAACAAAACACCCTATATAATGTAGTGTATAAGTAATATATTCACACTGTAGTTCAGCAGACGCTGACTATACATTTATAATACTACAGCATAAATGTCTTGTGTAGTGTAGCCGGGTATACATATTACATAGTTAGTCGTTGATTTATATTACGCCTCGTAACACTATTGTACATCGTATCATTATACTTATTATTATATTATATATATATCCGATTTTATTATTATTTACCTTTAACTTCTGTATATCTGTGTACTTCAACATTTTTTTTTAAAACAATCAATTTTTTTTCTATAATTATCATGTATGTTGTATGAATTATACATTAATTATAAATATGAACTTCCATTTATTTTTATAAATGTACATAACAAACTTTTGTGAAAAAAATGTTATCAAGTGTAACAATGTAAAATGTAATATGGCCCAGTTTATAATTCATTTTGTTCATTTTGTATAAATAATACTATGTAGTAAATATATGGCAAAAATTATTGAAATGGGCATCATTTTTTTAACAGGGTGGCAAAATACTTAACGCTGGCTCTGATAATATACTTCCCGAAAGAAATCTTTTATCTCATCCCGGTCGGCGATTTGTCTTTAACTTTCGAATCACCGCTAATTGTGTTTTTTATTTTTTATTCATTTAATTAAATATTTACATAAATACCAATAATAAACTATAGATTTATATTTTTGAGCAACTGAACTACTTGAATAAAATTCACAAACAATTATTACATTTTTAAATATTCAAACTGGTACAGTTTTAAAAAAAAAAATCAATATCAACTAATTTTAGTAAAATAAAAAAACACCAGTCATTAGTACCAGAGAGATCTTATCGAGTGTGTGAATTATATTATTATAATGATTTAAAATTTAGGTCGCGCACTCGCGGTAATAACGTCTGGTCGTCTGCATGGCATATTGTAATAGGCCTACCTATGTGCACAGGATCGTATTGTGTGTAGCTTATTAATTTTCATACTTTAACAGTTTTATAAAAATACGCCAAAAAGATTCAAACACTTTTATATTTACCGAAGGAAACGTCAGGAATTTCAAGTCGGTGCTCGTCAGAAACACTGTTTACTTAATATTTAGTTTGATCGCGCAAAGTTATAAAACATTAGCTACGATATTATAACATTGTGCACGCTTTGTCGGCACGAAATTTTTTTTCTCCAAGCATTTTGTTAACGTGAACATTTCAATATTGATAATAATATTATAACACTATACATATAGGCATAAATTGACCTGACGTTTTATGTAATATAAGTACACTCATGGTAGGTAGGTACCAACTATTAAATAAAGAAGAAAATTAAAATATGTCGTTAACATAAATATAAATAAACATGTACAGTGTACGCACAAATATAATACTATAATAATATTATGGTCGCTGTGGTGACTTAGTGGTAGATATTGCGTATAATACGTGTCATAATGGGTGTGTATAATATGTACATAATATGTTAAGGGAAAAGTAGAAAATTGGGCATATCAATATACTATGTGCTCGCTAAAGATATAATACTTTTGACGGCGTCCAAGTAAAATTATAAAAAACTATATATTATACATAAACTTATTATAATATTATGTATTACATACGGACGTATTTATATTATAAAGATAAAAAAACGTCCAATCTTCCGATCCGTTAAAGATTTATCACATACGATTATGGATTATCGATCGGACAAAAGGTCAGATGATATTATATAATATATTAAGGTGTATGACCGCAGTAGGCAAATATTGACAGTCACCGGTGTAGGTTGACAAATACCAAAAACCGTAGTGAATGTTGACGAAATTGTTTTAATGCGTTCATACACCGGTGATTGTTGACAGTCAGTGTTTGGTAAATGTTGACCACACTTGAAGCACAATGTATCTAAAAGGTATTTTTGTATTATTTTGTAAAATTATTAAGATGTTATCGCCCAGTCACAATATGCATTGGAGACGTTTAGTAATGTAATCGCATGAGACAATCCGATTGTCCATCGTTTGCTAGATAATATAATATAAATATATCCTCGTCAGTATCGACGCGTATTCTAAACTGAGCGCAACAGTTTAGTGTAATACAACGGGCCTTAGTGTAATATTTTATTAATATTATATTCGAATTAAAACTAACAATGGATAAAAGTATAAAAGATATTTTTTATGAAAAGTTTAGTGCACTTTTATTAAAAAAAAAGGAAGATAATTGTTTTTATTTAAGCACTGAAAAATATAATAAATATATAAGTGAAGTTATAAAGCAAAAAAAAAAATAAACAACGAAGTGATTACAAACGATTAAATCGATTTGACTTGATAAGACAATGTCTTTGAGACAGGTATCGACGGCTGCTTACAAAAGTGGTGGCCAAGGTTATGTAAGATGCAATTGTAAAAAAAAAATGTAATACAAAAAAATGTAATTGTAAGAATGGGGGAATACTTTGTAACAGTAAATGCCACGATAGTTTACCGTGTTGTAATAAATAAAACTTAATAAAGCAAAAACTTATATTACCTAAACTTAAAATATTAAAAAATTAATTTGTTCAACTATATTTATTTATGAATTTATTAGCTATCTATTTGATTATATATTATGTTGTCGTTGTCACACATGTCAACATTCACTAAATACCTATTGTGCATGTCAACAAATACTTTTAAATGTCCGCATTGTGAGATATTTGAAATAATTGATAACATTCACCAAAATGATTAGTGAATGTCGACATACACCGGTGACTGTCAACATGTACTGCCATGCGGTCATACACCTTAACATATATAACGAATGTTGTAGAGTAACTAACTTATGTTACAAGTCACTTTAATACAATAAGTTTGAAGCAATCCATTAGTAATTTAAGTTACTTTTATGAGTTAATATCTTCAAGCTAGTCAACTTTTTTCAGAATTAAAATGTTAAAACCATTTAAAAATATTAGAATAGCATTTTGGAAAGTCCATAATATTTTATAAACTTATAGTCCTGCCATGTCAGTTAAATAGATAATTTATTTTGCATTTTAGAAGATTTATATAAAATCTTATCTAAAACTTGTGACAGAAACTTTGAAGATAAAATTAAATATAAAATACTATATTATTACAATTATTATTTAAATAACTTTTTGTGTATTCATAATACAAGAGGAAATTATTATGTTAATTGTTAGCATTATAAACTTAGAATGTTCGAAGTATTCATAAAATTAGTTTTTATGTAGGCGCACAGCTTGAGAAAAACTATCATTAATATTAGTATACGTTTTATTTTGAATTTTTTCAATATTTCTTATTGGTAACTTTGAAAATTTTAAATCTTTTCATTACAGACGAATAATAAAAAAAAAAAGTAATTCTTTATTATGAAGTTATCCGCTCTGAGCAATAGAACATTAAAACAATTAAAGTGTCTGAGTTATTTGTGTCTTTGTAACAGATATTTTGTTAATTTCTGGTTAATATTTTCACGAATAATTTTTGATTTTTAATAATAATATTTAGCCAAAATTATAAAAAATAAAAAATAAAAAAAAGATATATTTCAATTTTAATTATTTATATTTCTTTGAATTGTATAAAGACATAATTTTATAATTTATTAAATTACAGGAATACGTGTTGAAAATTAACTATTGATCCTGAAATATAATGGCTGATAAAACGAAGAAGAAAGATCTACATAATATATTAAAAGGTAAGCAACCAGGAATTAATTAATGTATTAAAATTTCATACGAACACAGCTATATTTAATGTTGTTCTATGCAAAATAGATGGATTTTCTTGGAAAACAATTGGAGAATACCGCATACCATATATAATGCGTATAGTTTATGGTAAACATTTCAAATATGTAGCTACTCGGATGGCAGAATATGAAGTACTTGAAAAATACATAATTAATATACATTCTTATGTTTATACTTCGTGCACACTAGTGATAGCTTATGCCATCACTGAATCGGAGGCAAAATTATTAAATGATATAAACAAAGAACATTATGGAAATGGGAAAGAATTCCATTTATTGGCAGGAAAAGATTACATCGTCGGTTTAGAAGATCTTCATAACTTTTATTTGATAGACTTATGTTATAAAAAATTAGAGCGCAACAATCATTCAGGTTTCGAAGGCATATGCTTTTTCATAGGTATTGACTCTAATGCTCACTTCTGTGTACCATATTATACTCAAAACGGCCAAAAATATTTGGCTTTATTTTACTTTGAGGGAGATACAGAAAATCTTATGCAACGAGCTGTGCAATTAGAAAATTGGGATTTGGATTATCTCAAGTTTTGTTGGAAAATTCAAGGTGTTAAGGCTAAGTTTTTTGCTATTGACTCCTGCTCAGTGGTCAGCTTCGAAGATATCAAAAATTTGTATCCACCATAAACACTCTTTGAGGATATTTGGCCAGCTGAAATGGCTAAATCACATCTCTCAGCTTATCGGAAGTCTTTCCAGACCGAGACACCAGGTTCCTGGTTCAAATTAGTCCCTGATAAATATACTATTTAAAAAAAAGTAATTCTTTATTATGAAGTTATCCGCTCTGAGCAATAGAACATTAAAACAATTAAAGTGTCTGAGTTATTTGTGTCTTTGTAACAGATATTTTGTTAATTTCTGTTTAATATTTTCACGAATAATTTTTGATTTTTAATAATAATATTTAGCCAAAATTATAAAAAATAAAAAATAAAAAAAGATATATTTCAATTTTAATTATTTATATTTTTTTGAATTGTATAAAGACATAATTTTATAATTTATTAAATTACAGGAATACGTGTTGAAAATTAACTATTGATCCTGAAATATAATGGCTGATAAAACGAAGAAGAAAGATCTACATAATATATTAAAAGGTAAGCAACCAGGAATTAATTAATGTATTAAAATTTCATACGAACACAGCTATATTTAATGTTGTTCTATGCAAAATAGATGGATTTTTTGGAAAACAATTGGAGAATACCACATACTATATATAATGCGTATAGTTTATGGTAAACATTTCAAATATGTAGCTACTCGGATGGCAGAATATGAAGTACTTGAAAAATACATAATTAATATACATTCTTATGTTTATACTTCGTGCACACCAGTGATAGCTTATGCCATCACTGAATCGGAGGCAAAATTATTAAATGATATAAACAAAGAACATTATGGAAATGGGAAAGAATTCCATTTATTGGCAGGAAAAGATTACATCGTCGGTTTAGAAGATCTTCATAACTTTTATTTGATAGACTTATGTTATAAAAAATTAGAGCGCAACAATAATTCAGGTTTCGAAGACATATGCTTTTTCATACGTATTGACTCTAATGCTCACTCCTGTGTACCATATTATACTCAAAATGGCCAAAAATATTTGGCTTTATTTTACTTTGAGGGAGATACAGAAAATCTTATGCAACGAGCTGTGCAATTAGAAAATTGGGATTTGGCCTATCTCAAGTTTTGTTGGAAAATTCAAGGTGTTAAGGATAAGTTTTTGCTATTGACTCCTGCTCAGTGGTCGGCTTCGATGATATCAAAAATTTGTATCCACCATAAACACTCTTTGAGGATATTTGGCCAGCTGAAATGGCTAAATCACATCTCTCAGCTTATCGGAAGTCTTTCCAGACCGAGACACCAGGTTCCTGGTTCAAATTAGTCCCTGATAAATATACTATTTAAAAAAAAGTAATTCTTTATTATGAAGTTATCCGCTCTGAGCAATAGAACATTAAAACAATTAAAGTGTCTGAGTTATTTGTGTCTTTGTAACAGATATTTTGTTAATTTCTGTTTAATATTTTCACGAATAATTTTTGATTTTTAATAATAATATTTAGCCAAAATTATAAAAAATAAAAAATAAAAAAAGATATATTTCAATTTTAATTATTTATATTTTTTTGAATTGTATAAAGACATAATTTTATAATTTATTAAATTACAGGAATACGTGTTGAAAATTAACTATTGATCCTGAAATATAATGGCTGATAAAACGAAGAAGAAAGATCTACATAATATATTAAAAGGTAAGCAACCAGGAATTAATTAATGTATTAAAATTTTATACGAACACAGCTATATTTAATGTTGTTCTATGCAAAATAGATGGATTTTTTGGAAAACAATTGGAGAATACCACATACTATATATAATGCGTATAGTTTATGGTAAACATTTCAAATATGTAGCTACTCGGATGGCAGAATATGAAGTACTTGAAAAATACATAATTAATATACATTCTTATGTTTATACTTCGTGCACACCAGTGATAGCTTATGCCATCACTGAATCGGAGGCAAAATTATTAAATTATATAAACAAAGAACATTATGGAAATGGGAAAGAATTCCATTTATTGGCAGGAAAAGATTACATCGTCGGTTTAGAAGATCTTCATAACTTTTATTTGATAGACTTATGTTATAAAAAATTAGAGCGCAACAATAATTCAGGTTTCGAAGACATATGCTTTTTCATACGTATTGACTCTAATGCTCACTCCTGTGTACCATATTATACTCAAAATGGCCAAAAATATTTGGCTTTATTTTACTTTGAGGGAGATACAGAAAATCTTATGCAACGAGCTGTGCAATTAGAAAATTGGGATTTGGCCTATCTCAAGTTTTGTTGGAAAATTCAAGGTGTTAAGGATAAGTTTTTTGCTATTGACTCCTGCTCAGTGGTCGGCTTCGATGATATCAAAAATTTGTATCCACCATAAACACTCTTTGAGGATATTTGGCCAGCTGAAATGGCTAAATCACATCTCTCAGCTTATCGGAAGTCTTTCCAGACCGAGACACCAGGTTCCTGGTTCAAATTAGTCCCTGATAAATATACTATTTAAAAAAAAGTAATTCTTTATTATGAAGTTATCCGCTCTGAGCAATAGAACATTAAAACAATTAAAGTGTCTGAGTTATTTGTGTCTTTGTAACAGATATTTTGTTAATTTCTGGTTAATATTTTCACGAATAATTTTTGATTTTTAATAATAATATTTAGCCAAAATTATAAAAAATAAAAAATAAAAAAAAGATATATTTCAATTTTAATTATTTATATTTCTTTGAATTGTATAAAGACATAATTTTATAATTTATTAAATTACAGGAATACGTGTTGAAAATTAACTATTGATCCTGAAATATAATGGCTGATAAAACGAAGAAGAAAGATCTACATAATATATTAAAAGGTAAGCAACCAGGAATTAATTAATGTATTAAAATTTCATACGAACACAGCTATATTTAATGTTGTTCTATGCAAAATAGATGGATTTTCTTGGAAAACAATTGGAGAATACCGCATACCATATATAATGCGTATAGTTTATGGTAAACATTTCAAATATGTAGCTACTCGGATGGCAGAATATGAAGTACTTGAAAAATACATAATTAATATACATTCTTATGTTTATACTTCGTGCACACCAGTGATAGCTTATGCCATCACTGAATCGGAGGCTAAATTATTAAATGATATAAACAAAGAACATTATGGAAATGAGAAAGAATTCCATTTATTGGCAGGAAAAGATTACATCGTCGGTTTAGAAGATCTTCATAACTTTTATTTGATAGACTTATGTTATAAAAAATTAGAGCGCAACAATAATTCAGGTTTCGAAGACATATGCTTTTTCATACGTATTGACTCTAATGCTCACTCCTGTGTACCATATTATACTCAAAATGGCCAAAAATATTTGGCTTTATTTTACTTTGAGGGAGATACAGAAAATCTTATGCAACGAGCTGTGCAATTAGAAAATTGGGATTTGGCCTATCTCAAGTTTTGTTGGAAAATTCAAGGTGTTAAGGATAAGTTTTTTGCTATTGACTCCTGCTCAGTGGTCGGCTTCGATGATATCAAAAATTTGTATCCACCATAAACACTCTTTGAGGATATTTGGCCAGCTGAAATGGCTAAATCACATCTCTCAGCTTATCGGAAGTCTTTCCAGACCGAGACACCAGGTTCCTGGTTCAAATTAGTCCCTGATAAATATACTATTTAAAAAAAAGTAATTCTTTATTATGAAGTTATCCGCTCTGAGCAATAGAACATTAAAACATTTAAAGTGTCTGAGTTATTTGTGTCTTTGTAACAGATATTTTGTTAATTTCTGTTTAATATTTTCACGAATAATTTTTGATTTTTAATAATAATATTTAGCCAAAATTATAAAAAATAAAAAATAAAAAAAAGATATATTTCAATTTTAATTATTTATATTTTTTTGAATTGTATAAAGACATAATTTTATAATTTATTAAATTACAGGAATACGTGTTGAAAATTAACTATTGATCCTGAAATATAATGGCTGATAAAACGAAGAAGAAAGATCTACATAATATATTAAAAGGTAAGCAACCAGGAATTAATTAATGTATTAAAATTTCATACGAACACAGCTATATTTAATGTTGTTCTATGCAAAATAGATGGATTTTCTTGGAAAACAATTGGAGAATACCGCATACCATATATAATGCGTATAGTTTATGGTAAACATTTCAAATATGTAGCTACTCGGATGGCAGAATATGAAGTACTTGAAAAATACATAATTAATATACATTCTTATGTTTATACTTCGTGCACACCAGTGATAGCTTATGCCATCACTGAATCGGAGGCTAAATTATTAAATGATATAAACAAAGAACATTATGGAAATGGGAAAGAATTCCATTTATTGGCAGGAAAAGATTACATCGTCGGTTTAGAAGATCTTCATAACTTTTATTTGATAGACTTATGTTATAAAAAATTAGAGCGCAACAATAATTCAGGTTTCGAAGACATATGCTTTTTCATACGTATTGACTCTAATGCTCACTCCTGTGTACCATATTATACTCAAAATGGCCAAAAATATTTGGCTTTATTTTACTTTGAGGGAGATACAGAAAATCTTATGCAACGAGCTGTGCAATTAGAAAATTGGGATTTGGACTATCTCAAGTTTTGTTGGAAAATTCAAGGTGTTAAGGCTAAGTTTTTTGCTATTGACTCCTACTCAGTGGTCGGCTTCGATGATATCAAAAATTTGTATCCACCATAAACACTCTTTGAGGATATTTGGCCAGCTGAAATGGCTAAATCACATCTCTCAGCTTATCGGAAGTCTTTCCAGACCGAGACACCAGGTTCCTGGTTCAAATTAGTCCCTGATAAATATACTATTTAAAAAAAAGTAATTCTTTATTATGAAGTTATCCGCTCTGAGCAATAGAACATTAAAACATTTAAAGTGTTTGAGTTATTTGTGGCTTTGTAACAGATATTTTGTTAATTTCTGTTTAATATTTTCACGAATAATTTTTGATTTTTAATAATAATATTTAGCCAAAATTATAAAAAATAAAAAATAAAAAAAGATATATTTCAATTTTAATTATTTATATTTTTTTGAATTGTATAAAGACATAATTTTATAATTTATTAAATTACAGGAATACGTGTTGAAAATTAACTATTGATCCTGAAATATAATGGCTGATAAAACGAAGAAGCAAGATCTACATAATATATTAAAAGGTAAGCAACCAGGAATTAATTAATGTATTAAAATTTCATACGAACACAGCAATATTTAATGTTGTTCTATGCAAAATAGATGGATTTTCTTGGAAAACAATTGGAGAATACCGCATACCATATATAATGCGTATAATTTATGGTAAACATTTCAAATATGTAGCTACTCGGATGGCAGAACATGAAGTACTTGAAAAATACATAATTAATATACATTCTTATGTTTATACTTCGTGCACACCAGTGATAGCTTATGCCATCACTGAATCGGAGGCTAAATTATTAAATGATATAAACAAAGAACATTATGGAAATGGGAAAGAATTCCATTTATTGGCAGGAAAAGATTACATCGTCGGTTTAGAAGATCTTCATAACTTTTATTTGATAGACTTATGTTATAAAAAATTAGAGCGCAACAATAATTCAGGTTTCGAAGACATATGCTTTTTCATACGTATTGACTCTAATGCTCACTCCTGTGTACCATATTATACTCAAAATGGCCAAAAATATTTGGCTTTATTTTACTTTGAGGGAGATACAGAAAATCTTATGCAACGAGCTGTGCAATTAGAAAATTGGGATTTGGCCTATCTCAAGTTTTGTTGGAAAATTCAAGGTGTTAAGGATAAGTTTTTTGCTATTGACTCCTGCTCAGTGGTCGGCTTCGATGATATCAAAAATTTGTATCCACCATAAACACTCTTTGAGGATATTTGGCCAGCTGAAATGGCTAAATCACATCTCTCAGCTTATCGGAAGTCTTTCCAGACCGAGACACCAGGTTCCTGGTTCAAATTAGTCCCTGATAAATATACTATTTAAAAAAAAGTAATTCTTTATTATGAAGTTATCCGCTCTGAGCAATAGAGCATTAAAACAATTCAAGTGTCTGAGTTATTTGTGTCTTTGTAACAGATATTTTGTTAATTTCTGGTTAATATTTTCACGAATAATTTTTGATTTTTAATAATAATATTTAGCCAAAATTATAAAAAATTAAAAAGAAAAAAAAGATATATTTCAATTTTAATTATTTATATTTCTTTGAATTGTATAAAGACATAATTTTATAATTTATTAAATTACAGGAATACGTGTTGAAAATTAACTATTGATCCTGAAATATAATGGCTGATAAAACGAAGAAGAAAGATCTACATAATATAATAAAAGGTAAGCAATCAGGAATTAATTAATGTATTAAAATTTCATACGAACACAGCTATATTTAATGTTGTTCTATGCAAAATAGATGGATTTTCTTGGAAAACAATTGGAGAATACCGCATACCATATATAATGCGTATAGTTTATGGTAAACATTTCAAATATGTAGCTACTCGGATGGCAGAATATGAAGTACTTGAAAAATACATAATTAATATACATTCTTATGTTTAAACTTCGTGCACACCAGTGATAGCTTATGCCATCACTGAATCGGAGGCTAAATTATTAAATGATATAAACAAAGAACATTATGGAAATGGGAAAGAATTCCATTTATTGGCAGGAAAAGATTACATCGTCGGTTTAGAAGATCTTCATAACTTTTATTTGATAGACTTATGTTATAAAAAATTAGAGCGCAACAATAATTCAGGTTTCGAAGACATATGCTTTTTCATACGTATTGACTCTAATGCTCACTCCTGTGTACCATATTATACTCAAAATGGCCAAAAATATTTGGCTTTATTTTACTTTGAGGGAGATACAGAAAATCTTATGCAACGAGCTGTGCAATTAGAAAATTGGGATTTGGCCTATCTCAAGTTTTGTTGGAAAATTCAAGGTGTTAAGGATAAGTTTTTTGCTATTGACTCCTGCTCAGTGGTCGGCTTCGATGATATCAAAAATTTGTATCCACCATAAACACTCTTTGAGGATATTTGGCCAGCTGAAATGGCTAAATCACATCTCTCAGCTTATCGGAAGTCTTTCCAGACCGAGACACCAGGTTCCTGGTTCAAATTAGTCCCTGATAAATATACTATTTAAAAAAAAGTAATTCTTTATTATGAAGTTATCCGCTCTGAGCAATAGAACATTAAAACATTTAAAGTGTCTGAGTTATTTGTGGTCTTTGTAACAGGTATTTTGTTAATTTCTGTTTAATATTTTCACGAATAATTTTTGATTTTTAATAATAATATTTAGCCAAAATTATAAAAAATAAAAAATAAAAAAAAGATATATTTCAATTTTAATTATTTATATTTTTTTGAATTGTATAAAGACATAATTTTATAATTTATTAAATTACAGGAATACGTGTTGAAAATTAACTATTGATCCTGAAATATAATGGCTGATAAAACGAAGAAGAAAGATCTACATAATATATTAAAAGGTAAGCAACCAGGAATTAATTAATGTATTAAAATTTCATACGAACACAGCTATATTTAATGTTGTTCTATGCAAAATAGATGGATTTTCTTGGAAAACAATTGGAGAATACCGCATACCATATATAATGCGTATAGTTTATGGTAAACATTTCAAATATGTAGCTACTCGGATGGCAGAATATGAAGTACTTGAAAAATACATAATTAATATACATTCTTATGTTTATACTTCGTGCACACCAGTGATAGCTTATGCCATCACTGAATCGGAGGCTAAATTATTAAATGATATAAACAAAGAACATTATGGAAATGGGAAAGAATTCCATTTATTGGCAGGAAAAGATTACATCGTCGGTTTAGAAGATCTTCATAACTTTTATTTGATAGACTTATGTTATAAAAAATTAGAGCGCAACAATAATTCAGGTTTCGAAGACATATGCTTTTTCATACGTATTGACTCTAATGCTCACTCCTGTGTACCATATTATACTCAAAATGGCCAAAAATATTTGGCTTTATTTTACTTTGAGGGAGATACAGAAAATCTTATGCAACGAGCTGTGCAATTAGAAAATTGGGATTTGGACTATCTCAAGTTTTGTTGGAAAATTCAAGGTGTTAAGGCTAAGTTTTTTGCTATTGACTCCTACTCAGTGGTCGGCTTCGATGATATCAAAAATTTGTATCCACCATAAACACTCTTTGAGGATATTTGGCCAGCTGAAATGGCTAAATCACATCTCTCAGCTTATCGGAAGTCTTTCCAGACCGAGACACCAGGTTCCTGGTTCAAATTAGTCCCTGATAAATATACTATTTAAAAAAAAGTAATTCTTTATTATGAAGTTATCCGCTCTGAGCAATAGAACATTAAAACATTTAAAGTGTTTGAGTTATTTGTGGCTTTGTAACAGATATTTTGTTAATTTCTGTTTAATATTTTCACGAATAATTTTTGATTTTTAATAATAATATTTAGCCAAAATTATAAAAAATAAAAAATAAAAAAAGATATATTTCAATTTTAATTATTTATATTTTTTTGAATTGTATAAAGACATAATTTTATAATTTATTAAATTACAGGAATACGTGTTGAAAATTAACTATTGATCCTGAAATATAATGGCTGATAAAACGAAGAAGCAAGATCTACATAATATATTAAAAGGTAAGCAACCAGGAATTAATTAATGTATTAAAATTTCATACGAACACAGCAATATTTAATGTTGTTCTATGCAAAATAGATGGATTTTCTTGGAAAACAATTGGAGAATACCGCATACCATATATAATGCGTATAATTTATGGTAAACATTTCAAATATGTAGCTACTCGGATGGCAGAACATGAAGTACTTGAAAAATACATAATTAATATACATTCTTATGTTTATACTTCGTGCACACCAGTGATAGCTTATGCCATCACTGAATCGGAGGCTAAATTATTAAATGATATAAACAAAGAACATTATGGAAATGGGAAAGAATTCCATTTATTGGCAGGAAAAGATTACATCGTCGGTTTAGAAGATCTTCATAACTTTTATTTGATAGACTTATGTTATAAAAAATTAGAGCGCAACAATAATTCAGGTTTCGAAGACATATGCTTTTTCATACGTATTGACTCTAATGCTCACTCCTGTGTACCATATTATACTCAAAATGGCCAAAAATATTTGGCTTTATTTTACTTTGAGGGAGATACAGAAAATCTTATGCAACGAGCTGTGCAATTAGAAAATTGGGATTTGGCCTATCTCAAGTTTTGTTGGAAAATTCAAGGTGTTAAGGATAAGTTTTTTGCTATTGACTCCTGCTCAGTGGTCGGCTTCGATGATATCAAAAATTTGTATCCACCATAAACACTCTTTGAGGATATTTGGCCAGCTGAAATGGCTAAATCACATCTCTCAGCTTATCGGAAGTCTTTCCAGACCGAGACACCAGGTTCCTGGTTCAAATTAGTCCCTGATAAATATACTATTTAAAAAAAAGTAATTCTTTATTATGAAGTTATCCGCTCTGAGCAATAGAGCATTAAAACAATTCAAGTGTCTGAGTTATTTGTGTCTTTGTAACAGATATTTTGTTAATTTCTGGTTAATATTTTCACGAATAATTTTTGATTTTTAATAATAATATTTAGCCAAAATTATAAAAAATTAAAAAGAAAAAAAAGATATATTTCAATTTTAATTATTTATATTTCTTTGAATTGTATAAAGACATAATTTTATAATTTATTAAATTACAGGAATACGTGTTGAAAATTAACTATTGATCCTGAAATATAATGGCTGATAAAACGAAGAAGAAAGATCTACATAATATAATAAAAGGTAAGCAATCAGGAATTAATTAATGTATTAAAATTTCATACGAACACAGCTATATTTAATGTTGTTCTATGCAAAATAGATGGATTTTCTTGGAAAACAATTGGAGAATACCGCATACCATATATAATGCGTATAGTTTATGGTAAACATTTCAAATATGTAGCTACTCGGATGGCAGAATATGAAGTACTTGAAAAATACATAATTAATATACATTCTTATGTTTAAACTTCGTGCACACCAGTGATAGCTTATGCCATCACTGAATCGGAGGCTAAATTATTAAATGATATAAACAAAGAACATTATGGAAATGGGAAAGAATTCCATTTATTGGCAGGAAAAGATTACATCGTCGGTTTAGAAGATCTTCATAACTTTTATTTGATAGACTTATGTTATAAAAAATTAGAGCGCAACAATAATTCAGGTTTCGAAGACATATGCTTTTTCATACGTATTGACTCTAATGCTCACTCCTGTGTACCATATTATACTCAAAATGGCCAAAAATATTTGGCTTTATTTTACTTTGAGGGAGATACAGAAAATCTTATGCAACGAGCTGTGCAATTAGAAAATTGGGATTTGGACTATCTCAAGTTTTGTTGGAAAATTCAAGGTGTTAAGGCTAAGTTTTTTGCTATTGACTCCTACTCAGTGGTCGGCTTCGATGATATCAAAAATTTGTATCCACCATAAACACTCTTTGAGGATATTTGGCCAGCTGAAATGGCTAAATCACATCTCTCAGCTTATCGGAAGTCTTTCCAGACCGAGACACCAGGTTCCTGGTTCAAATTAGTCCCTGATAAATATACTATTTAAAAAAAAGTAATTCTTTATTATGAAGTTATCCGCTCTGAGCAATAGAACATTAAAACATTTAAAGTGTTTGAGTTATTTGTGGCTTTGTAACAGATATTTTGTTAATTTCTGTTTAATATTTTCACGAATAATTTTTGATTTTTAATAATAATATTTAGCCAAAATTATAAAAAATAAAAAATAAAAAAAGATATATTTCAATTTTAATTATTTATATTTTTTTGAATTGTATAAAGACATAATTTTATAATTTATTAAATTACAGGAATACGTGTTGAAAATTAACTATTGATCCTGAAATATAATGGCTGATAAAACGAAGAAGCAAGATCTACATAATATATTAAAAGGTAAGCAACCAGGAATTAATTAATGTATTAAAATTTCATACGAACACAGCAATATTTAATGTTGTTCTATGCAAAATAGATGGATTTTCTTGGAAAACAATTGGAGAATACCGCATACCATATATAATGCGTATAATTTATGGTAAACATTTCAAATATGTAGCTACTCGGATGGCAGAACATGAAGTACTTGAAAAATACATAATTAATATACATTCTTATGTTTATACTTCGTGCACACCAGTGATAGCTTATGCCATCACTGAATCGGAGGCTAAATTATTAAATGATATAAACAAAGAACATTATGGAAATGGGAAAGAATTCCATTTATTGGCAGGAAAAGATTACATCGTCGGTTTAGAAGATCTTCATAACTTTTATTTGATAGACTTATGTTATAAAAAATTAGAGCGCAACAATAATTCAGGTTTCGAAGACATATGCTTTTTCATACGTATTGACTCTAATGCTCACTCCTGTGTACCATATTATACTCAAAATGGCCAAAAATATTTGGCTTTATTTTACTTTGAGGGAGATACAGAAAATCTTATGCAACGAGCTGTGCAATTAGAAAATTGGGATTTGGCCTATCTCAAGTTTTGTTGGAAAATTCAAGGTGTTAAGGATAAGTTTTTTGCTATTGACTCCTGCTCAGTGGTCGGCTTCGATGATATCAAAAATTTGTATCCACCATAAACACTCTTTGAGGATATTTGGCCAGCTGAAATGGCTAAATCACATCTCTCAGCTTATCGGAAGTCTTTCCAGACCGAGACACCAGGTTCCTGGTTCAAATTAGTCCCTGATAAATATACTATTTAAAAAAAAGTAATTCTTTATTATGAAGTTATCCGCTCTGAGCAATAGAGCATTAAAACAATTCAAGTGTCTGAGTTATTTGTGTCTTTGTAACAGATATTTTGTTAATTTCTGGTTAATATTTTCACGAATAATTTTTGATTTTTAATAATAATATTTAGCCAAAATTATAAAAAATTAAAAAGAAAAAAAAGATATATTTCAATTTTAATTATTTATATTTCTTTGAATTGTATAAAGACATAATTTTATAATTTATTAAATTACAGGAATACGTGTTGAAAATTAACTATTGATCCTGAAATATAATGGCTGATAAAACGAAGAAGAAAGATCTACATAATATAATAAAAGGTAAGCAATCAGGAATTAATTAATGTATTAAAATTTCATACGAACACAGCTATATTTAATGTTGTTCTATGCAAAATAGATGGATTTTCTTGGAAAACAATTGGAGAATACCGCATACCATATATAATGCGTATAGTTTATGGTAAACATTTCAAATATGTAGCTACTCGGATGGCAGAATATGAAGTACTTGAAAAATACATAATTAATATACATTCTTATGTTTAAACTTCGTGCACACCAGTGATAGCTTATGCCATCACTGAATCGGAGGCAAAATTATTAAATGATATAAACAAAGAACATTATGGAAATGGGAAAGAATTCCATTTATTGGCAGGAAAAGATTACATCGTCGGTTTAGAAGATCTTCATAACTTTTATTTGATAGACTTATGTTATAAAAAATTAGAGCGCAACAATAATTCAGGTTTCGAAGACATATGCTTTTTCATACGTATTGACTCTAATGCTCACTCCTGTGTACCATATTATACTCAAAATGGCCAAAAATATTTGGCTTTATTTTACTTTGAGGGAGATACAGAAAATCTTATGCAACGAGCTGTGCAATTAGAAAATTGGGATTTGGCCTATCTCAAGTTTTGTTGGAAAATTCAAGGTGTTAAGGATAAGTTTTTTGCTATTGACTCCTGCTCAGTGGTCGGCTTCGATGATATCAAAAATTTGTATCCACCATAAACACTCTTTGAGGATATTTGGCCAGCTGAAATGGCTAAATCACATCTCTCAGCTTATCGGAAGTCTTTCCAGACCGAGACACCAGGTTCCTGGTTCAAATTAGTCCCTGATAAATATACTATTTAAAAAAAAGTAATTCTTTATTATGAAGTTATCCGCTCTGAGCAATAGAACATTAAAACAATTAAAGTGTCTGAGTTATTTGTGTCTTTGTAACAGATATTTTGTTAATTTCTGTTTAATATTTTCACGAATAATTTTTGATTTTTAATAATAATATTTAGCCAAAATTATAAAAAATAAAAAATAAAAAAAAGATATATTTCAATTTTAATTATTTTTATTTTTTTGAATTGTATAAAGACATAATTTTATAATTTATTAAATTACAGGAATACGTGTTGAAAATTAACTATTGATCCTGAAATATAATGGCTGATAAAACGAAGAAGAAAGATCTACATAATATATTAAAAGGTAAGCAATCAGGAATTAATTAATGTATTAAAATTTCATACGAACACAGCTATATTTAATGTTGTTCTATGCAAAATAGATGGATTTTCTTGGAAAACAATTGGAGAATACCGCATACCATATATAATGCGTATAGTTTATGGTAAACATTTCAAATATGTAGCTACTCGGATGGCAGAATATGAAGTACTTGAAAAATACATAATTAATATACATTCTTATGTTTATACTTCGTGCACACCAGTGATAGCTTATGCCATCACTGAATCGGAGGCTAAATTATTAAATGATATAAACAAAGAACATTATGGAAATGGGAAAGAATTCCATTTATTGGCAGGAAAAGATTACATCGTCGGTTTAGAAGATCTTCATAACTTTTATTTGATAGACTTATGTTATAAAAAATTAGAGCGCAACAATAATTCAGGTTTCGAAGACATATGCTTTTTCATACGTATTGACTCTAATGCTCACTCCTGTGTACCATATTATACTCAAAATGGCCAAAAATATTTGGCTTTATTTTACTTTGAGGGAGATACAGAAAATCTTATGCAACGAGCTGTGCAATTAGAAAATTGGGATTTGGCCTATCTCAAGTTTTGTTGGAAAATTCAAGGTGTTAAGGATAAGTTTTTTGCTATTGACTCCTGCTCAGTGATCGGCTTCGATGATATCAAAAATTTGTATCCACCATAAACACTCTTTGTGGATATTTGGCCAGCTGAAATGGCTAAATCACATCTCTCAGCTTATCGGAAGTCTTTCCAGACCGAGACACCAGGTTCCTGGTTCAAATTAGTCCCTGATAAATATACTATTTAAAAAAAAGTAATTCTTTATTTTGAAGTTATCCGCTCTGAGCAATAGAACATTAAAACATTTAAAGTGTCTGAGTTATTTGTGGTCTTTGTAACAGGTATTTTGTTAATTTCTGTTTAATATTTTCACGAATAATTTTTGATTTTTAGTAATAATATTTAGCCAAAATTATAAAAAATAAAAAATAAAAAAAAGATATATTTCAATTTTAATTATTTATATTTTTTTGAATTGTATAAAGACATAATTTTATAATTTATTAAATTACAGGAATACGTGTTGAAAATTAACTATTGATCCTGAAATATAATGGCTGATAAAACGAAGAAGAAAGATCTACATAATATATTAAAAGGTAAGCAACCATTAATTAATTAATGTATTAAAATTTCATACGAACACAGCTATATTTAATGTTGTTCTATGCAAAATAGATGGATTTTCTTGGAAAACAATTGGAGAATACCGCATACCATATATAATGCGTATAGTTTATGGTAAACATTTCAAATATGTAGCTACTCGGATGGCAGAATATGAAGTACTTGAAAAATACATAATTAATATACATTCTTATGTTTATACTTCGTGCACACCAGTGATAGCTTATGCCATCACTGAATCGGAGGCAAAATTATTAAATGATATAAACAAAGAACATTATGGAAATGGGAAAGAATTCCATTTATTGGCAGGAAAAGATTACATCGTCGGTTTAGAAGATCTTCATAACTTTTATTTGATAGACTTATGTTATAAAAAATTAGAGCGCAACAATAATTCAGGTTTCGAAGACATATGCTTTTTCATACGTATTGACTCTAATGCTCACTCCTGTGTACCATATTATACTCAAAATGGCCAAAAATATTTGGCTTTATTTTACTTTGAGGGAGATACAGAAAATCTTATGCAACGAGCTGTGCAATTAGAAAATTGGGATTTGGCCTATCTCAAGTTTTGTTGGAAAATTCAAGGTGTTAAGGATAAGTTTTTTGCTATTGACTCCTGCTCAGTGGTCGGCTTCGATGATATCAAAAATTTGTATCCACCATAAACACTCTTTGAGGATATTTGGCCAGCTGAAATGGCTAAATCACATCTCTCAGCTTATCGGAAGTCTTTCCAGACCGAGACACCAGGTTCCTGGTTCAAATTAGTCCCTGATAAATATACTATTTAAAAAAAAGTAATTCTTTATTATGAAGTTATCCGCTCTGAGCAATAGAACATTAAAACAATTAAAGTGTCTGAGTTATTTGTGTCTTTGTAACAGATATTTTGTTAATTTCTGGTTAATATTTTCACGAATAATTTTTGATTTTTAATAATAATATTTAGCCAAAATTATAAAAAATAAAAAATAAAAAAAAGATATATTTCAATTTTAATTATTTATATTTCTTTGAATTGTATAAAGACATAATTTTATAATTTATTAAATTACAGGAATACGTGTTGAAAATTAACTATTGATCCTGAAATATAATGGCTGATAAAACGAAGAAGAAAGATCTACATAATATATTAAAAGGTAAGCAACCAGGAATTAATTAATGTATTAAAATTTCATACGAACACAGCTATATTTAATGTTGTTCTATGCAAAATAGATGGATTTTCTTGGAAAACAATTGGAGAATACCGCATACCATATATAATGCGTATAGTTTATGGAAAACATTTCAAATATGTAGCTACTCGGATGGCAGAATATGAAGTACTTGAAAAATACATAATTAATATACATTCTTATGTTTATACTTCGTGCACACCAGTGATAGCTTATGCCATCACTGAATCGGAGGCTAAATTATTAAATGATATAAACAAAGAACATTATGGAAATGGGAAAGAATTCCATTTATTGGCAGGAAAAGATTACATCGTCGGTTTAGAAGATCTTCATAACTTTTATTTGATAGACTTATGTTATAAAAAATTAGAGCGCAACAATAATTCAGGTTTCGAAGACATATGCTTTTTCATACGTATTGACTCTAATGCTCACTCCTGTGTACCATATTATACTCAAAATGGCCAAAAATATTTGGCTTTATTTTACTTTGAGGGAGATACAGAAAATCTTATGCAACGAGCTGTGCAATTAGAAAATTGGGATTTGGCCTATCTCAAGTTTTGTTGGAAAATTCAAGGTGTTAAGGATAAGTTTTTTGCTATTGACTCCTGCTCAGTGGTCGGCTTCGATGATATCAAAAATTTGTATCCACCATAAACACTCTTTGAGGATATTTGGCCAGCTGAAATGGCTAAATCACATCTCTCAGCTTATCGGAAGTCTTTCCAGACCGAGACACCAGGTTCCTGGTTCAAATTAGTCCCTGATAAATATACTATTTAAAAAAAAGTAATTCTTTATTATGAAGTTATCCGCTCTGAGCAATAGAGCATTAAAACAATTCAAGTGTCTGAGTTATTTGTGTCTTTGTAACAGATATTTTGTTAATTTCTGGTTAATATTTTCACGAATAATTTTTGATTTTTAATAATAATATTTAGCCAAAATTATAAAAAATAAAAAATAAAAAAAAGATATATTTCAATTTTAATTATTTATATTTCTTTGAATTGTATAAAGACATAATTTTATAATTTATTAAATTACAGGAATACGTGTTGAAAATTACCTATTGATCCTGAAATATAATGGCTGATAAAACGAAGAAGAAAGATCTACATAATATATTAAAAGGTAAGCAATCAGGAATTAATTAATGTATTAAAATTTCATACGAACACAGCTATATTTAATGTTGTTCTATGCAAAATAGATGGATTTTCTTGGAAAACAATTGGAGAATACCGCATACCATATATAATGCGTATAGTTTATGGTAAACATTTCAAATATGTAGCTACTCGGATGGCAGAATATGAAGTACTTGAAAAATACATAATTAATATACATTCTTATGTTTATACTTCGTGCACACCAGTGATAGCTTATGCCATCACTGAATCGGAGGCAAAATTATTAAATGATATAAACAAAGAACATTATGGAAATGGGAAAGAATTCCATTTATTGGCAGGAAAAGATTACATCGTCGGTTTAGAAGATCTTCATAACTTTTATTTGATAGACTTATGTTATAAAAAATTAGAGCGCAACAATAATTCAGGTTTCGAAGACATATGCTTTTTCATACGTATTGACTCTAATGCTCACTCCTGTGTACCATATTATACTCAAAATGGCCAAAAATATTTGGCTTTATTTTACTTTGAGGGAGATACAGAAAATCTTATGCAACGAGCTGTGCAATTAGAAAATTGGGATTTGGCCTATCTCAAGTTTTGTTGGAAAATTCAAGGAGTTAAGGATAAGTTTTTTGCTATTGACTCCTGCTCAGTGGTCGGCTTCGATGATATCAAAAATTTGTATCCACCATAAACACTCTTTGAGGATATTTGGCCAGCTGAAATGGCTAAATCGCATCTCTCAGCTTATCGGAAGTCTTTCCAGACCGAGACACCAGGTTCCTGGTTCAAATTAGTCCCTGATAAATATACTATTTAAAAAAAAAATATTCTTTATTATGAAGTTATCCGCTCTGAGCAATAGAACATTAAAACAATTAAAGTGTCTGAGTTATTTGTGTCTTTGTAACAGATATTTTGTTAATTTCTGGTTAATATTTTCACGAATAATTTTTGATTTTTAATAATAATATTTAGCCAAAATTATAAAAAATAAAAAATAAAAAAAAGATATATTTCAATTTTAATTATTTATATTTCTTTGAATTGTATAAAGACATAATTTTATAATTTATTAAATTACAGGAATACGTGTTGAAAATTAACTATTGATCCTGAAATATAATGGCTGATAAAACGAAGAAGAAAGATCTACATAATATATTAAAAGGTAAGCAACCAGGAATTAATTAATGTATTAAAATTTCATACGAACACAGCTATATTTAATGTTGTTCTATGCAAAATAGATGGATTTTCTTGGAAAACAATTGGAGAATACCGCATACCATATATAATGCGTATAGTTTATGGTAAACATTTCAAATATGTAGCTACTCGGATGGCAGAATATGAAGTACTTGAAAAATACATAATTAATATACATTCTTATGTTTATACTTCGTGCACACCAGTGATAGCTTATGCCATCACTGAATCGGAGGCTAAATTATTAAATGATATAAACAAAGAACATTATGGAAATGGGAAAGAATTCCATTTATTGGCAGGAAAAGATTACATCGTCGGTTTAGAAGATCTTCATAACTTTTATTTGATAGACTTATGTTATAAAAAATTAGAGCGCAACAATAATTCAGGTTTCGAAGACATATGCTTTTTCATACGTATTGACTCTAATGCTCACTCCTGTGTACCATATTATACTCAAAATGGCCAAAAATATTTGGCTTTATTTTACTTTGAGGGAGATACAGAAAATCTTATGCAACGAGCTGTGCAATTAGAAAATTGGGATTTGGCCTATCTCAAGTTTTGTTGGAAAATTCAAGGTGCTAAGGATAAGTTTTTTGCTATTGACTCCTGCTCAGTGGTCGGCTTCGATGATATCAAAAATTTGTATCCACCATAAACACTCTTTGAGGATATTTGGCCAGCTGAAATGGCTAAATCACATCTCTCAGCTTATCGGAAGTCTTTCCAGACCGAGACACCAGGTTCCTGGTTCAAATTAGTCCCTGATAAATATACTATTTAAAAAAAAGTAATTCTTTATTATGAAGTTATCCGCTCTGAGCAATAGAACATTAAAACAATTAAAGTGTCTGAGTTATTTGTGTCTTTGTAACAGATATTTTGTTAATTTCTGGTTAATATTTTCACGAATAATTTTTGATTTTTAATAATAATATTTAGCCAAAATTATAAAAAATAAAAAATAAAAAAAAGATATATTTCAATTTTAATTATTTATATTTCTTTGAATTGTATAAAGACATAATTTTATAATTTATTAAATTACAGGAA
This sequence comes from Macrosiphum euphorbiae, assembly GCA_949089665.1. NCBI lineage: Eukaryota > Metazoa > Arthropoda > Insecta > Hemiptera > Aphididae > Macrosiphum > Macrosiphum euphorbiae. The sequence continues at coordinate 78,149,094 of CARXXK010000003.1, forward strand.
TACGTGTTGAAAATTAACTATTGATCCTGAAATATAATGGCTGATAAAACGAAGAAGAAAGATCTACATAATATATTAAAAGGTAAGCAACCAGGAATTAATTAATGTATTAAAATTTCATACGAACACAGCTATATTTAATGTTGTTCTATGCAAAATAGATGGATTTTCTTGGAAAACAATTGGAGAATACCGCATACCATATATAATGCGTATAGTTTATGGTAAACATTTAAAATATGTAGCTACTCGGATGGCAGAATATGAAGTACTTGAAAAATACATAATTAATATACATTCTTATGTTTATACTTCGTGCACACCAGTGATAGCTTATGCCATCACTAAATCGGAGGCTAAATTATTAAATGATATAAACAAAGAACATTATGGAAATGAGAAAGAATTCCATTTATTGGCAGGAAAAGATTACATCGTCGGTTTAGAAGATCTTCATAACTTTTATTTGATAGACTTATGTTATAAAAAATTAGAGCGCAACAATAATTCAGGTTTCGAAGACATATGCTTTTTCATACGTATTGACTCTAATGCTCACTCCTGTGTACCATATTATACTCAAAATGGCCAAAAATATTTGGCTTTATTTTACTTTGAGGGAGATACAGAAAATCTTATGCAACGAGCTGTGCAATTAGAAAATTGGGATTTTGCCTATCTCAAGTTTTGTTGGAAAATTCAAGGTGTTAAGGATAAGTTTTTTGCTATTGACTCCTGCTCAGTGGTCGGCTTCGATGATATCAAAAATTTGTATCCACCATAAACACTCTTTGAGGATATTTGGCCAGCTGAAATGGCTAAATCACATCTCTCAGCTTATCGGAAGTCTTTCCAGACCGAGACACCAGGTTCCTGGTTCAAATTAGTCCCTGATAAATATACTATTTAAAAAAAAGTAATTCTTTATTATGAAGTTATCCGCTCTGAGCAATAGAACATTAAAACATTTAAAGTGTCTGAGTTATTTGTGGTCTTTGTAACAGGTATTTTGTTAATTTCTGTTTAATATTTTCACGAATAATTTTTGATTTTTAATAATAATATTTAGCCAAAATTATAAAAAATAAAAAATAAAAAAAAGATATATTTCAATTTTAATTATTTATATTTTTTTGAATTGTATAAAGACATAATTTTATAATTTATTAAATTACAGGAATACGTGTTGAAAATTAACTATTGATCCTGAAATATAATGGCTGATAAAACGAAGAAGAAAGATCTACATAATATATTAAAAGGTAAGCAACCAGGAATTAATTAATGTATTAAAATTTCATACGAACACAGCTATATTTAATGTTGTTCTATGCAAAATAGATGGATTTTCTTGGAAAACAATTGGAGAATACCGCATACCATATATAATGCGTATAGTTTATGGTAAACATTTCAAATATGTAGCTACTCGGATGGCAGAATATGAAGTACTTGAAAAATACATAATTAATATACATTCTTATGTTTATACTTCGTGCACACCAGTGATAGCTTATGCCATCACTGAATCGGAGGCAAAATTATTAAATGATATAAACAAAGAACATTATGGAAATGGGAAAGAATTCCATTTATTGGCAGGAAAAGATTACATCGTCGGTTTAGAAGATCTTCATAACTTTTATTTGATAGACTTATGTTATAAAAAATTAGAGCGCAACAATAATTCAGGTTTCGAAGACATATGCTTTTTCATACGTATTGACTCTAATGCTCACTCCTGTGTACCATATTATACTCAAAATGGCCAAAAATATTTGGCTTTATTTTACTTTGAGGGAGATACAGAAAATCTTATGCAACGAGCTGTGCAATTAGAAAATTGGGATTTGGCCTATCTCAAGTTTTGTTGGAAAATTCAAGGAGTTAAGGATAAGTTTTTTGCTATTGACTCCTGCTCAGTGGTCGGCTTCGATGATATCAAAAATTTGTATCCACCATAAACACTCTTTGAGGATATTTGGCCAGCTGAAATGGCTAAATCGCATCTCTCAGCTTATCGGAAGTCTTTCCAGACCGAGACACCAGGTTCCTGGTTCAAATTAGTCCCTGATAAATATACTATTTAAAAAAAAAATATTCTTTATTATGAAGTTATCCGCTCTGAGCAATAGAACATTAAAACAATTAAAGTGTCTGAGTTATTTGTGTCTTTGTAACAGATATTTTGTTAATTTCTGGTTAATATTTTCACGAATAATTTTTGATTTTTAATAATAATATTTAGCCAAAATTATAAAAAATAAAAAATAAAAAAAAGATATATTTCAATTTTAATTATTTATATTTCTTTGAATTGTATAAAGACATAATTTTATAATTTATTAAATTACAGGAATACGTGTTGAAAATTAACTATTGATCCTGAAATATAATGGCTGATAAAACGAAGAAGAAAGATCTACATAATATATTAAAAGGTAAGCAACCAGGAATTAATTAATGTATTAAAATTTCATACGAACACAGCTATATTTAATGTTGTTCTATGCAAAATAGATGGATTTTCTTGGAAAACAATTGGAGAATACCGCATACCATATATAATGCGTATAGTTTATGGTAAACATTTCAAATATGTAGCTACTCGGATGGCAGAATATGAAGTACTTGAAAAATACATAATTAATATACATTCTTATGTTTATACTTCGTGCACACCAGTGATAGCTTATGCCATCACTGAATCGGAGGCTAAATTATTAAATGATATAAACAAAGAACATTATGGAAATGGGAAAGAATTCCATTTATTGGCAGGAAAAGATTACATCGTCGGTTTAGAAGATCTTCATAACTTTTATTTGATAGACTTATGTTATAAAAAATTAGAGCGCAACAATAATTCAGGTTTCGAAGACATATGCTTTTTCATACGTATTGACTCTAATGCTCACTCCTGTGTACCATATTATACTCAAAATGGCCAAAAATATTTGGCTTTATTTTACTTTGAGGGAGATACAGAAAATCTTATGCAACGAGCTGTGCAATTAGAAAATTGGGATTTGGCCTATCTCAAGTTTTGTTGGAAAATTCAAGGTGCTAAGGATAAGTTTTTTGCTATTGACTCCTGCTCAGTGGTCGGCTTCGATGATATCAAAAATTTGTATCCACCATAAACACTCTTTGAGGATATTTGGCCAGCTGAAATGGCTAAATCACATCTCTCAGCTTATCGGAAGTCTTTCCAGACCGAGACACCAGGTTCCTGGTTCAAATTAGTCCCTGATAAATATACTATTTAAAAAAAAGTAATTCTTTATTATGAAGTTATCCGCTCTGAGCAATAGAACATTAAAACAATTAAAGTGTCTGAGTTATTTGTGTCTTTGTAACAGATATTTTGTTAATTTCTGGTTAATATTTTCACGAATAATTTTTGATTTTTAATAATAATATTTAGCCAAAATTATAAAAAATAAAAAATAAAAAAAAGATATATTTCAATTTTAATTATTTATATTTCTTTGAATTGTATAAAGACATAATTTTATAATTTATTAAATTACAGGAATACGTGTTGAAAATTAACTATTGATCCTGAAATATAATGGCTGATAAAACGAAGAAGAAAGATCTACATAATATATTAAAAGGTAAGCAACCAGGAATTAATTAATGTATTAAAATTTCATACGAACACAGCTATATTTAATGTTGTTCTATGCAAAATAGATGGATTTTCTTGGAAAACAATTGGAGAATACCGCATACCATATATAATGCGTATAGTTTATGGTAAACATTTAAAATATGTAGCTACTCGGATGGCAGAATATGAAGTACTTGAAAAATACATAATTAATATACATTCTTATGTTTATACTTCGTGCACACCAGTGATAGCTTATGCCATCACTAAATCGGAGGCTAAATTATTAAATGATATAAACAAAGAACATTATGGAAATGAGAAAGAATTCCATTTATTGGCAGGAAAAGATTACATCGTCGGTTTAGAAGATCTTCATAACTTTTATTTGATAGACTTATGTTATAAAAAATTAGAGCGCAACAATAATTCAGGTTTCGAAGACATATGCTTTTTCATACGTATTGACTCTAATGCTCACTCCTGTGTACCATATTATACTCAAAATGGCCAAAAATATTTGGCTTTATTTTACTTTGAGGGAGATACAGAAAATCTTATGCAACGAGCTGTGCAATTAGAAAATTGGGATTTGGCCTATCTCAAGTTTTGTTGGAAAATTCAAGGTGTTAAGGATAAGTTTTTTGCTATTGACTCCTGCTCAGTGGTCGGCTTCGATGATATCAAAAATTTGTATCCACCATAAACACTCTTTGAGGATATTTGGCCAGCTGAAATGGCTAAATCACATCTCTCAGCTTATCGGAAGTCTTTCCAGACCGAGACACCAGGTTCCTGGTTCAAATTAGTCCCTGATAAATATACTATTTAAAAAAAAGTAATTCTTTATTATGAAGTTATCCGCTCTGAGCAATAGAACATTAAAACATTTAAAGTGTCTGAGTTATTTGTGGTCTTTGTAACAGGTATTTTGTTAATTTCTGTTTAATATTTTCACGAATAATTTTTGATTTTTAATAATAATATTTAGCCAAAATTATAAAAAATAAAAAATAAAAAAAAGATATATTTCAATTTTAATTATTTATATTTTTTTGAATTGTATAAAGACATAATTTTATAATTTATTAAATTACAGGAATACGTGTTGAAAATTAACTATTGATCCTGAAATATAATGGCTGATAAAACGAAGAAGAAAGATCTACATAATATATTAAAAGGTAAGCAACCAGGAATTAATTAATGTATTAAAATTTCATACGAACACAGCTATATTTAATGTTGTTCTATGCAAAATAGATGGATTTTCTTGGAAAACAATTGGAGAATACCGCATACCATATATAATGCGTATAGTTTATGGTAAACATTTCAAATATGTAGCTACTCGGATGGCAGAATATGAAGTACTTGAAAAATACATAATTAATATACATTCTTATGTTTATACTTCGTGCACACCAGTGATAGCTTATGCCATCACTGAATCGGAGGCTAAATTATTAAATGATATAAACAAAGAACATTATGGAAATGGGAAAGAATTCCATTTATTGGCAGGAAAAGATTACATCGTCGGTTTAGAAGATCTTCATAACTTTTATTTGATAGACTTATGTTATAAAAAATTAGAGCGCAACAATAATTCAGGTTTCGAAGACATATGCTTTTTCATACGTATTGACTCTAATGCTCACTCCTGTGTACCATATTATACTCAAAATGGCCAAAAATATTTGGCTTTATTTTACTTTGAGGGAGATACAGAAAATCTTATGCAACGAGCTGTGCAATTAGAAAATTGGGATTTGGCCTATCTCAAGTTTTGTTGGAAAATTCAAGGTATTAAGGATAAGTTTTTTGCTATTGACTCCTGCTCAGTGGTCGGCTTCGATGATATCAAAAATTTGTATCCACCATAAACACTCTTTGAGGATATTTGGCCAGCTGAAATGGCTAAATCACATCTCTCAGCTTATCGGAAGTCTTTCCAGACCGAGACACCAGGTTCCTGGTTCAAATTAGTCCCTGATAAATATACTATTTAAAAAAAAGTAATTCTTTATTATGAAGTTATCCGTTCTGAGCAATAGAACATTAAAACAATTAAAGTGTCTGAGTTATTTGTGTCTTTGTAACAGATATTTTGTTAATTTCTGTTTAATATTTTCACGAATAATTTTTGATTTTTAATAATAATATTTAGCCAAAATTATAAAAAATAAAAAATAAAAAAAAGATATATTTCAATTTTAATTATTTATATTTTTTTGAATTGTATTAAGACATAATTTTATAATTTATTAAATTACAGGAACACGTGTTGAAAATTAACTATTGATCCTGAAATATAATGGCTGATAAAACGAAGAAGAAAGATCTACATAATATATTAAAAGGTAAGCAACCAGGAATTAATTAATGTATTAAAATTTCATACGAACACAGCTATATTTAATGTTGTTCTATGCAAAATAGATGGATTTTTTGGAAAACAATTGGAGAATACCACATACTATATATAATGCGTATAGTTTATGGTAAACATTTCAAATATGTAGCTACTCGGATGGCAGAATATGAAGTACTTGAAAAATACATAATTAATATACATTCTTATGTTTATACTTCGTGCACACCAGTGATAGCTTATGCCATCACTGAATCGGAGGCAAAATTATTAAATGATATAAACAAAGAACATTATGGAAATGGGAAAGAATTCCATTTATTGGCAGGAAAAGATTACATCGTCGGTTTAGAACATCTTCATAACTTTTATTTGATAGACTTATGTTATAAAAAATTAGAGCGCAACAATAATTCAGGTTTCGAAGACATATGCTTTTTCATACGTATTGACTCTAATGCTCACTCCTGTGTACCATATTATACTCAAAATGGCCAAAAATATTTGGCTTTATTTTACTTTGAGGGAGATACAGAAAATCTTATGCAACGAGCTGTGCAATTAGAAAATTGGGATTTGGACTATCTCAAGTTTTGTTGGAAAATTCAAGGTGTTAAGGCTAAGTTTTTTGCTATTGACTCCTACTCAGTGGTCGGCTTCGATGATATCAAAAATTTGTATCCACCATAAACACTCTTTGAGGATATTTGGCCAGCTGAAATGGCTAAATCACATATCTCAGCTTATCGGAAGTCTTTCCAGACCGAGACACCAGGTTCCTGGTTCAAATTAGTCCCTGATAAATATACTATTTAAAAAAAAGTAATTCTTTATTATGAAGTTATCCGCTCTGAGCAATAGAACATTAAAACATTTAAAGTGTCTGAGTTATTTGTGTCTTTGTAACAGATATTTTGTTAATTTCTGGTTAATATTTTCACGAATAATTTTTGATTTTTAATAATAATATTTAGCCAAAATTATAAAAAATAAAAAATAAAAAAAAGATATATTTCAATTTTAATTATTTATATTTTTTTGAATTGTATAAAGACATAATTTTATAATTTATTAAATTACAGGAATACGTGTTGAAAATTAACTATTGATCCTGAAATATAATGGCTGATAAAACGAAGAAGAAAGATCTACATAATATATTAAAAGGTAAGCAACCAGGAATTAATTAATGTATTAAAATTTCATACGAACACAGCTATATTTAATGTTGTTCTATGCAAAATAGATGGATTTTCTTGGAAAACAATTGGAGAATACCGCATACCATATATAATGCGTATAGTTTATGGTAAACATTTCAAATATGTAGCTACTCGGATGGCAGAATATGAAGTATTAATAATTATTAATATAATATAATTATTAATAATAGTAATTATTAAATTTGCAAAATACATTATTTATAAATGCGCTTTTGCCTGAAAATAATGGACATTAGCTTTATTTCCTAGTCAATATCGTATAGTGTTTAATTTGATCAGAGATATCGTTATTTACTAGTCATTTACGTTAATTCCTTAATTTGCTGGCAACATAAACAATGTATATATTATGTCGGTCGCGCACGCACACAAACACACAGAAAGAGTTGGCTTGGAGTGGTGTTGAGGTTGGGAAAGGTACTAGTAAAAAAGTTTGGAGAATCAAACTGCAAAACACACCTCATGTGCAATAAATTAATAATAAAAATATAATATATTATATAAAGAAAAAACGTTAAGACCTCAAGAGACCCCCGTGCGCGAACAAAGAGACCGAGAGGGGAAAAGATCTAACTTAATGTGTGCTCACGTCGTGGCAGTGATCGAAAATCCGGATGAAGGGAGACCGGTGCAATAATTACATGTGGTATAGTGCCCTGAGGTGGTTACGCTTCACGGCAGACTGAATTATTGTAAAAATCTCGTCGGAACGCGCCTATATAATATATATTTATAAATATTGACGTTATTTTGTTAAAAGAGTGTTTACCACTGAAAATGTAAAAAAAATGCAGTAAAATATGCACTTAAAATACAAAAAATTATAGCATAAAATTCACTTAAAATGGTTTTTAATTTAATTTTTATATTTATATTGATATTATAAGTTATTATACATTAGAACATTATATTTTACATGCATAAAAATGTGTTTATTAAATAAAAAAACAAAAATAATAAAAATATTTATTGAATTTGAATTTTGTTTAATTGAATATTCACCTGAAACATTTTTAAATATTTTTTTTATGTATTTATTTTATTAAAATAATAAAACAAACTTAAATATATTTATTTGTGGATACCTTATTTATTTTTAGTCTTAACTAATGCATTGGACAAAAAAAAAAAAATCAAAAAAATGTCTTTCAAACATGTCAATCGCCGAATAATGAACTAAAAAAAAAAATATGACCTAAAAATGCAAAATAAAAGTTTCATAAGTGGATTCGTAGTAACATAATTATATACTTACAAAGCTACGTTTCACAATCACCAAAAAAAAATGAATTTTTCTACAAATTCACAGCCATAGTAATTACCATTCATCTTAGTGAACTGTTAAATTGTTTCAATGTTTGTAATATTCAATAATACTATATTGTTATATTGTGCCCCGTTTACGATAATTCTGGTTTATTTAACTAAACCATCTCAGTCAAATTTTTTAAACAACTGAATTTTGAATGAATATAAAATGACGTATAGTACCAATATTCCACCTATTTTCTTTATTTTGCTAAAACAATTTATACCAGCGATTTTCAAACCGTAATCAGCTAGACTAATCTATAGGCTCCATGGTCATATCTTAATTAAATCAATAATCAAGTTTTATTATGTAGTCGAAAATGATATTAGCTTTTATCGCTTATGTCGTTTATGATAATATATAAACACACAAATTATAAACAAATCATTCAAGCAATTTTCATGAGTTATGCATATTTCATAAGCGTTCTTAATTTTTCAGGTTAACAACTTGAGGGCTCCACGAACTTAGAAGTTTGAGAACCACGCTGCTATAGACCGTTCCGATTTTTAATTTACATTAGAACGAAGACGTACATGCTTATACGCAGTCGTAAATTTAGGTCCCTATTGGCAGCTGTCGCCTTTTATTTTTTTCCATGAGGGCCACACCGTTTTTACACCTGGCTTACCACAAACACATGCAGCTGTTCCCTGTGTTTTACAACAATGTATTTGATAGACTTGGGTATATGTACCTAAGGCAGCGGTTCCCAAACTTTTTTAGCTCACGGCGCCCTTTTTGAACTAAACTTTTCTCAAGGCGCCCTTCCCAAGACATAGCATGAATTTATTTTTAGACCAGGTAAATTTCTACGGCGACGCGGCGCCCCTGAAAAGACATCGGGGCGCACCAGGGCGCCGCGGCGCACAGTTTGGGAACCGCTGACCTAAGGTATAGAGACCTGGGTTCTCGGTCGTATACGTGTCGTAAATTATGTCGAAGACCATGTTCTCGTAATGCTATGAAATCCAAGATAATTCCCCCAAAAAAAGAGGGTGTAATGTATATAACCATACAAAAAAAGATACCTACTTCAACGAAACTAACTATTGTAATACTTTTAGTGATTGAATTATATTGCTTAATATATTATATATATTTAGATATTCTTATTAGTTTCTTGTTTCTCTTTCTTTTACTCAAGAACCACGGGTTGTGGCTCATCGACTTCGCTTTCTTCACATCGATTTTTTTGTTCTTTTCCTTGTCCTCGAGAGCCATAGGTTGTGGCTCATCGACTTCTCTTTCCTCCTCTTCAGTTTCTTCGGACTCGGTATTTTCTTCAAGGACCATAAATGAACACACATGTTTTTATTGTGGCTCATCGACTTCTCTTTCCTACTCTTCAGTTTCTTCGGACAAAAACATGTGTGTTAATTTATGGTCCTTGAAGAAAATACTGAGTCCGAAGAAACTGAAGAGGAGGAAAGAGAAATCAATGAGCCACAACCTATGGCTCTCGAGGACAAAGAAAAGAACAAAAAAATCGATGTCAAGAAAACTGAACAACCACAACCCGTGGTTCTTGAGTAAAAGAAAGAGAAACAAGAAACTAATAAGAATATCTAAATATATATAATATATTAAGCAATATAATTCAATCACTAATAGTATTACAATAGTTAGTGGGAATAATATGATACATTAATTAGTTTGCGTGAGCCTACCATTACACTCTGGGGAAGTAAAATTTTTTTCATAAGTATTGGAGCCAGTGAAAGTATAATTAAATTAGAGATGGAGAGAGAAAAATCAATACAATAAAAATAAACGTGCATGCCGTCGAGCTGCCGCCGTGCATGACTCGCAAAATAAATAAATAAACAAACTTGTCGTTTCATTTTTCCTGTCGTTTTATTTTAGTTAGGTACGATTTTTCTCCACCCACACCTCAAGAAAGAAATTTAACTTCAAAAACCTAAAAAAAATCATACAATATGACGTAGTGGGATGCCCTAAACATTTATGCACCGTGTATGCTCTATTAATATGCAAAATGCTTAAATAGGTATGCTCTTTACCATATTAATTTATTTCGTCAAATAACTATGAAATTGAAATAAGCTTGTTGGTATCTATTTTTCTTTCTTAATCTTTTTTGTTTGAATGTTTATCGTAGAACTTTTTTCATAAGTATTGGGGCCCGTGAAAGTATAAGTGAATTAGGAAGAGAGTGAGCAGTGTTTTTATTTAGAAAATAGCTGAGCTTACACACATATTGTTGTAGGTTTATATAAATTTATTATTAATCATAATTTATTGATTTATTTTGGTTATTATAATTTGTGACAATTATGATAGGTAAATAAATGTAATAATCCTATAACTACATAGTTTATTAATTTTCAACAAATTGGATATTTCTTTTCCTCGTAGCTATGGATTTTTGAATAGTTAAATTTATTTGTTCAGTTTTAATTGTATGTATCATAATATGCATTATTAAAACTTGTAAAACCAGAAAATTTAATACCTGCTTAGTTAAATATTATTTTGATTTTTCTAATGAAAATATTAAAAGGTAATAATAATTTAAAGTATCATATTTTTTCTTTTTATAAGTTAGTTAAATTTTTTTAATGGATTTTTTTTTTAAAATTGTTATTCATGTAGGTACCTATTATGTATTACAATTTAATCTAACCTAAAATTACTTTTTTGTTTTCATATTGTTTATTATAATTATTCACTTAGAAACATAAAAATAAAAAAGTGTAGGTATACAAACAAAATGGTTGATAGGTACTTACTCGTTCTCGGATTAGTGTTGACATCTCGAATACAAGTCGAAGTGGTTAGGGCTTGAACTTATATTTTGATCATCCATTGACGTTTATTATAATATAAGTTATAAATTACCTACAATAAATATTAATTTCACCGTCACACAAAATACCAGAGCAACTTTGAAATAAAAATCGAACCTCTCTCTACTTTCGTTTAAAATAAAAATGTCGGTTCAGTGTTTTTGACGGGTTTGCAGTTTGCACTGATAAATCACGTAGTTAGGCTCTCTTTGATTAGATAATTTTTTATCAATCACAATTACTAAATAACTGTGTACCGACTTGAACATATTATTCATTTATTTAGGTTTATTAAGTTTCATATTATATTTTATTTTCATTTACTTACCATTCGAAATTTAACATGAATAGACACCTATACAAACCTGTACTACCTAAAGATTACCTATTTAAAAATACTAAAGTAAATAGTAGGTACTATAAATTGTAACCTATAAGAGTGGCGTACACAGATATTTCCAATGGAAGGTGTTAAATTAAGAAATCATATCTATACTGTGAGCTCCCATAATTTTACGACCTGTAAAAGACCTGTCGAGTGTTCCTCTCGACCTGTCAAGAGGAACACTTAACCTGTGACCTACAAGCTTCACCGTGTGTAAGCCGTGAGGCTAGGTCGGTCGAACTTGTAGGTTTTAATGATAAATGTGTAGCTAAAATGAAATAACCAGTAATAGTATGGGTAACACTTTAAATAATAATATTAAATAATTTGAAGAGAAAGTTTTAAAGTAATCATGGTATTATATTTTACATCCAACAAAAAGTGATAATTTCTAGTGAAATACAATAAAAAGAATGACAGTTTTATAATGATCATTTTATGCACATAGCTGGTGCACAAGTAATTTTTTTTCCTCTATAACAATACAGTAACGATACTAAAATAGGTAAAACTGCTGTAAGCTTAGCTTGTGTTAGAGTAGGAGCTTAACATAATTTTGTTGACATTTTGTATACAATATAATAATACCAAATAAATAAATACAATAAATATATTTTAAATTAAAGGTAATAAAACATAGTGCGGTACAAAATAGATATAAAAATTAAAATTTTTTTAAAATAGAAGCAAAATTAAATAATACAATTAAAACATAAATTAAAAACAAATCAAATTACATAAGGACTAGTATTGTGAAATGCATAATTCAGAGTAAAGCCAGCTATATGCTATTTTTCTCCAAGTACATATTTGAATATATTTTTATTAACGGTCATCGGCAATTAATTAAAATAATATATTGGACCAAGGTTATCAACGAAATAATAATAATGGTCAATTACAATTTATAATAATAATTTGTTTCAAGTAGTGAATAATACAATAGACATTTTTTGAGTGTATCTTTGGGGAAATAATTATGGGTTAGCAAGTGACAAGTGCAGAAAAAATTATACAGTTTATGAAACTTAGCAGGTTTAAGAGGAATAATAATAAGGGCATGTATTTTAATTTAAAGAATAATATAAGATCATTGCAAATAATGTAGCAAGCTTCGACACGAATAATAATAATTTTGTGAGCTTGTGCTCTGTATACAATAAAACATCTCGGTGTCAGCGCCAGAGCAAGGCGATCTGTGACCCGTACGCCGTCTAAACGTAAATCTTTTAATAATAATAATGTTTTAATTGTGATATTTTTTTATTGATTTTCTAAGGGTATTTTTCTTTTATTTATGTGATTTGCGACTTTCAACAATAAAAGAAGATGATCAATTATATAAATAAATAATAAGAAGAAGGAAATGGAAAGAAAGGTACCCCCATCATGCGACGTTTCTAATACATGTTTGTAAATTGGTGGGGGGGGGGGGGTGGTATTTTGGGAAAAATTATACGTTACGACAAGTGACAACTGATGGTTTGAGACGAGGGTGTGCTGTTGTTGGTGTCTTCCCATGTCGTCGACTTAGCAAATCATTATTATGGAATTGTCGATTATCGAACTGGAATTATAGTGTGTGTTCTGGGATCCAGAGAAAGCATCTCTCATAGATTATTGAAAGCTCCACTGGTCGGTTTGGACAATTCCAAAATTACATAATATGTTGAATTTTTTACATGTCGTTATGTTCTGTGGGCGGCGATTTGACGTCTGGATTTTTCAGACTACGTCGCTTGACGTCAGTGCTACTGCTAGACTTTTCTTGTTTTTTTGGATATTTATGCTACGCGGATCGGTGCTTAGTCAGCAAAAATCAAAAACAAGGAACAAGAACCATCCCCCGTAGCAGAAATATCCAAAGAAGCCCAAAGCACCGTTGAGTATCATAGACCAGTGTAACCTGCAGCCAGGTGGTCGTGGTTGACGTAGTTTCTTCATTGAGTTTTTGATGTGCATCATCATTCTAGTAAAAGGTACTGGTATTCTAGTACGGCATGAGATGACATATTGGTCTCAGATTGGCACGGATGACGTATTCAACTAGAAAGAGTAAAATTTGTTCTTAAATATAGAATTATGGCCCTTCGACAGTTTATTTAATAATGTAGTATAAATAAGTATAATAAGTATATACTTTATTTAAGGGGGTGGAGGCGGAATGTCTTATTAAAATAAATAAAATAAAATATTATGCTTAGATTTCCGTAACCATATTATAATGACTAGTTGTAAAGTAATCATTAAGACTTTTAAATATTCAGACGGACCTACAACTATTTTGTAATATATAAATATGGGATTTTCATATACACACAATATATTATATATTATTATGATATTATATATATTTAAAATGTGTTTTTATTTCTATAATCAATTGTAGATCAATATATAGTTAAGTACTTAAATTAAGTAGGCAGTTAACTACTAAACACTATAATTGTAAGTTTTACTCGAGGATAAGATCAGAAAACGTTCAATTTATCTTCTTATTAATTTGAATATACCATATTTTTTTCCACACGTTTATTTTCAAATAATGTAGTCATTTAAACAACAACGTTGTAACCTTAAAGGTACGAGATTAAAATAAACAAGTGTCTTTAATATTATAGTCTGAACTGTTAAGGTTATATTTAATCTGCTTACTTCCTGAACGCAATATAAGTGGTACCTATCTATAAAACGCATAATATTATAAACAATATTTGGGTACTTAAATAGCCTATTGGTAATCAAATCTTATAAATCTGCTTTAATAAAGGTTATTATTTTGTCTTTGTTTTAGCCGAGCTGTTTACATAAGTGTGGACTTACGTAAAAAATAAGCAAAAATGTAAAAAACTATGCTCACCATTCCAACGCCACCCATTGAGTACAGAGCACTTCCGGCAAACAGCGATGATCCAGTAATCGGCCACACCATCAATTTGGAATGTTCTTCTGGGCTGAGAGTCGCGTCCTCCATCGTCAGTGAAAACTAAATAGAAGAATTCAACGATACCTGCCGAAATGAGCAATGATAGAAAATGGACCAGGTATTTAATCAACTGAATCAGTAGAGCTGCGAACAACCGGTCCAGCGGATAGACAAACAGTGCAATTTGTAGCCCCAAGTGTGCAATTCTGCACTAACAGTTTGAAGATCGACAAGCTGTAACGGAAAAGGTGAAGAGCGCATAATGTGCGATTATTAATATATGTATTTTAGAACCATACAAGTTAACCAAAGATGTTATGATTAACTGCCCGGCATGTATATTATTATCCGGGACTTGTCTGCGACGATCCCAACAAGACACATTTAAATACCCGTACATTTCACGTATTAAGGTGATGCACATCAAAAACGTAATGAAGAAACCACGTCGACTCGCCGGATAACACGTCTCCACGTTACAACCGTCTGTGATGATCATTGTAATACTCAACGGTGCTTTGGTATTCTTTGGTTATGTACGCTACGGAGAACGGTGCTTGGGCAGCGTTTTTGTACAGACATTCGGAGGCTGTAAAAATCGCAGTAACTTTTCGATTTCTAACGACTTACGAACTCCAGCTGACTGTCACCGTGGACCTAGTATGGAAATGGTTCAAAAGAATTACCAAGAAAAAAGTTTTCCTGAGAACTGGATCAAAAAAACAAGAAGAGTCTAGCAGCAGCGCTTACGTCAAGGGTTGTAGGTCATTAAGAAACTTAAAAAATTATATTTATGTAGTTTTGGCATTGTTTGCACTGACCGGTGGAGCCTTCAAAAATCTAAGAGATATGTTTGCTCTGTCACCGGATCACACACTATAATTAAAGTTTATACTTTTAAAATATGAAGAGAAATAAACCCACTAATTAAAGTCAGTTCAGTTCCGAGCTCGATGCCCTGGGTTCGCCATACCGTCGCACTCTTTGTGCTCCCTTGAGGGAGAGAATAGGGATCATCTTTTTTGCATCTTCAAAGGACATAATAATAAGTAGCATAACCCAACCTCACAATACGATTTTCAAGGGGACATTTAGATCTCCGGACGGTAAAACAATTAACCAAATAGATCATATACCTATTTAGAGAAGGATTAGGTCGTGTATTGTGGATGTTATGAGTTAAAGGTTGGGGGGGGGAGATTGCGATACTAACCACTTTTTGTTGATTTGGTCAGTCAATTTGGTAAGTAGAAGGAAACATTAATCAGAAGAACATGCGCAGAAATGTGGATAATAACGATCATTGGGATTAACAAATAGTGATCAGTTCCACCCACACTAAGACAGGTGGACCATGTTCATGAAGGTGTGCCTCGGCGATCTAATTCAAAATATTTATCATGATGATAGGCTCGAAAGATCCATATCAGTACATACTGTGTATGTACGGACTTTCGGAGAATGTAAAAATGCAGTAACATTTCAAATATTAATGACTGATGTACTGACCGTCACCATGGACCTATTGTGGTAATGGCTCAAAACAAGGACTGATACAAAAGTTCAACTTCCACCAGACCATTTCAATGATTTGATTAATCTATATTTGCTGTGCGAAAACCAAATCAACCTTCACCACTCATAAATGTAATTTCTATCAAACCTGACCACAGGAAGTTGCAGTATAACATTAGAATGCGCAAAGAATAGATAAAGAATTAAATATGAAATCGTGTTATGCGAGTGTGCGCACATGATACTTGACAAGTCGAAGTAGGTACATCGTTTCGTGTCTGTTATCGCACATCTTATTTACGGACTAACAAATTATCGATAAATGTTTAAATTCGATCTTGACAAGTTGATGTTTAAATTATTAACGGACGTTTTATGGTTTTACTTGTGATTGCGGTAATTGTGACGACATTGGTACCGGATGTAGGTCCAATGATATCACTTGTTGGGTCGGTAGGTT
This sequence comes from Macrosiphum euphorbiae, assembly GCA_949089665.1. Lineage (NCBI taxonomy): Eukaryota > Metazoa > Arthropoda > Insecta > Hemiptera > Aphididae > Macrosiphum > Macrosiphum euphorbiae. The sequence goes on from CARXXK010000003.1 coordinate 78,165,715, forward strand.
TTTCGGTACTAGGTCTACAAAAAAACGCAGCCTTAGAAACTGCGTGGTATTGGGACTTTGAAAGTGAGGAAGACCACGAAGAAACCAAAGAAAATATGAATTTTGAATAAACAAATATAAATATAATTAAATAGCAGCAAATTCCCTGATCAACTCTTTGGTGGACGATTATTTCCAACACAAGCATTTCAAAAACAAAACATAGAGAACTGTGACGGCTAAAATATTGATGAGTAAACACAAACAAGATATTTTTTATTGAGCTAATTGGTTGTAATTCACGAACCAGCAATACTACATCTTGGGCTACTCATTTTATGTAACTTTACAAAAAAATTATAGTATCATACAATTTTATAAGTTACTAATATAATCTCATTTTTGCAACAATCAGTTTAGAATGTTGACATTCTTTAGCCATGAAATTTAAATTTAAATTACCAATTGCGTGGCGGGGGGTAAAAATAACCCAGTAACAAAACACCTAAGTAATAAATGAAACGACGGTACATAGAAGAAATCGGGGATTCCTCTTAAATGATAGGAATCTGGTTAAGTCATGATATAAGTGACTGCGCCTCCTCAAACACTGGATGTATGCAATAGGCGAATAATTTTATTCTAAGAGACCATTATGTGTCAGAGTTTTCAAATAACCATTAAAGTATCTCAGTGTGAATAACTACAGGAAGTTGCAGTATAACATTACAATGCGCAAAGAATAGATATAGAATTAAATATGAAATCGTGTTATGCAAGTGTGCGCACATGATACTTGAAAAGTCGTAGTAGGTATATCGTTTCATGTCTTTTCTCGCACATCTTATTTACGGACTAACAAGTTATCGATAAATGTTTAAATTAGATCTTGACAAGTTGATGTTTAAATTATTAACGGACGTTTTATGGTTTTACTTGTGATTGCAGTAATTGTGACGACAGTGGTACCGGATGTCGGTCCAATGATATCACTTGTTGGGTCGGTAGGTTTTTCGGTGCTTGGTCTACAAGAAAACGCAGTCTTAGAAACTGCGTGGTATTGGGACCTCGAAAGTGAATAAGACCACTAAAAACAATTATTTTTTTTAGTTGTCATTGATTCTTGACAGTCATTTCTTTTTCTTACCTAACCTAACCACCAAAGATATAAGATTATAATATTATAAATTAAAGGAGGAGAAGTTCGAAATGGAAATAGCTACGATACACATACGTATGAAATCATTTTTATGTATTGATTTCTATAATATAATATAGTCACATTTTGTATAATGACCAGCAATATTTTGGCGGACATATATTGTGATAAAGTTTTGAAATAATGGTTCACTATTTCCAATGCGCAACGGCACGAGTACCTATAATATATTGTAGAAGTCTGTCGAAAATGTCGCGAAACTCTGTCATTTTCACATGTGCCTAAATAACGATCGATTTTTACTCCCAACAGTGAACAAGAATTTTACCAGCTTTCACCGTTCGAGCGCGGGCTAACCTTTAACGGCTTCGCTTGTGACCTCGTACCGGAAAAGATAGTCGGCCATCAGCTTGAAGGCTATCAACGGGACCTTTTGTACAGAGTAAAGTGGAGAACTATGGAAGAAGCCAAATTAATAGAGGTTAGCGTTATGAAGGCCTATAGACGGGACTTGATAGTTGACTACTTTGTGACGATTGTTAAAAAGGCTTTATAACGACCGGGGCTGGCGAAATGTACGTGACATTTGATCCTTATTCTTTAAATTTGGCAAAATCTAAAATTTTTAATACCGTTCAAGACATTGAAATGTCCCAAATTTTAAACAAACAACAATCATGTGCTCCTTGTTTTGGCGTTTCCCGATTTCGACTTTCTTTTTGGACATGCAGTTTGTCAGTGTTCATAACTACTACATACCCTTGCATCCTAGGGGATCTACAAACACGGTGGTCCATGATCTTACATCAAACGACCATGCGATCATACAATTTGCCGCAGAATATAAGGTGACAGTATAAAAAGGTAAGAGTATCACAGAGATACGACTGCAGAAACGTGATTTGACATAACTTCTGTAAGACCTTAGAGGCCAATCGAACGGCGATAACAGCTGATCTCGAGTGTCCAGACGCTGCGACCTGTAAGACAGGACTCTCAGAAGAGCTGCAAACAGCCTGTGAAACCCACATGCGACGTGAAACGATCGGTAAGCACAGACCCCCGCCGTGGTGGAACCAGGCGATTGAAAAGGAGTTGAAGAGACTCGAGCAGTTAAAGGCGCGACTGAGAAACAATTCGAAGGCCCTTAGTTGACGGCCGTTAAGATAAGTCTTTATTAGAGAAAAATCAACCAAAAAAAAAAGAATTCGCATTAAAGCAAAGAGAGACGCCTGGAGAGAATACGTATCGAATGTAGGGAATGAGCAACACTGAGGCTCTGTTTAGAAATGGCTTGAAACAGGAGACCAGAAACCATCTGAGAGTCTCCCAACGGCCATCCGTAAAGTGGACGTTACCTACACCAACTCACTTGAGTATACAGTAAAAAGACTATTGGAAGTCTTGGTCGCGGGCGACAGTGTATTAAACGAGAGCCCGGAACAGTCTGTCACAGGGATGTATGTGGGTGAATTTAGACCAGCATTACCCGCAACTATGATACTCGGATCCGACCCACCTGGTTTGAGCGACAAGGAGGAAGTAAAGCAGGCCATTTGGAGAATGAAACCAAAGAAGGTTGACTAAGACAATATTTTTGATATAGAAAATACAGAAAATATGCCATGGACATTAAATGAAGATATAACATGCCCACACGGTAACTTATGTACAGCTGAAGAGACAATGATATTCGTTCCTCAAGAAGTGAAAACTATATTTCAACTTAACTTTCCTAAAGTAGAACTTTTTGCTAAAAATAAAATATTAATAATTTAATATTATATTATACAAGGACAATATATCCAAATACAAAACATCTAAACAAGTAAATGAAGCGAATCAGCAAGACTACACTTTTGGCAAATAATATGATGTATATTTACGCCAAAGTTATAAGATCATAACATTATATAAGTTATAAATATAATTGTAGATTCTGCAGCACTTATCTGGAACTATGAGGGAGTGCATTTTAAAAATGAACGATCCTGAAATTCTTAACTACTTTTGCACACGGTTTTAACACTTTATGTAGTCGACCGTCACGGTAGAATCCCATAAAACCTTTATCGAGAGACTGTTTCAAACATTTGAACCAGAAGAAGAATTATATGTTCGTGGTGTGGTCGGTATTTTGACGAATTAGGCCAATGGTATAATCACGATGAGTTACACAAGCAACTCGAAGATCACGAACTGACCGAATTTGTAATTCGAATTGACCAAAATAATTTTGCGTTTAATTTAAGTTTTTAATCTTTTTCTTTTTATTAGCTGTGGTTTTTAATATGATTGTTCTTATTTGATTTTATGAGGACAACAACAACAACAAAATATGTGAAATCACAAATGACAATAGGCTAGGTGGAACATCGATCAAAACACTGAACATATATGTGGATAAAAATTAGCTAAGGTCTTTCCAGTCAATGGAGAGGCACTCAAATCTCAAAAGCTACATACCTAAGGAACTGGCTAAATTAAAGGAGGAGAAGTTCGAAATGGAAATAGCTACGATACACATACGTATGAAATCATTTTTATGTATTGATTTCTATAATATAATATAGTCACATTTTGTATAATGACCAGCAATATTTTGGCGGACATATATTGTGATAAAGTTTTGAAATAATGGTTCACTATTTCCAATGCGCAACGGCACGAGTACCTATAATATATTGTAGAAGTCTGTCGAAAATGTCGCGAAACTCTGTCATTTTCACATGTGCCTAAATAACGATCGATTTTTACTCCCAACAGTGAACAAGAATTTTACCAGCTTTCACCGTTCGAGCGCGGGCTAACCTTTAACGGCTTCGCTTGTGACCTCGTACCGGAAAAGATAGTCGGCCATCAGCTTGAAGGCTATCAACGGGACCTTTTGTACAGAGTAAAGTGGAGAACTATGGAAGAAGCCAAATTAATAGAGGTTAGCGTTATGAAGGCCTATAGACGGGACTTGATAGTTGACTACTTTGTGACGATTGTTAAAAAGGCTTTATAACGACCGGGGCTGGCGAAATGTACGTGACATTTGATCCTTATTCTTTAAATTTGGCAAAATCTAAAATTTTTAATACCGTTCAAGACATTGAAATGTCCCAAATTTTAAACAAACAACAATCATGTGCTCCTTGTTTTGGCGTTTCCCGATTTCGACTTTCTTTTTGGACATGCAGTTTGTCAGTGTTCATAACTACTACATACCCTTGCATCCTAGGGGATCTACAAACACGGTGGTCCATGATCTTACATCAAACGACCATGCGATCATACAATTTGCCGCAGAATATAAGGTGACAGTATAAAAAGGTAAGAGTATCACAGAGATACGACTGCAGAAACGTGATTTGACATAACTTCTGTAAGACCTTAGAGGCCAATCGAACGGCGATAACAGCTGATCTCGAGTGTCCAGACGCTGCGACCTGTAAGACAGGACTCTCAGAAGAGCTGCAAACAGCCTGTGAAACCCACATGCGACGTGCAACGATCGGTAAGCACAGACCCCCGCCGTGGTGGAACCAGGCGATTGAAAAGGAGTTGAAGAGACTCGAGCAGTTAAAGGCGCGACTGAGAAACAATTCGAAGGCCCTTAGTTGACGGCCGTTAAGAAAAGTCTTTATTAGAGAAAAATCAACCAAAAAAAAAAGAATTCGCATTAAAGCAAAGAGAGACGCCTGGAGAGAATACGTATCGAATGTAGGGAATGAGCAACACTGAGGCTCTGTTTAGAAATGGCTTGAAACAGGAGACCAGAAACCATCTGAGAGTCTCCCAACGGCCATCCGTAAAGTGGACGTTACCTACACCAACTCACTTGAGTATACAGTAAAAAGACTATTGGAAGTCTTGGTCGCGGGCGACAGTGTATTAAACGAGAGCCCGGAACAGTCTGTCACAGGGATGTATGTGGGTGAATTTAGACCAGCATTACCCGCAACTATGATACTCGGATCCGACCCACCTGGTTTGAGCGACAAGGAGGAAGTAAAGCAGGCCATTTGGAGAATGAAACCAAAGAAGGTTGACTAAGACAATATTTTTGATATAGAAAATACAGAAAATATGCCATGGACATTAAATGAAGATATAACATGCCCACACGGTAACTTATGTACAGCTGAAGAGACAATGATATTCGTTCCTCAAGAAGTGAAAACTATATTTCAACTTAACTTTCCTAAAGTAGAACTTTTTGCTAAAAATAAAATATTAATAATTTAATATTATATTATACAAGGACAATATATCCAAATACAAAACATCTAAACAAGTAAATGAAGCGAATCAGCAAGACTACACTTTTGGCAAATAATATGATGTATATTTACGCCAAAGTTATAAGATCATAACATTATATAAGTTATAAATATAATTGTAGATTCTGCAGCACTTATCTGGAACTATGAGGGAGTGCATTTTTAAAATGAACGATCCTGAAATTTGGGACTACTTTTGCACAAGGTGTAAACATTTTATGTAGTCGACCGTCACGGTAGAATCCCATAAAACCTTTATCGAGAGACTGTTTCAAACATTTGAACCAGAAGAAGAATTATATGTTCGTGGTGTGGTCGGTATTTTGACGAATTAGGCCAATGGTATAATCACGATGAGTTACACAAGCAACTCGAAGATCACGAACTGACCGAATTTGTAATTCGAATTGACCAAAATAATTTTGCGTTTAATTTAAGTTTTTAATCTTTTTCTTTTTATTAGCTGTGGTTTTTAATATGATTGTTCTTATTTGATTTTATGAGGACAACAACAACAACAAAATATGTGAAATCACAAATGACAATAGGCTAGGTGGAACATCGATCAAAACACTGAACATATATGTGGATAAAAATTAGCTAAGGTCTTTCCAGTCAATGGAGAGGCACTCAAATCTCAAAAGCTACATACCTAAGGAACTGGCTAAATTAAAGGAGGAGAAGTTCGAAATGGAAATAGCTACGATACACATACGTATGAAATCATTTTTATGTATTGATTTCTATAATATAATATAGTCACATTTTGTATAATGACCAGCAATATTTTGGCGGACATATATTGTGATAAAGTTTTGAAATAATGGTTCACTATTTCCAATGCGCAACGGCACGAGTACCTATAATATATTGTAGAAGTCTGTCGAAAATGTCGCGAAACTCTGTCATTTTCACATGTGCCTAAATAACGATCGATTTTTACTCCCAACAGTGAACAAGAATTTTACCAGCTTTCACCGTTCGAGCGCGGGCTAACCTTTAACGGCTTCGCTTGTGACCTCGTACCGGAAAAGATAGTCGGCCATCAGCTTGAAGGCTATCAACGGGACCTTTTGTACAGAGTAAAGTGGAGAACTATGGAAGAAGCCAAATTAATAGAGGTTAGCGTTATGAAGGCCTATAGACGGGACTTGATAGTTGACTACTTTGTGACGATTGTTAAAAAGGCTTTATAACGACCGGGGCTGGCGAAATGTACGTGACATTTGATCCTTATTCTTTAAATTTGGCAAAATCTAAAATTTTTAATACCGTTCAAGACATTGAAATGTCCCAAATTTTAAACAAACAACAATCATGTGCTCCTTGTTTTGGCGTTTCCCGATTTCGACTTTCTTTTTGGACATGCAGTTTGTCAGTGTTCATAACTACTACATACCCTTGCATCCTAGGGGATCTACAAACACGGTGGTCCATGATCTTACATCAAACGACCATGCGATCATACAATTTGCCGCAGAATATAAGGTGACAGTATAAAAAGGTAAGAGTATCACAGAGATACGACTGCAGAAACGTGATTTGACATAACTTCTGTAAGACCTTAGAGGCCAATCGAACGGCGATAACAGCTGATCTCGAGTGTCCAGACGCTGCGACCTGTAAGACAGGACTCTCAGAAGAGCTGCAAACAGCCTGTGAAACCCACATGCGACGTGCAACGATCGGTAAGCACAGACCCCCGCCGTGGTGGAACCAGGCGATTGAAAAGGAGTTGAAGAGACTCGAGCAGTTAAAGGCGCGACTGAGAAACAATTCGAAGGCCCTTAGTTGACGGCCGTTAAGAAAAGTCTTTATTAGAGAAAAATCAACCAAAAAAAAAAGAATTCGCATTAAAGCAAAGAGAGACGCCTGGAGAGAATACGTATCGAATGTAGGGAATGAGCAACACTGAGGCTCTGTTTAGAAATGGCTTGAAACAGGAGACCAGAAACCATCTGAGAGTCTCCCAACGGCCATCCGTAAAGTGGACGTTACCTACACCAACTCACTTGAGTATACAGTAAAAAGACTATTGGAAGTCTTGGTCGCGGGCGACAGTGTATTAAACGAGAGCCCGGAACAGTCTGTCACAGGGATGTATGTGGGTGAATTTAGACCAGCATTACCCGCAACTATGATACTCGGATCCGACCCACCTGGTTTGAGCGACAAGGAGGAAGTAAAGCAGGCCATTTGGAGAATGAAACCAAAGAAGGTTGACTAAGACAATATTTTTGATATAGAAAATACAGAAAATATGCCATGGACATTAAATGAAGATATAACATGCCCACACGGTAACTTATGTACAGCTGAAGAGACAATGATATTCGTTCCTCAAGAAGTGAAAACTATATTTCAACTTAACTTTCCTAAAGTAGAACTTTTTGCTAAAAATAAAATATTAATAATTTAATATTATATTATACAAGGACAATATATCCAAATACAAAACATCTAAACAAGTAAATGAAGCGAATCAGCAAGACTACACTTTTGGCAAATAATATGATGTATATTTACGCCAAAGTTATAAGATCATAACATTATATAAGTTATAAATATAATTGTAGATTCTGCAGCACTTATCTGGAACTATGAGGGAGTGCATTTTTAAAATGAACGATCCTGAAATTTGGGACTACTTTTGCACAAGGTGTAAACATTTTATGTAGTCGACCGTCACGGTAGAATCCCATAAAACCTTTATCGAGAGACTGTTTCAAACATTTGAACCAGAAGAAGAATTATATGTTCGTGGTGTGGTCGGTATTTTGACGAATTAGGCCAATGGTATAATCACGATGAGTTACACAAGCAACTCGAAGATCACGAACTGACCGAATTTGTAATTCGAATTGACCAAAATAATTTTGCGTTTAATTTAAGTTTTTAATCTTTTTCTTTTTATTAGCTGTGGTTTTTAATATGATTGTTCTTATTTGATTTTATGAGGACAACAACAACAACAAAATATGTGAAATCACAAATGACAATAGGCTAGGTGGAACATCGATCAAAACACTGAACATATATGTGGATAAAAATTAGCTAAGGTCTTTCCAGTCAATGGAGAGGCACTCAAATCTCAAAAGCTACATACCTAAGGAACTGGCTAAATTAAAGGAGGAGAAGTTCGAAATGGAAATAGCTACGATACACATACGTATGAAATCATTTTTATGTATTGATTTCTATAATATAATATAGTCACATTTTGTATAATGACCAGCAATATTTTGGCGGACATATATTGTGATAAAGTTTTGAAATAATGGTTCACTATTTCCAATGCGCAACGGCACGAGTACCTATAATATATTGTAGAAGTCTGTCGAAAATGTCGCGAAACTCTGTCATTTTCACATGTGCCTAAATAACGATCGATTTTTACTCCCAACAGTGAACAAGAATTTTACCAGCTTTCACCGTTCGAGCGCGGGCTAACCTTTAACGGCTTCGCTTGTGACCTCGTACCGGAAAAGATAGTCGGCCATCAGCTTGAAGGCTATCAACGGGACCTTTTGTACAGAGTAAAGTGGAGAACTATGGAAGAAGCCAAATTAATAGAGGTTAGCGTTATGAAGGCCTATAGACGGGACTTGATAGTTGACTACTTTGTGACGATTGTTAAAAAGGCTTTATAACGACCGGGGCTGGCGAAATGTACGTGACATTTGATCCTTATTCTTTAAATTTGGCAAAATCTAAAATTTTTAATACCGTTCAAGACATTGAAATGTCCCAAATTTTAAACAAACAACAATCATGTGCTCCTTGTTTTGGCGTTTCCCGATTTCGACTTTCTTTTTGGACATGCAGTTTGTCAGTGTTCATAACTACTACATACCCTTGCATCCTAGGGGATCTACAAACACGGTGGTCCATGATCTTACATCAAACGACCATGCGATCATACAATTTGCCGCAGAATATAAGGTGACAGTATAAAAAGGTAAGAGTATCACAGAGATACGACTGCAGAAACGTGATTTGACATAACTTCTGTAAGACCTTAGAGGCCAATCGAACGGCGATAACAGCTGATCTCGAGTGTCCAGACGCTGCGACCTGTAAGACAGGACTCTCAGAAGAGCTGCAAACAGCCTGTGAAACCCACATGCGACGTGCAACGATCGGTAAGCACAGACCCCCGCCGTGGTGGAACCAGGCGATTGAAAAGGAGTTGAAGAGACTCGAGCAGTTAAAGGCGCGACTGAGAAACAATTCGAAGGCCCTTAGTTGACGGCCGTTAAGAAAAGTCTTTATTAGAGAAAAATCAACCAAAAAAAAAAGAATTCGCATTAAAGCAAAGAGAGACGCCTGGAGAGAATACGTATCGAATGTAGGGAATGAGCAACACTGAGGCTCTGTTTAGAAATGGCTTGAAACAGGAGACCAGAAACCATCTGAGAGTCTCCCAACGGCCATCCGTAAAGTGGACGTTACCTACACCAACTCACTTGAGTATACAGTAAAAAGACTATTGGAAGTCTTGGTCGCGGGCGACAGTGTATTAAACGAGAGCCCGGAACAGTCTGTCACAGGGATGTATGTGGGTGAATTTAGACCAGCATTACCCGCAACTATGATACTCGGATCCGACCCACCTGGTTTGAGCGACAAGGAGGAAGTAAAGCAGGCCATTTGGAGAATGAAACCAAAGAAGGTTGACTAAGACAATATTTTTGATATAGAAAATACAGAAAATATGCCATGGACATTAAATGAAGATATAACATGCCCACACGGTAACTTATGTACAGCTGAAGAGACAATGATATTCGTTCCTCAAGAAGTGAAAACTATATTTCAACTTAACTTTCCTAAAGTAGAACTTTTTGCTAAAAATAAAATATTAATAATTTAATATTATATTATACAAGGACAATATATCCAAATACAAAACATCTAAACAAGTAAATGAAGCGAATCAGCAAGACTACACTTTTGGCAAATAATATGATGTATATTTACGCCAAAGTTATAAGATCATAACATTATATAAGTTATAAATATAATTGTAGATTCTGCAGCACTTATCTGGAACTATGAGGGAGTGCATTTTTAAAATGAACGATCCTGAAATTTGGGACTACTTTTGCACAAGGTGTAAACATTTTATGTAGTCGACCGTCACGGTAGAATCCCATAAAACCTTTATCGAGAGACTGTTTCAAACATTTGAACCAGAAGAAGAATTATATGTTCGTGGTGTGGTCGGTATTTTGACGAATTAGGCCAATGGTATAATCACGATGAGTTACACAAGCAACTCGAAGATCACGAACTGACCGAATTTGTAATTCGAATTGACCAAAATAATTTTGCGTTTAATTTAAGTTTTTAATCTTTTTCTTTTTATTAGCTGTGGTTTTTAATATGATTGTTCTTATTTGATTTTATGAGGACAACAACAACAACAAAATATGTGAAATCACAAATGACAATAGGCTAGGTGGAACATCGATCAAAACACTGAACATATATGTGGATAAAAATTAGCTAAGGTCTTTCCAGTCAATGGAGAGGCACTCAAATCTCAAAAGCTACATACCTAAGGAACTGGCTAAATTAAAGGAGGAGAAGTTCGAAATGGAAATAGCTACGATACACATACGTATGAAATCATTTTTATGTATTGATTTCTATAATATAATATAGTCACATTTTGTATAATGACCAGCAATATTTTGGCGGACATATATTGTGATAAAGTTTTGAAATAATGGTTCACTATTTCCAATGCGCAACGGCACGAGTACCTATAATATATTGTAGAAGTCTGTCGAAAATGTCGCGAAACTCTGTCATTTTCACATGTGCCTAAATAACGATCGATTTTTACTCCCAACAGTGAACAAGAATTTTACCAGCTTTCACCGTTCGAGCGCGGGCTAACCTTTAACGGCTTCGCTTGTGACCTCGTACCGGAAAAGATAGTCGGCCATCAGCTTGAAGGCTATCAACGGGACCTTTTGTACAGAGTAAAGTGGAGAACTATGGAAGAAGCCAAATTAATAGAGGTTAGCGTTATGAAGGCCTATAGACGGGACTTGATAGTTGACTACTTTGTGACGATTGTTAAAAAGGCTTTATAACGACCGGGGCTGGCGAAATGTACGTGACATTTGATCCTTATTCTTTAAATTTGGCAAAATCTAAAATTTTTAATACCGTTCAAGACATTGAAATGTCCCAAATTTTAAACAAACAACAATCATGTGCTCCTTGTTTTGGCGTTTCCCGATTTCGACTTTCTTTTTGGACATGCAGTTTGTCAGTGTTCATAACTACTACATACCCTTGCATCCTAGGGGATCTACAAACACGGTGGTCCATGATCTTACATCAAACGACCATGCGATCATACAATTTGCCGCAGAATATAAGGTGACAGTATAAAAAGGTAAGAGTATCACAGAGATACGACTGCAGAAACGTGATTTGACATAACTTCTGTAAGACCTTAGAGGCCAATCGAACGGCGATAACAGCTGATCTCGAGTGTCCAGACGCTGCGACCTGTAAGACAGGACTCTCAGAAGAGCTGCAAACAGCCTGTGAAACCCACATGCGACGTGCAACGATCGGTAAGCACAGACCCCCGCCGTGGTGGAACCAGGCGATTGAAAAGGAGTTGAAGAGACTCGAGCAGTTAAAGGCGCGACTGAGAAACAATTCGAAGGCCCTTAGTTGACGGCCGTTAAGATAAGTCTTTATTAGAGAAAAATCAACCAAAAAAAAAAGAATTCGCATTAAAGCAAAGAGAGACGCCTGGAGAGAATACGTATCGAATGTAGGGAATGAGCAACACTGAGGCTCTGTTTAGAAATGGCTTGAAACAGGAGACCAGAAACCATCTGAGAGTCTCCCAACGGCCATCCGTAAAGTGGACGTTACCTACACCAACTCACTTGAGTATACAGTAAAAAGACTATTGGAAGTCTTGGTCGCGGGCGACAGTGTATTAAACGAGAGCCCGGAACAGTCTGTCACAGGGATGTATGTGGGTGAATTTAGACCAGCATTACCCGCAACTATGATACTCGGATCCGACCCACCTGGTTTGAGCGACAAGGAGGAAGTAAAGCAGGCCATTTGGAGAATGAAACCAAAGAAGGTTGACTAAGACAATATTTTTGATATAGAAAATACAGAAAATATGCCATGGACATTAAATGAAGATATAACATGCCCACACGGTAACTTATGTACAGCTGAAGAGACAATGATATTCGTTCCTCAAGAAGTGAAAACTATATTTCAACTTAACTTTCCTAAAGTAGAACTTTTTGCTAAAAATAAAATATTAATAATTTAATATTATATTATACAAGGACAATATATCCAAATACAAAACATCTAAACAAGTAAATGAAGCGAACCAGCAAGACTACACTTTTGGCAAATAATATGATGTATATTTACGCCAAAGTTATAAGATCATAACATTATATAAGTTATAAATATAATTGTAGATTCTGCAGCACTTATCTGGAACTATGAGGGAGTGCATTTTAAAAATGAACGATCCTGAAATTCTTAACTACTTTTGCACACGGTTTTAACACTTTATGTAGTCGACCGTCACGGTAGAATCCCATAAAACCTTTATCGAGAGACTGTTTCAAACATTTGAACCAGAAGAAGAATTATATGTTCGTGGTGTGGTCGGTATTTTGACGAATTAGGCCAATGGTTTAATCACGAAGAATTACACAAGCAACTTGGAGATCACGAACTGACCGAATTTGTAATTCGAATTGACCAAAATAATTTTGCGTTTAATTGAAGTTTTTCATCTTTTTCTTTTTATTAGCTGTGGTTTTTAATATGATTGTTCTTATTTTATTTTATGAGGACAGCAACAACAACAAAATATGTGAAATCACAAATGACAATAGGCTAGGTGGAACATCGATCAAAACACTGAACATAAATGTGGATAAAAATTAGCTAAGGTCTTTCCAGTCAATGGAGAGGAACTCAAATCTCAAAATCTACATACCTAAGGAACTGGCTAAGTTAAAGGAGGAGAAGTTAGAAATTGAAATAGCTAATTAGGAAATATTTTTTTGTAAGATTACGCATTTGCATATTATAAATCTCGCGTCTCCCATTGGCGACGCCAAGCGACTCGTCCCGCGACGGGTACGACGCGGCCGACCGACCGGCCAGCGTTCTCTTTGCTCACAGCCCTCGACCGAGCCACACGTTTCGTCCGACCCACGACACACGCCCGACGCCATGCTTCTCTCGCAACGGCAATCGACTCGAGTAGCGGATAGCGATCGGATCCGACCCACCTGGTTTGAGCGACAAGGGGGAAGTAAAGCAGGCCATTTGGAGAATGAAACCAAATGCCTCGGGAATGGCTGCAATCACAGCTGGTGTCTTCCGGAGAGCGTAGCCCGTACCTGCCAATCGAATCTGGTGTTTTTAACTGCACTCTTAGATCAGGGAAATTCCCACGGGTACTCTACTCGTCACCTATGCAGATAATCTGGCATTACTAGTCGCCGGCGAACAAAGTCCGGAGTGAACTACGAGGGCAAATTCCCTTCCCGAAATGGTATCCCGTTGGCCTTTGAAGCGAAAGCTCACCTTCTCCTCCAAGTCGTAGACCCTTTGGCTTCAGAACCTAAAATAACCTGCTTTCGAAACCTTTGGACGCCAACGTTTAGGTGGCACCGTGGTCCCAAGGCCACCGACGAATAGCGCTCAGCGTCGGCAGCTCAGTCGTTTCCTGCGAGTCGCTCGCAACCATCGCTGGGTGAATTTAAGTTTTTTAACGGTCGCGATCCTGCAGTCTGTCTACCGTCCCGTCTCGTTGCTTTACCGTTTCACATAATAACTCTGCAACGGCAATTGACTCGAGTAGCGATACGATCTCGATGATCATCGCGTACCTCGACTCGCCCGACCGACGGAACTAATGTCACGACGACGTTCTCGTCTCTCGACGTAGCGCCACGCTCCCTTGATCGCTGGTGCATCGAGCACACCGATTCCGTCGACCCACGCGACCAACGACCGCTCAACCGTCGAATAAATATGCGTACTGCGTACGTACAAACATGTTCTGGTTTCAATATACGACTTTCGACGCAACCACGTCAACCAACGACATTGTGTGTTCATTTATTCAAATAACTAAACTTGTGTATCTAATCCTTCCTGCAACGGAGTCAGCAGCAGAACAAAGCGTATGTTAGGACAGTGCTGTTGCCCCAACCGACGCAGCGTCAACCACGACGATAGGGCAACGCACCTGTTGCTACACCACCTTAGAAAAATCACATTGAAAATTAAATTATTTTTGTTGATATTAATGAATTTTGATAAAATTAAACAAAACTAATAGTCTGATTTTATTTTTTTTTTATGTAACAAAAACAATATTTTACGCCCATTGAGTTTTTATAAAATTGTTTATTTATTTAAAATTCTACAGAACCACGTTTTTTCTTAACATAACATTTAATGTATGATAAAATATTTATAAAAATGAAACAATTTAATATATTGTTAATGATTTTTATTTTTATTTACACATTTACATTATACCTCATCAGTTAAAATAATGATTTAAGCAACACAGCTCTTATTTTATTGGTTATTTATTCTTAAATTCATAATTAGGATAGTACTAATTATGTACACTTATATAACAACTACTTGTTAAATATTTCTTACCACACATTTGATAACCATTTCTTTGACTGTTAATGCACAGTGTTTTGTACAACTCTATTGTATGTAGGCATATGAATTATCAATATACCTATTATTTTAAGACAGTCAAAATGTTTTTAAAACATGCAAAGAAGCCAGCATATACATAAAAAAAAATATGTTTGAGCTTTTTGGTTGTAGTTCACTATTCAATATTCATTCAATTATTACAAATATATTATGAGCTTGCAAGTTGTTTCAACCACGCCAGGGGCCCACACATATACATAGATTGAAGAATATATAATCAAAGTAAACTACACCATGTATCAGTTGAATGTTGTATAATAATTATTCACAATTGCCATACCTATGCAATAATGTCAACGATTTATATGTTATATCTTCTTTTTTTTCTTTAATACATTTCGAAACAAAAGTGTTAGAAGAGAACAAATAGCTATTATACAAGTATAGGTACACAATTAATAGTTGATTAATTATTAAGATAATATTATAATTAAATACAATTTCAAGCATTTTTATTCATAAATATTTACGTTAAATACAGCTGAAGTAAAAAACTTTACACCATAATTCAGAACCAAATTATATCATACATTTATTATGTTCAATTAAGTAAACGTGTAACAATTAAACCGTTAAAAGTACTTTTGAAAAAATCAATATCAACAAGCATAAAATTATTTTTATATCATAAAATAAACGCCACCATTATTAAATAAAATGGAAATTTCCACGATTAAAATATATAAATTTGTATATCAAGAGTATCAACTCAACAACCTTTGTATAACATTACAACAACAATAAAATATGTTAAATCTCAAATGACAAGATGCTAGGTTGACCATCGATCAAAACATTAAACATAAATGTGGATAAAAATTAGCTAAGGAATTTCCAGTCACCAAAGTTATTAGATTATAACTTTATATAAGTTACAAATATAATTGTAGATTCTGCAGTACTTATCTTAAACCATGAGGGAGTGCATTTTTAAAATGAACGATCCTGAAATTTGGGACTACTTTTGCACAAGGTGTAAACATTTTATGTAGTCGACCGTCAAGGTAGAATTACATAAAACCTTTATCGAGAGACTGTTTCAAACATTTGAACCAGAAGAAGAATTATATATTCGTGGTGTGGTCGGTATTTTGACGAATTAGGCCAATGGTATAATCACGATGAGTTACACAAGCAACTCGGAGATCACGATCTGACCAAATTTGTAATTTGAATTGACCAATGTTTTAGTCCCGATTCGATGCTGAACGCTTCCGACATAATATTGTCTACTCTCACTTGGTATTTCACACCTTCCATGGCCAGCTTGGTTAGGTTTATTAATTTTTTTTGGAATGCAAATTCTTCCTTTAAATTATAGAGACTATTTCTGTGTATGCTGTCATAAGCTTTCCTAAAGTCGACAAACATTTGCCACATATCCTGGCGATACTCATATTTCTACTCTATAATATGTGCTATAACCGATAATAATAAACGAAAACCGTCTATAGTTGACCTGCCTTTGCGAAACCCACTCTGGTATTCACATAAGCATTCTTCTGCATAGGTATTAGCCAGAGAAATCCCATCACCGCGACACCCAAAAAAGGTACTGTTGATACAGAAATAATTTTGAAGTACAATGTCCCTCAACAATCTGCAGATACTGAACAAATGGAAGAAATTGATAATAAAACATCTAAGCAAGTAAATTAAACGAACCAGCAAGACTATACCTTGGGCTACTCATATGATATAACTATACACCACATTATAGTTTCATACAATTTTATATGTTACAAATATAATCTTATATTTGCAAAAATTAGTTTAGATGGGCTACACTTTGGCTACTTATATTATGATGAATATTTACATCAAAGTTATAAGATCATAACATTATATTATAAGTTACAAATATAATTGTATGTTTGGAACAATTAGCTTAGAATGTTGACATTCATTAACTATCCATGTCCTTGTCTTTCCGACGTAACCGAACGCTCCCTGAAACGCACGTGCAACGAGCACAACCGATTCCGTCGACCCTAAACCGACCATGCGACCGCTCGACCAATGTAGGTACGTACTTATTCGTATGTAGTTGAAGTAAAAATCATTAATTCATAATTCTGAACCAAATTACGCATTTGCATATTCTAAATCTAAGTAAAAATACAAAGTTACGAAACATCTAAGCAAGTAAACGAAACCAAACATAATCACCTTGGGCTACTCATATGATGTAAATATACACCAAAATTATGGTATCATACAATTTTATATGTTACAAATATAATCTTATATTTGCAAAAAATAGTTTAGATGGACAAGACAAGTAGATATATTCCAGAAAGATTTCATTTTTATTCCAATAAACAAAAAGTTAGCTTTAAATGAACTTCTTAAAATAAATAATTATTTAATAATTATTTTTTTTTAGTAGTCATTGATTCTTGACAGCCATTTCTTTTTCTTATCTATCAGGTAAGGTTGCCATACAGTATTTAACACCTGTTAATGATACACGATGATGATGAAATTTGGTTGACCATCCCAAGTATGGACGTCTCTGACGAGGCACTCTAAGATCAAAAGCGGTATAGCTATAGAACTGGATAAATCAAATTAGGAAAAAATGCAATTGTTAGAAATTCACATAGCTACGATCGAAATACGTATGAGATCCTACGTATTTATGTATTGTTCATAACAATAACTTGATGTAAGATTACGAATGTGCATATTATAGCAATATTATGAATGTAGGTCAAAACATCTAAGCAAGTAAATGAAACGAACCAGAAAGACTACACTTTGGGCTAATTATATTATGATGTATATTTACACCAAAGTTATAAGATCATAATATTATAAATTAAAGGAGGAGAAGTTCGAAATAGAAATAGCTACAATACACATACATATGAAATCATTTTTATGTATTGTTCATAACAATATTTTGTTGTATGATTACGCACTTGCATATTATAAATCTAGGTAAAAATACAAAGTTACAAAACATCTAAGCAAGTAAATGAAACCAAACATAAGGACTTCACCTTGGGCTACTCTTATGATGTAAATATACACCAAAAATATGGTATTGTGGCGAGCCAGTGACTTCGCCACAATACTCCCTCCCCATGTCGGTCGCGCTTCCTGCGTTGGCAACACCGCTCGGCCCTCCGCGTCGTTCGCGACCGCGAAGTGTCGGGCGCCTGCCAACGTACAGTCTTTTTTTTCTCTCCCGACCTCGACATCGTATGGTCCGCGTCGCTTTATAACTCGTGCGCACCGTCGCGTACCGGCGACCAGGCGGTTTTTCGTCCGCCATCTTTCCGTTCTCCGACTCCGTCCGCGGCCCACAGGGCCACCGTAACGAGACGTATCGCGTGAGTACGCTCGCGGTTAGATGGTTGGCGCGAAGTCGTCGGGGCCGGACGGCGACCCTGTTCACGACAGCGACCACGACGCACCGGCGACTGACACACCCGTAATAATTTTCATGTTCGTTCTATCTTTTAATAAAAATCAATTCATACCCGTATACGCACATTATTTCGTACCTTGTGTATGTTGGCCGCGTAAGTTGCCACCCAAAAACCTACGCGCGCCACAGTATCATACAATTTTATATGTTACAAATATAATCTTATATTTGCAAAAAATAGTTTAGATGGACAAGACAAGTAGATATATTCAAGAAAGATTTCATATTTATTCCAATAAACAAAAAGTTAGCTTTAAACGAACTTTTTATAATATATAATTATTTAATAATTATTTTTTTTTAGTAGTCATTGATTCTTGACAGTCATTTCTTTTTCTCACCTGTCAGGTAAGGTTGCCATACAGTATGGAACACCTGTTAATGATACCCGATGATGATGAAATTGGGTTGACCATCCCAAGTATGGACGTCTCTGACGAGGCACTCTAAGCTCAAAAGCTGTATAGCTATAGAACAGGATAAATCAAATGAGGAAAAATGCAATTGTTAGAAAATTCACATAGCTACGATAGAAATAAGTATGAGATCCTACTTATTTATGTATTGTTCATAACAATAACTTGTTGTACGATTACGAATGTGCATATTATGAATGTAGGTCAAAACATCTAAGCAAGTAAATGAAACGAACCAGCAAGACTAAACTTTGGGCTACTTATATTATGATGTATATTTACACCAAAGTTATAAGATCATAATATTATAAATTAAAGGAGGAGAAGTTCGAAATAGAAATAGCTACGATACACATACGTATGAAATCATTTTTATGTATTGTTCATAACAATATTTTTTTGTATGATTACGCATTTGCATATTATAAATATAGGTAAAAATACAAAGTTACAAAACATCTAAGCAAGTAAATGAAACGAACCTGTTTACTTTTCCTAAGTATCTGAATAGACCGACAACACGATGGAATATAATATAGCAACTATATTAATCTTGTTTGCTATCATCTCCTTCGTGGTAGCAGACTCGGGTTCAAAAGAAGAAATTAATCGAACAGGTACTTATATTATGTTTAAAATAATTGACCATTGTTAAACGAAAAAAATAAATAAATAAAGTATTTGCACGCGCAACACGCAAAATAAAGTTAAGTAATAAGAATAAGGTGAAAAATAAGATCGCGGAACAGAAGGAGGAACAAAGCCATACAATTTCGTAAGAGACTATAATAGTATAATATATATACCAACAATGAGGTAATGCATATAACGATAATGCATTGTTGTATGAAGCAATATATTTGAAATAGCACAACAGAGACTCTGGATACAGTTTTGAAGCGCACGACCTTTATCATGACCGAAGACGAGAGTACTAGCCCCGTGCTCATACAGGATATATTTTAATCCAAATGTCGAGACAAATATCAAAAAATAAATGTTAAATAAACATAAATCATTTTTAAGAAAATATGTTCTTGACGGAGATACTATGTACAGCTTTCGAAAACATGAACCAGAAGTAAGTCTTTTCTAATATTTTATACCGAAATACATTTTTGTTTTACCAATTTGTTACAGAAATTTACCATAAACGAAGACAGTGGTTCTAGTGGTTCGTTGGTAATTATCAGTATAAATTATATAGGTAAAACTGAAGAAAGGGAAAGGACAGAAATTGTCTTAGAAATTGTAGATAAATGCTTAAGATATGCACCATTTATACGGGTTAGGTTAGGTTAGGTTCAGAGGGAGTTAATGTGGTATTATATATTAAACGATCAATTTCCGCTTTTACCTTAGATTTTAGTGCTAAAAGAATTGACCTTGGCTTGAAAAACTTGAGTATTTCCCCCTTTTTAATATTTAGCGATATTTAGTATTTATTAAAGGTGCAAATTACATGTTTGAATAAATGCTTCAAATTTTTTAAGATGTTCTCTACATTTTCGTCTACATTTACAGTGTTATAAATTGGAGAATAGTTTATTGTTTTTAAATCAGTTCTACCAACTAAAGGTGGTCCTCCGTTTTTTATTACGTAAATACACATTTTGTTAACAATTTAATTTTAAAATCTACTTAATATGTAGTTATATATATTTTCCGTTATTTGATAAAGGTTAACATATTTAAAATAAATATTTTTTTTTTTTTGGAACTAAAACTGAAGAAGAAAGAAACACAATTGACACCAAAATTAAAGTAGAAATAGATTTCATTGACCATTATGAATATCAAGGAACATCAACTTTCAACTGAAAGCAACTTTTCAGAATTTTTTACTCCTGCAAATTTGGACTTGACATCTAACTGCTTAACGAAAAATCAATTGACTAATAACCGTGGTAAAATATCTACAGCATTCAATTTAACTGTGGATACAATAACACACACGCATATATGTGCTATTTGTGATAGACCTTTTTCCCGGAAAAAAAATTTAAATCCCATATAGCCACACATTCTAACGAAAAGCCGTATACATGTAACATCTGTTATACAGGGTTTTTAAGAAAAAGTTATTTAACAGTACATACAAAGAAACATACCGACGAAAAGCCATTTAAATGTTATATATGAACAACTTATGTATTGTTCATAACAATAACTTGTTGTACGATTACGAATGTGCAAATTATGAATGTAGGTCAAAACATTTAAGCAAGTAAATGAAACGAACCAGAAAGACTACACTTTAGGCTACCTACTTATATTATGATGTATATTTACACCAAAGTTCTAAGATCATAATATTATAAATTAAAGGAGGAGAAGTTCGAAATTGAAATAGCTACGATACACATACGTATGAAATCATTTTTATGTATTGATTTCTATAATATAATATAGGCACATTTTGTATATATACATATATATATACATATATTGTGATAAAGTTTTGAAATAAGGCTTCACTATTTCCAATGCGCAACGGCACGAGTACCTATAATATATTGTAGACATCCGTCGAAAATGTCGTGAAACTCTGTCATTTTCACATGCGCCTAACTAACGATCGAGTTTTACTCCCAACAGTGAACAAGAATTTTACCAGCTTTCACCGTTCGAGCGCGGGCTAACCTTTAACGGCTTCGCTTGTGACCTCGTACCCGAAAAGATAGTCGGCCATCAGCTTGAAGGCTATCAACGGGACCTTTTGTACAGAGTAAAATGGAGAACTATGGAAGAAGCCAAATTAATAGAGGCTAGTGTTATGAATGCGTATAGACGATGTATATTTACACCAAAGTTCTAAGATCATAATATTATAAATTAAAGGAGGAGAAGTACGAAATTGAAATAGCTACTATACACATACGTATGAAATCATTTTTATGTATTGATCATAACAATATTTTTTTGTATGATTACGCATTTGCATATTATAAATCTAGTTAAAAATACAAAGTTACGAAACATCTAAGCAAGTAAATGAAACCAAACATAAAGACTTCACCTTGGGCTACTCATATGATGTAAATTTACAAAAAAATTATGGTATCATACAATTTTATATGTTACAAATATAATATTATATATGCAAAAAATAGTTTAGATGGACCAGACAAGTAGATATATTCCAGAAAGATTTTATATTTATTCCAATAAACAAAAAGTTAGTTTTAAACGAACTTTTTATAATATATAATTATTTAATAATTATTTTTTTTTAGTAGTCATTGATTCTTGACAGCCATTTCTTTTTCTTACCTATCAGGTAAGGTTGCCATACAGTATTTAACACCTGTTAATGATACACGATGATGATGAAATTTGGTTGACCATCCCAAGTATGTACGTCTCTGACGAGGCACTCTAAGCTCAAAAGCTGTATAGCTATAGAACTGGATAAATCAAATGAGGAGATGTTCGAAATTGAAATTGCTATGATACACATACGTATGAAATTATTTTTATGTATTGTTCATAACAATATTTTTTTGTATGATTACGCATTTCCATATTATAAATCTAGGTAAAAATACAAAGTAACAAAACATATAGAAAGTTTGGCTACTCCATCAATATTAATAAGGCAAATAATGAAGAAATATTACCTAAAGTTTGGGCATAAAGGTAAGCAATTAGGAATGAATACATATGACTTTATCAAATTACATCAATTCGCGAAGTTCGTACCTAAATTAGGTATTTTTGACCACCTATTATACCAAATATTCAATTGAGTTCTACACTGAAAAAAATATTTCGATTATGTGCATCAATATAAAAAAAAATGCTAAATTCTTATCCCCAAAGCGTATCTTTAAATATATCGAAGAGATGACATATTTGATATTTCAGATGATAGTGATGGAAGAAGTTTTGAAGATTCTGTGACAGTCAAAAAAAAACTCTCAGATGAATTAATTAAAGAGCTTAAATAATCACCAAAGTATACGATCTTAACAATTAGATGATGTTAATTTACCAACTGCTTTATAAATGATTAATACAATGATATCACCTTAGCAAAATCTCATTGAAAATTAAATTATTGTTGTTGATAGTAATGCATTTTGAAAAAATTAAACAAAACTAATAGTCTGATATTATCATTTTTTTTATGAAACAAAAACAATATTTTACGCTCATTGAGTTTTTATAAAATTGTATATTTTTTTAAAATTCTTCAGAACCACGTTTTTTCTTAACACAACATTTAATGTATGATAAAATATTTATGAAAATGAAACAATTTAATATATTGATAATGATTTTTTATTTTTATTTACACATTCACATTATACCTCATCAGTTAAAATAATGACTTAAGCAACACAGCTCTTATTTTATTGGTTATTTATTCTTAAATTCATAATTAAGATTATAATACTAATTGTGTATACTTATATAACAACTACTTGTTAAATACTTCTTACCACACATTTGATAACCATTTCTTTGACTGTTAATGCACAGTGTTTTGTACAACTCTATTGTATGTAGGTATATGAATTATCAATATACCTATTATTTTAAGACAGTCAAAATGTTTTTACCACATGCAAACAAGCCAGCATATACATCCAAATAAATATGTTTTAGCTTATTGGTAGTAGTTCACTATTCAATGTTCATTCATTTATTACAAATATATTATGAGTTTGCAGGTAGTTTCAACCACGCCAGGTTCCCACACATATATATAGATTGAATAATATATAATCAAACTATACTACACCATGTATCAGTTGAATGTTGTATAATAATTATTCACAATTGCCATAGCTATGCAATAATGTCAACGATTAATATGTTATATCTTCTTTTTTTTCTTTAATACATTTCGAAACAAATGTGTTAGAAGAGAACAAATAGCTATTATACAAGTATAGGTACACAATTAATAGTTGATTAATTATTAAGATAATATAATAATTAAATACAATTTAAAGCATTTTTATTCATAAATAATTACGTTAAATACAGTTGAAGTAAAAAACTTTACTCCATAATTCAGAACCAAATTATATCATACATTAATTATGTTCAATTAAGTAAACGTGTAACAATTAAACCGTTAAAAGTACTTTTGAAAAAATCAATATCAACAAGCATAAAATTGTTTTTATGTCATAAAATAAACGCCACCATTATTAAATAAAATGGAAATTTCCAAGATTAAAATACATAAATTTGTATATCAAGAGTATCAACTCAACAACCTTTGTATAACATTACAACAACAATAAAATATGTTAAATCTCAAATGACAAGGTGCTAGGTTGACCATCGATCAAAACACTAAACATAAATGTGGATAAAAATTAGCTAAGGTCTTTCCTGTCAATGGAGAGGCACTCAAAGCTCAAAAGCTACTTACCTAAGGAACTGGCTAAGTTAAAGGAGGAGAAGTTAGAAATTGAAATAGCTAATTAGGAAATATTTTTTTGTAAGATTACGCATTTTCATAATATAAATCTAGGTATAAATATTAAGTAACAATGAAATTTAACCATGACATTTAATTTTAAATTACCAATAGGATAAAAGTTAGCTAAGGACTTTCCAGAAGAAGAGGTTGAATGTCTTAAGCGACTAAAAGGTGAGCATAATGCGGTAATTTAATATTATATTATACAAGGTCAATATATCCTAATACAAAACATCTAACCAAGTAAATGAAGCGAACCAGCAAGACTACACATTTGACAAATAATATGATGTATATTTACACCAAAGTTATAAGATTATAACTTTATATAAGTTACAAATATAATTGTAGATTCTGCAGCACTTATCTTGAACCATGAGGGAGTGCATTTTAAAAATGAACGATCCTGAAATTTGGGACTACTTTTGCACAAGGTGTAAGCATTTCATGTAGTCGACCGTCACGGTAGAATCACATAAAACCTTTATCGAGAGACTGTTTCAAACATTTGAACCAGAAGGAAAATTATATGTTCGTGGTGTGGTCGGTATTTTGACGAATTATTCCAATGACATACACACGATGAGTTACACAAGTAACTCGGAGATCACGATCTGACCAAATTTGTAATTCGAATTGACCAAAATAATTTTGCGTTTAATTGAAGTTTTTAATGTTTTTCTTTTTATTAGCTGTGGTTTTTAATATTATTGTTTTTTATTTATTTTTATGATTTTACCGTCCGATAACGATAACTAAAAGACATTGTTTACCTATATTTAGCATTACTTTTTTTTTATATACATTTAATTTTTTGTATACTTAATTGTACTTTTGAAAGTTTGCACTAAGTTATGTAATGTATAAACTCCTAAATAAATTATGTAAATGTATTACAAACTATTCATTACACATACTATTATTATTTAAATTGTTTCCGGCTAATCACATTCTAATGAATCAAACATCGCGACCGGCATGTGTATTTATTTGTATAGGTCACGATACCATATGTGTATGGTATATATATATATACTGTACGAGGAGCATGATATATACGCGTGTTGTGGTATCCAAACCCAACGCGTTATGGGAGTCGAAGAAGTAGCAATACCAAATTATGATAATTGAATCCACTGTTTAGAGAGATGCTGTTTAGATAGGTAGTCCACCGTCGTCTGATAACGATTACAATACGATTGTTGTAAGGGATGATTTAAAACGCGTTGCTTGTGTATGGAGTCCATTAGTGGCACAAGATAACATAATATACAAATGCGATATACGTGATCATAGTAATAATATTATATAGAATTCTTAGTTACTGGTCGAAACATCGGTGAGTTGTAATGCGAGTCTAAAATGTTGACTGTGTGGCAACAATATCGAATGCACACTTGGTATATTCAATATAATATTATATACTAAACAGGGTATTATAATGTGGGCACTGAAGCAAAAACATTTTTGGTGTACGATAATTTTTTTGAAAAACGATAATTATTTAAATACTTTACGATAATATTAGTTTGAGAGTCTAGCAACACGGGCGCCGCCCGTTCGATATTTTTTTCCTCACTACTTTGCGTAAAGAAGTTTAACTTCAATAATAATAATTGTTATATGCGCTGTGAGTGGCAGTCAAGTAGCGTTGCGCGCAATAACATACACGTAAAATCTCAAACTTTGGATTGTTATAACTTCTAAAGTAGTAGTTTACGGTAAAAAAAAACGAACAAAATCGTTATAAGCATAACAAAAAAAATATCGTTTATAAAAAAAAATTGGAAATTGTGAGGTGTGCATTTTAGCCCATTTATTATTATAATATTGTATTATATAATATCATTATTAAAAGTAGGTAAATTTTTTTTCACAATAACCTATGCGATTAAAAAATTAATTTGTGTCAACTCATTCTATACTAAATTAAAATGTACCATTAGAATATTAAATTTAATTAAATTTTTTAAATGAATATTAATTATATAGGTAATAATATTGTACATACTAATGTAATAAATTATATAATTGTAAATGAAAATTGAATTGAATATTTTGTATTTTCGGACTTTTCTTCCGGGATTTGTCTACCTACCTAGGTACCTATAATAATATTAATAAATAATAATACAATACGATGAAACAAATTAACGATACCACAAAGTTGAAGTGTTGAAGACATCCAAATTGTAGTCTGATCCGAACGCGTTCTCAATGACGATGTCGAATCACAGAATAATAATATTATTGGAATGAGACGTAAGGCGGAAGACGAGTAGGCATTTCGACGTAAAGCTCCGCGTGCGTAAACCGACCAACACACACACGTTTGGGTGTCACAACGGGAACACGACAGCAGACACCAACCCACACGTATATGTCTGTCAATCTGTCAAACACGTACCGGCGGACTTTAAGATTCCTGTTTGCCATGTACAACATTATTTACACAAGAGGCACTCGAAAAGGCACGGTCCGACGGCAAACACTGTAGGAAACGACTGCGTCATTACGGGAAGAAACGGCGACGTGAATGTAATATTCGTTATAACGACGGCGGCGGAAGTTGTATAAAATATCATATCGAATTATCACAAACATAAAATAACGGCTCGGATCGGAATATTTCGGTGCGAACACCGCGAACGACGACGACCGGTGACTGAGAGGCTACCTAGCCGAATGAAAACTGAAAAGACTGTCGAGTGTCGAGTGTCCGGCCGCCCGACGCCGCGACCAGCGAACAGGCAAGCCCCTCCCAGAGCTCTCAGCCGCCAGCAGCCCTAACGGTGATTTCATGAACCTCATACACGATTTCGTTTCGGGTTGGACGAAACATCGTAGGTACAGATGGCGCAAGCAGTTTATATCATATATTATTTCATCATTTGGAAATGCGAAGTAAATCAGCTTAACGTTACTTTTTGTACTTTTGCCAGGAGAATGTATTTATTATTTTTCATTACATATAGAATTCTATAATGCAGGTAGCACATTGGACGACATATTATTATCCATAAATAAACTAATAAATTATTATTTTTATATTCGTACACAATTTATTATTCCAAAAACTATTATAGTTATCTATATTCTTATGCTTTATAGTTTATCGTATAATTTATTTAACTCTGTATATAGAATAAATTATTACGATTTTTAATTGTATTGATTAAATTAGTATTATTAATTTCGTCATTATTTAGTTATATTTCACAAATTATTTTATCTTGTATTAAATTCTCTTTATTTTATAAAATAACATTATATTAGATTTTACAGCTCGTGATAATTTCGTTTATCATCTATAAGAGATCAATTTTATAATATATTATAATAAGTAGAAGCATTATCTAAATGGGAAAAAGTAATGACACTACAATTATTTACAATAAATTAGTGTTAGGTAATATTTGACGATCCCGAGTAATAAATTGTTCTAAATTAAACTGTAAAATTAAAGTATCAATTTAATGTTTTTAATAGTCAGACATATTTATTATTTATTAATTAAAATATAATTTTTTATGTCTGATCGGAAACAGTATAATTACTCGTACCTATATGATATAGACCAGCTATCCATGAAAATTTGTTAATTTCATGAAGTGGAATCGGTAAATAATAATTATACTGTGCCTCTATAAAACACACGCACAGTCATATAATATATATATATTTAAGTCATTTTCATTATAAAAAATAAAAATACTTATTAAAAAAAAAACAAAAAAGGGGCTCTGCTGTACAGTAGGTTACAAGTGGATAACTGTATAATGGATAGTATTAAATTTGAATTCAATGATATAATATCATTGTATAAGAAAAACGATTCTGAGATGAGACTATTTGTCAGTCTAGCCGTCTAGGTAAAAGCAATAAGCCATATTATAATATTATATACTTATCTCTGTTATTAAAAAAAATTAACCTATAATAATTACCTATAATAAATTCCAAATTAATCATATCACAATATCTATTAGGTACTGATAACGCGTTATACATCATAAGTTCATAACAAACTCTGATACTATCATAGATATATAATAGTGTACTTTAGAAGTTTCAAGTCCCCACAAATTATATTATACAACCACAACAAAATAACTAAGATAGTTATTCTAGGTTTTTTATTGTGTAATTTCGTCCAAATTTGAACTTAAAATGACTATAAAAATAAACTGTGCTTATGTATTTTTTAAAATTTTTTGGTAACAGAATTAACTACTTACTTGTATTCTTGTTTTAAATATTAAATCCTTCGATAATGAAGTTGAACATTTTATAAATTTTTAACTACAAAATAATTATTCAATTTTATATTTGATAAATGTTGTCAAAATTTGATCTTAAATGCTTATAAAAAAAATTGTAAATATGTATTTTTAATATTTTTCAACTGCTATTGTAACAATATACAAGGAGCCTTATATTAAATTTTTACACTTTTTGACGCAACAGAAAAACTTTATTGATATTCATAGAAAAAAAAATTTAAATAAATATTAAATTGTCCGTAAAAATCTCAAAAATCAAAATATTATGAAAATGTTATCAACTGTAAAAATTGATAAAATAAACATTCAGTAAAATGTTTATGTATCAACAGTTATTCGTTTGTGAATATTAAACACAATATAAGAAGATCGCTACATGAGAAATCTAGTGAATATCCAATGTTGTAAAAATTTGAATTTCAAACACTCATAAAAATATAATTTGACTTTCTCCTACAAATATTTTAAGGTAGACAAACTTATGAGGAATCTTGAACTACATTTTAAAATCTTAGATTTAAAAAGAAAATTTTTATAATAATTGGCAAATTTTCGTAATTTTTGCACATTTTGTCAATATTTGAACTTTAAATGCTTATAAAAAAAAATTGCGACTACGGATTTTTAATTTATTTCATCTGCCTTTGAAATAATATTTTTTAACCAACAAATAAAATTTTATTGATAATTATAGAAAAAAAAAAACTAAAAAAAATAGAAACTGAAAATGTCTGTAAACAGCTCAAAAAGAGTCAATATATTTTTTAAATTATATGGTGTATAGGAAATGCTAATATAAACATCCAGTGAAATTTTATTGCAGATACAGTTATTCGTTTTTGAATTGCAACAAAATAAGAACATCGCTACATGAGAAATCGAGTGAATATAAAATGTTGTCAAAATAATTTGAATTTAAAACGCTCATAAAAATTTAATTTGACTTTCTTATAGACACTATTTTCTTTGATAATGGTAGATAATCTTATAAGGAATCTTGTGTTACATTTTAAAACCTTCAATTCAAAACCAAAAATGTTTACGAATTCTTAACTGAAAATGCTTATGTATTTTTAATATTTTTCAACTGATATTACAACAGTATATCAGGACCCTTGTATTACATTTTTACACTTTTTTCCCAACAGAAAAATTTTTATTGATATTTATAGAAAAAACAACTAAAAAATTTGAAAACTTAAAATGTCCGTAAACAGCTCATAAAGAGTCAAAATATTTTCGAAATTGTATGGTGTATAGGAAATGCTAATATAAACATTCAGTGAAATTTTCATGTATCTACAGTTATTAGTTTTTGAATTACAACAAAATAAGGAAATCACTGCATGAGAAATCGAGTGAATATCCAATGTAAAATATTTAACTCATAAAAATTTTATTTGACTTTTTCCTACAAATATTTTAAGGTAGACAAACTAATGAGGAACCTTGTATTACATTTTAAAATCTTTTAAAAATTTAATTTGACTTTCTTATAGACATTTTAGATTCTGAGTGAAACGATGAATGTATTGATTTTACAATGATGTGTGTTTTTTTTTTATTTAATTTTTTTAATTTTTTTTTTGTGTCTGCCATCACGTTAAAGGACAGTAAAAGTGTTTGAATTTACTTCAACAGTAGCTTTTCTGATAGGAAAGTGAATCTAGTTGGTACTTTGGGGGGTCAAAAGTGAAAATTTCACAGTGGTTTTCAAAAGCGGCGTGAAAAACAAAATAAAAATTAAGGAAAAACGGGAATTTTTACAATAAAATCTGTTTTCGAAAAAATCTAGTTTGGTTTTTGGTGCAACTCTTAAACAAATAACCGTAGGTACATTAAATTTGACTGAATATTTATATTAGCATTTTCTATACACGATAACATTTTCAAAATGTTTTGATTTATTTTGAACTGTTTAGGCATATTTTCATTTTAAATTTTTTTAGTTTTTTTTAGTTTTTTTTAAAGAATATCAATAAAATTTTATTTGTTGGTTGAAAAAGCTTGAGTTCAAAAATTGACATAATATGGAAAAACCACGAAAATTAGCAAATTATTTTGAGTTAAAAATTCGTAAAAATTTTTCTTTTTAAATCTAAGGTTTTAAAATGTAATAAAAAATTCCTTCTAAGATTATCTACCTTTATCAAAATAAAAATTTCTATAAGAAATTCAAATTAAATTTTTATGAGCATTTGAAATTCATGTAGCGATTTCCTTATTTTGTTGTAATTCAAATGTTGTTATATTGGCATTTCCTATACACCATACAATTTTGAAAATATTTTGACTCTTTTTAGCTGTTAACGGACATTTACAGCTTTCAATTTTTTTAGTTTTTTTTTCTATAAATATCAATAAAGTTTTATCTGTTGGGCCAAGAAGTGTAAAAATTGAATACAAGGCTCCTGATATATTGTTACAATAGCAATTGAAAAATATTAAAAATACATAGGCACAATTTTTTTTATAAGCATTTAAAGATCGAATTTTGACGAAATTTATCAAATTAATCAAAAATTATCAATCATTGTAATTAATAAATTATAAAATGTTCAGTTTTTATAGCTAAGGATTGCAAATTTAAAATAAAGGTTCTAATAAATAGTTCATACTGTAATCAAAAAATCTAAAAAATATATGAACACAGTTTTTTTTTACAGACATTTTAAATTCAAATTTGGACGAAATTACATAATAAAAAACCTACAATATCTATTTAAATTATTTTGTTGTGATAGTATAATATTATTCGTTGGTACTTGAAACTTTTAAAGTATACTACTATATATCTATGATATTATCAGGGTTTGTTGTTATTGTATAACGCGTTATAAGTACCTAATGGATATTGTGATATGATTAATTTGGAATTCATTATAGGTCAATTTTTTTTAATACCATAGATAATTATAATATAATATGTCTATACCTAGGACATACCTTCTCTGCTCAGAATCGTTTTTCTTATACAATGATATAATATCATTTAATTCAAATGTAATACCATCCATTATACATTGACTTGTAACCTACTGTACAGCAGAGCGACACCCACTTGCCCGCCTTTTTTTTTTTAAAAAGGTAAATAATCTTATAAGGAATCTTTTTTTACATTCTAAAATCTTAGATTTAAAAAGAAAAATTTTTATTAATTCTTAACTCAAAATAATCTGCTAATTTTCGTGATTTTTCGATATTTTGTCAATTTTTGAACTTTAAACGCTTATAAAAAAAAAAATGTGGCTAAGGATTTTTAATATTTTTTATCTGTCTTTGAAACAATATATTAGGAGCCTTTGTATTAAATTTTCAAGTATTTTTCTCAACAAATAAATTTTTATTGATATTCATAAAAAAAAAACTAATAAATTGGAAACTGAAAATGTCCCTAAACAGTTCAAAATAAATCAAAATATTTTGAAAATGTTATCGTGTATAGAAAATGCAAATATAAATAACCAGTAAAAATTTCATGTATCTGGTCATTTGTTTTAATGTTACACCAAAAGCCAAAATCGATTTTAAATTTTGACCTTCCCAAAGCACCAAGTAGACTCATTTTCCTATCAGAAGAGGTACTGTTGAAGAAAATCCAAGCACTTTTACTGTCCTAAAAGGTGATGATAGACAAAAAAAAATAAATAATAAAAAAAAAAAAATACAAATCATTGTAAGATCAATACATTCATCGTTCCACTCAGAATCTAAAATGCTACACTCAGCAAATCACGTTATTTTAAAAATTAATGTGAATTGACCACTTATAGAATTTAATGATACGATTATTATTTAGGCAATATCATAGGTTTTTTTATCATATTTTAATTTTAAAGCAAGTTATTACTTATTAGTATTTCAAGGTGTACATTAAACATTTATATAAAAATATTTGACGGGATTTTTTCCGATTATCGAGAAGCGTGAGCTCAGTGCGTATTATGTATTTATGTGTATTTTTCATAATTATTTATTTTTTATACAATAGTCATTTTTTGCGATGAAAAAAGGAAAATAATTAATACGAAATGCCTCCTTCGTTTTTCCATACGTGTAATTTGGTAAATATTATTATTATTATTATTTAGTTTGATGTTAAATTTTTAAGTTCAAGTTTTGAGAAAATTCGTTTCTAGGGTACCAAAAGAACGAAGTTTCGCTGTAGATTTTGAAATATTCGGAAAAATGTACAAACATCAGTTTACGGTCACAATTATCGTCTTTGGTCCTCGTCGACGTTGGATTTTTCGAACAAAAGACTACAGGCAACGTTGCTACGTTGCCGGAATCATCCCATCGGTTCGAGGGTAGCAATGTGATGGGGTGTGGTTTGGCAAAGTGAGGGTTTATCGACTTCGTCCCCGACTGTCTACGAACAACACCTTCCCGAGACACTGCCGTCAACAGGGCCATGCAAGAACTATAATATATATGTATTTTTTATTGATCCAGCAATCTAAAACGTACCCAGTGAATCCAATTTCATTTATTTACAGTCGTTAATAATACCTATTAATGTTTATGATAGTGAATTTATCAATTTTTTTTCTCTAGTTTATCAACTACGGGCCTCTATAATATAATGTACCTATTTGTATATTTTTTTTATTATTATTAATTATTATGTTGACAGCTGTATCCAACAGTAACGTATAGCTTTGGAGATTAGTAACCTAACCTAACAGATACACCGACACTGTATATACCTATATATTATATAATAATAATACGTACCTACGTGTAAAAACCTCGTCTTTGTGGTTGTATGTAATAATATAATATATATGTATACAATAACATAATTTTGTTACACATTGTAGGTATATAATATTTTATTTTAAAAATTTTTAACGGGCATCATGGAATACCTTCGCGGACCACGGGTTGGGAAAAACTGTCATAGACTAATACGAAATCGTATTACTCTATGCTGTATAATATAAAATATCACGATACACATCAATATACGATAACATAAGTTATATATCTAAATATGTGTTAGAATGTCCGAATATAATTTAATTAATTATGCTATGTAGAGTATAAATCGGTTAAGTAATTCCAAATGTACAATATACTTACTAAATATCGCATCCTTTACTTGTAATAATACTGTTTATTAGGTAGGTACTAAAATGTCAGTAGAAGCAGTTTTCAATAAATGATTTATCAGACTATCTTATCATTTACTATAATTTATATGATAGTCTGAAAATTAGTACAGTTAATTAAATTACAAACTTTTATATTGTATTCGTAAAGAAAAAGAAAAATCGATATTTTTCGTTTAAATTTCCAATTTTATCAACATTGCATTACTTTCTGTATTGTAAATAATTACAATACAATAAAAATGTATAGGCTATGTATAGGTAACCTAAATATATATTTTACAATGGTTTGTAATAGTATTATATTATATTAAAGCTATTTAAAATAATTTTACTTTATACTCATCAAGTTCGAGTTTCAATACCTACCTCTATATGTATTATGTATAATGTATATTATTATCCTCAAAAAAACTACTTCGGAGAAGTAAAAAGGCTTTCTGTGCGTAAGTTGAAGAGATTGGGAGAAAAGATAGAACTTTGGTGTTAATAAAGATGTGAAATCAATCTCAAAGTTCTGTCTTTTCTCCCAATCTCTTCAACTTACGCACAGAAAGCCTTTTTTACCTCTCCGAAGTAGTTTTTTTGAGGATTTCAATTATTTTTCCGAAGCACGTTTTACTGTGAAATACTGAGGATTATATATATTATATTTATGGATTAAATTTTTTCTAATCATTATTTTTATTTTTGAATAATAATTCTATAAAAATAGAAATAAAATATAAATGTTTATTAATAATACAATTATTTAATAATAATAATTATTATTATAGTATTATAATAGTAATAATAGGTACATATTTACGTAGCTGTTGTTTTGTAACAATAAATCGCGTAAAATAACGTACTATGTAATAATGTAAATGCACGAGACCTCGGTATCGCAACAACGCGAGTACGTAAAAAATATTTTATAATATAATAAAAATAAATAATAATTAATAATAATTCTGCAAACGTAAAACTAGCTAGCTGTTGTTGTGGGTGAGGTTCGCGGTACGGTAGCGGCCGGCGCGTAGCGGTTGCTACGGAGCAGCGTTGGAAGGGGAAGTTTGGGCGGCCGCATCTCGCTGTATGACGGACGAAAGAAGAAGACTCACAAAACTGCAGTTCTTAGCTCTGTCTCTCTCGCACTCTGCATTCAACCAACGCGTGCGATTGAGAGGACTGAGCGCCGAAACGAAACTTAATGTATAATAGTCTCGCTATCGGTTGTCGGTGTGCTGTTTCTTATCGGTGTTACTTATGCACAGAAAGCAATGCATCATCTTCGATAATGTCAAGTTTGGTGAGCACCTATTCTCAAAACCAGCGGCATAAATCATAAAATATAAAATATTATGTACCATCATATTATGTAACATCGGTAAGACATGGTTTTAATGGGTGCACATGGTTTGAGCACATTTACTAAAATTACAACTCATTTGCGCACATTTTTACAACTCGTTTGCGCACAGATTATTTCTAGTGTAACCACTGGTTTGCGCACACATTTTCCTTCCCACTCTTACAGACTTAGGACTGTCAGTGAATATTTTAATTTCACTGGTGTGGTTAAAAATGTATTTTTGGTGTGCTTTGTGTTAAACTGAGGGTTTAATGTAGCAATTGCCTTACATTTTTTATTGGTACATCGAAATGCAAAATTCCCACATTTTAATTTTCTGTACTTCGAAAACTTAAAATTGTTAATAGAAACACACATTTTACCGCGACGAGTATAGTATATATTTGTTATTTCGTAATCCATATTTCTGTAAGCGCTGTACGAGATAATTGTCGAAACTAAAACTAAAAACTTGTGTTTGCGATTTCAAAACGATAGTACCAGTTTATTGATGGGTCATAAATACTGATACAGTTTATCGAAGTAATATTTCCGATTACAGACTATTATCTGCGTCTAAAAACCAATATAATATTAACGTATATAATAATAATATGTACAAAATATAATCTTGGCTATACCATATTATTGTATATAATATGTTGTGCGCAATCGAGTGGTTAGATTACAGTCATCCGTTATCTGTGTCTAAAAACCAATATAATATTAACGTATATAATAATATTATGTACAAAATATGTGCGCAATCGAATGGTTCCTTCTACAATATGTTGTGCGCAAACGAGTTACAGGTTTAAGCAGGGAAATTTTAAAATGTGCGCAAACTAGTTGTAGCCGGTTTTAATTTTGACTCGAATAAAATATATTTACATAGGTACTTAATTGTACATACTACATACTATATATTTTATAATTGATAATCAATATATTTACAAAAAAACACTAGATAAAGATTAATCTCAATCATTACTATAATAACCCGATATCCGTCGAAAAAACTCCATAATTTTTGGTATAACAAAAGTACAGCACTATTATTTTGTTCCTCGAGCTGTATAATATAGAAGTTGATTTAAAGTGTAGCTTTCATGTAGGTATAAATGCGAGTGTTCGATAATTCTTAATGTGTAAAGAAAAATCTAAATCATATATAAACTCTGCTATAATACAGCATCTTTTACGCGAATTTTCAATTATTTACTGCAGTTTATCAAAAACTACTTTTTCTAACACATTTCTGACAATCTAAAACATTAGATCGGAGATTGAATAGGCTGACATTTTTTAAATTACTGGGGGTTTCAAGTATTATAAAATGCTTATTAAGTACACCTCTACAGGTACCTCTGTACTAGAGCCGCTAACAATTATTTATTTCAATAAGACATTTAAACAATTTAACCATAATTAAGTACCAAAAAAATTATGTTCCTTATCTTGAACATTTCAGAAGTATTATAAACAGAAATTATCAAGTGATTAATTTTTAATTTAGAATTATAACCAATGGTGGATTTAGGGGTTCAAATAAAGTCGGCAAATCCATAAGAGGTGCCTCGTTCAAGAGGTATGAGGAACATACTGTAGCGAGCTCTGACTATTTCTTAAAGGCATACAAAACCCCCCCCCCAAAAAAAAAAAAATTAAATTTGGTTTTCATACTTAGTAGTATAAAAAAAAATATCATGAAAAAGAATGTGAAAAAAAAAATTATTCACAGAGTTAAGGTGAAAACCAAATATACCTGTGACGTCATTGCGTCGGACGTCTCCGCGCGGCACTGGCAGCCGGTCGCAACAAGCCCTATGAAGAATACGTAGGTATATTAAGTATATTCTCGTCACCTGCCGATCGCTAATCGCCGATTATTTTTTTTTTTATTTCCATAATTAGGTCCTTTAATTATTTATAAATTATAAATATAACACATTAACACTATTCCTAAATACTTATAAAGTTATAAATGATAAACGTCATTGCGTCGGCCGTTTCCAAGCGGCATCGGCAAACGTATAAAAATTATTATTATTATTATCGTCGAATGTCGAAAACAAGAAGGGAAATGTATTACTTTACATCGATCGTTTTCGAAACTAATATTGGTAAATTTATTAAAACGCACAGGTGAATTATCGCGATTAGGAAATCTATGCGTTCCTTTATTGTTACTACAACCAAATACACTACAATACGGCATTATTTTCTTCGAATGTTGAGTATTTGAGTATATTATATTACTGCAGTACACATATGGAACAAAAATGATATTAAGCGACGCACTAGTAATACCTTCTATTTCTGTAGATTGCATAGCGACGTGAAATTTTAATTCTTTATAGTTTAAAATTATATTAGATCATACCAATCATAATATATATTATTAATTTTGAAAACCGGACTTTTTTCCGTGTACTTTTTTTCCCCGGACTTTTTTTCTGGGATTCAGTGCACTACATACCGACTAGGCGAAAAGTGAATACTGACGAATTGCCAATTGGTTAAAATTGTTCGGTCAACAGTAAGTCTTGGTTATCATTTATAAGTATTTAGGAATAGTGTTAAATTTATAATTTATAAATAATTAAGGACCTATTTATGGAAATAAAAAAAAAATAATCGGCGATTAGCGATCGGCAGGCGACGAGAATATTATTATACGTATAATATTCTTCATACGGTTTGTTGCGACCGGCTGCCAGTGCCGTGCGGAGACGTCCGACGCAATGACGTCACAGGTATATTTCGTTTTCACCTTAACTCTGTGAATAATTTTTTTTTTCACATTCTGTTTTCATGATATTTTTTTTTATACTACTGAGTATGAAAACCAAGCACCAATTTTTTTTTTTGGGGGGGTTGTGTATGCCTTTAAATAACAATATAAATCTCATTCTAATATGTACGTAATCATATAATAGACGCGCCGCGTAAATATAATATAATTGTAATACGCGAGCGTTGCATTTTATTAAAAGGTGTGAGGTATCTACTGTGTGTCTGTGTAGATTGTAAATAATAATTAAAATTTAGTTTGACAAAAACCATTTTAAAATAAAAAAAAAAATGTGAAGCTATAAAATTATTCATTATAATGTTATAACATTACAAATATCGAATAATTTCTTAGACATAATAATTAATTAATTAAAAAATGTGTATCACTTGTAAAAATGTAAAGCATTCAAATACGCAATCCGATATGCCGCAAAAAAACAAAAATACTTAACATTTGTAGTTAATACCGATTTTGATGATATTAATAGTAAAAACCTTCATAATTAGTTAAATATTAATAGTAATTTCATCGAAACCGGGATGACCGATGAGGGTATAATTACTTATTACAATACTATACAATTACTATAGTTCCAAGTTATGATAAATAAGTTAATAAAATCTTACGAATTTAATTTAATTTTTTCACAGGATATTTTATTAAAATTTATTTTTTAATTCAGTTATTAAATATGAACTTTACAATTATAACAATTATTGTATATTTAGACACTTTACAATTTTGTGTGCCAGGGGGTTTAAAACCTGTACTTTGAACTTCTAAGGGGCTTAGTCCCGTCAAGCCAATCCGATTTCTGAATATGCCGGGCGGGCGAATTTCTCAAAATGTTTGAGGCCGTAGTCACTCAAAATGTCATCAGGGATTTTGACTACCCTTTTGAAACGAAATTTATACAAAATATTAATTATAGCTAATAGCTATTATATCTGTGTTTGCGATAATCAATAATTTGTTAGCTACCCACAGTTTGAGAATTGTTGTTCTGGACGACTGGCCTTCGTTAGTCTTCGACTAGCAGTTAAAAAAATTAACTAATAGTTTAAAATAGAATATAATTTACTGGGACAAATAATTAAACAGTTACAATAGTTGTTAAAATAATTATAGATGTCAATGATTTTCATTTTAAATTAAAATATTTTTTTTGGGTATTGTTTTCAGTAATCATAAAATTGCATGTCATTCCAATTATTAAAAAAAAGCAATTTTTAAATTTATATCATTAGAATATTTATTTTATTTTTATTTTATTAATATTATTAATATTATTAATATTTTTTATTTTTTTATTTTTTTATTTTTGTCATTAATTATTAAGAACATTGAAATAGTGTAATATATTCAAGATAATTTGTTTTGCATATTTTTGCATATCTTGAAAAAAATTGATATTCGTTGTACATTGATTAGAAATTAAATTATATAATATACCTAGTATTCAGAATAAGCTTGCGCACTTTCGTTCTTTCAACTGAGCCACTAGAAGGGTGTGACCCCTTTGGCGAAAGTTATCGACGGGTAACGGCAGAAGTCGACCATTGACGACCAATCACAGTGCATCTGACTCTTGTCAGGAGGGTAGGGCCTTTCCCGCGGTTCAGTTGAAAGTGCGACATCGGGCAAACTTATTCTGAGTAAAATACTTGTGCTGTTGTTAAACCATTTAAAAGGATGCCAGACCCCCGTGTGTTATATCCAGCTTACAAATGTGTAACTTACCAAATTTACTCTCAGCAGTTCAAGTTTTATGCCGTTAGCTTAAAAATTACAGTTAATCGACCTATTATGAAACTTGATGGTAAGAACATTATCTGTGTTTGGTTTTTTACAATAATTTAGTTTTTAAGTAAGTTATAGCGTTTATAATAAATGTTAATTAAAAAAATGCTCATAACTCACCTAAAAACTGAATTATCTTAAGAAAAACACACAATATAATCTTCTTACAATCTTGTTTTATAATAGGTCGATTCACTCTAATTTGTAAGCTAATAGCATAGAACTTGAACTGCTGAGCATAAATTTTGTAGGTTACGCGTTTGTAAGACAGATACCTACAACACATTCGGTGACGTCCTCTAAGTAGGTTCATAATATTGTCAAGCAATTTCATTAAAAAAATATTTGTTTTGTATTATGATTTGAGTGTAATATTAATTAACGTGGTATGCCATAAATGATGAAAGTATGTAAGTACCTAAATTTTTTAAAAATATTTTCCGAGTATTTGTTACGTATTTTAATGATTTTTATTGTATATTATTATACGGTTATATATCACGAAACTTTTTTAGCATGAAAATCAGTGAACTAAATATTATTATAATACTATATTAGTATATTACTTTATACAAACAGCAAATATTATTTCAATATGTAAGACATATTTACGATATACCAAATATCATGGCTGTGACATTGACGTGTTACTAATATCAGCTATATTATACTAATAATTGTAAGATAAGAAAACAGGTTTAAATATGTATCTATTAAATGTGGAATATTAATATAAGATTATACCAAAAACAAATATTATTGTTTGACAACTTAGTAGCAGTATTTTTGATAAATTAGGTATTACGATTTGACCAATCAACCTTTTTACACATTTGTTTTGACGAACTGTCCGGATACAATAAATTATAGGCACAATTACGAATTTTCATAAATAATGATAATAATGTCATCGAATGAAGTTTAGTAAATAACTTGATGATTCCACAAATTAACTTATGAATTTAACCATCGATATTTTTTGTATAGGCTGATATTTTGTTTGAAATAATGTAAACCAAACACAACATGTAAATACCTTCATTTAGATATTTAGATTGTAAAACATAATATACAAATTACATCAGTATTTATTTTCTTGGAAAATAATATCGTGACAAATTAATAGGAATGTTTTTATTTAGTTTTAGTAATATTAATTAATGTTTTGTTATTTTAAAATGCATAATTGATAGGGAGTAAAGTATGTTATAATTTATAATATAAAATATACAACATTGGATACAAAATATAATATATAATATTATACATAGGGTTGTTTCATCGTTCTTGCAATTTTTGAAATTATGTGTATACCTACCTAAGTATGTGTTTGGACGAAAAAAAAATATTACTTTATCTATCTTATTATAACATAAAAGTGCTATTATTGTTCGTAATTAGTTCGAGACGAGCAGATGATAATCCATGGTCAATGTACATAACGTACATACCATAACGTCATTATTATCATTATATTACAATATTATTCTTATATCATTCAGTAATCGGTGGGTACCTATTTATCGTGAATCGTTCATAGAATATTATTGTAAACTATAGTATTTTATCACATTTTTTAAAGCATTTAATAAGAAGTCATGTTTCAGGAAAGAAGATATTAATTTATATATACCTAACATCTAACACCTTTTATTGAATTGTTTTGAATATATGCACCAATAACTAGTGTAGACGTATAACGTAAGTTTTCTTTATACAAACACATTTATGTAATAATAAATACCTATAATGTGGAAAGCTGTTTAATCATCTATAATAACACAAAAAATAATGTTAGTCTTATATGTTGTATTAGGTAATTTTATTATCTCATCAACTTTTTGTTAAATTTCAATTTTAAAGTGAATTATGAGTATTTTAAAATTGTAAATTATTGTTTATACATGTTTTATTACCTACTCATAACTCAATTTCAAAATTAAAATATAACAAAAAGCCTATGAGATGACCTAGATAATATTCTTACCCTTACATTTTATACTATGTCAATTGACTCTAATTTTAAAATTATCGGGGCTAAACATAATCTACTGAGCGTAACATTTGCTATGTCGTACACGTGTAAGACGGAGACAACATAATATTATTCGGGTGCGACATCATCTTAATAACGTCATAAAGAATAACCAATGTACACAATAACAATTTATTAACATACGCTAAAGGTACATATTATTAAAATTCTTCTATAATGAATGCCTTTGAGCGTGTATTTCATATGAATCAAAAATAAATAAATAAATTAGTTTATAAAAAAGATCGATACATATAATACTGGTTAGGAACTTAGCATTCATAGGTTTATAGATTCAGAAGAACGTGTGGCCTGCTGATCTGTGTCGGTCAGATGGCAAGATTATCTTAAGCTGATGACGTGGGACGTCTCAGCTCCACGGGTAACGGACTCGCGTAGTTGTGTATAGTCAACAAATAGACTACGGACGACGTGTGCAGATGCGAGATGCGTAAGGACGTCATACGACTAAACTCGCCATATTATCTTCGGTATACTGGTGCAGGTCGATGATATGAAGTCCCATCACCTCGGCGTCGGAAATTGTGTCGTAAATTATAAAGATTTCCTGTATAATTTCTCCTTTTAACGCTGTATATCTATTAACAATAATTTCAAATATACATTTATGTGCTATATATATTTTTATTTTTTTTGTGAAACAGTAACAGTAAATTGTGTGTACATGATTTTTCGGCCAGTAAATTGTATTTATTTAAATTACTACTGGTTCAGATTTAGTCTAACTCTCATATCTCAATTATACCCTAATCAATAATGCTATTACAAATTACAATCATTTATATTCAGTTGAGTAGCTACTTTTAACTCTGACTGATTTGAAGTAGAATTAGAATAGCTGTAAGCAGCAAGAATTAGATCGTTAATTTATTGTTAAGTAATTTTGTTTTTTATTTAAATAGTACATGTACTAAATACGTATGTACATGTAAATATGTACATAACCTAACGCAGCCTTAA
The DNA here is from genome assembly GCA_949089665.1 of Macrosiphum euphorbiae. Classification (NCBI taxonomy): domain Eukaryota; kingdom Metazoa; phylum Arthropoda; class Insecta; order Hemiptera; family Aphididae; genus Macrosiphum; species Macrosiphum euphorbiae. The sequence goes on from CARXXK010000003.1 coordinate 78,208,527, forward strand.
TGGAGTGCTATACCTACTCGGTATTAATTGTCTGTATCGTATGTTGGCCACAAACACAACATAAACAAGCATACACAAACCATTTATTCATATTAATTATTATAATAAATAATATATAATATACTGGCTCAATATTATGCTGCCTAGTTATTAATTTTCTTATTAATGTTATTACCGCATTAATTTTGTTCAAAATACATTTGTAAAATATAATACATCAGTTTTTACTTTCGTTAATAATATTTATATTTTTCCGATTCCAGTTATAATTTTTATTTTCTAAAAGTTTTCCTATATTTTTTTTTTATTTTTTAAGTATTTTTTCATTCGTAAACTATAAGTTCTTTTTATTTTCAACATAAAACAATTACACTTTTTAGATTCATAGATTCATAGACATCAAAAATTGATGCAATTATTAACAAAGGATTATATTATATCTATCAGCAGGCCACAGATCTGAAGACTAAAATATTTTTATGCCCCTATTATAGTAAGTATATAATATAGTAAGCCGAAAATGTGCGAATGCCGTACTGCGACAAAATTACAATTTTGAAAGTAAACTAGATTTAATATTTTTTTTATTTGTATTAAAAATGTTTTATTGATCTATGTTTACAATATTATTGTAGTAGACCGGCGTTCGTGTGTTTTCGCTTGCGATGTGGATTAGGCCTACAGGGGACACCACAATAAAAAAAACGCGCCAAGTGTAATACCTCATGCTTTTAAACAACATGTACATTTGATATAATGTCGTTTAACAAGCATAGGTGGTGTGGAAACTTACGCTATGCTGCAGTCATCCTACACATCGAGTGCATTGAAGTAATATAGATAACACAAATAATAATAAGATAAAAACCTGTACAACATAAGACCGTGTGAGAGATTAAATAGATATACTTTTAGAGCTATATAGATCACAGGTAGTTTAATCGCAATTTTACGTAACAACGGGGGCTGGACAAATGTTCGGACGTTTCCCTTCATGACAAAATCACATTTGAAAAATTATTGTTTTCTAAACATCAGTGCGGTGCCATTTGTAAGATGTGTAGGTATGTGAAAAATGTAAAAAAACAAATATTTTGTGATAAATGATACCAATTATAATAGTATAGTCAATAACCAATACACTTCAATAACTCTATTACAAACAACGGGCCAATGTCAACTCAATCTCACTCATTAATAGGCAGTATTTCGTCTTGACAAATATAAAGATAAAATGTCGTTATCCTGTGCTCAAAGTTATTTCGTCAAAGTTAAATAGTCATAATAATATTATGACTTTTGTTAGCCGTTAGGTACACAAATAAATAATAACTACTTATCTGTGACCTGTTCTCCACAACACATGAAATAAGCAAAAGATTATTTCATAATATTATTATGTTATAGTTGCGAACATAATAGCGAAGTACCTACATATTTTATTCCTCAATATACAATATATAGGTATAGTACAACATTTTTGTATTTATTGATAATTTTTACTCCAAAATAATCAAAATATAATGGAAAAACTGAAAAAGTCTTTTATTTTTTATGGTTGTTACACATATTAAACTGGTGGGCGCACAAGTCCCCTCAGCATATCAATAGTTGCGCCAATGTATACAATTACCAATATATCATATTAGATAATATATAGATTTGTGTGTTTGTATATTAATACTGATAACACGATTTCTCACTGATTTAGGTAGTAAAATAATAAATGCTCAAATGTTTCAACAATGTTTTTCTACGTGAAGGTCATAAGCAAAAATAGGAAGGGCCCTAGGGGCTAAGCCCCCCCACCCCCAAAAATAAAAATGTCCATAGGCCCCCCCAAACATTTCCTACATTTTGTATTAATCTTGTTCAATATTATCAAAGTAAAACTTTAGCCCCCCCACCAAATCCCAAACGCTATTTACACCTATGGTGAAGATATACATGTATAATTAATTAATTTTATTATTTGACAAATTTTTTTTAATCATTCATCGTTGTCTAATCAATATCAACTTGTGATAATGATCCATTTAAACATTTCATGTTATTTTTATATACATGTAAATAAAGTAAGTAAGAGTATTACAATCCTTCTGTATATTTACGGAGGTACCTACTGTTTTTACCAATTATATTATTAATTATTAATAATACTTTTTATATTTACGTAATTAAAAACATGTAGGATTACCATTTAATTGGCCAAGTAGAATTCATATTATTAAACACAGGCATAAACTAAAGTGATCAAGAAATAAAGAAGTAAGTTATGAGTACATTGTATTGTACCTAGCGTTTCCACAATATAAGTGGAAGTCTGCAGTATCCTTGGTAATAGTCATTATTATTGATTAGATACTAAATTTTGGATTTTGGATTTGAAATATCTGAAAACATAAGTGACTTGATGATTCTGTAAGACCCTCCCCCTCTCCCATTAGTTACCATCTAATTATATTCCTCCCATTATATCCCTGGATACTATTTAGCCAATACGGTTTTAAACCGTATAACATAATATAATAGTTTTAAACAAACACACACAAAATACATCGTTGTAAAATATACATTCATCGCAATGTGAATATAGTTTGTTTTTCAAAAGGGCTAGACCCGTAAATATAAATAAATAAATAAATAAATAAATAGTTAAAAAGCTATTCAAATACACATTATTTGAATTTATTTGTTAATACCTATAATGAATAAGACTTAAATATAATAACAAACAGCACTGCTTATAATATTATAATTTATTATGATTTGTCTAAACATGGTCTCAATACTATATTTTAATAATCATTCAAATACATTTTTGGAATACAAAGCCAAATAATAATAAAATATAAAACAAATATGTCAATTCGTCAAAAATAATATCCTCTGTACCAGGTACCTTTTGCAATAGGTGATATTACTCTTAATATACATATAAATCAAAAATCATAAAAAAAACGATTTTACATGAATGCATTTTATATATTTATGTGGGAGAGAAAACTAATATTACGCTGACATCCTCTTAAATTGGTATTATAATATGTATAACCACATTTAGTGTAGACGTGTAGTAGTATGCTAGGTTGGGCGTTAACGAGTTAAAAAGTTAGAAGTTATGGTAAAAGCTAGGTTAATTTTAGCTTATTAACTTAACTTACTAGTTCGGTATTTTGATTAACTTAACTTTAACTTAACTCATTTGCCTCTACATTAACTTATATTTTTCTTTTATTCTCCCCATTAAGTTAATTTTGAATATTTTTATTTATTCTAAGAGGATGCCACAACCACATGTGTTGTCTCCGTCTTACAAACGCGTAACATACCAAATTTACGCTCAGCAGTTCAAGTTTTATGCCGATAGCTTAAAAATAACATTGAATCTACCTATTATGAAACTTAATGGTAAGAACTAAGAACATTATCTGTGTTTGGTTGGAAGTTTTTTTACGATAATTTAGTTTTTCAGTAAGTTATAGCATGTATAATAAATGTAAATTAAAAAGGTGCTCTGCTGTACAGTAGGTTACAAGTGTAACAAGTAACCCTTAAAAACCAACTATTAAATGTTCAATATATAATAATATATACAATATATACATAATGTAGGTACCTACAATGTGTCCCAAAACTCTCGTATCGCCCTTGTAATATTCATAGCAAATCATGAGGTGATTTATTTTCTCAATTTTTGACAATATTATTATATAATTACCCAATGAAAAACAATGTTTAGTGCACTGTTACCTATTGTTGTTTAATATTATTATTTTAAAACATAATTTTTAATCTTGATGAATATTTGCGCCGCAGTCTGGCGACATCAAGTCAGATCGGAAAAATGTAGGTACCTGTTCCTGCAGCCCTACATACAATTATAATTGGAAATTACCCTTCAGTCGGGGATCGACTATAGATTGTGGGCCCCTAAATAGTATGGGAACAATATCGTCGTGATACAATTTATTTTTGACAGCTTAGAAAACGATTATTATGGGATCGGCGCCACCAGCAAGTCCCCTCGAACTATCGACGCCTACATGGACAGGTAGATAGACAGACAGTATTATAGGTATGGACGTGAACTGTAATAATAATGGTATGTTTTGATCGCAGAATACAGGGGGAAATATTTTACCACTAAAAACGATTTTATGTATAATACCTCTATAAAAATAAATTCGATAACTGTAAAGTATGTAGCCGTAGTCTTCGTAAATATATTGTGTTATATTATAAACTAATATATACGTTTTGTTATTCAAAATAATATATATTTATACATTGCCACTAGCTACGCATATAATGAGAACTCTTAAAACATTAATAGATATTTGTTTTCGATAAAACTATGTTACTAATTATTAAGCCTAATACCAGCATTATTCAAATATAATTATCAATCGGTTCAATGTACAAAAAAAAATTAATTATTTTAAATAATATTATAATATAATAAATAAAAAAAAAAATTAATTAATAAATAAATAAATACAATATGTTCTTATAATGTACGTCTGATTGCGCCCGGGAACGTAACAATAATAGACCGTTTGAGCAAACCTCTGAGTGCTATTGTGTGTGTGTGTGTGGATGGGTGTGTATATGTGTTTGTGTGTGCTTAAAATAATGACAATGGGTAACTATAATTAATAAATGTAACTCAATTTTAAATACACTAAAATAATAATATAATATATATTAGATCTCAGTTTTTAAATAAAATATAATAACTAACATAAAACAATAAGGCCCTCCTGGCCCAACAATGTGGGTTGATAAATAATAACCAGTTGCCTAGTTGGCACGATTAATCAATATAATTTATAATATTACAAGCCGACCGGTCACAGCATCGCCCGTGATTGTATGTTTATTTTGGAAATCAGACGTCCGGAATCGTCACCGTAGCAGAAAATCAACACGCCGCCGCTACGGTTACAAGCACCGTCCGCGACGTGCAGCTGACCCACCGGTCTTACGCCGAATACAACGAATCTACACGACCCGCCGCCGCGATCACTCGTGACGGTGAATTGCCTATACGCCACATTGCACGACGTTTTCTCCAGGGACACACCTCTCGGGGCTAATCGGTTACTAAATAATATTATTTAAAGAACGTCCTCGAAGTGTATCACGGTCGACAGTGCACGGCAACCCACGTACTCTCTCGGTGCGGCGTCAAACGGTCCTTCGATCTTCGGACGGCACCTGACCCGGAGTAATGAAATCGCCGACGACCAAGGATCCAGGAAGCACATACGCTACCTACCTACCAGCCACCCAACCGGATGGATTCAGAGGAACGATTCCAACGCCCGCGGGCAAAACCACGGAGACGACGACCTGACCGACACTCGACCGTAACTCGTTGCCACCAAAATTGCACTTTTCAGTTCTCCCAAAACATTAAGGCACTTACTCGAGTTGACCTTCCCGGATTCGACTCGTCACTGGAGTACCGCTTAATTAAGTACCAGCGACGGTCAATCCCCAGACCCGTAACAGTACTCAACGCACGATCTGCCCGATACATGGTAATCAGATTCCGGCTTCGGCCCGACTAACTCTACCAAGCACCACCGACTGTTCCTACTCACTTTTTCCAAGTCTGGTCGGAACAAGCCGACGCTTTACTCACCCCTTTTATTATATATGTTTATTTTATACAAAAATATAGGAACGTGGTTACTTACAAAATACGTAAGTTCTAATTATTTCACGATCCGGAACGTCGTCCCCGACGTAAATTATCTTTCACGATGTAGGTACAAAAATTGAGGACCTTTTGGTCCAACAGATTAAAATAATATGAGTAGCTATTTGAGCTGTTACTCGTAAAAGTATAATTTTGGCCTACTGGCTCGAAAATACAATATAATATAATAAATGGTTAAAAAAAAACTCACAATCTGTCCATGGCGATCAGCACACACGGGTTCTATAAACAATATAACATTCGTGGCTATTAGCACCGTAAAACAATATAAGAAATTGATGGCGATTTGGGCCTTAAATCAATATAATATAATTCGGCGTTAGCACTACCGAACGGACTGGTGTGCTTAGTCGGCCGCCACCGGCTCGTCGGCGGCGGCCGTGCTGTTTTACGTACATACGTAATTTACATATTATATTACGTAACAGATAACACAAAAATACAAAAATAAAAACAATATAAATACGACACTTTGTGTCGGTCGGTGGCTGAGTTTATTCATATTGTCGCGTCGGCGATAATGTTAATAATTGAAATTCATAATTTATACTTAATTAGTAAAGAGCTAATTTCATTACATTTTGTAGCATTTATTTCGTAAAACAATAATTGTAATCATAATTTAAATATCAAACTTTGAATAAAATCCTTTTTTAATTAATTTTGATTCGTGTGCTATGCAAACAATGGAAATAAATGTCATTCACTGATAAATATTGACCCTACATAGTACAGATTATTATATTCAAAATTAATGTATTGGTTTCGTCCATTATAATAGACGTCTATATAGTACCAAATTACTATTTACTCATAAAATCCTGTTAGTGATCAAAGTCCAATGAATAACGTGACTATCAATGTTTTCTGTACAACAACGAGAACATAATATTGTATACCTAGTTATATACTTATATTATATTTATTATTCCACTTGTAATCAGTGTGTAAATGTGTAATTTCTCCCGATAAAATTAAGTGGGTATATATTATTAATAATATAATTTGAACTATATACCTACCTATCTATATAACATAATATATAGTATATTGTATATAGTGGCATTGATATCATGAATACCATTAATTTTTATAAATATAACTGCAGTATTCCTTGAATTTCTTAATGTAATAATTTCTTATTCATAATAGTTTTATCCAGTTAGTACAAATTTACATTTTACATTGTAATTTTACTACAACATTTAGATAAATTAAAAAATTGTGTTGGTATTATATGAAAACAATATGTTCCTATAACAATATTCAAAATAATAAAGATAAAATGATGGACGGTAAAGTGGAAATCCAAAAGAGTACCGGTTGGTAAAATCCATAAAAGTGCTGGGTGTATCCTCTGCACAAGCACCCAGTCAAATCTATACCTCGATCTGATCCTAACAAAACATAAACTTTAGGTTACACCTTATAATGTTCATAACGCGTAAACATTTTTCTTTATTAACTTACATTTGCCCATAATCGGTTGCTGTTGTACACCAATAAATATTTTCCAATTCTGTACACCTCAATTCGTATATTATAAGCATATTATTTTTTATCGTGTAAAATATTAGTTCCTTTGAATTGTAAATGACTCAATAAATACTTATGTGTAAACTGGTCATTACTAGAGTGGCGGCGATTACAAAGCTCTGGGCGTGGTGATTCGGTATGACAAGGGTAGATAATTTATCGTTATTATTATTATTATTGTTGTTGTATGAACATTCCAACTAGTGGCGCGACTAAGGACCGGTCTCGCTTCTTAATAATATATTGTTGGCTATGCGTTTTGTTAATGTATATTTTATTATTATATTTATAGTTATATTATACCCTCTTTTTTTGTGTATATTCTCGGGTTTTATGGCAATACGACCACACGACGTATACGACCGAGAACCCAGAGGAGTACACCCAAGACCATCAAATGTTGCGAGAATCTAACAAAGGGAACAGCTGCATATTTTGAGGGTTAAAAGCCATATGTAAAAACGATTCGGTCCCCATGTTATACTACAAAGAAAAAAAAGGCAACAGCTGCCGAGGGGAGTAATTCTACGAGTGTGTATAAGCATGTGTGTCTTCGTTCGAATGTAAATGGAAAATCTTTCTATAACAATGGTTCTCAAACTTTTTTGTTCGTGGAGCTATAATGTTGCAAACGGACGTGGCCCGAAAAATTAGGACTCCTTGTGAAATATATACGTAACTCGTGAAAAATTATGAATGAATGCTTTGTCTATAATTTGTTTCTTTATAATATTATCATAAGCGACAAATGATAAAATCTAACATCATGTTTGACTACAAAACAAAATATACATATGATTATTGATGAAATATACTACATACATAATAAACTAAAACGATTTTAATTTAATTCAGATATGTTAATTTAGCCTATATAGATTACGACTCACGACTATTAAGATTGGTTTATAGATAAATAAATTGTGAATATAGTATAATATAATAATATATTATGCGTTCGCAGAGCCATGGCTTTCAACAATATGTTATGATGTTGAGTTGGTTTATGAGTTAGTATTAAAAGGCAATGTTTAAATTTGTTATATTATTATAGATTTGTTAATTAACTTAAAAATTATATGTAAATATGTTACATATTTACTTTGTTTCATATCATAAACCGACTTTTAAAAATGCTCACTTGGTAGTTGACGACTGTAAACTTTTAGATATAATAAACATTTTATTTTTCATGAAATATTTTAAGAAAATAAATTTCATGACATTTAAAAACCATACTTATAATCAGTGATGGGAAAGCGTTGGACGCGTTCATATTGTATGAACTTGACATGAACGAGTTTGATTTTCAAGAAATTATCTTGAACGTGCACTAAGTTCTTAATAATTATGATTTTGAACGTTTTGGGTTAGTTCATTGACAATTTAGTAGTAGACTAGCGTCCATGTGCTCTAGATTGCGATGTGGATTAGGCCTACAGTTGACACCACAGTAAAAAAAAACTCGCCACCTGTAATACCTCTTGCTTTTAAACAACATGTGATATAATGTCGTTTAACAAGCATAGGTGGTGTGGAAACTTACGCTAAGCTGCAGTCATCCTATACTAAAGAGAAAATAAATTTTTTGATGATTCTGTAATACCCCCCTCCATCTAATTATATACCTCCCATTATATCCCTAAATACGAATGAGCCATACGGTTTTAAACCGTATAACATATAAGTTGTACAAACACACACAAAATACATCGTTATAAAATATACATTCATCAAAATGTGAATATAGTTAAAATGCTATTAAAATACACATTATTTGAATTTATTTGTTCATACCTATAATAAATGAGACTTAAATATAATAACGAACAGCCCTGTTTATAATATTATAATTTTTTATGATTTGTATAAATATTGTCTCAAAATTATATTTTAATAATCGTTCAAATACAGTTTTCGAATACAAAGCCAAATAATAATAAAATGTAAAACAAATATGTCAATTCGTCAAAAATAATATCCTTTGTACCTTGCAATAGGTGAAATTACGAAAATTAAATTAAATTAAATTAAAAAACGATTTTACGTGAATGCGTCTTACATATTTATGTAGCGTGTGGGGCTGAGCGAGAAAACATATTGCGCTGACATTCGATATCCTCTTAAATTTATATTATAATATTTATAACAGCATTTAGTGTAGTAATCAAGGCTGGAAATTAACGAGTTAAAAAGTTAGATTCGAACTTATTAACTTAACTTACTAGTTCGGTGTTTTAATTAACATAACTCATTTGCCTCTACATTAACATCAACTCATATTTTTATTTTATATGCGAATAAGTGCCAATCAATTATTATTATTAAAATATTAATTAATATATACTAGTTACTAAATCATCAAAAATTCGAAAAAAAAATATGTCGGTTTTACTCCCAAGTTTATCAAAAGGTTTCTGTCCAAAACCGGTCAATTTCGGTACGGTTCCAGTCCCCCGCTTGTCCACACCCGCATGTGTTGGATCCAGCTTACAAATGTGTAACTTACCAAATTTACGCTCAGCAGTTCAAGTTTTATGCCGTTAGCTTGAAAATTACAGTTAATCGACCTATTATGAAACTCGATGGTAAGAACATTATCTGTGTTTGGTTTTTTACGATAATTTAGTTTTTAAGAAGTTATATAGTTATAATAAATGTAAATTATAAAAATGCTCATAACTCACTTAAAAACTGAATTACCTTAAGGAAAACACACAATATAATCTTCTTACAATCTAGTTTCATAATAGATCGATTCACTCTAATTTATAAGCTAATGGCATAGCACTTAAACTGCTGAGCTTAAATTGTGTATGTTACTCGTTTGTAAGACGGATACAACACATTCGGGTGTTAACTTCTCCTAACCAGAAAAAATATTTTGTTTATAACGGATTTTCGGTTTATAATAATTATTATAATTCCTCAGAATATAAAAAATTTTATCAAAAAAAAAATAATAAGTTTTATCTACAATGAATTTCTCATTCATATTCAAAGAGAAAAAGGTGGGTAAGTGGATGTCGCTCTGATGTACAGTAGGTTACAAGTGGGTCACTGTATAATGAATGCTATTAAATTTGAATTCAATGATACAATATAAACGATTCTGAGCGAAGACGGGGTATGTCAGTCTAGGTTTAAGACAAATTATATACATATTTATGGTATTAAAAAAAAATTGACCTATAATAAATTCCAAATTAATCATATCACATTATCACAATATCCATTAGGTACTTATAACACGTTATACATCAACATCAATAACAAACCCTGATACTATCATAGATTATAGATATATAATAGTACACTTTAGAAGTTTCAAGTAGATACCCATGAACAATATTATATAATCACAACAAAATAACTAGGTTTTTTAATATGTAATTTCGTCCAAATTTAAACATAAAATGACTATAAAAATAAACTGTGATTGTATATTTTTTAAATTTTTCGGTAAGAGAATTAACTACTTACGTGGAATCTTGTTTTAAATTGTCAATCCTTAGCTATAAAAACTGAACATTTTATAATTTATTAATTACGATGATTAATAATTTTCGAGATTTTGAAAAATTCTGTCAAAATTCGATGTTTAAATGCTTATAAAAAAATTTGTGCCTATGTATTTTTAATATTTTTCAACTGATATTGTAACAATATATCAGGAGCCTTGTATTAAATTTTTACACTTTTTGGCAATAAAACTTTATTGATATTCATAGAAAAAAAAACTAAAAAAATTGAAAAATGAAAATATCCGTAAACAGCTCAAAAAGAGTCAAAATATTTTAAAAATTGTAATGTGTATAGGAAATGCTTATATAAATATTCAGTGAAATCTTCATGTATCTACAGTCATTCGTTTTTATATTACGACAAAATAAGGAAATCGCTACATGAGAAAACGAGTGAATATCCAATGTTGTCAAAATTTGAATATCAAACGCTCATAAAAATTTAATTTTACTTTCCGGTAGAGATTTTTTTATTGCTAAAGGTAGACAAACTTATGAGAAATCTTGTATTACATTTTCAAATCTTAGAATTAAAAAGAAAATTTTTACGAATTCTTAACTCAAAATAATTTGCTAATTTTCGTGATTTTTCCATATTTTGTCAATTTTTGAACTTTAAATGCTTATAAAAAAAAACTGTGACTAACGATTTTTAATATTTTTCATCTGCCTTTGAAACAATATACTAGGAGCCTTCTATTAAATTTTCAAGTTTTTTTAACCAACAAATAAATTTTTATTGATATTTCTAGAAAAAAAACAAAAAAAAAAATGAAAACTGAAAATGTCAATAAATAGTTAAAAATAAATTAAAATATTTTGAAAATATTATCGTGTATAGAAAAGGCAAATATAAACAACCAGTGAAAATGTCATGTATCTACGGTAATTTGTTTTAAAGTTACACCAAAAATAAAATTCAATTTTGTGAAAAATCGATTTTGCGTAAAAATTCCCGTTTTTCCTGGCGCTTGTGAAAACTATTAGGAATTTTAAATTTTGAACTCTACGATATTCACTTTCCAATCGAACAAGATACTGAAGTCGAAAATCGAAGCATTATTTTGACTACTTATTGTGTACACAGACACAAAAAAAAAAAAAATAAAAAAACACACATCATTGTAAAATCAATACTTTCATCGTTTCTTTCAGAATCTAAAACAATTATATTGTACCTATTGAAAATTTACTTATAAATATTAATATAGTTGTAACTTTAGTCGCCCGTCTGAAGACATCGATGCCACGAATTATGTTCATAAATCGTAATAACTATTCTTTATTCGTTAGTTTTTAATTATTTTTTATTAGTATAATATAGATTATTATAGATTGTTTGAATATTAATATACTTATGAATGATGATTGCTATTCAAGTGATTATCACTTATTTTATTAATTATTACCTCATTTATTTTGTCATCAATTTAACTTATTTATTGAAATAAATAAATTTAATATATATTTATCATTGTTATCATATAAAACTGTAAGCATTGCCGTTTGAACATATAGAGGACCAAGAGCCGACTCGGCTTCAATAACAATTTATATCTAGTTGTTATATTTATATATATTGAGTAGTTTTTGGAGTGCATTGCAAGTAAATTCGTATACGTGATTTTTTAATTATACTAGCTCATCCTCGTGCATTTCGTTATCTGTAAAAATCCAATTATTAAATGTTCAATATATAATAATAAGTATATTCAATATATACATATATATTTACCTACAATGTGTCCCAAAACTCTCGTATCGTCCTGGTTATATTCATATCAAATCATGAGATAATTTTTTTTCTCAATTGTTGACAATATTATATACAATTACATAAATATATTATAATATATGATTAACAATGTTTAGTGTACTGTTACCTATTAGTATTTAATATTCTTATTTTAAAACGTAGTTTTAATCTTGATGAATGTTTGCTCTGCAATCTGGCGACAGCAAGTCGCATCGGAAAAAATGTAGGTACCTGGTACGGCACCCCTATATACAATTATAATTGGAAATGACCCTTCAGTGGGGGACCGACCATGGATTGTTTGCGCCTATATAGTATGGGAACAATATCGTCGGGGTACAATTTATTTTTGACAGCTTGGAAAACAAATATTTTGGGATCGGCGCCGCCAGCAAGTCCCCTCGCATTATCGAAGGTAGTTTTTGAAAAAAAAAAGACGTGGTGGTCGATTCATGGCGGCCGAGCGAGAATCTAAGGCTTAAAAATAATCGTGACGTTATCACAATGATGCTATAATAATATATTCAATATATTATAATGGAAAAAAAGCCCAAGGAAAAAAACCCATAAATATAAATATAAACATAAATATGAACACAATATTATGTATTTGTCATGATATATTGAAATTTGATTCAATTAGTTCAGTTGATCAAAAATATAGGTACATTTATCATTTATTTTTATTTTATTATTCATCAGACTATTTTAACATAAATAATATCTATAGTTCAAGGACTACCTATAAAATGATACATCCATATTTCGTATAATTCAGTATTATACTAGTATTATACCACATTACCACATTGACTTTTGCAGTAGGTACTACCTATATAATATATTATAGTAGTTTGAACCGGAAATGATTAAATATATTCAATGTCTATCTGATTTTTAAAACTTACCTAAATCGATTCGTATTCGTACGTATGTATGGCGGATGCAACACGGGTGTTATTATTATTTACTTTTTTTTAAAAGTTTTATTGAAAATAGTAATGCCCCATGGTACCTACAACAGACGATTATCCGATGGTCGGCTGAGTGATAAATGTCATACACTGTGCACTGTGCAGCGGATGATCGATAATAAACAAATGAAATTATCATATTATATCTATAGTTACTTTCAAATGTGTATTTTTTCTTCTACTTCAGGAATTAAAAAAGAATATAGGTACCACAACGCATGAATATGAACAATGCTTTTGTAATCGCTTTTACATTTGATGATGTGTACCCACGATAACCTTCTTGTATATTGTTGTGTACGCCTAAATGCACTCGACCGTCTCTGGTGACTAATTTAACATGAATGTATAGACACGTTCGTGGAGACGAGGGATTATATATTGGAATGCTTTTCACGCACACATTATCGGTGTGTACAATAAAATGGCCGAAATGCTTTACAACAATAATATATTATACTTATTTTATTTCTCCGAATTTTGGGAAATAAAAGTTTCGGTTTGATGTTTAGGTATAGGTATAATATTATGTACCCTCTACATTAAGTATGTTATATTTTATAATCTGAACAACTGCAACAACTCTCTCTCTCTCATTCTCTCACACACACACGTTTCTCTTTGTTGCCATGTCTGTCGGTCTGTCTCTCTGTCTCTCCATATATCTTTATATGTGTGCCAGTCAGGGGATCTTTTCATTATTACTATGTTCTCGGAAAACCCGACTCACGCACGGGCGGTGCGATCGGCGCCGTCTGTCCTGAAACTCACTGCAGCCACATCGTCGTATTATATTAATTAGACATATTGTTAACCGACGTTTACAAGTGTGTCATAAATCTCGAGGAGATTGCATCTCCGATGGCACTGTCAGGACTGAGCCTACATGTGCAGGGTATATAGAATAAAAATAGTAATAATAATATATTATAAAGAATATAATGTGATCTTCGCCACAGTAACGGTGCGGAGGTACCCATATATAGTATCCACAAGCAGCAGGTGGGTATATGATTACATATATACAGAGTGATTCGTTTAACACAGGACAATCGCCTTGCTAAAAAATAACTAGGACTGCAATGCGGTTCGCTGATTGCAAGAAATTGAGCTGAGCAAGTTTAACACATAAACAAAAAAATTTTTAAAGTATTATTAAATGTTATTATTATTAAACATTTATAAATAACCACATTACACGTCTATGTTTCTATGGAAACAAAATTATGGTATCAAAATTAGTTTAAATTTAGTTTATTGGTGATTATTCCTCGATGGTAGGTCGGACATCGATCAAAACCACTTGTTGGAACTCAGCGATGTCCACACTATCACCGTGCCAAGTTGGTACAGATCGGTTAATCCGTTGCAAAAAAGTATGCCGTTTAGTAAACGGCTATCCCGCGTATAAGAGATTCACTCGGCTTCGCCTCGCTCAGCTCAATCGATGTTTTTGAAAATATTTTCGGTACTCACGCTTTTAAAAAAGTGTACGGGCGTTTACTGATTTTACATCATAATATACTGATTAAGAACAATCATTTTTCGAAATAAAATGCACCTGCTTAATGTATTTCTGATGGTCATCAATGTCGAGTATTTTAATACATTATATACTGACATATTGTTCTTTATAAAATAATAATTATTTTTATGCTGTGTTTACGTCATCCCAGAAAACTTCAAATAAATTGACAATTCTATTGTCGCGTTGCGTTTTATTTAATATCTAAAATTAAGTTTTTGCGGAGTTTGGTAAATATTTACAGTATGTTTACCATAATAATTGCTATTTGTCTATTATACCAATATTATATTGTATATTACATAAGGTAATGTGAATAATATAAATACTTTAATAATTAAATTACGTTCTCATGTTATATAGTTTAATAATCCGATGACTATAAATCGATCAGTGTTAATATATTATATAATGATATTAAAATGTATTTATATTTATCTAGATAAATATGAGTTAAGTTATCTTTTATATCTATCTAGATGCATTTGAGTTGCATTATCTTTATCTATATAAAAAAATACTTATCTAATCCGAACACTGCTTATAGGTTTGAAATGTGTGTGTGCTGCATAGAACATTTAAAATACGAATTCAAATAAACATTTTACCACAATTAAAGATGAACGCCTTTTTATTATTATTTTTTATGATAAAAAATGAATGATTATTCTCAGTAATGGAAAAACATTTTGTGGGGTACCCTGCACCCTTGTGCCACTCCACTCAGATCTCTTTAAATATATAATTGAGTGTTTACTAAAATATATAATCAAATGACAGTCAGTAGGTATACCCATAAAAAAAACGTGAGGTAATTATATTATACAAATTAAAAAATATATAAACGATTAAATAAACAAAAATCATGACAAACTTTATAACGAATAAAATTAATTTATTTTATTTAATAGGTACTGAATGTGACGACAAATAATATATTATTTGAAAATTATTTGGTTTACTAGTGTGGAAACAAAATATTATTTCGAGATAAAAATAAAATTTCAGTTGAATAAAGTATACCTAATATTCATACGGAGAAAACGAATATTATCAGACAACCTATGACTATAAAAAATTGGGATGGTATTATATTGAGTCTAATTGGAATCTGGCTTCAATTAAAATATAAATAAAAAAAATAATTTTTAAAGTAATAACAGAAAAAAATTATTACACATTATTATTACATAATATTTTATATACAATGTGGTTTTGCGATTCTGGATAAAACTTTTGTAAAAGGTTTTTATGAAACGTGTGTGAACAGTAAAGTTCAAAAGTTCAATAAATTGATTCTATAGCTTAACTTTAAACAACATTAAAGGTAATCTGTAGGCATATATATTTGTGTATAGTCTAAACTAAATGTTTTATCCAAGTGCAAACGCGTAATTTTTCATTGTTGTAATATTTTATTAAATAAAAACGAGTTTAAGTTATAAATAAAATGTATAGATAATAGTCACGTTACCCGTATTAAAGTTCTTGGATTGAAGGTCCTTTCAAATGCACTTATATATTATTATAAAAATAACCTAACCTTATAAAAATTCAGCTTGTTGACCCGTTTGAACTCTGGTTTCTTTAACACCAAAACTCGTACTCGTACTTAATCGAAACGATTTCATATCTCTCTCGCACAGACGCACTGCCGCACGGGAAATATTATTTATTTGATCGTCATAATATTATGTGTATACAAAGCTATTACAGAGTATACAGTATCCAAAAGTATACCACACACTTTATCTCAACATTAAGCTATTAAATAATAATATTACCATCTAACGTATAAGGTATAACCTATACAACTGTGTTCGTAGACCGTAGTTCGTATTTTACATTCTGAGCGGAGCGAGGGATCGATTGGTTTTACAATGATATTAATTTTTTTTTTTTATTCTGTATACAAAATTTCTACCAGAGGTAGTGCTTCGATTTCAACACATAATATTTTGTAATGATGTTGCTGTGAGTGTGTAAATTATTACAATTTAAATTCTTATAAATTTTATTAAATTTGAAAAATTGAAAAAAGCCCACGCAGGGACACAGTTTATGTTTTAAGGTTAAATTTTGATATTCAATTTATCCACTGTTATATTAAAAGTAACAACACATAGTTGGTCTGTTAAACAGAGATGAGTATTTTAAAATTGTAAATTGCTTCTATATCTCAAAATACTCATAACTCGCTTTAAAATTGAAATATAATAAAAAGCCTTTGGACATTGCCTGGATAATAATCTTTCCTTTAAATTCTATAAGAGGTATATTCACTCTAATTTTTAAACTAACGAGCTAAACGTGATCTGTTAGGCGTACAATTTGTTATGTTACTCAATTGTAAGACGGATACAACACATGCAGGTGCCACGTCCTCCCTCACAAATATAAATTGGTAAGATTAAAAATTATAATAATGAAATATAAATATAAATATAAATAATATTTATAAAATAAATAGGTGTTTTCGTGAATCTGTAAAGAGTGTATATTGGACAAAATATCAAACGTAGGACGTAGGACGGGTCGCGTATTTTGCAAATGTAGGTACGCTCAGAACCGGGTTGCTCTGATTGGTCCAATTTGAATTTGCCGCTATTATTATTATTATTATTATTTTATTATCAAGAACTAAATAAACTTATATTTGAATTGCCGCTAATAATAACAATAATAATAATAATTTTGAATTATTTAAAGATATATTTAGATTACGTCTTTTATCTTTACCTTTAATGATAATAAGTAATAACTAATAAGTACCTACTTACTACTTAATAATGTTACGCTTTTTTTCTTATATATTATAATTAATTTGTAATTAATACTATTTATTATTTTTTATAAACATTACAACCTATTTTCTATAGGTAGTAAGTATTAATAAATATCGAAGAACCCTACAAATTGTTAAACTAATAATAATGGTAATTCAAATATTTTACTAAGTGTATAAATTAGTATTTAATAAATGCATTCAATATTATATTATATTATATTATTATATAGTAGTTCATATTATTAAGTAATATTATGTGTGTCATATTATGTATTGAATAGGACACATTATACACAAAATCATTATTGGAGTACTTTGAAGGCTCCACATTTATGTTAGTTGTCTCGGAATGTCTATCTTCTAAAAATGTATTGACATTACGTACATATATGGATGATAAAGATGATGCTAAAAGTTTTATTAGGAAATTTGGAAAATTTGATGATAGTTATTGGATACAAGGTAATAGGTTGAATAAAGGAAATAGTAGTCGGTAAGTATATTTTATTTATTAAATTAAAAGTATAATCAATTTTAATTCAATTGAAGTTGTTAATTTTAATTACCTAGTATATAGTTAGGTAAGGATATAACCAATTTGAGTGCTGAGATAATTTATTTTCCTATAAGTATTAAGTACCTAATAACTATAAGTAAAAAAAAAAAAATTAAAAAAAAATATATTTTTTTTTTGTCTGTCATCATCTTTGGAGTAGTGAAATTGCTTCAAAAGTTAAATCTATCACTTTTCTATATTACTCTTCTTATATTGTCTAATAGTAATGGGATATGAAAATCTAATTTGAAGGGCCAAAAGTAAAAAATTCTTAGTGCCTAATTTTTTTATTTTAAGTCATCCTACAATGTATTGACTTTTATAGGTTTGTAATGCATAACAAATGGGTGTGCATTTTTAGTTCACATAGAAAAGTGGAAAGCAGTAAAAAAAACCAAAAATGTGATGCATTTATTGATATTTTGATAAAAATTGTGACAAAAGGATCTAAGAAAAATGATGAATACTTAAAAAGAGACCCTCCTCTAAACACTGTTATTAAAATTAATCCTTTTCATAGCCATAACTGTGGTAGTGCTGATGCTCTAAAGCGATTATTTATTGATCCAGAAGTAAAATCTGTTTTTCTAAAATATTTTGCTGATGGACTTTCACCTAGTCAAGCAATGAAACAGAATATATCTAGACTTCGTACTCTTCCAAATTATATAGTTTCATTGGCTAATGGTGCATTGAACCCAAGACCTTGGACTATATATAGACTGTGGCATAAATATTTGGAAGAAAACTATGGAAGTTTTAAGGAACCTTTTGAGAGATTGGAAGAAAAAATCCCAGATTATTTAAACCAAGGTATTATTATTTGATTATTAATAAATTTATTTATTATTTGAATATATAAAAATGGCTAAGTATCATAATTAGGTAGTATAATAACATTGTCTTACATTATTTGTTTATAACATATTTTGTAAATTTATTTTATCTATTATAATATATTTATAATATACTATAATATGTAATGTGTAATAGGTTTAATCTTATTTTATGTGGCATTTAAATAAGGAATTTAAACACATGGAAATATTATTTTTAGATTATATGGTCCTTTTTTAAATTATATTTTAGTCAGTTTCTATGAAAAAATAGTCCATAAATGATTTGTATACTTTTATATTTTATAAATTGTACCTGAAGAGATTATTACTCAATATTTTTTTCAAATCTGTTGAATTTTTAATACAATCTTTAGATAATATTATTATTAATATAAAAAAATATTAATTTACATACATGTTTAAAAAGTACCAAACTTCTTTGAATATATACAAATATATTAAACATTTTCATTACAAAACTGATAGACACATATTTTTTTTATAATATAATGTTAACTGTATAATACATTTAATTCATTAGTGTTGTGCAAATAATAAACATGTGTGTTACCAGTACGCGCGCGGGAAGTTAAACTTCTTTTGAATGGTACACGTGAGTGAGTGAAAAAGAAAGAAAAAATATTAATTAATTTAAAAATTAAGAAGAAGTATTCGGAATTATTTATTATTGATAGTTTTATTATTTTTTTATATTTTTATTCGACAGATCGATGCATAATTGTTTGTAGTATTGTTTTTATCCAGACAATAGATTTGTGAGTGAATACTAATAATAATAATAAAAATAAATAATATTAAAAAAAAATTTGGTTGCTCGTAAAAAATTACAACTCTTAAAAAAATTATGATTGTTGAACTCCTTTTGGGTGTAACTTGCTGGGATAAGTGCAGCTCAGCCACCCTGGTAAGCAATGTTCAATAATTTGATTTGATGCAAGCTTGTACCTGATCTGCTCGAATAACTAATGGCAACCAATAAATAAATGCTAATTTCTAATGTAGACTGTAACCAATGGCAACTATTAATAAATAAAAATAAAATTTCCAATTTCCATCTTGAATCTCAATGTCCCTGTTTGAGCACCTATTGAAAATGCGAATTTCGAAAAATCCTTTCTTAGCACACGTCTACATCATAATAGCTATCTGTATGCCAAATTTCAGCCAGATCCGTCCAATGGTTTGAGCTGTGCGTTGATAGCAGTCAATCAGCTTACTGTTTTATATATACAGATATATATATATATATATATATTATAATATATAATAAAACAACATTACCATGCCAATATTTATTTATTTACGGACATGTACGCTTTCGCGTTCGTACGGCCGCCCGTTCGTACGCGCCGCCCGTTCGTACACGCCGCCCGTTCGCTTTTTTTTCCTCACTACCGTGCGTAAAGAAGTATAACTTCAAAAAATAAGATAATACTTAAGGTAAGTTAATATTATATACTAGGCATTTTATGAATTAATAATTCATCAAACTTAGTAGTTTATACTTTCTAGTCAATATTTATAATTTTTATAGGCATACATGTTGTAATGGATAAAACAGATCCATGGGTAGTCCTTGTTGTAACACCATTAAATGAAAGAGCACAAAAACTGAAAAATAGTTCTGAAATCATATTTATGGATTCAACTTCTAGCTGTGATGTGTCCATGGCATCTGTTACTGTTCTCTTAACAGCTACAAAGGGAGGTGCAGTGCCAATTGGGGTTTTAATTCATAAGCAACAAACGGCTGTGGCCTATGAAAAGGGATTTAAAATGCTAATGGATAATTTTCCCTTATGTTTCAATGGATTAACGGTAATGAAATATTTATTATGTATTCCAAACAATATTATTCATTTTATAAATATTTATTCTATGTGTACCTATTTATACTAAATAATACCAGTTATAGTTATTATACACTTATCTCAATTTTTTTATATTTTCCACTTAATCATTTATTTCACTAGTTATGTAAACTATAAAATATGTTAAAAAAATTAAATAATCTTATATTTGTTGTTATAACTTGAATTTTTAAATTATAATTAAATAAAATAGTTGAAACAATTATACAATTATACAATTATATTATATAACAAATTAATATTAATAATATAAATTATAATTGAGTACATTATTCAACAATAAATAAATTGAAAACCAAACATATTATGTATTAATGTATAATGAATTTAATAATATATCTACAATCGGATTTTATCATATTTAAAAACACTTATGGCATAATAGCTAGAAGGTAGAGATTAAAGACTAACTCTTTAACTAGGTAGGTACAAGGTTAATATTATAACAAATAACTTTTTTTCTCAAAGTATTATTGTATGGTTTAACTTTAACTAATTCTTTACAACTATATTAGTGAGAAAAAAAGTTATTTATGTACTTAAAGAATTAGCCCTTATTGATATCACTCATGGGGTAAGTTACTAATTTTAAATTATGATTTATAGTAGGTTTCAAAAATAATGAATAAAATAATTATTAAATATTTAAAATGTTGTGATAATTTGTTTTTTATATATACACCTACTGAAAATTTTTTCTTCTTACATAATTTAGTATCCAAAAATTATAATGACAGACGATTCCATGGCTGAAAAAAAGGCAATTCAAGAAATTTGGCCTCAAACCACTCAGATTCTCTGTATATTTCATTTTTTACAAGCCGAATGGCGATGGTTGATGTCTTCTAGTAGTAATATATTACCTGTTAACAGGCAACAGTTGATGCAACTTTTTAGAAAAGTATTTAATAATTATTTATGATTTATATTTATATTAAGGAATTCAATTTTTAGGCTGTATATGCTAAGAACCATGAAGATTTTCAAGATGTAGTTAATGAAATTAATCATTTGGAAGGAAATCAATCATTCAAAGATCGCTTTAATGAAAATTTAAAAAGAAGTCAGGAATGGTCAATGAGTTATAGAAATGAAAATCTTATAACTCGTAATAATCAAACCAATAATTATTCAGAGGCAACAATTAGAATTCTGAAAGAAATTATTTTAGAACGTACTAAAGCATATAATGTTGTTGCATTGGTTGAGTTTATTTCAATAATTTGGGATAAATATTGTATTAATCGTTTGTTAGATTTTGCTTACAATAGGAGGAATCAAAAAGACTATGAATTACAATTGACAAAAATGAAATCAGTTGACCCGAATTCTATATTACAGATTGATGAATTTTTATACAAAGTTCCAAGCTCTAAAGATAGCAAAAAGTCTTATGATGTAAATACCATTATTGGGTGGTGTAGTTGTTACAGTGGCAAACAAGGAGGGTTTTGTAAACACCAAGCTTTATTAAAACAATATTATGATATTGAATTTCCAAATAGCCCAGTAACTGATTCAAATGAAAGGCATAAACTTGCCTTATTAGCTCTGGGAATCAGAGATTGCCCTCCAAAACCATTTTTTTAGGTACTTCAATACATATTTTAAATTTATTTTAAATATTAATTTTTTTCAAACACTACTTAATAGGATCTGAATGAGTTGCCAACACCACAAACTTCCATTATGGAAAAAGAAAATTTGAAGACAACTAGAGAAAAAACAAACTTACAGTTATGTTATAAAGATTTTTCAAATAATTTACAAGATGGTGATATTGAAAATGATCCAAATATTAGACCTTCAATACCTCTGAATAATAATCAGTCATTAAATGACAAATTCACAGAGAAATGGGAAGATTTTACTAACTCAATTAATAGACTTGGTGAATTACTACAACAAGATGTATCTGAAACATCAATAAGACATTTATCAGTTTTTACAAAAAAAATTAAAAACATTGATACAACATCTCAAGCTGTAGATTTTATAATAAATAATTCTTCAAGGTAAGATTAATGTTTTTTTATGAAAAAATGAAATAGTATATTAGGTAGGTAATTGTTTGGTAAAATTATTAGTTCTAAACGAGGAAGAAATATCCGAGTACAACCAACATCTGTGGCTAGAAGAAGAGGAACATATAAAGGTAATCATCGGATTGGTGCTGGTAGACCACCTACAGAAAAGAGTACTGCAGGAAGAAATTCTCTTTTGAATAAAAATAAAAAGAAAGTGGTTAAACGTAAACATAACTTAGTACAAAGTATCACTAATAATCAAGCAAACGCTAAATGTCATTAGACAAACAAATTTAATAAATATTCAATATATATTTCAGTTCCATGTTCACCTACTTATAATTTTTTATTTGAAATATAAAATAAAATGCTAATAACAAGTTTTGTATTTTTAATAATTTGTTAATAATTTATTGAACTTTTAAAGTGAGTATATAATATATTATGTACATTGTATTCCATTGTAATAAAAGGCCCCTTTTTCTTGGGGATAATGAGACTATTGACATACATTGATTATGATGTGAAAAAATTAAATGTTAGTAATAATATTATAAAATAAAATTATTAATTAAACATTTACCATAATATATTATAATAGTATATTATATTGAAAATTACAATATAATTAATTACCAATGATTTTTAAGTTTTTCAAACTTAAAAATTGTAAATACCTTTCTCTGTATATAATATTTTCACATTATGTTCTCTGTTTATCTTTTTATATTATTCAATTATTATAATATAAATTTATTTTATTATTTTTTTATAGTTCGTAAATAATACTTGTAAGCTAATAATTGTCATTAAAGCCGTATTTGTATAACATTCTTATCATTAATGGTTAATAAAATATGATAATAAAATAATAATAATAATAATAATAATAATAATAATAATAGCGGCAAATTCAAATTGGACCAATCAGAGCAACCCGGTTCTGAGCGTACCTACATTTGCAAAATACGCGGACGGGTCTGCCTGATGTAGGACAGTTGGCAACACTACGCTCTTCCAAAAAAGCTTCCTCCACCTGTCCTGTCGTCGCATCGATTTTTGTATACGATTCACTCCTATTGATACACCCCTCACGCATGTATTTTTCGAACAATACAACTCACTTTAAAGGGACTGTATGACAGATATTTAGAGAATCAACTAGGAAATAATATTGAATATATCCTGGATAGAGCCAAACTTTTTTCGATTAAGATCTACCGAGTTCTACAGAAGATCTACATGGTTTCTCTCTTAGGATCGACTAATCTAAAAAAAATATTTTATGTCAATGGTAAGCCACTTACATAAATAATCAAATAAAAGTGTAAAGTTATCTGAAATGATTGTTTCACATTAAATTTTGAAATAATTTTAAAACGTATTGAGATGTATTTATAAATTTAACATAGATATAATAAAGTTATAACTTATAGTAGGTAATATTTTTTTTTTTGATTTTGCCATTATATTAAACACTAATTTTGTTGAAACTGATATTTTCCAATGAACGAATAAAATAGTTGGCCTTTTAAACGGTCATTTCCGATTTAGTTAATAAAGTACAATCATGATTATTATATTACAAATTTATCTTAACTTAGTTAGATACCTCCTAATTAGTACTGGGTCATTTATTACCAACGCGGTTATTACGTGGTTTAGTTTATACAAAGGACTATGTATGTATATATACCTACCTTATAGATATACGAATACTTATATAGGTATATAAAAACGTGATTGAATATAAATATGTTTTTATATATAACTGTCTAGTAGATAATTTTCTCCTCTACAATTTTTGTTTGAAACTTTTTTTTTGTACAACCTATATACGGCGAGATATTAATCCAAAGGCCAGTTGTTTTTACCGAAATAAATCAATTTTTATATTTCATTAAAAGTGTACACTTTGTTTACCTGATACCACATTTTTTATTGAAAACTTTTTACTGGACAAAACCAATAAAAAACGATATAATCAAAAAAAAAGGCCATTTTGTGTCCTTTGAATTCGAATAACTATTAATGCGTACATGATATTGAGTTCGACTTTCTACATGTTGTTTGTAACGATGTCATAAAGATGTGTACCAAAATTCAGATAGCTGGAAATTTTTCCTAGCTGAAAACCTAATATGACTGAACTATTATTTCTATTATATTAAATATTGATATATAGGAACGATAATAATATATACAACAATATACATATAATAGCAGAGATAAAGAACATTATAAATTATAAATTAATATAATAATGCTTATGAGTTTTTTTATATCTGTGTGTGTACATGATTAGTAGTCAAAATAATATATCGATTATCAACTTCAGTAAACTTTCCGATTGTAAAGTGAATTTAGTTAGAGCATTTGGGATGTAAGATATTCAAGGTAGTTTTAAAAATCGTCAGTAAAAAACCAAAAAAAAAAAAAATTTAAGGAAAACGAAAAAGTTTACCCAAAATCGAGTAATAAAAAAATTGATTTTGGTTTTTGGTTTATTTTAACCGTAGATACACGGAATTTTAACTACATGCTTATATACGCAATTTTCATTCACCATAAAGTAATCGAAATATTGTGACTCTTATGATGCTATATATAGACATAAGTAAATTTCGAGTTATAATTGTTTTCTTTTAACTATTGTCGAAAAAATATTTTATACGCGGTCGAAGAACTCGAAAATGTTGTACAACGTTCCTCATGAGTTGTTGATAGTAGAAATTAAAAAAAAAAGTTGAGTGTTAATCTATAATAATGTTTTACTAGCGTCTGAAGTTAATATTTTGACAAAATTCATTAAAAGCCTGAAAATTGGAAATTTATTTCGAATTAGATATTGATAAAAATATTTCTATTAAAAACTAAGCTTTGAAAATGTAACACAAGAATTCCCTTGAGTATTTATACATTTAACATAAAAAAAACTTAACCGGAGTGCCAAATTAAATTTTTACGAGAGATTGAAATTAGACATTGGATATTTACCTGTAAATTAACAAATTATCATATAATGATTGACTTATTTTTTTGGTATTCAAAAATTAATAACCGTAGATACTTGGAATTTAAAATAAAACTTTACAAAAATTATGGAGAATATATATTTGAGGGTATGCCTTATAGATTTGTCTAAATATTGTCTCAAAACTATATTTTAATAATCATAATAATATTTTTTTTTTTTAATTTTTAAAGTCGAATACAAAGTCAAATAATAATGAAATGTAAAACCAATATGACAAACCCTCAAAAATAATACCTTCTATACTTTTTTCAATAGGTGATATTATTCTTAATATATAACTCAAAAATCATAAAAAAAAAAAACGATTTTATATATATTTTATGCGTTTCATTTAATATTTATGTGGCGAGTGGGTCTGAGAGAGAAATTAATATTTTATCCTCCTAAATTGGTATTATAATATGTATAACCACATTTAGTTAAGTAGTATGCAAAACTGGTCATTAATGAGTAAGTTGATAAGTTAGAAGTTAAGGTAAAAGTTAAGTTAATTTAATTTATTAACTTAACTTACTAGTTCTGTGCTTTAATTAACTTAACTCATTTGCCTCTACATTAACTTAAAATCAACTCATATTTTTCTTTATTCTCCCAATTAAATTCATTTTGAGAACAAGTAGATAGACAGACAATATTATAGGTATGGACGTGAAGTCGTGAACTGTGATAAGTGATAACAATGGTATTTTTTGATCTTAGAATACAGGGGGGAAATATTTTACCACTAAAAACGATTTTATGTATAAAATCTCTATAAAAATAAATTCGATAGCTGTAAAGTGTATAGTAGTCTTCATAAATGTATTAATATGTTATATTATAAACTAATACATACGTTTTGTTATTCAAAATAATATCTACACTTAATGGCAAATAATAATTTAAACTTAAATGAAAATATTTTCAAGGACGCTACTCTGGAATTTGTTGACTTCGTCTAACACACGATATCGAAAATTTCCATTCACTATAGTTTCAATATTGTGCAGTTGGTTTTCAGTATGTTTTTTTCCATGTACAAAACAATTTAACTTATAAATGTTTTTAAATTGCAACCATCTACGCATATAATGAGAAATATTAAAACATCAGTAGATATTTGTTTTCGATAAAACTATGTTAGTAATTATATAGCTTAAAGCTAAAATATAATAATCATCAATCAGTTTCAAGTACCAAAAAAATGTTATTAGCTTAAATAAGATTATAATATAATAGGCTCTTATAATGTATGTTAATAATTGAAATACCTACCTAGTTTATATATTTTATTAATAAAGACATAATTTAATTACATTTAATAGTATTTCATCTGTCTGATCCACCTAGCAATTGTCTTTTATAAGCCCACACATGGCGTCAGCTATGCGACTGCCATGAAAAGACCTAATCCTCATGTGTTAGACCTATAGCAATCGAGAGGTTTCAATTCAAAACGTACTTTTTCCATTTTTGACAAAATTGAGTTAGATATTGATTCTCTTTAATATTATTTACCATTTCATTCTTTAATTTTTTTCAAACTAAAAAATTTGTTTCAGAATATACTTGTTCCGGAATAGGTGCATTTTATCGAAAATAATTTTGTTTTTTGCACAATGGACCAGTTAATAGATTTTTTTTAAATATGTTCGATTTTCGGAAATAGTACGTTTTGTTTAAAATTATTCATAGTTTTTCCAATACTTACTTTTTCCAACTTAAATGCAAAACGTACTTATTTCGGAAAAGATCCGTTATGGAGAAAACGATTTTTTTTATATATTAAAAAAGGGCAATAAATAAATTAAACAGAAAATAAATTAATTTATAAGCAATATAAGAATATTTTTAATTTTTTTTTAAAGCCCTCCGGGATGAAATAAGCCAATTCAAAATACCCTAAACAGAAAACCTGCTATACTGAAAAAAAGAGAAAAATAGAAAAAGTACTTTATGCATTGAAAAATTAAATAAATATATATATCAACATTTAAATAAAATCCGTTTTTAATTAAATTTACAATTTTTTAAATAAATCTTATTTACTGATAAATATTGAACCTACATAATATAGATTATTATATTATTATATTTAAAAGAAATGTATCAGTTTCGTCCAGTATAATAGACTTATATTATAGTACGTAATGACTAATGACTTTTGACCCATAACTTCTTGTTAGTGAACAAAGGCCAATGAATTATGAATAACGTGATTATCATTGTTTTCTGTTAATTACAACAACGAGAACATGTGCACCTAGTTAATAGTTATAAATGTATTATTACATTGTACAGATTATTATATTATTATACACACAAGAAATGTATTGGTTTCGTCCGGTATAAATGTATAATAGCCGTGTATAGTACCTAATGACTATTGACTCATCACATCCTGTTAGTGATCAAAGTCCAATAAATAACGTGACTTACAACAACAGACTATAATATTGTGTACCTTATTAATGGTTATATATTTATTATTCCGCTTGTAATCAGTGAGTAAATGTGTACTTTCTCCCTATAAAATGAAGTATGTATATACTTATATTATTAATAATATTATTTGAATTATACCTTACCTTATATACCTACGTAACCTATGTAACACTATATATTATAATATAGTGTATTGTATAGTGTCATTGATATCACGAATACCATTATTTTTTTTAAATATAAATGTAATATTCATTGAATTTCTTTAAGTAATAATTTGTTATTAATAACAGATGTGTCCGGTTGGTACAAATTTACATTTTACATTTAAATTTTATGACAACATATAGATATATTAAAAGTATTGTGTTGCTATTATATGAAAACAATAGGTTCCTATAACAATATTAAAAATAACAAAAGTAAAATGCTGGACGGTAAGGTGCAAATCCCAAAAAGTACCGCTTGGTAAAATCAATAAAAATGCTGGGCGTATCCTCTGCTCAAGCAGCCAGCCAAATTTTTACCACTTATATACATCATTTTTCCGACTGACCTAAGTATTTTTTTATCCGGTTAGTCTCGTTTTGGAACTTACATTTGCCTATAATCGGTCACAGTTGTACACCCATAAATACTTTAAAACTCTGAACACTTTAATTCGTATATTACTTTTTTTTTCGTGTAAATTATTAGTTTTCTTGAATTATATATGTATAAGACTCAACAAATACTTATGTATAGATGGGTCGTTCTTGGAGTGGCGACGGACTGACGGGCGGTATGACAAGGGTAGATAATTTATTGTTATTATTTTATTTTTTTTTGTGGGTACATTTCAACCAGCGGCGGGACTAAAATCCGGTCTCGCTTCCTAATAATATACTGTTGGCCGTGCGTTTCGTTAATGTATAATATTTTATTATTTTATTTCTGGTTTTATTATACTCTCTTTTTTGTGTATTTTCTCGGGTTTTATGTCAATACGAGCACACGACGAATACGACCGAGAACCCAGGGGAGTACACAAAAGACCATCAAATGCACTGTTGCGAGAATCTAACAAAGGGAACAGCTGCATGTTTTGAGGGTTGAAATCCGTGTGTAAAAACGATTCGGTCCCGATGTAACTATAAGGCAACAGCTGCCGAGGGGAGTAATTTTACGCGTGCGTATAAGCATGTGTGTCTTCGTTCGAACGTAAATGAAAAATCGGAACGGTCTATAGCATTGGTTCTCAAACTTTTTTGTGGAGCTATAATGTGGCGAAAAATTAGGACTGCTTGTAAAATATACAGTACATAACTAATGAAAGATTATGCATAAATGTTTTGGCTATAATTTGTTTCTTAATAATATTATCATAAGGGACATAAATGATAAAAGCTAACATCGTTTTTGACTCCAAAACAAAATATACGGATGATTATTGATGAAATATACTGCATACTTACATAATAAATTTAAATTATTTTATTTTAATTTAATTCATATATGTTCATGGAGCCTATATAGATTACTCTCCCGGAGCACAGTTTGAAAATCGCTGGTATAGTGTTTTGGAAAAATAAATGAAATAGACGGAATATTGGTAATATGCGATATTTTATATTCAGTCAAAATTTAATTTTTTAAAAACTTTGACTTCCAAAAATATTAAAATGTACACGACTAGAAAATACTAGATAGTATACTATTAATAAACTAACACTATCGTAAACGGGGCTCAATATAATAAAGAATAATATTGTATTATTGACTATTACAAACGTCGAAAAAATTTAATAGTTAACTGAGGCGAATGGTAATTACTAATAATTACTAATTTATTTTATATAGCCTAGCACATTAGTAATAATTTGTTATCTTCAGACTTCGGTACTTAAACCAAATTACACAATGTCTAAAACGCATTTAATGTATAATATCATGACAAACCGTCTACAAGGTATAATAATATCACATTCCTGATTCAAATTGAAATTAAATTAAACCCAAACCTCCTAAACCGGACAATTCATAAGCCACTACGAACATTACCTACACGTTTAGAGTGAGCCCATAATACGGTCTTACACTCTTACTTGAGCTGGATATTGTTAAGAATGTTTCTAACCGAAAGTATAACATTTTTAAATACCTAATAATATTATATTCAAGTATAAAATTTGCAGCTAAATTTCGGTCAGTCTTTGCTTTTTTCATACATTTTACTGTAAACAAAATAAAATAATTTAATGTATAAATCGTATCAATAAGTTTTGATGACAATGTTAGGGAATCTTTAAAAAATAAAAAATACTATGAAATTAACCTAGGCTCCCCTCCCCTTAGTATACATAAATACATAATATTAATATAGTATTTAGTATTTTATACATAATACATAATATTGTATAGACTGTCATTATTATTGTGACTTGTGAGGATGCATAGTATAATATTGTTATACTCGTCAAAATTATGTCATTTACATGTACGTACTTACATAACCAAAAAATCTAAAATATACCTATACATATTCTCAGTATTTTTTTATACTTTTTGTAAGTTAAAATTTGGATGAAATTACATATGAAATTATCAAAAATAACTATTTTTATTATCTTTTTGAAAATGTATAACATTTATTAAACTTATCGGCTACCGTATTAAAAATTAGTAATAACGATATAAATATATTATAACAAATCTTAGAATTTCCTCTCAGCTCCGAATGTTATTATATATAATTGAATTCAAATTTACCGATATAGATATCTCAATTCGTTGTCCTTACCTTTAAGGCATAGCAAAAAATGTTTTGAGCGGGAAAGAACCGAGAAGGCTACAGAACTTTTGCTGTGGAATGTCGTTTTTATTTTTTCGTTATCGGAACTTCGAAAAAAGTTATTGAAGTTTAAAAAACAAAAAATAATAATGGATAGACGGAGACAACAAATGCGGGTGAAACGTCATCTTAACTGCTGTATTATAATTAGGGTTCTGAATTTGAAATTCTTCTTGAAATATTTCAATGAAATTAAGAAAAATATTGTTTCTTATTTTAAACGTGTTTGGTTATTAATGATTAAAAATAATATATATATTACACACTTTGAAATAAAGAAAAATATATTATTTTTGATGATTTATTATTTCATATTTGTATATTCTATATTATATAGTGCTGAAAAATATTCCTGGCATTATTTTGGGAATAAAAACATTTTTATATGAGTTTTAAAATATTGTTGCGGGCCGTCAGCGATCCAAAAGATAATGGTTTGAAATAAAGTTGAAGTCAATTTCAACAGTTAATGAAATTATTTGTATTTTCAGTAATTATAAAATGTACAAAAATCGTAGTATATGTGTGTGTATGGCTGAGTGATGTAAAGGTGTTTTGCGGATTCTTTATTTAATCATTGTTTGTATATTGTAAAAGGTCACGACTCACTACTATTAAGAGTGGTTTATACATAAATAAATTGTGAATATTATATAATATAATTATAATATAGTATAATATAATATGCGTTCACAGAGCCATGGCTCTCAACACTATATTAATATGTTATGACGTTGAGTTGATTTATGTTACTTAGGTAAGTGTTAAATGACAATGTTTAAATTTGTTATATTATAGATTTGTGTAACAACTTAAAAATTATGTTACTGAAATATGATGAAAATACGTCCTCGACCATAATATTATAACAATGTTATTGTAAGCATTATAATAATATATTATTCTGGCTGTAGTTGAATGCATAAACGGCCTATTATATTATGTATATAGTATATATTACTATACTGTATATTTTATTTTATTTTTTCAGTGCAGCTCTAAAATAGTATTATATGTATACATTATGTGTGTGAGTATGTATAAAATACGAGTTTCTTTGTGTTTAGAATTATTATTGCCAGTTAGATATGGAACTTCATGGATGATTTCTACCGTTTGAAAAGAAAATATGTTCAAGATAACACTGTTAGGTATATGGAATTATTATAATATTACTGTAGTATTCGTTATATTATAGTTGCTATACTATGTCTGCATACAAATCACTGCAAATATGTACCCATATAATATTATAATACGTGAATATATTACCTACGCTTACAACAGATAAAAATATACAATTAAATACAATAACACATTAGAATACACTGGAGTGGTGTCTCAAACGTATAACCATGGCTGCCTAAGGTCCGACTATTGGACTATGGTAAGATAAACATTAAACGATTACAATATTAACGACGCGTTTCTGTAATCAATTATCGTGTAGCGTGAGTTTGGAATGAATTAATATTAATTGTAGTGATGTGGACTGTGGTCTTTAAATATTATATTGAACAATATATAATTTAGAACTACCGATATAATAATTGCATATATAGTAGCTCATCAAAAATAATGTCAGATATACGACGGCTGCATAAAACACACATATGGATTTGAACAAATTTTATTTTACAACTAATTATATTAAATGTTTTGATATAATAAATATATTATCATCTATATTGTCTAACGTTTAAAATACGTTTCAAATTCTTGAGATTGTCGATTTTTTTTAATATAATATATACAATGATAAAATAATATTTAAGCAAATCATTGTGCAATTTTTGTTTTACTCATGAGTCATGACCAAGGCTTGCATTTAAAAAAAATTCCGTTTATGTAATTTATAATTAAAACGTTACACTTTGAATTTATCTTTTCTTAGAATTAAAAAATTATCCAAGTTATGCGTTTATCGTTATACAGAATTGAAAAGTTAACCAATCTTTGCGTTTATCGTTATTTAAAATGTGCTATTAAGGCCTCACCACGTCTTTTTTTTGTCAAAAACTACACATCAATACATCATTAAATGTAAAAGCGATTACAAAAGCATTCGTCATATTCATACGTTGTGGTACCAATATTATTTTTAAATTCCTCAAGTAGAAGAAAAAATACACATTTGAAAATAACTATATTATGATAATTTTATTTATTTATTACCGATCATCCTCTGCACAGTGCACCGTGCATGACATTTATCACTCAGCCGGCCATCGGATAATCATCTGTTGTAGGTACCATGGTGCATATTTACTATGTTCAATAAAACATTCAAATAAAAGTAAATAATAATAACACCCGCATGTGTTAAATCCGTCACACACACGTACGAATACGAATCGATTTAGGTACGTTTTAAAAAAACAGATGGACATTGAACACATTTAAGCATTTCCGGTTCAAACTATTATAATATATTATATAGTAAATATTTCAAAAATCAATGTGGTAATATGGTTTAATACTACCTAGTATAATACGGAATTATACGAAATATGGATGTATCATTTTATAGGTGTTTCAGTAATTGAACTATAGATAACATTTATGTTAAAATAGTCTGATAAATAATAAAATAAAAATAAATGATAGATGTAAATTTATTTATGATCAACTGAACTACTTGAATCAAATTCACAATCAATTAAATATCCAAACTGGTATAGTTTTAACAAAAACAAAATATAAATATGAACATGGGCTAAAAAATATGTGTTTGGAACTAACAAAAAACCAGAAATCAAAAGTTTTTTACAAAATGTATCATTTTTATTTTGGAGTTTTTAGTACTTTTTATTAATCATATTTTAATTTATACATATTTTCAAAAACAATTTGTATTGATTCAAGTAGTTCAGTTGATAAAACATATACATTTATAATACTCTATTATTGTTAATTAAATGTTAATCCTTGTTGTTTAAACGTTAATTCTGTTATCAATATTATTTATTACTATTGTTATTTTATCATTATACTTTATCACTCTCAATTTGTTCGATTGACCTAGTGCGGTTACAACGAGATATGTGAGGTTATGTTATTATCTTTTAGTCATGTATTGTGCCCTGTACGTTTTGTAATACTTTTTAATACATTATTCAATACAGTCCGCTGATGCCGCAAAGAGCAAAAGCACGTTTTCTACATTACTATAATGCGTTTTTACTTTTTACCTAATTGCCCAACAATTATATTTATGAAAATAAAAAAATGTTTTATATATTTTTTATTTTATTTAAAAAATATAATTTTATATTAAATAATAAGTAGTTTAATATTATTTAAATTCGATATTATTATGGTAAAAAATAATTTTTAATAAAAATAATTTTAGGGAAAATGTCCATTTACCATTATACGCTCGTAGCCTATCACACACATACTCGCTCGTGCTCTCCCGTAGGTACGGCAAGCCACGAGTCAAATGCGCTTTCTTGGTACACTACACGCGCCTTGCTACCGCTCTTACTCGTCTATAGGCGCTGTATAGCTCGGCCAGGCTCATGTCTATAAGAAAATTTTCGGTCCGATGTGTCCGCGCCAAAGTAAACGACCCGCGCATTTAGACAGCGTTCCTACAGTGCGGTTCGGCGAGCCTACTGTAGTGCATTATTATTTTGATGCACACTCGTATACATTTTTTTTAGATTTAGATAAATTTAATTTAATAAACAAGGAAAGGGGAAATAATAAGGTTAGGTTAATTTAGATCAGATTAGTTTAGTTTAATTATAAGGTTCTAGAGTTTTTGGAGGTAATTGTATGAAACCCACAGTCAATCCCGATTATATATATTGAAATGTAATTTTATTAAGTCACGTTTTTTATTTTAAAATTTTAGACTATGAGCAGAACGAAAGAATGCAGTATTAATCTTACAATGATATTTGTGTTTTTTTCTGTCCAGAGATATAAAACCGATCAATTTTCTACAACAGAGCCCTTTTTTCTGATAGGAAAGTGAATTTAGATTACCCATAGTATAATATAGGTACCTAAAATAGTAGGTACCTACTTTTGAGGGACAAATGCTTATAATACAAATTCGTGCCTATACATCTATAATATTCTTAACTTCTATTATAACAACTTATGAGGAATTTTCTTATAAATTGTATAACTATAAAAGTATAGGACCCAAGACACAAAAAAAAATGTATTCAACATTTATAAAAAAAATGTATAGACATTTTTATTTTTTTTTTGATAAAGGTAGAAAACCTTATGAGAAATCGGCAGCCTGGGAAAAGGGATTGCATTAAATTAAAATTAAAAATTTTATATCTAACGTTAACTATTTTTATTCATAGAATATACTTAACAGAATATTTTTTACATTTAATATTTATTGGTCAAGTGGTTTTATTTGTGAATTATTAAATTCTCATCGAAGGATATTTTTATTTTGTTGTAAATCAAAATATTCAATCGAATAACCGTATATACTTAAAATTGTCCCCAAATATTTATTTTGTCATTTTCTATACATGATAACATTTTCATAATAATATTATTTTGACTCGCTTTGAACTATTTTTAGGCATTCATCTATTTAAATTTTTAGTTTTTTTTTCAATAAATGGCAATAAAAATTTTTTATATCAGATCAAAATTCTTGAAAATTTAATACTAGGTTCCTCACAAGTAGTTCATATTGTGACAAAAAAATCTAATAAATATATAAACACAATTTCTTTTAATGCTATTTTAAGTTCAAATTTGAACGAAATTCGATATCTATTTAAATGAAGAACAACGATCTTAGTTATTTTGTTTAATTTAAAAATATTATTGTAACTGACTGACCATCTCCGCTCAGAATCGTTTATCGATACTATGATATTTTATCATTGAATTCAAATTTAACACCATTCATTATAGTGATCCAGTTGTAATCTACTGGACAGCAGAGCGGTATCGACCTTTTCAATCATAGATATATTTAATATTTTTGTAAATCTATAGCATGGTACTGATCATGGGTGGTAAATAAATAAATAATAATAATAATAATAATAATAAATAATTAGTTATTGTATAATGAATAATAATATTTATTACCTCAAATATTATGAATGACTGCGTGAGTATTGAGAAATGAGTTATGATTTTAGTGATTATTGTTGGGCCATCATTATAAAAAATCTAATTATAACATAAAATGATAAACACAGGCATAACGTCTTTAAAGGGATTTAAAATTCGCTAAAATCCTTAGGGTCAATGTTCTACAACAAATTATTGCATCGTCAATTTTGTGAATTAGTTAAATATAGTTTTGTACAAACATAATATGCTGTTCATTGAGAAAATGAGAGGACATAATTTACCAAAATTTTAGACTTAAATTTAAGCGGATACAACCATATGATAATATGTACAATAGTAGGTTATGTAGTAACCTAATAGTATATCTATGTATTATGCGTATATTCACTTATCAGTTTTAACGTATATCTTATAGTATATTTTATAATATCTTTAATAGTCTATACTTTATAATTACTCTATAGTCAATATAGTCTATAGATTATAGTGTTAATTAATAATAATCACTATTTTCTTATTTAGTATATTTATATCATACATTTTCTTTCCACGATGTATGATAACGAATTAATTCAATCGAATTTAGTTTAATTTAAATATTCTAAATGCATAGTTATTAGATTACAAGTTAAAAGGTTATAGGTCGAAATTCGAATTTATTTTACCACCAAGGTGACTTTCTTTATTAACCAGTTTTAGTGTTAATGGGGAAATAATACGTTAGATTAAGTTAGTCGGATATAATATCATTATTCATTGAGTATAAGTTTTTTAAATACATTCAACGTAATAGGTATATACGATTAAATATATTATCTATTATAAAACCTATAAATATGACTGTATGAGATCATTAATGCTTATCTGTTTCTTCATTATTTAATTTTTAAAAGACATATTATATACAAAAAATATGACCTATTTTAGGTACCTATAATAAATTCCAAATTAATCATATCATAATATCCATTAGGTACTTATAACGCGTTATAAATCAACAACAAACACTGATACTATCATAGATATATAGGTAATAGTATACTTTAGAAGTTTCAAGTACCCACGAATAAAATGCAATGACAACAAAATAAATAAAATAGTTATTCTAGGTTTTTAATATGTAATTTTGTCCAAATTTGAACTTAAAATGATTATAAAAATAAACTGTGCTTATGTACTGTTTAGATTTTTCGGTAACAGAAGAAACTTGTTTTAAATTTTCAATCCTTAGATATAAAAGTTGAACATTTTATACATTTTTAACTACAAAATATTTATTCAATTTTAAATTTGATAAAATTTTGTCGAAATTCGATCTTTCAATGCGTATAAAAAAACATTGTGCATATGTATTTTTAATATTTTTCATCTGATATTGTAACAATATATCAAGAGTCTTGTATTAAATTTTTACACTTTTTGGCCAACAGATAAAACTAAATTTATATTTATAGAAAGAAAACTAAATAATTGAAAAGGGAAATGTCCGTAAACAGCTCAAAAAGAATCAAAATATTTTAGAAATTTTATGGTGTATAGTAAATGCTAATATAAACACTCAGTGAAATTTCCATCTATCTAAAGTTATTTGTTTTTGAATTACAACAAAATAAGGCAATCGCTACATGAGACATGAGAAATAGAGTGAATATCAAATGTTTTAAATATTTGAATTTCAAACTCTCATAAAAATTTAATTTGACTGTCTTATAGACATTTTTTTTTTTTGTTAAAGGTAGATAAACTTATGAGGAATCATGTATTACATTTCAAAATCTTAGATTTAAAAAGAAAAAGTTTACGAATTCTTAACTCAAAATAATTTGCTAATTTTCGTGATTTTTCCATATTTGTCAATTTTTGAAATTTAAATGCTTATAAAAAAAAACTGTGACTAAATACTTTTAATGTTTTTCATCTGATTTTGAAACAATATACTTGGAGGCTTCTATTGCATTTTCAAGCTCTTTTAAATAACAAATACATTTTTATTGATATTTTTAGAAAAAAAAAAGGAAAATGAAAATGTCCCTAAACAGTTATAAATAAATCAAAATATTTTCAAAATGTTATCGTGTATAGAAAATGCAAATATAAACAACCCGCCAAAATTTCATCCATCTACGGTCATTTATTTTAAAGTTACACCAAGAACCAAATTCAATTTTGTGAAAAATCGATTTTGCCTAAAATTTCCCGTTTTTCCATAATTTGTCTTTTGTTTTTCTTGACGCTTTTTAAAATTACTGTGAATTTTAAATTTTGACTTCCCCAACGCACCAACGATATTCACTTTACAATCGTACAAGGTACTGCAGTTGAAAATCGAAACATTATGTTGACTACTTATCGTGTACAGACAAAAAAAAAAAAGAAAAAGTTAAAAAAGAAAAAAACAACATTGTAAAATTAATACATTCATTGTTCCACTCAGAATCTAAAAACCTAGCGTTTGTACGGAAAATAAATCTTACAGGTCTGCTTTAATATTTTCATTCTTACATTTTGGTTCGGATCGCTGCCGAGTGTCATGGTGTTACTCAGTGCGAGGTTAAAGTAATCACTGTTGCTATCGTTACGTAATATAATATAATATTGATTTTCGGGAAGTACACGTCCACGTCCATCTGTGGAACGACTATCTCATCATCATAGCAACGTACAAAACATTAGATTATTATTTTGTTCTCTGAACAGAAAACAAGAAATTATCCTCACGGTATATCCTACCGTTTTTTAATTTTTATCCTATTGAATATTATTAAAATAATACGTTAAATTTTAACATAATATGTTGTTTTATGTTATACTATCATGATTCTATTATAAGCAAATTATAATATTATTATAACAAACGAGATGCGTTTAACTGAATATATTATACAATATGCATAGTTTTCAATACTAGCCATAATAATGGTTATACAAAGGATAATTACCAAATGCAGAGGGGGGAATGTTCAGGAATAAAATATAATAATGTATTCAAAAAACATACAATACACTGGTGGTATTTCAAATGGTAAACCCGTATTAATTAATTCAATTCACATTAGCATCTAAAGACATTAATAAAAAAAATATTAATTAATTTTTCATTGAATGCTGGTAATTAAATTAAATTAAGAAAAATTAGGTTGAGTACCTACCTAATGCATTTTTTAAATTGTTAAATATTATAATAGTAGTTGGGTAGAGAGAATATTTTAATATTTTAATTTATTTTAATCATTGACTTATAATTTAATAAATACAGTGAAATTGTGGAATTTTATATTATGCCTTATATTTTTTTTTTTATCTTTTATGTCTTTTGTATTTGGCAAATAATTCTATTTTCCCCATATGCTAGTGGGCCGATAATATGGTAAATACAGTGAAACTTTCATATTACGAAGTCTGGAGGGGCATCAAAAAAAATTCTTATGAAGTATAAATAATTAAGTTGAATAGACTTGAATAAATTTGGTTTGATTCTTAAAAATATTTCGTTAAACGGAAAATGAATTATTTAAAAATCTAATACTGATAAAGATAATTTTAAATCGAACGAAAA
Organism: Macrosiphum euphorbiae; assembly: GCA_949089665.1. Taxonomy (NCBI): domain Eukaryota; kingdom Metazoa; phylum Arthropoda; class Insecta; order Hemiptera; family Aphididae; genus Macrosiphum; species Macrosiphum euphorbiae. The sequence goes on from CARXXK010000003.1 coordinate 78,248,586, forward strand.
ACGATTACAAATGATAATAACTGTTATAATAAAATACGAACAAAATAGGCAGTGGACACAATAATACACAGAATTATTTTAAAGATATAGAAGTCTCTAATATTAAATGAAAAATTTTAATACTACAGTGACACGTGCAATAGTGATAGGTACCGCAATCGCTCTTTGCGAGATGTGTATCGTGTTTGTGTATTAAGTTATTAATTATATAAACTGGTACTAGTTTAATATTTAACATTATGTGCATGTGTTCCGAGAAATGAAAATGTAAAACGGTATAATGCGCCGAGTTTTCTACGAGCGATGACTGATTAATACAGGGTGTCCCGTGAGGATTTACTCATTAGCCGTAGAGGGGGACTCGCCGCCCAGACAAAAACCAGTTTATTGACGTTTTACTAATAAACTACAAAAAATATTAAAAATCATGAGATTAATGAAAATAAAATGTTAAAAGCTCAAAATGTTCACAAAAATATACTCTATACAGGGTGTCCCGTGAGGATTTACTCATTGCGATATCTCCTGAAATAATGGAGATATCGTAATTATGTTTTTTTATTAAGACTCGCAGAGTTAAGCACTACAAATATTTTATTTTTTAATTAAATTAAATTTTTTAGTAAAAAAGTTAAAAAAATTATTTTTTTATTTTTGAAAAAATTGAAGATAGCCATTCTATAGAGTATATTTTTGTGAACATTTTGAGCTTTTAACATTTTATTTTCATTAGTCTCATGATTTTTAATAATTTTTTTAGTTTATTAGTAAAACGTCAATAAACTGGTTTTTGTCCGGGCGGCGAGTCCCCCTCTACGGCTAATGAGTAAATCCTCACGGGACACCCTGTAGAATGGCTATCTTCAATTTTTTCAAAAATAAAAAAATAAAAAAATAATTTTTTTAACTTTTTTACTAAAAAATTTAATTTAATTAAAAAATAAAATATTTGTAGTGCTTACCTCTGCGAGTCTTAATAAAAAAACATAATTACGATATCTCCATTATTGCAGGAGATATCGCAATGAGTAAATCCTCACGGGACACCCTGTATAGTATTATACAGAAAGACGATTATACTTATTAAAAACGCCGAATTTATTCGACGACTGCTCTCTACATAGCATTATAATGGTAGGCTGAAAAAAAACCCAGAAATATAAATATAAATGTCAACACAATATGTATACTTTACTCGTAATTAGTAATTACCATGTATGTATAACTATAATGACAAAAATATAATAATATATTATAATGAAAATAATAATTAATTGTTAATTGTATAAAATATAGATTATAAATAAAATAAAAATATAAATATGAATACAATATCATGTATACGTCATGATATATTGTGTTATAAGTTATAAGAAAAAAAAAAACTAAAATATTGTCTGTTGCCTAAATATAATAATATTATACTACCACTTGCTTTGTATTAACTTATTATATTATTATTTATAAAGTTGTGTAATTTTTGTACTCATTTTAGTATATATACAACTGAGACTGATATTTTTTAGCTTATAACTTATAAATTATAATACAATATATCATGCGTTTACATAATATTGTGTTCATATTTATATTTTTGGCTTTTTTTTCCGAGATTCCATTTTAATATATTGAGTATATTATTTTAACATTATTTTAACATCACGATTATTTTGAAGCTATAGATGCTCGATCGTCAGCCATGAATCGACCACCATTCAAATCGAGATAATCGTTGAGACGTATTTTTTGAATTAGAATCGTATGTTTGAGTGAAAAATAAACATTTTTTCATGTGCACATTATTACATATTGCCATATTGTGTGTGCGAGTGTGTACGAGAGGCCTCCGTACCATTACAATAAAATTGATCTGTATGGACGCCACACACACTAATAGTAATAGATCTCGAGTGTCACGAGGTAAGAGAGTTGCTTAAATGGTTCTCCTTAAATAAATTCTATAGCGAGGCCCCTTAAATTTAAAAAAAAAAACTAAAGTGGGTACGTAATGGCCAGGATACGGAATATAATATAATCAATTCTTAGATTATTAGCATGAAATAAAAGTATCTACGAAACCAATAGCCCTTTTAAATAAATAGCTTTTGAAATATTTCGTTTTGCGTTATGTTTGTTCAATAATATTCTATAAATAACGTTTCGCGTTATTTTCGTTCAATGATATTCTATAAATTACATTTTGCGTTATTTTTCGTTTAATAATATTCTATAAATTACGTTTTGCTTTATGTTTTTATTAATAGTGTAAGTATAACATATTTTGTTAATCGGTATGTTCTGTTTTGCAGTATTAATTATTTTTGATTATCGATCTCCGTTATAATTACATTTACAAATTTCAATAATTTTTTTTGTCAAATATAAAGTTATAAATAATCATGGTATTATAACGTTTGCAGGCTTTAAAATAAATTATTTAGTGATGGTTTTACTTTTACTTTTTTTTATGAAAACTATAATTTGTTTATTTAACATTGGTTTTCCTAGTTATTTAAGAAATAACTAATAGATTGAAATATCAAACATTAATAATAGTACCTATGTTTAGCCATATAGACTTATATAGGATATAAGGCAATTTTTTTTAGTCTGTGAATATAGTTAAGTATTTTATTTTTGTTCATAAGTTTAATGATATAGATTCTTGCAACATGTTAATAATCCAATAATGTTATGTTTATTTTAGTTTCTGAGTGGAGCGATGAATGACGTATTGATTTTATAATATTGATGATTACCGTCATTACAATTTATGATATTAACACATTCGCTGCGTTTGTCGGCTTTAGCCGACGGACTGGTTTTTTTACGGTGCGTCTGTCGGATATAGCCGACGCGTAGGTATCTGAACGGGTGCGCCTGTCGGATATAGCCAACATCAGGTCTGTTGAATTAAATGTGCTATAAAATATTGACGCACTACAGTAATGTTTTTATTATAACACACGCCTCTGCACAGAAAATTCTTGTTATTTCAGTCCAATCCGTTTATAAATAACTTATTTTGTTGATACAATATACAAATATACAAAATGTCCGTATTAGTGGCACGCTCCTAGCGAAACATCGATATATTTCGTGACGTATCGAACGTGTCGCAACTAATTATTTGACGCATTGAATGTTAACACATAATAATAATTAACTTTATGAAGTAAAAAATATATTCAAAATTCATTGACGGCTTGTAAGTAAATTGTTCAAATTAGAAATCAAACGTTTTAAATTAAAATGCATAACTTTGGGCAGATTTAACGAAATATTAAACATTTTAATTTGGTATATAAATATGGAAGATGAATATATTCTTGTGAATGGATGTAACTAATTGTTCGATTATTCACTATTATTGTATAGACTCAATTAGATAAATCTACGTCTATAATAATAATTATAATAGGATATTGCGAATTTTACATAAACACTTTTTAAAATCGATAATTTCACCGACGCTCCGTATTTTATGACGCACTTACACAAATGGCGGCCAACCCTCGTCAGAAGATGAAAACGTGAGGGTGCCACATATTCACTTAGGGGATAGAAAGTCTTATACCCATATATATATATATATAATATTTCTTCTCGTCCCCTCACCACCCGTTGACGATCAATAACATCTGTTGAAAACGTTACGGGGTGAATATACCGCTGGTTTCGATCAAAATGTACAGACTGAAGCAGCTGAAAAATGGTTTGGTTCGGTAAAGTTAGTCGTATATAATATATTTTGTATGTACCTACAAAAGAGACCCTGTTTTATAAATATATATGCGCTTTGAATGTTGTAGCGAGCTGTGACTTATATACATAGATGATAGATAATAACGTAAATACGTATATAGCCATATATTATACGCACAGCAGAATATAAATATAATAATAATAATACACAAGCCAGCGAACGCGTAACGATAATAATAATATACAGAGAGTTTACATCGCCAATAGTAGCGTATACAGCCTGTATACGTCGATAATAATAATAATAGTAATAGTAGAATTCGCTAACTACTATTGGGGCTGGAGCAGGTAATTATCACGTAAAACAGACTAAAATCTAGACAAAACTTTTTGACTTGTGTTAGACGGATTTTAATTTTGAAAACCAATTGAAAATCTTCAAAAACTCTTCTAAAGCATGACCGTGGAAATTTATCATTATTACAAAATTAATGACGTACTTAAATATATTATTATAAAATACCAAAATTCTTATTAGATTCTGAGCGGAGCGATGAATGTATTGGTTTTACAATGATGTGTGTTTTTATATTTTTATATTTTTATATTTTTTTTTGTGTCTGTCATCACGTTTTGGGACAGTAAAAGTGCTTCGATTTTCTTCAATAGTACCTTTTCTGATAGGAAAGTGAATCTAGTTGGTACTTTGGGGGGTCAAAGTAAACATTTTCCAGTAGTTTTCACAAGCGCCGGGAAAAACAACATAAAAATTAAGGAAAAACGGGAATTTTTACGCAAAATCGATTTTCCAAAAAATCGAATTTGGTTTTTGGTGTAACTTTAAAACAAATGACCGTAAATACATGAAATTTTCACTGGTTGTTTATATTTGCATTTTCTATACACGATAACATTTTCAAAATATTTTGATTTATTTTGAACTGTTTAGGGACATTTTCATTTTTCATTTTTTTTAGTTTTTTTTCTAGAAATATCAATAAAATTTAATTTGTTGGTTGCGAAACCTTGAAAATTTAATAGAAGGCTCCTAATATGTTGTTTCAAAGGCAGATGAAAAATATTAAAAATCCTTAGTCACAATTTTTTTTTATAAGCATTTAAAGTTCAAAAATTTACAAAATATGGAAATATCACGAAAATTAGCAAATTATTTTGAGTTAAGAATTCGTAAAATTTTTCTTTTTAAATCTAAGATTTGAAAATGAAACACAAGATTCCTTATAAGATTATCTACCTTTATCAATAAAAAAATCTCTACCGGACAGTCAAGCTAAATTTTTATGAGCGTTTGAAATTCAAATTTTTACAACATTGGATCTTCACTCGATTACTCATGTAGCGATTTCCTTATTTTGTTGCAATTCAAAAACGAACAACTGTAGATACATGAAAATTTCACTCAATGTTTAAATTAGCATTTTCTATACACCATACAATTTTTAAAATATTTTGACTCTTTTTGAGCTGTTTATGGACATTTACAGCTTTCAATTTTTTTTAGTTTTTTTTTCTATAAATATCAATAAAGTTTAATCTGTTGGGCCAAAAAGTGTAAAAATTTAATACAAGGCTCCTGATATATTGTTACAATAGCAGTTGAAAAATATTAAAAATACATAGGCACAGTTTTTTTT